>OW121770.1:10737200-11937200 GCA_933228765.1 Miltochrista miniata
ATTCGATTTCTACATTCGAACATTCGAATCTTTCCTCTATTATTAAAGACAAAAGTGTGGTACCCTGACTTCGGATTGAAGTTTCTTTCTTTTTAGCCCGTCTCTATAAAATAGATTGCAGAGGGGCTTATGGCGAGACTTGTGTCTGTAGTCTTTGACTCTGTTGCATTAAATTACGTCACTAGGTCACGTAGATCATCTGTTCAAAGTTTGAAATAAAACAAAAATTACAACGTCAATCGGATTGAACTTTCACTTTCACAATAAATGTTAGAGGGGCAGTCGGGTGAGACCGTCTCACGGCTTCTTGTTTTTTTAGCGTTCAAAAGTTAAGAAGTAAATTGACCCTTAACTTTGATAGGGGAGTGAAAATGATTCATTGCTTTGTCTCCAGACGACCAGAGTATGATGATTCATAGCTATGAATCATAATCAGGGAAGCGTTACAATTTACAGATCAAATAAATACGTTTAAAAATCGCTTTGAAACGTTTTCGTATCATATGCCCTTCGGATTCGCCATCCATGCCACTTAATCAGTTTTCAAATATTTCATACAATTTTAAAAATTATTTAGCTTGCAAACATGATGACGACATTTAGTAAATTGGGGGTCACTTGCACAGTCACAATCTACATTTTCTATGAGAGTTGAGACTATAATAGTCTTATTATATAACTTCACTAGCGGACATCACGCGGTTTCACCCGCGTAGTTCCCGTTCCCGTGGGAATACGGGATTAAAATATAGCCTATGTTCACCGCAAAGAGTGTAGCTTTCCAACAGTGAAATAATTTTTCAAATCGGTCCAGTAGTTCCGGAGCCTATTCGTTACAAACAAACAAACAAACAAACAAAAAAACAAATCCTTTCTCTTTATAATATTATTAAGTATAGATAAAAAGGAAGGCGCAGGACCGTGTGTTGTGGCGTGATTTGGGAGAGGCCTACGTCCAGCAGTGGACTGAGATAGGCTGATTTGATTGATTGATTGATAGATAAAAAAAGTAGGAGATTCTCAATTATAAACTGTTTTATTATTCTTTAGATAGTGATAATAAGCTTTACAATAAAAACATATTTTACTTGATCTTCTTTTAATTTAAAATACCTATTATGTTGTTTAAAAGAAATTGTTCCTGAATCCTGGTTAAAGACTCTTTCGGTTGGTATCATAAAATACAGAATGTATTTTTTTTCACATCTCCCAGATTCGATTTCCGGCTTAAGCATGTACTTTTTCAAAAATCTTTAAATGCAGTTTTATTTACTTTTGAAATATTAAGGGTACTTTACGTGTAACTACCGCCTTTAAATTCCACCCTGTATTAAATACGTACTGTTCAATAAAAAATATTGAAAAGTACCTATGTACGCTGAATTTGAAGACAATAACTATTACTGGAGCAATTGAATAACAACTATTTATCTCCTCTCCAGGACCGCGTGCTGAACATAACAAGTCAGATAATGGACCAGTTATTGGGCGACGAACGAGTAGCGCGTGGATTCCGGGTCAAGTTTCCAGAGGACGTGTTGCAGGATAACCTTGCTGGTCAGCTTTGGTTCGGTGCTGAGGTTGGTATCATTCATCTTTATTAACATTACTAGCGGACGTCACGCGGTTTCACCCGCGTAGTTCCCGTTCCCGTAGGAATACGGGAACAAAATATAGCCTATGTTCACCGCAAAGAGTGTAGCTTCCCAACAGTGACAGAATTTTTCAAATCGGTCCAGTAGTTCCGGAGCCTATTCGTTACAAACAAACAAACAAACAAACAAAAAACAAAAGAAAACAAATCTTTCCTCTTTATAATATTAGTATAGAACTAGATAAACGAGAAAGTTTGGATGTAGGGAAGTTTGTTGCTGTTTCACGCTCTAACGGTTGACGCATCTAGCCGAAATTTTGTACAGGAGAAGGACAGTCCCCTCCTCCAGCCCATGGTTTCTCCAACTTCTTGGCTATCAAGACCTAATCGTTGGGAGTTGCGTCTTGCAATTTCTTGACTCCTACAAATGACTGTCCCGATCCTCTCCCCATACGGCGGCCTGGCCATCTTGGCGTTGACTTGGTACAGGGATATATTATAGAATGGAATAACACATTGGTTACTTTTTATCCCCGGAATCAGTTACAATGAGATGCAGGAACGATTACTGAATTCGGCGCTGGCATAGCTGAGGGCACTTCACCATCTGTACAAAAATCATGAAAAACAGTTCTATTTTTCAGACGTAAAGAGAAACAAATAAAAATAATATATGGACAATACAGTTACAGTCTGCAATGTCTAATCGGCCCGACCTTAGTCTTTGTCAACTCAAACTGCTTGTTTGTTAGTGGCATTAAAAAAATATCAAGCTCAGCTTAAAGTTGGTACGGTACACCAATCACGGTTAGTTTACAGAAATCAAACGGGAGTGTTCAAAATAGCACTGTGACCTTTTTATCGTTCAATTGATCTGTTTATGTGTGCCAAATTCTCTGGAAGGTAAATCAACTGCCCCATTTACCTACCATTCTATAAGTAATTTGATTCGCGATCGCTCCATTACAAGTAGGTAGGTACCACAGAAAAAAAATGTGTAGGAACTTAGTTGGGGCAATCCAAGTGGATTATCAGACATACAGACAGACAGACAGACATACAGACAGACAGACAGACAGACAGACAGGCAGACAGAGTTTTTAATTGTACTATTTATATCAGGGTTCGAAAAAATCCGATTTTTATAATAAATATCAAAAATCTCGATGACACGTAGCAAATTTACAAGCTACAAGCCAGTGAGTTCGCAAGCAGCTTGTAAACTCGCTCAAGTGTCTTCGAGCTTTTTGTCAATCTGCTAGTGACTATCCCATTGTATATCACTCGCTAGCTTTGTCATCGAGGCGACGAGGCTTAAGCTTAAGTTAATATACATCAGTATAATATGCATCAGACGGAAAGTAGGTACATGGAGTCTGTGAGTACTGAAATGTGTACCAAAGTGTGTATAATAATATTACTTATCATAATAACATTAAAATGATATTTCTTTAGTACGTACAGCATTCACAGTTAAGGGGCGCGTCCGCAAGAAATGCTCTTAGGATTTTGGAAATATTTAAGAACTCACTTCATTATACAGGGTGTTTTTTTAAGAGGTATAGAACTTTAAGTTGGCCTAGCTGTTTTAACCGGCGGTATTTTTGTCAGCTGTAAAGTGATTTATGTTTAGTATGGTTTGGCATTTTAACATAAATAGACTGAAGCCTGAACAATGCTTCCAAATTGTGCAAATTTATTCTGAAAATCATGGTTCTGTCCGAAATGCGTATCGTGATTTTCATAAGCGAATTTTCTTTAGCGGTGCAGCTCACTTTTGGTTGAATGGATACATCAATAAACAAAACTGCCATATTTGGGGTGATGATGATCCTCAAGTGTATGTTGAGACACCGTTACATCCAGTAAAACTGACTGTGTGGTGTGCTTTATAGGCTGGTGGAATAATTGGTCCGTACTTCTTTAGAAACGATGCTGACCAGAATGTTACAGTCAATCGTGACTGCTATAGAGCGAAGATTACTGACTTTTTCGTTCATCAATTGAACAACCATGATGTGCAGGAGTAGTGGTTTCAACAAGACGGCGCAACATGTTACATAGCTCGTGCCACAATTGATTTATTGAAGGAAACGTTTGGTTACCGCATAGTTTCACGTTTTGGACACGTGGATTGGCCTCCAGAGTCGTGCGATTTTACGCCACTTGACTATTTTCTGTGGAGATATGTGAAGTCGCTCGTCTACGCCGATAAGCCCGAAACGATTGACCACTTGGAGGATAACATTCGGCGCGATATTGTCGCTATACGGCCACAAATGTTGGGAAAGTCATCGAAAATTGGACCTCTAGATTAGACTACGTCCGAGCCAGCCATGGCGGTTATATGCCAGAAATCATATTTAAATTATAATGCCAGAAGATTTCCTTTCGAATAAAGTCATTTCCATATCAATAAAAACAATCACTTTCGTTTTATTCCATTTCAAAGTTCTATACCTCGAAAAAAAAACACCCTTTATATGACACTAAAATGGAACCTTAAATTCTTAATAGATGAGACTACATTAACATCGTGTGCTTTTTACAAAACAATTATTTACATTAGAAAAAAACAACTCTCAAAATTAAGAAAAATCATCGAAATCGCAGGAATAATCAAATTGACAAAGGTAAATTTCGATGATTTTCGGAGGTTTTTTCGCAAGTATTTAATTATTTTCTAAATAGCACACGGTGCTAATGTAATCTCATCTATTAAGAAATTAAGGTTCCATTTTAGTGTGTTTAAAGAAGTGAGTTCTTGAATGTTTCCAAAATCCTAAATGTCTTTTTGTGCATTTTACAGACACACCCCTTAACCAGTGGCGGCTGTACCTTAAGTGCGCTCGTGCAGTGAACCACCAGCTCAAAGGATTTAAAAATAACAAAATTTATTAATTAATTACTTACAATTAGGTATTTACCTAACACTTATTCTTTAAACCTACAAAAACTCAAAACTAATAACATGTCTAATTATGACGAAACAATTTAAGCTCTTTGCTACACTACTAAAGACTAGATTCCCTGTAACAAAAATCGGCGTGCGCTTTCCCGAGTGCACGAGGGCTGCTCATACAACTTGTACTAGATACGAGCTAATACGCCTGGCGCGTGAGACAAAACATCGTTCATTGAAAATGTACCGGGCAATGAGTCGCTTTTCGTGCGCCGCACGTACTCGGGCAATCCGAAGATTACCGAGAGTCCTCGATGTTTTGTTGATGACGAAATTCGAATTCTCCCGGTATTGTTTCGCTGTATCTGTGACGCGTTAAATATAAGTATTGATTGTTTTGATTTTAAAATTGTTAATTGTTTTATTTTGTTCTTAGTTCTATTCTATATTGCGTGCAAAGTGTGTGGAGTGTGTGAAAATGAGCATAAACAATAACTAAGTACCTGAGTACTTAAAACTATAGAAAACTCTTCAAAATAAAGTTTATATGTATAAAATTAACGCTTACTAAATTTAAAACAAGAAAGCTGGTAAAGTGCACCACCAGATCGAGGACCCACCAGCCGCCACTGCCCTTAACCCTAGAACCGTACCCATCATAGACTTTAAATAACAGTACCCAGGGGTACTAGTGTACCCCGTTATAGAAAACATTTTTTTCATAAGAATAAACATTTATCAATACAATCAACATACATAGACTTTTATGGCACTTATTTCAGTCTCACGTTACATAATTAAACAAAAAATTACCAAACTTATATTAACGGTTTTGGCAAATCTTCTATTGGTGCTCTAAACATATAAAATTTTTACATATTTCACATCGAGTGCTTGATTTACGGTCTTTTGACCTGGGACAAAAGGAACATCTACCAGATTTTGAATCTGAAGAGGATGGAGCACTAGAAGGTCGTGCTTTTTTAAAATACCGCCAATACTTATTTGTGCATGCATTTTGTAGATGCATACCCAGGGGTGCTGTAGTACTCCACTCAGGCTTGCCACGATCGTACGCTAACAGGACTCGCGCCCGGTCGATGCTTCGACACGATCCCCCGCCCCCCGTGAATACGCGGAGGTGCGAAAAGATCCGTTTTAAAAAAAAAAGTTATAGCCAATACAGTTACATTTTTTTTTTCAGTTATACCCCAGGGTACGGTTCTAGGGTTAAGAAACCAATTGGTCAGTTTGCATTACAAATATCTCTCTGCAAACGAGCACTAAGGAAGCGACGCCAGTAATTCACCGTATCATCACTAAGAATCACTTATTGTACGACAATGTGCCAAATAAACTGCAGCGGCCAATAACCGACCTCGTTCGTGTAAATGTCTTTGGTGCTTTGTTTATTTATCTAATAATAAATGCTACTTAGTAATGAGTTGCACTCATCAAGTGTTGCTTATGCTAATTTCTGTCGGTAGTCACGGGGTAATCCATGTTCGATCTCTATAAAGATTACGGCCTATAATCTTCGATCAACGGTATTGTTGAGTTCTTCAAAAGGGGTCTTAGAAAGTTTTTAAAGGGTCGGCAGCACGAGTGTTGCAAACATCCATAGGCAGCGGTGACCGCCGGTATATCTGGTAGGCCGTATGCTTGTCTGCCACCTTGGTGTTATAAAAAAAAACAACAGAATTACTTTCGCATTTATAATATTAGTAGTGGTTTGAAAACTGATTAAGTGGCATGGCTTGCCAAGCCGAAGTGCATAATGTTATAACGTTTCAAAGCTATTTTTCTATGTATAAAAAAGTCTAACGCAAGTGCAGGGTGCATCAATCAATTCAGCCTATGGCAGTCCACTGCTGGTCGTAGGCCTCTCCCAATTCACGGTACTGCGCCTTCCGTATCCAGTTCCAGCCTACTACCTTTTCCTATATGGCCGGTGAATGTCCTACGTTTTTATTATGTAACTAGCGGACGTCACGCGGTTTCACCCGCGTCGCTCCTGTTCCCGCGGGAATACGGGAATAAAACATAGCCTATGTTCACCGGGGCGAGCGTAGCTTCCCAACCGTGAAAGAATTTTTAAAATCAGTCCATTAGTTTCGGAGCCTATTCGTGCAAACAAACAAACACACAAACAATGAAACAAACAAACAATCAAATCTTTCCTCTTTATAATATTAGTATAGATGTATGTAACAAATTATAGTATGTTTAAATCCTATGGTATACGTTTGTATTAGCTTTAAAGTTAGGCTAGTTGATGCTACAATAAAAAACAATAACTCACTTCTTTTAAACTTTTCGCACTTATGGGGTTATTGAACGAGCTAAATATAGAAAACAAAGATGTCTAAGTAAATGATCTAAGTAGGTAGTTATATTCGTTATCACAAAATCAACAATCTTACTTGTAGTTGATAAATGTGGCTTTATTAATATGTAGAAGGAATTCTCATTTCAACTGTATATGTGTAGACTTCCATAGTCAACCATTTCATTATTCCCTTTCTCCTCTCACATTTTCACTCTGCAATTCTTGTGAGCGACTGCTGCAAGCATCCATCCACGAAGCAATCAAATAAATCTATCATCGTCGACTGCTGAACGTTGGTCTCTCCCAATGTCATTTTGGGTGGAACCTTGTTTACGTCTGGAAGACCTCCTGGTCGCCATGCCGGACTCCTACCGGCTAAACTATATGGTGTCCTTCCATCTGCCTGCGATTGAAAGTCCTGGGTGCGCCCTTGATAGGATAATTCATATACAGAGTGTCCCAGAAGTCGACGTCAAGCCGGAATCGGGTAACAGGCTAGGTCAAAATAGTTGTCAGAAAAATATAAAAAGAAATCTAGGGCTTGTATTTCAAATATTATGGGCGTTCAACAAAATGTAGAGAAAATCTAGGCTGAAAATTAAGCTGTTACCCGATTCCGGCTTGACGTCGACTTCTGGGACACCCTGTATACCAATCTTACAATCCCAAGTTCTTCAAGAGGAGCGTGATGAGGCACATCACAGGGCCGCCAACTTGAGGACCACTGTCAAAAGTCTTACGAACTGTGAGACTGGCCCCCAATCGCTAGAGGCGCCACTGCTTACCATCAGGCTGGTGGCGACGTCAATTTGGCTCGAGCTAAATATAAAAAAAATTCAAAGGGTCCTGTCCTGTCACAAAGGGTGATTGAACCTTATTTCGTTTTGTTTTAGACTTTTTCCCGTTGTCATAATTTTTTTTATGAGTAACAAGCACTCAATCATCTCATGCCTAAATTTACTCAGTTACGTTATTCCGAGAATAGTCACACTTTACCATGGAGGAGATTCACCAAGATATCCCCGACTTCTGCCATTGTAAAGGCAGCATGTTCGGTTACCTGTCTTCGGTAAAACCTGTCTCTCGAAGGCTATTTAAGGTAGTGCAGAAACTTTACGTTTATTTTTGGTTATGGGTTTTGAGAGACAATATTTTCCTCCTACGGTTTTGGCATGGCCTTGGCTGTATCTATTTTTAATATGTAATTATTTTAATTAAACGGTACTACCTACCTGTTTTTACGAAACTTGGGATGTTGTTAGTTTTTGGTTTCGACTGAAGTTCATTAAGTACAGGTAGGTTACCTAGAAGCGTAAATAAGTTACTTATACAAAAGAAATGTACTTCATGATTACGTATATGAACCCGTCAAGATTTCAGAACCAAAATCACCTAAAGCACATCATACTTTTCCATATAAATTTTCCATATAAAAGTAACTTATCCGGAGCACTGCTTTCAGACCACACTTACAGCAATGGCGGATGCCAATCTCCACAACAAACAAACAATATAAACTTCAATATGTGCCTATATCTCCATCAAAATATCCTGAACTACCAAGTAATTTGCTCACAATCAAATATTACAATTGCAGTGTCTAGCCGCCGGTTCGTCAATAATGAACCGCGAAGAAGAATCAGCAGCGATGAGACCGCTCGCGAAGGCTCTCACCCGCAGTCTAGAGACTGTGAGGTCTTTACTCCGAGAGCAGTGTCTGAGACCCAGGAGCATGGCGCTGTCACAACACGACGATATGCTGCACGAGAGCTTGAGAATATTTGACAGGTAAGAAACTCAATCAATCAAAAAAGCCTATAGCAGTCCACTCCTGGACTTGTCCTCATCCAAGTTACGCCACAATACGGTACAGCGCCTTTCGCATCCAGTCCCCTCCCAGCGACCTTTTCCAGGTAGTCGGTCCATCTGGCGGGGTTAGTCCTGCTGCAAGTTTACCAAGTGGCAATGGGCTGGCCATCGGTTCTTCAACAGATGGCCAGCCCATTGCCACTTCAAAACGCATATTCCTCGAGCTATTTCGAACACTCTGGTTCTCTGGCGTCCCTTAGACACACCCCAAGCATAGGAGATCCTTCCGAGGGCTTACCCGGGGCTCCCAACCGTAGGCTGTTGAGTAGGATACGTGCGGTTTTTAGTCGGTAGGAGTATAATGAGACGATTTTCCCTCACGTAAAAAAACCCAGGCTTCTTTTTTTTTTCGTAATGAGTAGATACGTACTGGCGCGTGAAGTCTGTACTTCAGACAGGCCAAAATTATCTTCCATCCCAGCACTGAGCGGCTTATTTAAATGTGGGTACAAACAGAGCGTGAAAATCTGGGCCTGTCTAGCTTTTCATGCTGTAAAAGCGACCTCCCAATCTTTGGCTGTCGATTGAATTTAGCGAGATGTGCTACAAAATACCTCTTCGAAAGAAATACTGCATGACTTATTCAAATGTCTTCAAGTATACCCTTTTGTTATTTGCGTCACCCTGTTACGTTTTCCAATAAAATAGCTTTTTGTATAAACAATAGATATTATACTAAATATTTCACAGTCGCGATTCAATACACTGTTATACAATGTCATACATAAACTATTTACAATATTCGCGCTTGATTTACTCACAATTGAAGTACCAGCCTGTGATGCTTAGACATTGATGAGGTCACGATGGAAGGTGCTAGAAGCGATAAAACGCTTAGAAAACGCAAGAGAAATAAGTACCTACCTATTTAAGTCGCTCTTTTCGTAATGTATTCTAGGAAAAGTTTACGATTCTGTCCGCGTGTTACAGGCTTACAGCGATTCCGAGCCACCAGAAACATATTTTCGTCATCAGACTTAGAAACCCACAAACAATATTAAGATCCTGTGCGATGATGCTAGCATGAATTATGTACCTACTAAAACAACCCTATCAGCCTTTGTGTGTATGTTGTGCCTCATCAGTTTTAAGCGGTTCATGTAAAATTATATTCAAATACAAGGTACCACTCAAAAGTGACAAATTGTTCCTCTGACGGATTTGGGTACTGCCCATTGCTAGAAAATCTTCAAAACGGGTCTTAGAAGGTTTTTATAGGGTCGGCAGCGCGAATGTAGCGCCTCTGGTGTTGCAAACGTCCATAAACTACGGTAGCCACCAGAAAATCTGGTGGCCCTATGCTTGTCTTCCACCTTAAAAAGGTTCGGAAATCTGTCATTTTCCATTTTATTTGACAAGGTTCCGCATTCTTCTCGTTGCACGCGGATTATAATTATATATTTTATTGATATTATTTCCCAACACGACAATTCTCACATATTATTATAGCTATAAGCCGCTTGATCACAGTACTGTGAGAAAATTCGCACGGGCCAGCTTGTGTAAGGTGTCGAATTTTACGATCAGAAATCACCGCTTCGAATTTTGGTCATGAGAATTCACTCTAAACGGAATTGTTCTCAGAGTTATCGATAATTCTGGTTGAAGTCGAAGATATGTCTTCTCACTTTAGTAGGTCTGAGTCATGTCAATTTAAAAGCCAGCGACAGTGCGGTTGAGTTGAGATGGTAGAGTTTTATACCAAAAATGTTTTAAAAAAGACGAAGCATCGTTGACACGATAGAAGAAGGAGACATAATAGATAGATGTTTGGTCTCGATTTATGTCCAAATTTGAGACAAATAAAATATCATTTGTAGATTTCCATCTACCTAAGCTTAGGGTTATGGTTTGGAATTGAAGCCATCTTTAACTTCTGGCCGATATTTCTCCAGCAATAACAAAATTACCTACTTTTAAAATAATACCATAGAAGAAGTCGAGCATTAAATGAGCTTATTTAACAAGTAAAAATACAAAATGAAATGAAAGTATATGTTTTTTCATGATTACAGGCTGTTTGCTGAATTTGAGTTGTGCTACGTCAGCGCCATGGTGAATGTGAAAACCCCTCACGAGTTTGAAGCTCAACAGCTGATATGCGTACTCTTCTCAGAGAGTCTTCGGAGAGCGCTCAAACAGAGTTTACTAACTCAGGAACAGGTAAATAGATAGCGTAAGAACTTTAGTTTACGTTGTAGTTGTAGACTTGCTTTCGCATTTGAAAGAAAGCTGCTTCTTTGCATCGAACAACTAGACCTAGAATACTCTTACTAAAGTTTGCTCATAAAGCTACTGTTGTTAGTTAATCTACGGGTGCTTACACCATAGCATTGAAGATGAGATCACTTGGGACTCAAGACTGGATACAGGCGGTCCCAGGTCTGACAGTTAAAACCGTAGACACCTTCAGGAATATGAAAAAATTAAACAAACTGAACCTTTCAGCGGCTAATGCTCGTGTGACATAGTCCTAAAAATATTTTGAATAAAATACTCGGCTCGAGCAGGACCCGAACCTGCATCTTCGGGCCAGACCGACTAATTCTTTCACCTCATATGTCTTATGGCGACATTTTGTTATTTAATACATAATGCATAGGTACATACATAAAATCACGCCTATAGACCAGTCAGTTAGACAGAGTAGAAATATACACTACACTTGACCAGTAGTTTTTTGGTCCCACATAGTTAAGTAACATTTGGTGCAGCATTATGTTGCTTATTATCATCTCGTTTGTGTGTAACAGGTGGACTCATACGACCCCGCTTTGATGTTCGCCGTCCCTCGGCTAGCAATCGTCAGTGGGCTCCTGATATATTCCAGTGGGCCGCTCAGCATCGACAAACCACCAGGTTATTATTTTTACACATTTATTGAAGCAGTGCGAGTGTTACGATTTGAAAGTTTGTACGAAGCCTTATGGTTGAGAATAGCCGCCCTGCCCCCTTAGACAAGTGGCACAAGCGTAAATCGCAAACGAAAGGATAGAATATATCGACCAATCACATCCAGGCGCGCGTTGCGGCGGGATCACTAAGCCTGTGTGTGATTGTGTGATTGGTCGATATATTCTATCATTTCGTTTGCAATTTACGCTTGTGCCAATTGTCTAAGGGGGCTGGTGTTGCAAACGTCAATATACTGCTTTGAAAGTGATAACGTGTCGTACGAAATGAATAGAAAATTGCTTGACTTTTCACGCTACAGAAGAAATATCAAGCGATTTTCTTTATTAAATACTTGATAGATAGGATGGTTGCCGATACTGTCAAGTTGTCGATACTGATATTTTTCGCGAACATAGTAACATGGCCCTAAGTTTATTTCTTAAAATTTTATGTTACAGAGGAGATGTCAGACATGTTCCGTCCATTCCGTACGTTATTACACAAGATCCGCTCCCTGCTATGGACGTTAGACCGACGCGAGCTCGTGGCTCTAGAGCGACTACTGTGCACCAATGAGGACATCTCTAATTTGGCGGCTTTAGATCTGCCCGCCGGTATGTACAGTCATATGTTAAAGTCGACATAATATAACTCTCATACTTATAGAATTCGGGTCTTCACGCGAAATACTATTTACTTACATTCACCGACACGTTTCGAGCACGTTGCAGCGCCCGTGGTCGCGGTTGGACTGAGGCGAGGATCGACAAAAACCACGAAGTTATTTCTTGTCGAACTACCCTCCGTTGTTATTACAACGAAGGATAAGGCCGGCGATACACTACACTCACTACGTCAGTTTTAGCCAATATAAGTCGATATAATATAATTTTTTACGCGAGTGAAAATCCTCATGGATGCTATGCCGGACTTCTAGCAACTAAAAAACCTCACGTATCCTGCCTAACAGCCTACGGTTGGAAGCCCCGGGTAAGGCTTCGGAAGGATACCCCAGGGATATAATATAGCTGAGAAGAGCGCAGCGCTTCTCTCTTAAAATGTATTTCAATTTTCATTCCAAATATGCTTGAAGAATAATTTTGTTATTTCATAAAATCAGCTGTAGACATGTCCATGTTCTGTCTCACTTTTTTAGGAACATGGACATCCTGCTTTTTTTTAACAGTTATAAAACCCACTTGAAAAAGCCCCAATTCCTTTCAAAGCACTCTGACATCGAGATGAATCTTCCCCCTCACTAGCCGTCAAAGTTAATCTAGTACCAAAGTGAATATCCCAAAATACCTGTAAGTACCTATATTGATTGGTGGTGTCAATGATTGTGTTTCAGATCCGGACATCTCAAACGACTGGTCTTGTCCGTACCCGGACATCGGAGAGTTCGTGTCGAGATTCTACGCCGACCATGCCAATTGCCGTGAACTGTACACACAGCAAAGGTAACATCACTATTATAATACTATTTTTTATACTACCAATGTAGCAGATAAGCAGAACAGCTGCCTATGAATATTTGCAATACCGGAGCTGCTTCACCTTCGCGTTACGGGGTAATTTGATTTGACAACTTCTAGCCCCTTTATTGAACTTTGGCGCGGAAATGCGACAAAGCTTAACACATATGCTTAACGCAATGATCGTTTATTGAATATTGAGTGGCTTCAATAAACGATCAATATGAATCTTACATTACGTTTTATAGCTTTCCCTGCAAATATTCAGACTTCTCAAAATTTAAAAGAAAGCCCACCGAGTTTCTTGCCTGTTCTTCTCAAGCGGGCCGCGTTCGGAACTAATGGTACTAACTTTGAATTGTATGTATTCATGACGTGTCGCAAGTGCCTATGTAATAGAATCATGCGAAATAAATGTTTTTTTTTTAGTTTCAGTTGATTGTCTTCTTTCTATTGAATATTGCAATCATACCTTTAATTAAATGCGTGGTAACTAAAGATTGCTAATATTAAAAACATCTGTTTGCTGTCTCTTTCGATAAATTTCGGTAGAGAATTCTTTTAGCATTATGGTCTGGTCTAATGTCAAGAAATCTTTTTGTTCGTTTACAGTTCGAGTGAACAAGCAATAACGGACGGCGACTACCTACCTGACAACATAGAAGTAATGACACCCATCATCGACGGCCTACGACGTTTGAGCGAGTGCATCGAACAAACAGACACACACGACTCCGAACACGAAACTATCAAGACATCCCGGAACTACTCCGACACTACTAGCACAGATACATTCCAAACTAACGATAGCAGAGACTACATAGAAAGATCTCGAAAGACTAGCAAAACTGAAACTAATAATGACCTTTCTTCGTTGAGAAACCTTTCTACAAACGGTCTAATGATGTTTGATCCGTTAGTCATTAATGCTGTTTCCTCGGACACGAATAGACAACTACCAGATCATGATTTAGTTACATCTCTCAATGAACAAGTAACTGAAATAGCTGATAGATTGTCTTCGATAGCCAATGACGTTGAAATTATAGATCATAATCAAATGCATTCGTTTTCTACGAGTGATGTACCAACGTTGATAGCTACGGAGGATTCTGAAGCATACGGTTTCAATGGACCGAGGAATGAACAACTAAGTTGTATGCCTTCTACGAGTCATGGATATCTAATACCTAATGCTATAAGTCATGAACCAGTAGTGCTATCGTCTCTATCACATAATGGTTCCGCTGTATTTAATCAAGATGAAGAGTCAAATAATGATATTAATGAAGCGATACTAAATAATGATCTCCCACTCATAATTCCAGATAATATTGACGCGGATATTGTAAATACAAATATATCTATAGCTAACGCTAATTTAAGTTCTTTACTACTAACTAATGAGGAATATAATAATATTGAAAATGAAAATACTGATGGAGATACGTCAAGTTTTCATTCAGCTAAAATGACTTTAGAAAGGGAAGATGAGAGGGTTAAGTTTATGTTAGGTTATGAAAGTGAACACGAGTCTCCAGTCGATTCGGGCGTCAGTACTGAAAATACTAGTTTAGATAGATCGCCTGATACCGAAGGGAAAGAGATCAAGAATTTAAAAGACAATCACTTTATGCAACAAAACAGGGTATTAAAAAGTTCAGATTCGGATGCTGACGTCACGAAAAACGCTAAAAACACTCTAGAAAGTTCCTTTTCCGATGTAAACGATGAAACTGTAAATATATCATACGTAGAAGATGATGACTGTAAAAATGAAGCCGGATCTTCATCTATAAATCAAGTTTTAAATAGGTTAAGTACTGACGGTGAAGGTTTGAACGAGGCTTCTAGTGTGAATGAAGCACAAAGAGTTTTGAACGATTGGGGAGCTAATGCTGGTAATGAGGACATTAGGACTTTAGATGAAATGATTACGGAGCTAAGAAAACATAGAGAAGCCGATAAGAAAAATACTCCTGAAGACAATAATAGTAATAACACTACTACCGATGTAGGGTCTAGTACACAAAGTTCAAGTAGACCGAAGAAATCAAGGAAGTCTAGTAGTAAAAGTAAAAAGAAGAAAGGTAAAATATGGTCTCCTGGTATGGTGATACTGGATAATCGGTCGACGCAACATCAGAATAGTCCCCTAAGATTGAACTTGGATCATTTTGTTGATGAAGGGTAAGTTCTTTGATTTTGTACATTATAACTCTTATTTTTTAACTCTTCATTACAAAAAGATTTTTTACCTACTTTTTAGAAATAGGTAGAACCTGTTCATTAAACTCACTGCCACTCCTTTATAATAGCCAGTTTCATTATAATAGTGTACGCAAAACATCTGAGGTTTTGAAAAAATATATTAAAACAAATTTTAATATATTGTTTGAAAGTTTTAGTGAGCAATTCATTTCGATTTCTCCGTATCATTCAAACAATCATTATGGTATATTGATATGCAAAAAAACCCAATATACACAATCAGGGTGTCAAAAGTGTGCACTTTTTTTTAAGTCTTGTACAACTAGTTTCAATATAATATTTATCAATGTAGGAAACTCTATTACTTTTTAGTAGACCGCTTTTGTAAATACCACTTTAAGTCAAGCTTCGTACGTTTCAATTTATAAATAGTCTTGTTTTATTTAGAACTTAACAACTTTATCTTCCTATGTACAATTTATTTGAGTGCTATATAATATATATAGTTTGTTCGTGACTTGTAGCTTGGGTGCCTTGTATGTCAATGGATTTGATAATCCCTTTTAAAGAGTCTTTATTTCCATAATGTATGAATGAGTATCAAATGCTAAGTTACTATCATGTTTCCAGCAGCAGCCGATGCAGTACCTCAGAATGTGCGGACGACGAACAAATAGCTCTAGCGTTGCAAGCGCAAGAGTTGGCGGCCAGACAACATGCGCGGGGCAAGTTCAAGTAAGATTATATTTTATTACTGGATGGCGCTCGGGGCTTGGAATTCTATTCCCGATCCCATTGGAACGTCGGCCGTTAGAGCTTGAATAACAAAAACGTCCAAATATCATCAGGAACTTTCACACTTTTTTTGAAACTACGAGGGAGACAAGCTTATGGCCTGGCCACCTGGTTGGATATCAAAGCCTATAGACGTTTATAACACCTCAGACGCTACAACAAGCAAGCTGCCGACCCAGACGCAGGTTGGAACGACCCACTGTTTTCAAGCCATAAATAAGGCTTTCAACTAAGCTTATTTACGGTCATGTTATTGACAACCGGGACCAACGGCATAGCGTACCTTCCGAAGCACGTAAAAGCTCGCGAATAAATATCACAAAGTGGTATGTGGTGGTTACCTATCCAAGAACCGGCCATAGTAAAAATTGTTTACTGCAGTTATCGTTGACAGAACACTGAGAACGCGGGCACAAAATAATAAGGTACATAACGCAATCTCATGTACCTATGTACTCTTTTTTCACACCTCCCCTCTGCTACGCACACTTGCGCACAAATCAGTATTGAAAACTACTATGAAAATCTTTGACCTCGTGTCTGTGAACTCAGTGAGCAGTGTCTATGTGTGCGGAACCTCAGCGAATTTAGTATGTAGGTTTCCATCTGGCCGGGCCACGAGCGCTTATAATATTAGTAGGATTACCCTTTTTTTTTTTCTTTTTACGATTTGAAGCGCTCGTGGCCCCGCGGACTTAGTGTTCTGTAAACGATCACTGCAGTAAGCAACTTTCACTATGACCGGTCCATGGATGGGTTTCCGTGCTTCAGAAGGCACGTTAAGCCGTTGGTCCCGGTTGCCAGTAAAATGGCAGTCGTTAAGCCAAGTTGAAGGCTTTATTTCAACAGCAGGCAGTCACAACCTGCGCCTGTCCATTTAAACACGGCAATACGGCTCACAACGTATTACGTGGGACAAATTATAAAAAGGTGAAATGTGGGTATATAATATGCCTCTGCCTACCCATTCGGGGATAAAGGCGTGATGATGAACCATGAACCATGATTACCCTTTTATTTCTGCAAATAACCTATTCCATTTATTTCCAGGTCAAGCGAAGATCTTATCCACCGTCTATTCGTGTGTATAGCGGGAGTAGCAGACCAGTTACAAACTAATTTCGCAGCGGATCTACGGAACATACTAAAATCTGTGTTCCTTATGAACCAGTCCGTTGATCCTGAACCGGAGGTCGAACCGGTTGAAGAAAAACCGCCGGCTATCGAGTATGAAGCGACTGAAGATCAGGTTATACAGAATGGTACGTATTCAGTCTATTAAATGGATAAAGCATGTACTACCCTTACGCTCTAAGTTTGCCGGTCGCCTCTCATTCTACGTGTCTACACCAGCCTCTACGCGGCAAACTTAGAGAGAACGGGCTATACGTGTATTTGATCACTGATCACGGTCACAGGTTTCTCCGCCTTAAGTTGCTGATATGTCGTACATTTTTAATTCCCAACAAATAAACGAACATCGTATCTCCCGAACAGATAAACCAATTTTAATACGAATTTTTTGTCCGAAAGGCTATGCAATCGATCTCGTTTGCATTGTTTTTTTAAACAAAAATATCCACAGAAACACACACTAAATTGGATCTGGGGTTTGGTTAGACTTTAGTTAGAGGTTGAAAAATGTTAATCCTATTTTTCAAAAAACCTTATTCGTAACAATAACGAACATACATTTCAACGATTCATTCTCATTTATGAATAATCTGTATATTTTATGTATTACAGGCAGCTCATTCGACAGCGTGTATTCAGCGGAAGAAGTATACGCGGACAGTACATCCGACTCAACATCCAACGGTAGCGGCCGCGTCGCCAGAAGGAACACAGTGAACGCTAGCGAAAGGCCCCGCAAAGAACGCACCGACTGCAATGAAAACGCACCGACTTCTGATGAACGGAGAAAGTCGGTTGATGCCCCTATTAATATTCAAGCGTCTGTGTCTACTGGCGATCTTACTTATAGGTATGTATGGTAAAGATGTTAGCAAGTGTATAAATCTGACACTAAACGGTCGATATTCGGATCAATTCATTTAGGTACAGCAGTACCACGTTTATAAGCTACGCCGATGTACCGATCCGAAAAAATCTCAACCAATTACAACGCTCCGCATAGACGCGCCAAACATGGCCACGGTCAAATTTGTTATTGGTTGCCGCCTGCGCGTCATGTTCGATGTCCTCAGCATCGCGGTGCAATGAGCTACTATGAGCGAGATAGCACTACTCTCTGGATTTATTGTATTTTCAATCTTAACGTAACGCAATAAAGTCGGTGTTTCAACACCGTTGGCAATCGTAATTAATCGGCGTTGGCGTTAGCTTGCTCTCTTCTGAGCAGGCGAATTTTGTCGATGCGACTTGTAAACGTGGTTCACCTGTAGTTTCATCTCAGTTCTATTTTAGAAAACACCAGGCTATGAGACATTATAACTAGAGATAAAACGGATATCCGGTAACTATCCGGTATCCGGCCTATCCGGCCTTGTTTTAACTATCCGGCCGGATACCGGATTTGGAAGGAGTATCCGGCCGGATACCGAATATCAAATAAATGCGACTTAAAAAGCAAAAAATAACAAATTGAATGAATTTGAGCTCGTCTACCGCCTTAGCACCGTATTATCCTCAAGACGCAAAATCTATACTGAGTTTTGAACACATTTTAGGACCAAAATATATACCACGCCCTAAGGTATTATGCATTTTTGAAACAAAATATACGGGTGCCGGCGTCCCACCTAACCTAACCACAACGGTTAATTATTCGTTCAATCACTCATAAAGTCAATCAAAATATAGTCAAAAACACGTAAAAGAGCAACTACCTTGGTACTTGTTTTGTTCGGTACATACCTACTTTTTGCCATCGCCATCACTGGAAATGTTAGTGTTACAACAAATGGAAAATTTTCGAACTTCACTTTTTGAATCGAAGTACCTCCCATATGGGTGAATGTTTCTTTATTAAAGACATTTTTCGATGTCAGATTTATCTATTGTAGAAAAACTGTACCTACTAATACAATCACCAGTAATCACCGCAAAAGCAAACGACAACACACGTTTTTTACTTTTTTCTTAACATCAAATAAATTTATTGACGATCGCGACCAAAATAAACATGAAAACGCTAATTTCACTAATTAACGAAAGGATCCGAAATCACCGGATCCACTCGATCGGATCACGCGATGCACTCGTTGCAACGTGTCGCGACTCGCCATTTGAGTATGTTCAGCCGGATATCCGGCGCTCCGGCCTCTTAGCTTGCCGAATATCCGGTATCCGACAAAACCACTATCCGTTTCATCTCTAATTATAACCTTAAGTCCATTTTATCATGACAAATAGGCCTGTCTTATTTCGAAGCCAAGTATATTACATATTGCTTATTTTATGCTGTCTGACTTACCAAAGCTCGTATGCCCATTGCCTCTAATTTTAATCAGGAGATACACCTGCTTAATAGAACAGATGAATTTCTAAATTATGTTAAAACTTATTCAAAAAAGTTTAAAGCAGACTGCTTAGCGTCCAAAAGAAAGTATATAAGTAATAAAACTATCAATAGTGTAGACAAAGTTAAATCTACTTGGAAAATAATTAACGCAGAAAGAGGCCAAGCAAAATCAAATGATAATAATTTTAAACTTAAAGTAAATGGCAACATCATTACAACAGATGCCGAAGTTGCTGACGAATTTGAACATTTTTTCTCTCGAATACCAGTAGATTTGACCAGAGCCCTAGGTTCTTCTACCCCAATAGCAGAATCCTTGTTAAAAGCAAATGTTCCTTGCTGTAATAAAATATTCAAATTCAGTAAAATTAGTATACACACTATCATAAAAACTTTTAAATCTTTAAATATTAAGAAAACGGCTGACCTCTGGGGAATTTCTGTACATTTAGTTAATTCGTTAATTGAAATGGTTGCCCCTGAAATATTAAGAAAACGGCTGACCTCTGGGGAATTTCTGTACATTTAGTTAATTCGTTAATTGAAATGGTTGCCCCTGAATTATCAATAATATTTAATAATAGTGTTGATAGTGGTGTGTTTCCTGACTTAATGAAGTTTAGTAAAATAACTCCTCTGTTTAAATCGGGTAGCACCTCGGATCCGTCCAATTTTCGTCCTATTTCTGTACTACCCACGTTTAGTAAAATCTTTGAAAAGGTAATGCCTAATTAAATGCAAAATCATTTTAATACAAATAAACTATTCCATACTAAACAATTCGGTTTCACGCGCGGTCGGTCTACCACGGATGCTGGAATCAAATTATTAGAGTGTATATATGAGGCCTGGGAGGAGTCGTATGACGCTTATGGTGTATTCTGCGACTTATCTAAGGCCTTTAATTGCGTCCAGCATCAGACTTTAATTCAAAAACTTGATCATTATGGAATCCAGGGGACGGCCTTGGATTTAGTTAGTTCTTACCTAAGAGATAGAGTACAGAGAGTAGTTATAAATGGTAAACAGTCACATGGTTCTGCTGTAACAATGGGGGTGCCTCAGGGTTCAATTCTGGGACCTTTTCTATTTTTACTGTACATAAATGATCTCGCTCACCTTATAAGAGACGATCATGAGGTAGTTTTGTTTGCTGATGACACATCTTTAATATTTAAAGTTGAACGTGGACAACGCGATCTTGACGAAGTAAACCATTGTTTACTTCGTCAAGATCGCGTTGTCCACGTTCAACTTTATTAGCGTTAAACAATAAATTTATTAGCGTTAAACCAGTGGACTAGTCCACTGGTTTAACGCTAATAATTTATTGTTAAATGAAACTAAAACAAAATGTATTAGATTCACCTTGCCAAATGTTAGGCTCGTTAACACCAGTATTAGGATTAGGGATGACCAAGTAGAATTGGTCGATGAAACTGTCTTTCTGGGCATAAAGTTAGACTCCAACTTGCAGTGGGGGCCTCATATCGAGAAAGTCTCGGGCAGACTGAGCTCTGCAGCCTATGCCGTTAAAAAGATCCGACAACTGACAGACATTAGAACAGCGCGTCTTGTCTACTTTAGCTATTTCCACAGTGTCATGACCTATGGCATACTATTATGGGGTAACGCTGCCGACATCGAATGTATCTTTGTGTTGCAGAAAAGGGCTGTCCGGGCTATCTATGGTATGGGGTTTCGGGAGTCATTAAGAGAAAAGTTTAAGGATATCAACATCCTTACTGTGTATTCACAGTACATATATGAAAACTCATAATCATAATAATCATAATCATAATCATAATCATAATTTATTTATTGCATCAAATATGGTACATAAGTAGATGTAGAATATGTTAGTAGTTTCACATATTTGGCCGTTTTAAAGCATGCAATTTGACAAGTTAGGTAGATGCACAGTATGACATATTACAAATATTTTTAGTTAAGTACATCAATTTCACACAGTTGATGGACAAACATATAATTAAGCAGGTACTTATATACAATTCATATTAATATATTAGTCAAATTAAATAGCATGTCCAATTAGAATATGAATTAGTACTAATGTCAATAAATTACAAATGTCAAATTTCGATTCTATATAAATTATTACATACCTACGTTAACAATGACTAAAATTGTACTCATTAGATAAACAGGCACATACAAGGGATTCATCTTAACGATTTGTCATTTAAGAATTCATCAATCGAATAATAGCACTTATCCAGCAGTAAGCTTTTTACTTTTCTTTTAAATATGTTACTAATTTCTATGAGTAAAATCGATTTTGGCAGGTGATTATACAGTCTCGGTGCCATACAGAATACACTTTTATTGAGATATGCTGTGCTACTTGCTGGGAAAGATATCTTCAAATGATTTCTCTTGCTATTAAGTTTGCCAAAAAGGTGTATATTTTTTTTTACAAAAGATGCAACCTCTAAAATATATATACAAGGCAAAGTTAACATTTTGAGCCTAACAAAGTATTCTTTACAACTGTCAGTAGGTTTTAATTTACAAATAGCTCTCACACTTTAGAGAATTTTGCCTTACCAATGTTCAGAAGCTTGGTATTACAGTTCAAGGACCTAATGTATGCCTGGTGTTTATTAGAAAATTCAACACAAAGGATATCCCTTAGGAAGTTACCACACATTACAGCTGTGAAATTTTTGGGTATAAGTCTCTTGTAATCCATATCAACATATCTTATGTTCTGGTATTGGTTACATATAAGTTTTAATTCATAGTTTAATTTATTCGGATTGAGGTAACGATTGCTGGGAATTTCACTGATTAACACATTCGTGTGACACATTGCAGGTAACCAGCTAATAAGCGAGCTTTTGAATTGATATGGGTTGTTATCATTAATACCTCCTATGACTACAATAAAGTCATTTTTTGTAGTCTTCTTTAAGTCTTGTTTGCTCAACTTTAAAATATCCTGCAGTTTGGCATGTGGTTTCCAGTAACTAACGACCAGAAATTTTTCTCCTAATAGTTTTTGAAGGACACTTCGAACATTCTTCCCACGCTGATCAGCAAGCACAATTACTTTATGCTTACTTACCACTCCCACAATTTGACATGCCTCGGGTTGCTTTTCCTGTGGGTCCGCTATTATTAACTCCTTGTTACATGTGTTTGTACATAATGGCTCCGATACGTCACAATCCTGATGTATTGTACCCGAACTTTGCAAACCCGGAGAGACCGCTTCTTCTTTTCCTCCCATTATAAGATCACTATTGCTGACCTCAGTTTCCAAAGGCAGACTTTGTGACAAAGTTAGAATGTCATTCGATGATATATTGGGTTTTTGGGGCGTAGTTTCAACTAAGTGTGCACTTTGTCGGTTACTATCATACACTCTGTTTCTCTTACTTTTTCTACTTGACAAAGTAATACTTTTGTCAGAAATTTCTAACTTTTTGTACATTTCTATTGTTTTTAAGTACTTTTGGACTTCATCCTTAAGAGTTTTGTTCTCCTCATTCAATAAATCCACCTCATTGTTAGCTGATTGTAATTCTGAATTAAGTTGGCATATTTGTGCGTGCAAATCCTCACAGCACGGATTTATGCCTCCTAGAGAGGTGCTCGGTAAGCTTGCCATCGTTGTATCCAACATATTATGTGTGTTTGATAAGTCATTTAATGAGGTCGAATGAAATAAGTTTGAGTGCTTTTTTCTTTGTGTTACATTATTGTACTCCATTTTTGCTGGATTTAGTTTAGAGGTTATGTAGGTATATTCAAGGTTCAGATGTCAAGTTATGTGAAATGTCAGCAAAAAAAATAATATTAAAATGATTTGTATATAATGTTGGAGTCAATATTTTATATGTAGTCACTTCATCCATCAATCAGAGTATAATTTATTCAATTATTCATTCATTGTCAAAATGTCTGTTTAATACGAAGAGTCAGACAAAAAAAAAACGTCCCATAAAAAGTAGCATTGTTTTAGTTCACTTATTCGCCACCAGTAACTAAAATAGGCGCTAGTGTAGTTAAAGTGTATAAGTCATGGTACAGTCTACGCTGTCTATGGTCATTCAAATATTTTCACAACGATTTTCATTTCTTTTCATATTGTTTCAATAGCTTAATTTTATGTAATACACTTTATAGACTTATTTCCTGTGTTAAATATTCCATGTATGAGTATTTCATGACAGTCTAGGCACTAATATCACTGTTAATATTGCACATTTCTTCAAGAACACAAAGCATTGTTCATAATATGTCAAACACAGTTTTGTGTAATAATGCTTTGATGTAAACTATCACAAACATTAACACGCAAGGAAAACTGTTTAAAGACGTAATTGCACCACTTTTTAAACTAATTTATGCAGTATTATTATTTTTCACTATTTTTAAATACGCTGCTGATGTAAGCAGAGGCTGTGTTGCCAGCGCTGTCGCAACTTATTATATACTCATAAAAATAACAGTAAATTTATTAAAAATAGTGATATCCATAACCTAAACTTAAGAAATAAGAATAAATTGGCTGTACCTAGATTTAGGCTTAATAAAATAAGCAATTCTTTTGCGGGCAATTGTATTCGAATGTACAATACATTGCCGACAGCCGTAACAGGTTTGTCAGTTAATAAATTTAAAAAAACTAAAAAAACTTAAATTGTGCCAGAAAGCTTATTATAGCATTAAAGACTTTCTAGAAGACAAGGCTGCCTGGCAGTGACACGAATTGCTCCTTTCTACATTTAAAAAAAAAACTGTATTAGATACTAAGATGAATTGAGAGGGACCGGACTGAGTTTCTTGGGGTGTTCTTCTCAGTCTGTAGCATTTCCGAACCCCCGGTAGAGTCACAAAAATTTTGACAAACCTAAATATTTTTTTTTAAAATTTCAAAGGGAATAAATTTTATTTTATTTTAGTTTATTTTTATTTTCACCAACTTGCAGTAGAGATTGGTTAAGTGGTAAGCTATAGAGCCAGACTATAGAGTACCTACTTTTGCATTATATTGTAATCGCCAATTCAGAGCACTTAACCCCCGTTTTGAGCAGTATTGCGACTGTTTGAGGCTCGTATAGTTTTTAAAGTGCATACTTATATAGACGCTCTCTCCTCCCTTTTTTACCCGACTCTACCATCATCATTATTTCCCTTAATTCTCTCTAACAGAATAAACTAACTCTTCCACAGAGAATCAGAGCGAGTAGCAGAACGAACGGTGGAACAACTACCGGAATGGGTTCCGGACATCGCGGCGCCATCTTGCATGCGATGTGCGGCCTCCTTCACAGCGTTCCGCCGTAGACATCATTGTCGCAACTGTGGTATGTATCGTACCTCATCTTAGCATAAAGTTTCGGTTGCATCCACAACTTGGTAGCCGCCGTAATTGGCTACTAGGGCAGTTAGAAAATATTGATGGAACCAGCAGATCCGTTCTTTAGAAATGTTAATGTTCAATGTTTATCATTAATTACTAAATGATATACCACTAAGGTGCCAAATAATCATGCCACATTACTGTTTTCCAACAGTTAACGATTTTTTAAAATCGGTTTAGTAGTTTCGGAGCTTAATCAATGCAATCACACAAAAAACAAACAATCAAATCTTTCTACTTTATAATATTTGTATAGAACTATATATTATTTATATTAGTATCTTTATCATTTGTCTCACTTATTTTTTTTGCATTTACAGGCAAAGTATTCTGCGCGTCTTGCAGTTCAAACTCAATACCTCTACCCCGCTACGGCCAAATGAAGCCAGTGCGGGTGTGCGAAGAGTGTTTCCGATCTCTGGCGACCAATTGTCGACGACCTCAAACTTCACAACAACATCGGTGAAATAATATCCCACAGGTCGGCTTATAGGAAATTCTGACACATGTTCGGTCTCTTTCTGTCGCTTGATAAATGAGAGAGATAGCGATAGTATCATTTGCTGTCTTTTTTGTTGTAATCAGGATAGAAAGAGATAGGATATGTGTTGGAATTTGCTTTTTACAGGCCGACCGGTATTTAGGAAGTCTGTAGCGAATCTTTTGTAAGCACTTTAATATCATCGTTATAAAACTGTCGATTAGACGAAACTGTTTGGTGACGTAATTGTCTCGTTGTCAAGCAGAATATTGTTCATTATTATGATTACTAATATTTATTCAAAACAGAATGGTTCGAGGTATTCATCGGTAGTATCAGTTGAAGGTAAGGCTTGCCCCCTTTTACGTGGGTCCAACACAAGTACTGATAAAAGTGAGTGGTTTGTAAGCGACTACTCACATATATTGCTGCCCTTTCGTATTTTGATGTATTTCTATCCCTTTGTTACGCGTTGAAACATTAGTAATCAGAGCGAGATATAGAACAATGCGCATTCGACGCGTGTAAACGAAAGAATGCGTTCGTTTTGTGCTGCTTCGAATACTGATGTTTCAGCATAAGAAATGGATAGAAATGCGGCAAAATGCTAGAAGCCGTCGAAATGTGTCTTTACCCTTAATGAGTTATTAGACGCTTTGCAAACGCCGCGACGTAATAAAGACCGCGTCTGCCCGTCGATGCCCGCGACTGCCCTTACTGCGAAATTGTGTGTCCGGCGGGCACCATCGGCGCGGTCTTTTTGCCCTTCATGTGTGTTGGTAGTGTAGGATTCCTTTAGCGCTATCGTTCGCGGTGAAATTGACCGGCCGTGCCCGCTCGTCGTTTGGAAAGTGCCTTATGCGATGTTTATTTGTGTTTTTCGTGGAGTTTTCTAACGACTGATATATTAATGTGACAAAATGTTCGCTACATTTCCTGTTAAACTTCTAACTCGGAAATACCGTGTGTTTGATGTGATATTGACAGTTTTGTTACCTAAAAAGAACAATTATCAAGGATTTAATATATCATGTGTAAATTTAAATAGTGTTCTGAATTTGGACGGTAAAAACATCATGAATGCCTATATGGCCTCATGAATGCTTAGTTGACATCGGGAATGCTTACATGACTTCATGAATGCTTGCATGACGTCATGAATGCTTGCATGATACCATGAATGCTTAAATTTCTTATTAAAACATATTTTTGTGACAGCAATAGTTCTTCCCTTTGCCTATTTTTAAGAAGTCTGTTTATAAAATTGTATTGTTACCCTGAATTATAAGTTGACATCAAAATTAAACGACATCTCTAAAATATTGACAGATTTCACGACTGGGGCGCAATAAAGCAAATAATGATATTCAATTTAATTTTTCAACATTCGCGTAATGTCTAGGACAAGCTTATAAAAAATTACACTTGCTTACTACGCTTGCGCCATAAGTTGAGGCAAGTTTGGGAAGAATTTGATCGTTAGCGCGCCTCAGTTTGTCGCGCACATGTATTTCTACGAATACGGAAGATTTTAAATTTGTTTTTTAATTGCATACAATAAACACTCAATACGACTTCGACTTTAACGTCCAAAATTGTGTCTTCTAATACCCACGCGTGATATAAAAAATTCCATAGATTACATAGACCCAACGTTGTCTTTGTCTATGCTGTGTTTAAAAAAAACACTTATCATTTTGACTGATAGTTTCTTTGTGTAAGGAGTTTCCATATTTTGTTAGGTAGCTCTCTAAATATATTAAATATTGTTGTGGAGTGATTTTCTAATAAATAATACATTGTTTGCATACGATAATAAAAGGATGAAATTTTCATCAAAATTTTGCGTGAATAATTTTTTTTTATAAAATCTGAGTATATTAGATTTTAACATCTATGTTTGATGTCAATACAAAAATTTTATATTATATGACTATTGAATTTAAATGTTGGTTTCTTTGTAATTATTAGCGTCTGCAAACAAGATATTATTGCCCCAAAATAAAAATAAATACGAAAAGGTGACTGAAATTGGTCCTCGCGTTACATAAAACGCGTTCGCGTTCACGAAATTCATATAATTTTCATCTTTTAAACGAGGAGTCTTTTTTCTATTGAAAATATTTTCGTATCTTGTCAATGTTTGAATATATTTTTTAGACTGATAAACGAAACGCGAGACTCAATTAGGTCATTGAACTCCTTTTAAATCCCTTGTTATAATAATTGTAGTTAGGCATAATCAAGAATTATATAAATTTAGTACCTATGTTTATCGGATTGAATTTAAGGTCGTTATTTGTCTACGACGAGAGTATGCATCAGGGAGATGTATGTGATGGTGTTGATCTTAAGGCCGTTGTCGCGACTAGAGCGTCGAGCGGGGCGGAAGCGATTACAGAAGCGGTGCGATTATGTAATTATGTTGTATTGACTTAATATGATCACTTGTAGCAGAGATTCAATTGTGACATTTCATTTTAATGTAAGCCGCTCTGATTTCACACTATAAATATGCAATTTACTTTGATAATTTATAAACATTTCAATAAATTCTCTAAGTAAATCTTATTTTTGTGACCGCGGAATGACATTGGTGTGTGCTAACATAAAATAGCAGTATTGAAGCCAATAATGCAGAATATATTATCGTATCGCTCCCGCCGTTGCTACCGCCCCGCTTGCCGCTTTGGTCAAGAACGCAGCCTATATTATGAATGACTTCGGCTACTATTATGTTGTAACTTTTTAATATTAATCTATGACTAAAAATAATTAAAAAATGTTAAAAAGATTCCATAATTTTTATATCCAACACATAGTTTTAAGGATTCTTTAAATATCTAAGAGTAATGTTGAAGGTTTGTAAATTTTGTAAAGGTCAAATATACCGTCATACTGTGTAGTTTTTTGTATATTTCAAATGGTGTAATAAATATAGCTATTTTCAAGAAAAAGATGTTAAAATGATAGCAATATGTAGTTATAAAATATTTTAATATGTAAATAAATTTCGTTATTAGCAATCAATAGTTTTATTACAATCATTCATTCTTATTTAAAGGTCCCGGTTATAGGTAAAGCTTTTCTAATTTTTGATGGTACAACTTTTAAGTGCAATAGTACAGTAGTACCACGTTTATAAGTTACACCGATGTACCTGCGCAGAAGTCTCATATTCGAAACGCACGTAAAAATCTTAACCAATCACAACTTTCCGCATAGACGCGTTAAATATGGCCCTTTGTTATTGGTTGCCGCCTGCGCGCCATGTTCGATGCCCGCAGCATCGCGGCGCAATGAGCTACAATGAGCGAGATAGCACACTGCTCTCTGGATTTATTGCATTTTCAATCTTAACGTAACGCAATAAAGTCGGTGTTTCAACAGCGTTGGCAATCGTTATTAATCGGCGCTAGCTTGCTCTAGCAGGCGAACTTTGTCGATGCGACTTATAAACGTGGTTCACCTGTACCACAATAGTACACGGAGGGGAGAAGACATAGCATGTTTGACCTATACATATCTGTCTGTCATATTTGGTGGGAGATATCATATTCATATACACCACTACAAAAGCAATCGGCTGTCACAAACCAATACACTCATAATTTCAGACATATACACATACACTCATTTGCAAAAAAAACGGGCGGTTTTGATTTTCATTCATCTTTAAAAAGATACAATACCAAAAAGGTTTCAATCGTTTGTACACGTTACTGGCCGGTTTTAAAAATGCCGTGGTATTTAAAAAAGTACGTTCTAAATTCAAATTTTCATTTGATGCTCATTTTTACAGAAAACCCCTTTTTATCCTTCATTTTTGGCGCGAAGTTCCAGAAGTTAACATCGACTTTCACAACTTTTATTAAATTTTTATCGATTAATTTCATATCCTTGACTGTCAAAGCTTTATTTATTGCTGTTTGGCTGTATCAAAAATGGTAGATAAAGTGGTAAAAGCTACCAAAATTATCGCGCTGCTTGAAGAGTGTTGCAGCCAATGTTTCGTGGCTAGGAGGCTAAATGTTAGTCGCTCGACGGTCCAAAGGACCTGGCAGCGATATCAGGAGACTGGTTCCGTCGAGAGAAGGCCTGGTTCTGGAAGAAAACCATGTACCCAACCACGGGATGATCGTTTTCTTGTGAGTCGTGCATTGAGAAAGCGCAAATCTTCGTATGTGGATCTTAAGAACAACCTCCAAGAAGTAAGAAACGTGCATATTAGTCTATGGACGGTCAGGAGGAGGCTTCTCGCTGCCAATATACGCAGTCACCGCCCGGCCCGCGGCCCCAAATTACTCCATGAGCACAGAGTTCACAGGCTTAGGTTCGCTAGAAATTGTGAGTCATGGACTTAAGAAGATTGGAATAGGGTTTTGTTCTCTGATGAAGCCAGGATATCTCTGTTCGGTGAAGATCGACGTCGGCGAGTGCTAAGAAGACAAGGAGAGCGCTTTGCAGATGCATGTTTCGAAGAAATCACACCTTATGGTGGGGGCTCTGTTATGTTTTGGGCAGGAATAAATTCAATGGAACGTACAGAGTTAGTCTTCATTGAAAACGGCTCACTGACTGGGCATCGATACATAACGGAAGTTCTAATTCCTCATCCACAACCCGCATTGGCCGCTCTAGGTCAAGACTCGATTTTTATGGACGACAATGCTCGCGCCCACCGATCCCGCGATGTTAATGCGTATGTGCAAGAGGTCGGCATTCGTCGTTCGGAATGGCCAGCTCGAAGTCCCGACCTCAATCCCATAGAACATATCTGGGACGTTCTAAAACGGCGTGCGAGATCAGTACTCCCGGCTCCGCAGAACATCAGAGAGCTGAAGAATGTGATTACTGCGGAGTGGGAACGTATTCCGCAAGCAAGTATCCGGGATATACTCGCTAGCATGCCCAGACGAATTCAAGCTGTGATTTTAGCTAGAGGGGGTCACACTCGATAGTAAACATTTATCTGCTTTTACTTTATTAAAGAAGAACAAACAAAAAAACTTTTTTATTTTTACTTCATGAGCATATGCACTACTAGCGAATATACACTACTAGCGAGGTTTAGCATTATTTCCCATAAATTGTAACAAAATTTTATGAAATACTGATGAAAACGATTATTTTCTTATTAATTTACCAAATTGTGAGGATAAAACTACCTATAATTATCAAACAAAGCAATATTAACATTTGAAATGGTTCATTGCTTAGGTGCCCGTTTTTTTTGCAAATGAGTGTATATTTCTTATATATGTGTGTGTGTAAAAGCATGCACTATTTGGGAGAAGGGAATGTCACAGTATGGCGCCTCCCCTCCGTGTTGCTCTATGACCACGGGTCGTTAAATTACTCGTGGCACCGCCCGGTATGCGGTAGTACCACGGGCAAGAAAGTCCGTAGAGAGGTTCTATATTATTATCTATGATAAAGCCATTTGTGTATTTTTAGTTACAATATTGTTACTATCCGATGTTGAAAATTCATCAAACCGCCCATAATGGGGTTGTTCAAAAGGGGTCTTAGAAGGTTATTACAGGGTAGGCAGCACGAGTGTAGCGCCTGTGGTGTTGAAAACATCCATAGACGATGCCACGACGGTGATCAACAGTCGCAATTGGTGGGCCGTATGCTTGTCTGCCACCTTATTGGTATAAAAAATGTCGTCAACTTGACTTAATGTCTGCCATGTTGTTGACGACGTCTTGCAAGCACTTCAAATACAACCTGTCGAAGTTTTAGCCCTTCTATAAAATGGATTGCAGAGGGGCTTATGGCGAGACTTGTGTCTGTAGTCTGTGACTCTGTTGCATTAAATTTCGTCACTAGGTCACGTGGATCATCTGTTCAAAGTTTGAAATAAAACAAAAATGACAACGTCAATCGGATTGAACTTTCACTTTCACAATAAACGTTAGAGGGGCAGTCGGGTGAGACCGTCTCACCGCTTCTTGTTATATATGATACGCTTTGCTCGTGATGACGTGTGCAGTTTCATAGATTTACGCGGTCTCTTTGTGTACCACAGACTCGACCGCACAAAAGTCTGTAGTTTGCGTTGCACACCTTACTGACGCGATAATCTATCTGGAGATGGAGACACCTGCCTTCTGGACTTCTCTGGACTACTGGACCGACCTACGGACCTAACCTAACCTAATCAATTTATTTTTAAAATAAGAAAAGAATATTTGTTCACAAATTTTTTATTAAAAATATTATAATTGTTAAGTCTAACGTCGGTAGCTCTGCAGTGGTTGCTGTGGCCGTATTCTATACTTTTCACCCTTTGCAGGCCTGGAATATAAACAATACTTTAAACTTATTTTTATATGTAGGTACAATTCATAGATGTGACGTGTTCACGGCCAACTGAAACTGTAATCTTGGCGTACGTCTCAAGTTCGATTGAGAGCGGATAGCGATTTATTACAGCTGTACCAGCCATTCCGACCAGCTAAATCAATCAAGTCTAACGGATCAACTTCCCTCTTATTGAATTAGAGTAAAAAAATAAAATGGGTACTATTTCCTTAATATTTTATTTTTGGCTTGCGTGAATCCCTCACGTCACGCTGCCGTCATGGAGAACTTATCTACTGAAATTCTTGAGCTCTTTAAATGCCTAAATGTAATATTGTATCCAGTGAGCTGACCCCAATTCATGAGCGGATAGTGGGAAAGCGAAACTACACTTCAAATCAAGTTTGAATTCCCTACTTACCCGTCAATATGATTCCGCCATGAAATTCGTCTCTTCAAGATTTCAAAACCTTTTTCTTTTGGTGGCAGTTGACAGAAATCCGAACTGTAGACGATAGGCAAAACTTAACAAAAAAAGAAACTAACTGATAGAGGGTCACCGGTTACGGCTTCAAGGGTAGGTATGTATGTAGGTACTTAGGTAGTAGTATGTCTGTTTGTCTGACACGCTTTTTAGCCTAACCGTTAGGAAGACCACTTGCAAAGTATTACGAGGTTCATCACAATCAATAATTATTTTAGGGACATTTTCACACAACCAACGTTATCCAGCACAAATTAAGATAATAAATATACCTCAGCTTGTGATGTAAAACTTAGATAAAGCATAAAAGTATCTACCTATATTTCTAAACAATGTACCTACCTACCCTTTTTAGATTGTTGCCACCATCACCCATCACCACTAAAACACCCCCAACAATAAAAAAAACCTCGATGAAATGTAAAGAATACTAACGCATTGTAAACAATTTCACAATACCAGCAGCCAAACTGTGAAACCGGAGGCAATGGCAATGGCAATCTCAGTGGCAATGGCAAGTGCGATTTTGGCGCGTTTACAGCTAGATGGTGGTGTCTCGATTCCATTCAAATCGGCGTTAACGCGCTCACCGTGAATATCGACGCGCACCCCAAAACTCGCAATTGCCATTCAGGTTCTTCAGTTGTAAAAAAAGGATTGCATTGTGGAAAACGTAAAACTCCAGCAGTGTAATACTCGATTCCTGCAGCGGCGCAGGATGGAGACAGGTGTTGCACAAGATGGTTGGCTACAAGCAACGATGCTGCTACGCGCCATAAGCTGCCATAAGTTTATGTGGGTGCTACTATTTGCCACACTTACTATGTATTTCGTTGTCTCTAGTGGAACAGGCCAAGGCCATTAAAACTACTGTTAGGCTACGTTCACACGGCGCACGTTTTTCTCGTACACGATATTCGCGTGTACGATGCAATCGTTCACACGGCGACCATTCAACGCGTTTTTAACGTTACGATAAAATCGCATGAATGGGTTAGTCGTGTGAACGATCAATGTGTACATAAGCGCCACTACGATGCGTATTCAAGAAAATCGTGCCGACGCACGGCGCGGCGATCCTAGTGGCTACTCCGCACGGCAGTGGCGAGGGCTGGTTATTTTCAAAAGGGAAGCTAGTAGCGCTCGTGGCCCCGCGGACTCAGTGTTCTGTAAACGATCACTGCAGTAAGCAACTTTCACTATGGCCGGTCCATGGATGGGTGACCATACATGTGATCACTTTGTGACATTTATTTGAGCGTTTCCGTGCTTTGGAAGGCACGTTAAGCCGTTGGTCCCGGTTGCCAGTAAAATGGCAGTCGTTAAACCAAGTTGAAGGCTTTATTTCAACAGCAGGCATCACAACCTGCGCCTGTCCATTTAAACACGGCAATACGGCTCACAACGTATTACGTGGGACAAATTATAAAAAGGTGAAATGTGGGCATATAATATGCCTCTGCCTACCCCTTCGGGTATACCTGAACCGGAAGCTAGTAAAAAAAATCTTACCTAGGTACATGTAGATGTCCAGAAAACACGGGGTTATGCATTGAAGAACATTGTTCCAAATGTGACTCCAATACAGCATCATACGCACTTAAATATTGCAATATTTCAATATAATTACCGCGGTTATTCGACCCGGAGCTCTCATCGTGGCCGCGAAACGCTAATTCCTGTTTACCTAACAAAACTACAGTATCTATGAAACGTCTTAATAGATGACGATTGCGATCAACCTTCCTATTGTGTACTTCAAAATTATTATTCATAAATGTCTCAATTCTGCTATTGCCAAAGTCATGAAAGCTTAAACAACTACGAATGTGTTTTTCAGTCAGAACATGTTTTTTCGTCGAATTTCCTATATTATTGATGTCCGTAAACCCTGTACGACTCCAAACGCTACTAGAATCGGAAAATAATTAACATTGGAAACAGTAAAGTTTATTGAGTTTACAAGAACCTGTCATCCAAGTATAGGTATTTATCATAAAACGAACTATGAAAATGTTTATAGGAGCAGTCTTTTCTTTTATAATCTACAGTCACAATTGGGCGAGAAGGGCCTAAACGAATTACATATTTTTTATTCTCAAAACTTAATTTAGTAAAAGATGTTTCCTCAGATAACAAAAAATCTGTTAAACAACAATCTATATGTATTAACGCCGCCATTACGCATACGAACAAACTAGATTCTTAGTAGGTATTAAAACCAAGCAAAATGTAAACTATACGTAATTACTTATCTATTTACAGCTTATATACTTATACAGTACTGCACGCACTATTCCACTCACCAATACACCATGCTATTTATCACTAACTAATTATAATTAACCAATAAACAGCAAAAAAACGACCAACAAACTAATTATTCAATAATTCTGGGAGTGCACTGCTGCATTGTTTAGAGAAAATATAAAGTAGTAAATAAAAGTTCAAAATATTCGAAAGCGGCGCTAGTGTGCATAAAGAATGTTCGACGAGCGTACTTAATTCATTAATTTTATTTAGTTATTGAAAATTCCAAATGATTGCGTCGTAAATATCATTATATAATTATGTTGTATGAAAATACGTATAATTAGACTCTATGAGTGATTTTATTTCGTCAACAGTAAATTTTAGTACGTTTATTGACTTTACTTTATTATTGACGATTTTTCTCCGCCTCGTATTAAGCTATTTCCGAGTGGATTTAGAACGAGGCCCGATCGCTGGCCGAACGATGGAGATTCGCAAGTATAATCTTTCGAAACACTCGAAACGTAGAGAGAGAAACCGACATTTGCGTATTATTAACGAAAGGGACGCAAATATTCAGCAATCCGGCTTATTTCTCATATTCCATGATTGTGTTTTTGGAGTTCACTGAACTTTGACTGAACTGAGCGATGCACAATATTGCACATTGCTATGTATTTTGCAGCAGGGGTTTTTCGTTGAGAAGAAAATTTTATCATCTTATCTTCTGACCGAGATTTAGTAATGATGTAACTTCACCTTGCTGTCAGTTCTGAAGGGGAAGCCAGCGGGAATCGGCTTCTATGGAGTCTACGCCACTGCCGCACGGTATACGGGAAAAACGTGTCTCGTACACACGATTTTCCCGTATGGACTCCATGTGAACAGTTTATTGTCTACTGCCACTACGATTTTATCGTGCACGAGAAAATCGTGTACGAGAAAAATGTGCGCCGTGTGTACGCAGCCTAATAATTGTCGTCACGTAAAAAAGGCTACTACATATTTGCGTTTTGTCTACCCGACATAACCATATTCTTTGCGTCAATTTAAAGCTTAAATCTAGCAAAATAACTTGAGTTTAGCTGCGGGTTTTCGTTACTTTGGTTAGAGTTGAAAATTAAAAATAAATATCGTGGGATGTTTTTCTACAGATCGTCATTTAGCCCAAACTAAGCTAATTTGAGCTTGTGTTATGGGAACTGATAAACATACTTATATATTTCTAAATACATACACATTATACATAGAAACGCAGCAGAAAACAGCGCGTGAGTAGCACCTCTGGTGGTGATCGTGAATGACTCACAGAGTATTTCTTCTGCCCCCTTCAAGTATTACAAGAGTAGATTCAAATCTAGTATCATATCCTGATCGGTTTCTTCAGACTACCTTTTTAACATCTTTTTCTTTTTCGCTGTAGTTCGTTTTATTGCAATGGGTGGCAGCGTCCCCATTTGATCGGGTATTTGGTTCTCTTCTTCATCTTTTATGAATTCTTTTATCACACACTTCAAAAACATTGCACTGCAATATGTACTAGTAAACAAATAGGGTCCATGGCACTTTCTGTTTTTGTCTATTCTGAAAACGGAGGCAACTCCGATAACTTTTGGTTTCGATCGGTGCCAAGATATAAGCGGGCTGCCATGGTCATTCTACAAATATAATTATTATTTAGCACTCTTTCTGATTTTTTTTTAAATATTGGACATTCTTTCACTTTGAGCCATTATGATGCCACAGACAGGCAGAAACATAGATATAGATTATATTTAGATAGACTATAAACATAGGTACTCAGATCTAGGATCTAGAATTATTAATTAGGTTCCAAGCTTGAGGAGTAGGAATATTTTAAAGAAAGCAAAACAGCACCCTTAGAACACAGTTGATTTAGGGTTCTGTACCCAATGGGTAAAAAAGGGACGCTATAACCACAGTATAAAGAGAACTACTACTATGTACTACTACTACTATGTCGGCTGTGCTATAACTGACACTCCGCTGTCCGTCAGAAACCAGGTTCATGAACCGTGATATTTTGACAGTTAAATTTTTCTAGATAATGTTATGTAAGTATCGTTTCTGTTGCCGCTATAACTAAAAAATGCCTACAGTATGGGGTTTTTCAGAAGGGGTCTTGGAATGTTTTTACAGGGTCGGCAGCGCGAGTGTGGCGCCTCTGGTGTTGCCAAACGTTCATAGGCTGCGGTGACCACTAGTCGATTTGGTGGGCCGTATGCTTGTCTATCACCTTAGTGGTATAAAAAAAAAACAGAAACTAAAAAAAAACAGAACAATAGATACTAAAAAAAAAAACAGAAAAAATATAAGGGAGGGCGCTTCCAGAAATCAAAAGAGTGTTGCCGATAGATCTCGTTCAAGTCGGCCGGATTCGACAAAACTCAAAGTTAAACGAATGTTACTACTACCCGTTCGCTCTAACTTTGCCGCTGGCGTAGAGGCGTATACCCGAATTGTTAATTAGACGAAGCAAATTGACAGTAGCTAATGTCACTTCGTCATAGAAAATAAGCAACATTGTATGAAGAAGTGACATTAGTAGCTGTCAATTTACTTCGTCTAATTAAAAATTCGACTTTAGTATGGAGCCGAGCGGCAAAGTTAGAGCGAACGAGCAGTACTAGTTACTATTTCGGTTATAATTTTACACCTTGAATTTTATCCATGTTATAATAATGTTCATTTACATTTTTCCTAATCACTTGTTAGTCCAGTCAATTTAGACATTTGAAATAAAAAAAAATCCCGGGGAGCTAAATTTTGGTGGAAAGCTGAGGTTTGCCATTACAAATCTTAGACCATAGATGATCTAAGTTACAAATACATGTTATGCACACATTTCCACGCCACCTGTGTGGTAGTGTAGGTTTTCGGAGCGTTAGTTTTTAGGATTTCGTACCCAAAGGGTAAAAAGCGGAACCCTATTTATGAGACTTCGCCGTCCGTCTGTCTGTCTGTCTGTCTGTCTGTCCGTCACGAGGCTGTATATCATCAACGGTGATAGCCAGGGAGCTGAATTTTCACAGATCATGTTGTTTCTGCTGCCGCAAAATCGTTGATGTAAATTATTTACTTCAGTATGGTTACCAATGTTAAGTAGTGCTTGTGCTTATGTCAGTTGCTTGTAAAATGAAAAATCACTTTATTTTAAAAGTAAAAGACATAAACAGGGTGTGGCGTAAATAGTGGTCCAACCGTCAGGGTGTGATAGAACGGGTGCCCCACTATAACATACCACAATTTCACCCAGATTTACCAGAGGGTTACCAAAAAAAAGAACTTTTTTTTATAAATCGTAGATACAATTTTTGTAAAGTTGACTGTAGTTTACAGAGAAATAGCTATTTTTAATTTTTGTTTTCTCCATCTTAAAGCTAAATACATGAGCTAAGTATCAAAAAATAATACAGTTTATTAATTTCCACTACAAACGTTTCTAATAAAAATAAGTTCATCTCATTTTTTTCTAATAGGTATTTTTCATAAAAAAGCTCTGCACAATTTTTGTGACACCTACTTAAAATTTAAAGAAAAAAATGAGATGAACTTATTTTTGTTAGAAATGTTTGTAGTGGAAATTAATAAACTGTATTACTTTTTGATAGCTCATTTATTTAACTTTAAGATAGAGAAAACAGAAATCAAAAATAGCGATTTCCCTTTAAACTACCAGCCAACTTTACAAAAAAGGTACGATTTTTCAAAAAAAGTACTTTTTTTTGTAACCCATGGGTGTAACAGTGGGGCACCTGTTCTATTGTACCCTGATGGTTGGACCACTATTTACGTCACACCCTGTATTATATCTGAAGTAAAATCTTACTCCGGCTTGGTCGAATCCGTCCAAATAGATAGATATGTACATATATATATATATATATATATAGTATAAGTACCTGACATATTCCAACTTGTTGGTTATCTCTCAATTCCTTGCTGGATATATCTACATCCTTTTTATCAACTTTACCATCTTTACCATCTTTGCTATCTTTTCCCTCCTGAAATGAAAACATAAAGTTTTATTTATCTATCTAGAATATCTTTTATATAAAATTCTCGTGTCACAATGTTCGTTCCCGTACTCCTCTGAAACGGCTTAACCGATTCTCATGAAATTTTGTGAGCATATTGAGTAGGTCTGTGAATCGGCCAACATCTATTTTTCATACCCCTAAGTGACCGCGAATAACATTCCACGAGGGCGGAGTCGCGGGCATCAGCTAGTAAAATATAATGCTTGGACTGCAGAGATGCAAGCGTTATGCATAATGCCCGACTAAACCGAGCAAAGTGGTTAATTCTTCTATAATCTTCATTAATCATCACATTTCGCATTTTCTACAAAGCATACAACTTTGATGGGGAAGGGACAAACAGGCCAGTTTAGAATGACCCTTACATTCAAAGAAACCCTTGAATTCTAGGTTTGGCAAAAGTTGAAATGAATCTAATTTCCTGGACTAAAAAACTCAAGATTGAAACTTGTGTGAAACAATTCTTAAAGTACTCCCTTTCTGGCACCAAAATATATTTAAAAAACGTACCACGCGTTGAGAAATTACGACTGAAAACCATTTTAGCTTTCATCTTGTCTCCCAAAGGAACCACGCAAAATATCAGGATTAAAAGTATCATAAAGTCCTCCTCGTATTATAACCTCAGTGCTAAGTAAATATCATTCAAATTGATTCAGTAATTTCGGCTTTATGCTTTTTCGGGATACAGACAGACGGACAGAACAAAATCTTCTATACATATAATAAAATGATAGAAAAGTCAAAACTGCACATTGGAAATATTTAAAAAAAACTCGCTGGGTGTTCAACATAAGATACCGAAGCCAAAAATATAGTTAGAAATTTTTTTGTCTGTTTGTCTGTTTATCTGTTTGTCTGTTTGCTTTGCTTTGTCCGGAAGGATCTCGAAAAGTACTCAATAGATTTGATTCAAATTTTGCACAAATATTACCTAGGGGTAGGGTGTTAAAATAGGCTATATAATATCACGCTTCATATCCTAGGGGCTAAGCAGAGAGCAATCAAATTGGCATTGTAACAATTTTCACGCGTACGAAGTCGCGGGCAACAGCTAGTACAAAATAAATTAAATTACATTCTCGGCTTCTGTCTGTATTAGAGAATTATGCTGAGTTTGACTATGAATATGCAGTATAAGGTTCTTTAAAGCATGTCTTAGGAAGTTTTTGGTGGTTCGGCCGACCGAATGAGGCACCGAAAACGCCATATTCTCGTGACCACTTTCCATCAGGCGAACCAGATACTTGTCGGCCACCTTAATGGTCTAAAATATTTCCTATTTATAGTAAACTAGCTGTTCCCCGCGGCTTCGACGGCGTAGACGTCGTTATCGCGTAAAATCATAACCTTCCTTTCGCGCAGTCGGTTAAATAGTAGCTAAAGTTCTTCCCAGGGCCTCGGACTATCCCTATACCAAATTGCATCTCAATCGCTCCAGCCGTTTAGGCGTGAAAGCGTAACAGACAGACAGACGGACAGACAGAAAGACAGACAGACAGAGTTACTTTCGAGAAGTAGGGATATAAACATAATACCCTGTAACAAACAATGAATAAATGGATATGAATAATTACTTCACTGTTACAGCCGTCGTGGTCTCCATTATCTCCATCAATGATGAGGCTCTTATTATACTGAAATTCTTCGATACTTCCTCGGTCATTGAAAGCCCCTGGTGGCCAGGCGCAGATCATATATTTTTCTATTAAGGATTCAGTGTTCTTATAGTGCTTTCTACATCTCGTTTTGTTATATATCTTCGTTGCTCCATATTGTAAGGTGCGTTGGTTTAAATCATTGAGGTCTTCCCTCTAAAAACATGAATTTTATCAACTTTTGAACTCTATTTTTAATTTTATCATCAGTTTACGATGTAATTTTGCAAACTCGTTGGGTTAGTCATAGTCTTTACTGTCAACCAAGTGTACATGAAGGTCTTTCTATAGTTTAAAGTTGTCACAACTTAGTTGCTCTTTTCAGGCATTGCAAATAAGAAAGAAAATATTTTTTTTTGAATTTTAGATACCTACTTAATCAAAGATTTCCTTAATTACCTATGTTACAATAATAATTTAAATTTTCCGATTCCAATGACACGGAGTCGTTTACACTACACCCGAAAAAGAAACGCTAGCAAAAGAAAAAAAGCAAGTTTCGACTAAAGGATGCGGGTACGTTATTACAATGCCGAATTTGAAAATACCGAATTTCATAAGCCCTACGAACGGAAGGCCGAATTTTAAAATCCCGAATGTTTATGTGATACAAAGTTCTAAATATCGAAAGTTCAAAATACAGAATCTTATAAGACCTATAATCGGAACGCCTAATAGATACTAAAATGCCGAATATTAGAATACCGACCGTTTGGTTTACCGAAATTCAAAATACCGAAAGTATTATACAATTGGATAGGTTAGGTTAGAACTGCGAGCATAACGCACGAGCCGAGCGAGCTAAGGGAGCGTGCCGCGGCAGCGGCCGGCGAGTGCCAAAAACGAATTCTACTTGGTTAATAATCTGTCCAAGATGAAAAATGCAACCATGCAATTTAATAAAAGATAAATTAATCAAACCAAAAGTGTGCATATAGACTCCGAAAAAGCCATCTTAAGCTTGCGACCCGACGACCTGCCCGCACACGTGTTTTCCTCATCTTACAATCCCGGGTTCTTCAAGCGGAGCGTAAAGAGGCACATCACAAGGCCGCCAACTGGAGGACCACTGTCAGAAATTGCCCCCAATCGCTAGATGCGCCACGGCTTTCCATCAGACTGGCGGCGACGTCAATTTGGCGAGCTGAATATTAAAAAAAACTCTTAATAATAAGTGAAATTTTACCTCTCTCCATGATGTCTTATGACCCCATCCTAAAACTAAAGCATCTCTTCCAGTGTTTTGCATTTCTTTGTTATTAAAGTTGATACTAATAACTTTCGGAACGTAGTGACAATATTTCGCATAATCAGGTTCATCAGCGATATTCGATTCTACTTTGATTACTGCTATATCATATGAAGCCCATTTATCCAATCTACTGTAAGTCAAATTATAATCTAAAAATAAGAATAATAGTATAGGTACTTACATAATTATAGCCAAAATGTATTCTTAGAATTATAGTTTCATTAAATGACAAAATGATATATAAATCGCCAAAGTATATTTAGCTTTAACAAGAAAGCCGTGAGATCGTTCTCACCAGACTGCCCCTCTCTAACACGTTTATTGTGAAAGTGAAAGTTCAATCTGATTGACGTTGTCATTTTTGTTTTATTTCAAACTTTGAAGATGATCCACGTGACCTAGTGACGTAGTTTAATGCGACAGAGTCATAGCTACAGACAAAGTCTTGCCATAAGCCCCTCTGCACTATATTTTATAGAGAGGGGCTAAAATCGAATACTTTTACTACATTACTTTTACACGTTTTGACTCGTCTAGAACTATAGCACAAGCTTATAATTGGCTTAATTTGGGCTAGAAGACATTGTGTTAGAATGTCTAACAAAATTTTCTTTTTTTAATATCTTAATATTTTAAAGACTTTGGGGAACAATCCAGTAAGGCAAATTAATGTATCATGCCCGCATCCGTGCGCGGGCACGCGATCTTATGAACCCACTCTTTTGCGCTTTAAGGGCTGAACGGATCTTTCAGAAATTTGGTACAGGGATAGATTATAATCGGGAATAACACATAGGCTACTTTTAGTCCCGGGAATAAATGCCCACGGAAAGTCAGAACAGGAATAAATTTTACGCTGGCGAAGCTGAGGCATTAGCTAGTATAATCATAATTTACCTTCTGGCACACAAGCAGAAATCACTTTCTTCTTCATCTTTGAAATGCATGGATCTTTTTGCCTATTTGGCATTGTTATATATAGAGGGTAGCCTGCTATCACGTATAAATGTCGTACATCTTCAATGCAAGCAGCTGCAGTCAAAACTATTCGCCGTCCGATAAGAGCTCCTCCACACATCCAACCAGTATAAGAACTTGTGTTACCTTCAATTATATATACCTAAAAGTTTGATGAGGGTAGTGAAATTACTTTATGCATGAGCTTAATCATCCTACTATAAATATTACCTATACGCTTGGTACACTACTAATATTACCTATGGACTTGGTAAACGGAGAAGGCGACGACCTAAAGAAGGTTGCAGGGATTGACTGGATGCGCAAAGCGCAGGATCGTGTGTTGTGGCGAAATTTGGGAGAGACCTAAGTCCAGCAGTGAACTGCTATGGGCTGAATTGATGATGATGATGACTAACTTATGCCCTTGGCCACGTAGAGCCAGTAGTCCAAAAGAGTCATCTGCTTGGAGAGGCGCCCGAGTTTTCCAGCCCCTAACCTCTCCGGCAGTTACTAGGGCTGATGTTTTGTCGGCTGTTAAATGTATTGGTCTTGCTCAGTATTGGTACCTCAGAGAGTACTAGTTCTAATATACATATACTCTAAGATTGGTACAGACAGGTTTAGTACAAAAGTTATTATCGCAGAAGTTGTTAGACAACTGCTGACAGTGTCCTCACAAAGCAGAAAGACCAGTCTGAAAGTTGTCGACGTGTTGGTGATGTCATCAAAGAAATAACGATCAATGAAGGACTTCTTTGATCGTTACCGGTCAGAGACGATACTAAGAGCAAGATATCAACTGAAACTTGACACTACTTGCAAGCAGTCAGGCATTCATAAGTTGACCACGAATAGGTTGTGCAACTTATGATATCATTTACTTATCAGGGAATGCAAATAGCGAATTGTCAGATAAATAGACAGTTTTCTGAATTCAATCATGCGTATTAAATATTACCTATACACTTGGTAAACTACTAATATTACCTATGGACTTGGTAAACGACGAAGGCGATGACCTAAAGAAGGTTGCAGGGATTGACTTGATGCGCAAAGCGCAGGATCGCGTGTTGTGGTGAAATTTGGGAGAGGGTTATGTCCAGCAGTGAACTGCTATGGGCTTAATTGATGACTAACTTATGCCCTTGACCTCGTAGAGTCAGTATTCCAAAAGGGTCATCAGCTTGGAGAGGCGCTCGAGTTTTCTACTTCTCTCCGGCAGTTACTAGGACTGATGTTTTGTCAGCTGTTAAATGTATTGGTCTTGCTGAGTATTGGTACCTCAGAGAGTAGGTATATATTAGTTCTAATCTAAGATTGGTATGTACTTTAGTACAAAAGTTACCATCGCAGAAGTTGTTAGACAACTGCTGACAGTGTCCTCACAAAGCAGAAAGACCCTTCTGAAAGTTGTCGACGTGTTGGTGATGAAAGAAATAACGGTCAAGAAAGGACTTCTTTGATCGTTACCGGTCAGAGACGATGCTAAGAGCAAGATATCAACTGAAACTTGACACTACTTGCAAGCAGTCATGCATTCATAAGTTGACCACGAATAGGTTGTGCAACTTATGAGAGCATTTACTTATCAGGGAATGCAAATAGCGCATTGTCAGAGAAATAGACAGTTTTCTGAATTCAATCATGCGTATTATTAAAAAGTATGAGTACCTACTAAACAAGGTGGTAGGTACAAAAATAAGATCATCGTGAACCCTGTCGGGCACAGGAAATATGAAAGAGAGGAGAGTGTGCACTAAAACTCGAACTTGCAAATGTAGGTTAAGGTGATTGATATATTCCTACACGAAATACCAAGGATGATTTTTTCTTGAATTCTTGTATAGTTAAATTCTGCTTATTAAAATTGAATTTATAAAATGTGTCATATTAATTCAGTAAAGGTCAAGGTTAGATAATGTCATGAGTTAATATTAGATGTATAAATGTTTTTAACATACATGTTTTTAAATATCCCACACACAACAACTCACCATATACGTGTGATTCATAGTTACATCTCGGCCACCAGTGATCTTCCGTTGAGCATTACCAACTAGAAAAGAAATGATCAAACAAAAAAAACTTGGGAACGACTATTCTTAAGAGAAGTATTGGAAGGAGCAATGAAAATTTGAATAAGGCTGAATATATATGAACTTTAACTTACCACTCAGAACCGTAAGTAAATTATATGTCAGGTACCACAAGTACGAAAAAAAAGTCATATTTATATAATCGGTTATAATTGTAGTTTATGATATAAATTCTTTAAAAACACTATTCTTTGCAATTTTACGGAACGTGACATTACTGAACGTTTCAATGAATTCAATCAATGAATTACGATGATGAGGAGTTATGACTGTGTTGGAATTTCAGCATATTAAAATATATGAAAAGAACCTTCTGATTGAAATTTGAGTAAGAGAAGTTTATTAAGAACAACATGTAGTGAAATGAAATAAAATTGTAGTATGATGAAAATTAGTTTGGCCCTGCCAATCCCGTCTTCTGTGAATCATATGAAATGTACGTTTTGGTTTTGCTACACAGAAATTAAAAATGTGCTTGTCCTATAATCTAGCAGTAGGTGCCTAGCAATACCAATTCAATTACAAAATGTATTACATGTATCAGCTGTAATATTCCCAAATCTGACAAGATTACTTCAGTCGGGGGGAAGGTCAACTGAATTGCATTGACGTAGATTTTAAGCAAATTTGGCATGCAGGCCTTTATAGGCACACTATTAACTATTATTGTTCTTCTTCTTTCATAGTAAACATAGCGTTTGTAATGGTTAAAGACGTTTAATTAGTTATTCTATGGTTAAAGTTTGTATAGAAAAGTGCATAATGCTATTTTAATACTATAAAATACATCGCACCCCAAATGGGGGTGTTAGTGTTGAGTATTCGCATGTTACGTGGTATAGAAGTGTTTGATTGTGATGCAGCGGATAGATACTATCCCCCATTTGGGGTGCGATGTATTTTATAGTATTAAAATAGCATTATGCACTTTTCTGTACAAACTTTAACCATAGAATAACTAATTAAACGTCTTTTACCATTACAAGCGCTATATGTATAATTCTATTTAAAATAAATAAACATATGGCTGAGAGTAGCGAAAAAAATAAATCTATGGGCTGAGTAGAGTCGTTTTGCAATTTAGTTTTGTGTCTAATATCACACACTCTACCTGTACGACGTTATGCTTGAGTCTTATGATAACTTTGTATGCTTTTTATTAATCACTTAGGTACTTGAATAATGGTAAGGACTGCTTATTTTGTGTAAAGTTGATGTGTGGGGTACCGAAAAGGTTTTCTGGACCTCACTTTCGTAAGCCCTCTCTAACGGCAAAAGGTTTGTTTTAGCTGCACCGCCACTTGATGTTATGGAGTATGCTAAAATTTACTGTCCTAGTGCGTTATAAGTATTTGAGAGTTAATATCTACAGAACTGCGGAAAAGTATAAATAATGTAAAAAGTTTCCTAACTCTTTTTTCTAACCTTAAATATCCTCTATTTTGGAAATTGACCGATATAAAACCTTTATCCTCTAAAAAACACCTAGATCAGTTTGCAGTTACAGTCAGTGAAATAATTCCATACAAGAATAAGCGTATTGATGGCGACATACATGTCTTATAGGCGAAGCTCATGTAGCAGGTTTTGTAAAGATTTAAAGTGATATGCGTCAACCAAAGCATAGCCTTAGAAAAGGAAAATACATCCCAGCTCGAGCCATCAAACTGCAGTGAGGTATTGATAATTTACAAAGATTATTAAGGTAGATCGTGAACAATGTTGGGCCCAGGATACTTCCATGCGAAACTCCGTAGCGTAAACGCTCCTTCAGACTAATGCGGTTTTCAATCTTAACTGACTAAGTACTGTTACAGAGAAAATCAGTCAGCATTTTAAGGACTGTCACTCGTAAGCCTACCTTTTACATTTTCGCTACTGGAATAGGTATTGAAACAGTCTTAGAAGCCTTAGAGAAATCCATAAAAACGCTTAGACACTTCTGACCTTTGTTCATATAATGGTGATTTTTTTACTCTAGGTCTGTCTCAAAAGACAATAACATCTTCTGCGACAATATTCTGGTTATATTCAAATTGATTTTCAGAGAAAAGACAGGAAAAAAAGAAACAACAATTCAGTAGACTCCATTTATTTTAAGTTATGAATAAAAAATCTGAATAGGTACAAAACTACAACTACATTTATTTATTAAAATATGACTTCTCTATTTCTTTACAAATCTAACGTCCTAAGTTTTGCAGCGGCACTTGTGGCCTAATTCTGAACTTTTCACTCTTTGAAGAGCTGCAATATGAAAAATACCATAAAAGTTATAATCATAATAAGCGTTCGTGGTCCCGCGAATTCAGCATTCTGTCAACGATCACTGTAGTAAGTAACTTTCACTATGGTATGGCGGGTCCTTGGATTGATGACCACTTTATGACATTTATGACTAATCATTTACAGAACTTTGTGTACAATCGCTGCGACATTATCAACAGAGGTATAATATTTCTGAATGTTGCAAATACTACTTGAACGGAAAATTGGCGTGCAATTTGAGGGAAGACACTAGGATAGAAGTTTTTGGCAGTACGGTTTCCGTCACGGTCGCTCGACGGGCGACCTTCTTGTGTACCTCACACACCGCTGGGCGGCGGCTATCGAGAGTAAGGGTGAGGCTCTAGCAGCGAGCCTCGACATCTCGAAAGCCTTTGACCGGGTCTGGCACCGTGGTCTTCTTACGAAATTGCCCTCCTATGGACTGCCCGAGAGTTTATGCGGATGGGTGTCCAGCTTTCTGGCCGGTAGAAGCATCAAGGCCGTCGTTGACGGCAGCTGTTCTGACTGCATGGCCATAAACGCTGGAGTACCACAAGGCTCAGTGTTGTCCCCTACTTTGTTTCTGCTGCATATCAATGACATGTTGTCTATTGACGGCATTCATTGTTATGCGGACGACAGTACGGGCGACACTTATTACACGGGCCGCCCCGGTATCTCTCGGGTTGCAGTGGAAGAAAGTCGTGAACAACTTGTGTCTGAAGTCGAGGCTACTCTCAATAGAGTGTCCGATTGGGGTCGACAAAATCTTGTCCAATTCAACCCTACCAAGACACAAGTTTGTGTTTTCACCGCAAAAAAGACCCCATTCACTGTGGCGCCACAATTTCAGGGCACATCTCTCACCATCTCTGAAAGTATAGGGATCCTTGGTGTTGACATCTCCAGTGATGTGCAGTTCCGCAGTCACTTGGAGGGCAAGGCCAGGCTGGCGTCCAGGAAGCTCGGAGTGCTCAGAAGGGCGCGGCGGTACTTTACTGCGGCGCAAGCACTGCTTCTTTATAAGTCGCAAGTGCGTCCGCATATGGAGTACTGCTGTCACCTCTGGGCGGGGGCACCCGAATACCAGCTTCGTCCATTTGACTCGGTGCAAAGGCGAGCTATGAGAGTTGTCAACGATCCCATACTTGCAGGTGGTGTGGAACCTCTTAGTGACAGGAGAGACTTTGCTTCTTTGTGTGTGTTCTACCGCCTGTACAACGGTTTGTGCTCTGAAGAATTGTTTGATATGATGCCTACGGCTACATTCTATCATCGCACCGCTCGCCATAGACAGGGTATTCATCCTCACACGTTGCGTCCTGAGCGCTTGAGCACGGTGAGATCTGGTAGAGGCTTTCTTCCGCGTACGCTTAGGTTGTGGAATGATCTCCCTGCCTCGGTTTTCCCAAACGCCTACAGTATGGGGTTCTTCAAAAGGGGACTTAGAAGGTTTTTAAAGAGTCGGCAGCGCGATTGTGGCGCCTCTGGTGTTGCAAACGTCCATAGGCTGCGGTGACCACCGGTACATCTGGTGGGGCCGTATGCTTGTCTGCCACTCGAGTGGTATAAAAAAAAAAAAAAAAAAAAAAAAAAATAGAAGACCCTGAAGTGAGGGCTTCAGATGGATCCCAATTGTAAGAGTGGGTAGTGAGAAAACGAAACTATACTGCAGTCAATCAATCAATTAAATCAGCACTGCAGTCACTGCATGCCACGACAGCACCACTGGTCCCCATAAATTCTGTATTAGAATTAAAAGATTTGTATTAGAATACATTCCGAACTCGACAGCAGCGTCGTGACTGCACTCAGTACTGCGTGGCACTGTCACCTTGCCGCAGCGACAGCAATGCTGCTTGCGGTCGAGTCGGACTGACACAACACACGGTCCTGCGCTTTCCGCATCCAGTACCTGTCTATGACTTTTTTTAGGTCGTCGGCGTCGGTCTATCTGGCGGGTCAACGTCCTACGTTGGCGAAAAAAACTTAATTACCTATTTAGAATACAAAAAACCCGACTGCCAAGTAAACATACATTTTAGCGCCAAAAGTCTGCCATTTTCATTTTTCATAAATTTTAATATACCTGGTGTCACTCACACAATCACGACGAATCAAATGACACCTTGTATGTTAAAGTCCGTCATGCCGTTGAGTCTGTAGAGCGTGCAAGAAAAAAAATCAACGTTTTCATTTTAGCGCCAAAAGTCAGCCATTTTGTTTTTTTAGAAATTTTAATGTACCTGGTGTCACTCCACACAATCACGACGCATCAAATGACACCTGGCATGTCAAAATCCGTCAAGCCGTTCAGGCTGTAGGACGTGACAAAGAATTATACATACATACATACATTATCTCGAAAAACATTACCCTCCTGCCTTCGGCAGTTCGGGTCAAAAAAGCTATAAACTATACTTACACTGTAATATTTATTCCCAACTTACCCGTTAAGATGCTTCAGCCATGCAATTTTTCTCTTGAGGATTCTAAAACCTCTTTTTTTAGGAGGTAGTCGACAGAAATCTATACTGTAAAATAATAGATAGATGATTTTCGCTAGTAATTTTCAACCTCACGATGTTCAAGCGTACTCATATCGCATAATGTCTCCTTAATTGCTCAGTGACCTAAACTGCTAGAAGGCTAACAAATTATTTCGTGGTTCATTGGTAGACAATACTGCATAGCGCACCTAATGACATGGTAATCACCGTAGCCTATAATATTACTTTATGTGATGACGTTATGTGAGAGTGACCCAAAGAAAACTTAGAAAGAAAGAAAGAAAAATCTCTTTACTTTAAACGCAACAACACTGACAAAGTAGTAAAAAATTTATAACTAGAGTTATATTGATCCCGTCGTTGCACCAAAATAGGAGCCCGTTCAGCATAATGCCGAGTACGAATACCCGGCGCTGGTTTTCAACGGGCTCCCGTAGGACATCGCATTACGAGACAAGTTTAAAAAAACTTTTAAAAAACACAAGAACAAATTCTAAAATAAAACAGAGAAATTAACTGCATGAAGTGTGAACTAAAGGGGTCCCGACACGATCAAATTTGCAATTGTCTTAGGTTTTCTTTGAATCATTCTCGCATATCGTTACTATCTATACCTCGGTGGCAGACAGTAAAATTGCTCATCAGATTGTAAGTAGTCGTCGTACATGAATAACCACTAGAGCTTCTCACGCACTGCCGAGTCTCTAATGGCATGGACCAAGCGTTCTTGACCAACGTGTGGAATAGTCCTAACCGCCTGCACACTACCTCAGGTAGCGAAATAGCCTAAGTACCGTCTGCAAGGATGCAACCTAGCTCATGTATCCGTTTTCGTAAATTTAGTTCAGGGGGCCAAGTCTGCTATTTTACATCAAAAAGCCGTTCTAGTGCGATTATATTACGATAATATAGCGATTGGTCCTAAACTTGGTAGTGGCTAATGAGCCCCTTAAACTCCACCATAACACCCCCCCTTAACCCACCCACCTTAACTCGCCATTTACCCCCCCCCACCGTCACCCCCACCTTACCCCCCCAAACACCCTTAACCCTACCATAAACCCCCACATTAAGCCCCCCCCCAATGTAACACACCCCCACCCACCTTAACCCCCCCAACGTAAGCCCCCCCCACCTGAACCCATTACGAAACAACATTACGAGACTACCAAAAAAAGAGCGGCCACTAGCCATAGAACCGGCGAGCAAACATCGGTCGACCAGTAGACTTCTACCGGCCTTACTCTCTAGCTCTAGTGAAATACGCGACTACCAAAATTGACAAATTGTACGGACGACCTTATATTTTGCCACGATTTCTATTCTATTCTGACGCGATTGAAATAGCAGACTTGGCCCCCAGGTCAAAAAAAGCCGATCGAACATAGAGATTTTTCGTCACATTTGAATCGTCAACTTCGCTTGGTTGTGTAGTAAATTCGTAACATGTGACCTAGTGTGAGTTTCTGTGAGCGTCGTGACTCATGATTCACGGTGAGCGTGTTTACGTCAATATGTATGGCTACGAGTCAACGCGGGAACTTGTCTCGACTCCATACTAATATTCGCGCACGCGTATACGCGCTTTCCCGTGAATCACTCACGCTAGACAATTTGTAGAGCTCGGCAGCGTGTGGGTAGCTCCTGTAGGGCGTTGGGAGTCCTGGGGTACCCTTCTAAGGGCTTACCCGGGGCTCCCCACCCGTAGACTGTTAGGTAGGATACGTGTGGTTTTTAGTCCGTAGTCCAGCATAGCATCCATGTCGGATTTTCCGCACGTAAATGAAAAGCTTATCTAGGGCGATCGTAGGTGACTTACACAGTAGTGTTTATGCCCCCTTCCATTGTCCAAAATTGAAATTCAAGTGAGTGATCTTCAGATCCACTATTCGACTTTTTTTTTGTAGATGTAGTCGTAGTTGGTGTCTTCTTTGGTACAGTTTTATTGTTCGCTTCTTCATATTCTATGAGTTCCTGTATTACACACTGTAAAAACTTTGAAGTACAATATGTACTAGTATACAAATAGGGTCCATAGCAAGTTCCGTCAGTATTGTTTCTGAAAACGGAGGCAACTCCGATAATTTCTGGTTTTGATCTTTTCCAAGTTATAAGCGGGCTGCCATGGTCATTCTATAAATATAATTATTATTAAACACTCTTTTACATCTTAATAAAAAATAATAATAAAAAATAGAACCGTCTTCAAACAAATCGTGAAAAATAAAATTTACTTAGCACAAAGTGATATGTATTTTGATTTATCACATTTTATTCAATATCATATTGAAGTCGGCGCTAAGTAGTAAGTAGAGAAGTAGGTTTAGGTAGGTATTAATGGCACCAACTTCAATATTATTTTGAACTAGCTGACCCTCGCAACTTCGTTCACGTCACATAATGTGCACGAAAGGAGAGATAATTCTTCATCAGACTCGTCAAGCACCGTGTGAAACGGCCCTGTTTGCTTAATCATGAAAGAGCTTAATTATTAAGGCTATTCTAAAACAATTCAGTCCACGCCTTCGGCGCGGACTGAATTATTTTACTTAATAATTAAGCTCTTTTATGATTAAGCCAACACGCCCGTTTAGATTTACCCTCTCATTCAAAGGAACCCTTGAATTCTAGGTTTGGCGAAAGTTGAGATGCCTCTAATTTCTGAACTACAAATCCCTCAATCTTGAAACTTGGGTCGCAAAATTCTTAAAGTACTTCCTTTCCAATACTAAAGAAATATTTGAAATCGCATCACGCGTTGAGAAATTACAACTGAAAAACCATTTTATCTTTCATCCCCTCTCCCGCAGGAACCACGCAAAACTTCGGGATTAAAAGTATCCTAGAACCTTCCTCGGACTATAAGCTCGGAATTTACCAAGTATCATTTAAATCGGTTCAGTAGGTTCGGCGTGATACTTATTCGGGATACAGACAGACAGACAGACAGACAGACAGACAGACAGACAGACTAATACTAACTATAAAAACTATAAAAACTAGGATAATCGAAGATACCTGGTGACCCTGATTAGAAAACACAAGAGCCCAACCAAACTATTAGAGACCGACATACCGCCTTTACAAATAATATTCAACTTGGTGAGCCGCTTTATTTGAATTCCCCCTCGGGGTTTTAGGGGTCATGCGTTGCTTCTCATGGAGCTAACGTTACACCCTGAGGGTACAGTAGTGGCTTCTTCAATCAGATCCCTAAGATTCAATATCTTAGGGATTAACGAAAAAGCCCACATTAGGAGGAAGGGCATAACGGTACTCCGTTCGGTGAGCAGCCCGCCTGGGGCAGTACCTCCGCCCTGCAGAAGACCGCGGTAATAGTAGCCTGACTCCGGTTGGGTTATGTTCCCCGTCGGTTAGCAGGGTTCCAGAGCTCATTGGGGTGACTCTGTGCCGGTGACGGTGAGACCAGAGGCTTAATCTGTCTCCATTGGCGGATAGAGGCGCGGAATATTGGTACGGCGGTCAGGGAGACCCGGTGAAACGGTTGACCGCTGACCGCCCGCAGGCTGTACGGAACCCGAACCTGGGGATTACATAATCTCCGCCCCAGGAGGCTGAACCAGCAGCCTGTGTAAAGTCCCTGGTGCTGTGGTCGTGCCGGAGGAGGATACCGGAGTGGACGTGGCCACTGCATCGGGGGGGGACCGGGGGCCCTTCCGTACGCCGTGCCAATCTACCGCACTACCTCTGTCTGCCTTTGGTTAGTTAGAGTCTCACTTAGTCTCTTGCGCCACCGGCACACAGGCATCCCTTCACTTTTCTAACCCCCCTTTCTTAAAAAACATGGCTAGAAGAAGAAAAATAGAACGAGTATACACAGCGGCATCGTCGCGCGATACAACGTCTCAGTGGATGCTCCGCTCGGATCGTCGGACCACTGTATCATTCGGGCGCATGTGCCACTCGCAAGGCCTGAACCACCTCGGCCCAAGGAGTGGCGACATGTGTGGCACTATAAGTCAGCAGACTGGGATGGACTGCGGGAGTTCTTCGCGTCGTACCCGTGGAGGCGGCTTTGTTTTGCCTCAGACGATCTGGATTCCTGCGCTGCAGCAGTCGCTGAGGGGATCTTGGAGGGCATGGAGTGCTACATTCCTAACCGCTGGATCCCTGTAGGAGCAAAAAAGCGACCGTGGTTCAATCGGCTCTGCAGAGAAGCTTTGATGCTGAAAGAATCTGCCTACAGAGCCTGGACCACGGCTCGTGCAAATTCAGATCCAAACATCTCTGAGGTGAAACGCAAATTAAATGCCGCCTCGAGGGCTAGCAAGAGAGCAATTGTCAGGGCTAAATTCGATTTCGTCGGCAGAATTGGTGAGCGGCTAGCTGGGTACCCTTCAGGGAGTCGTGAATTCTGGTCGCTTGCCAAAGCTGCCGAGGGAAACTTCTGTCAGTCTGGTTTACCACCTTTGCTTAAACCCGACGGTAGTCTGGCCCAGAGTGCCGGGGAGAAGGCCGACCTTTTGGGTTTTCTCTTTGCCGCTAACTCGACCATGAGCGACGGGGGTGCTGTACCGCCGGATGTTCCGTGGTGTGGAACTTCCATGCCGGAAGTTAAATTCACGCAGCGGGACGTCCGACGGGAGCTTCGTTCTCTGGACGTTCATAAGTCGAGTGGGCCGGACGGTATACCCGCGGTGGTACTTAAGCAGTGTGGTCCAGAGTTGTGTCCGGTACTTACACGTCTTTTCACGCTTTCATATTCTATGCGACAAGTCCCGGCGTCGTGGAAGATCGCGTATGTGCATCCTGTGCCCAAGAAGGGTGATAGGACCGACCCGGCCAATTACAGGCCTATAGCCGTCACCTCACTATTGTCTAAGGTGATGGAGCGTGTAATTAATACACAGCTCCTGAGGTACCTTGAGGAAAACGACCTGCTCAGTGACCGGCAGTACGGTTTCCGTCACGGTCGCTCGACGGGCGATCTTCTCGTGTGCCTCACACACCGATGGGCGACGGCTATCGAGAGTAAGGGCGAGGCTCTAGCAGTGAGCCTCGACATTTCTAAAGCCTTTGACCGGGTCTGGCACCGTGGTCTTCTTAATAAATTGCCCTCCTACGGACTGACCGAAAGATTATGCGGATGGGTGTCCAGCTTTTTGGCCGGTAGAAGCATCAGGGCTGTTGTCGACGGCAGCTGTTCTGACTGCATGGCCATTAACGCTGGAGTACCGCAAGGCTCAGTGTTGTCCCCTACTCTGTTTCTGCTGCATATCAATGACATGTTGTCTATTGACGGCATTCATTGTTATGCAGACGACAGTACGGGGGATACTTGTTACACAGGCCGCCCCGGTATCTCTCGGGACGCAGTGGAAGAAAGTCGTGAACAGCTTGTGTCTGAAATCGAGGCTACTCTTACTAGAGTGTCCGATTGGGGTAGACAAAATCTTGTTCAGTTCAACCCCTCCAAGACACAGGCGTGTTTCTTCACCGCTAAGAAAGCCCCAATTACTGTAGCGCCACAATTCCAGGGCACATCTCTTTCCATCTCTAAATGTATAGGGATCCTTGGTGTTGATATCTCCAGTGACGTTCAGTTCCGCAGTCATTTGGAAGACAAGGCCAAGCTAGCGTCCAAGAAGCTCGGTGTGCTCAACAGGGCGCGGCGGTACTTTACTGCGGCGCAAACACTGCTTCTCTATAAGTCGCAAGTGCGGCCACACATGGAGTACTGCTGTCACCTCTGGGCGGGGGCACCTGAATATCAGCTTCGTCCATTTGACTCGGTGCAGAGGCGAGCTGTGAGAGTTGTCAACGATCCTTTACTAACAGGTGGTGTTGAACCTCTTTGCGACAGGAGAGACTTTGCCTCCTTATGCGTGTTCTACCGCCTGTACAATGGTATCTGCTCTGAGGAATTGTTTGACATGATGCCCACGGCTACGTTCTATCATCGCACCGCTCGCCATAGACTGGGATTTCATCCTCACACCCTACGTCCGGAGCGTTCGAGCACGGTTAGATCCGATAGGGGATTTCTTCCGCGCACGCTTAGGTTGTGGAATGATCTTCCTGCCTCGGTTTTCCCAAACGCCTACAGTATGGGGTTCTTCAAAAGGGGTCTAAGAAGGTTTTTACAGGGTCGGCAGCGCGAGTGTGGCGCCTCTGGTGTTGCAAACGTTCATAGGCTGCGGTGACCACCAGTCCTCCTGGTGGGCCGTATGCTTGTCTGCCACCTTAGTGGTATAAAAAAAAAAAAAAAAAAAAAAAAGTCAAAAATCGAAGGTCTGAAGTATCTGATGAAGAACCTTCAGCTGGTCTCAGGTGTATTAGAGATATGGTAATGCCCCCTTCTACTATTGGGACATAAAAAATGGACATCTGACACATCTTTTAATTTAATCTAGCCTATAGCATCCCACTGCTGGGCGAATGCCTCCCCTTCTGCTTTTAATCACTACATATTATAAAACAAAGTCCCCAGCCGCGTCTGTCCGTCTGTCTGTCTGTTTGTTCACGATAAACTTAAAAACCACTGCATGGAGTTTCAGGTTGAGATCACCAATCGAGAGAGTGGTTCTCGAGGAAGGTTTTCGTATATAATTTGTTGAGTTTTTGTTGACATTGACTAAAATATTACGACATTAGTTGGAGAGGTCAGAAAAAAATTAGGCGTCTGGGAGCTTTTAACGAAAACGCTGCCTAAACCCTTCGAGGTATTACAAAATAATGTACCATGGAATTGTGTATCTTATATAGGCCTACAGAAAAGTCCGCGGCAGCATATGTTTATCTCTTATGGATAACATACATAACCATGTTCATTCTTTAAAACATTTAGCAATTATAAAGTGGTAATTGGAAAGCTATTTACACCAAGAAAGTGTTAACCCATCTCAATTTAAATACATTGGTGCGCATGAAAATATAATGAAAATTATTTGTTCCCTTTACACCATGCAAATTAAATGAATACCTTAGGAGATATAGCAAATCAAAATAATGCGCAACGAAATTAATTTTGTGTCGCCATGATTGAACTGGGTCATACATTATACGGGTCACATACTAACTTATTCTTCTACTTTTATCGCAAATATTTTTTCGTTAAAAGTGAATAACGCTTACAGCAGATTACTTAAGTTAGGTGTAATATTTCAAAATAAGCAATTTCATAGAAAATAGTAAACAAAGAGCCTTTATTTTAGAATTTTCTTCAATATTAGCCATTTACATACAAACATCGGCGTGTTACAATTTTATTACATGTATAAATGTAGTAGACATAACGTGTATAAAATGACATCAATCAAATGTCATCAATATTCTGAAAAAGAAATTAAACATAGAGTTCACAAACTCTTTTGAAAATACATACTGTACCTACCTTAGAGGATCGTTATGAAAACAACATGATAGTAAACAACCACCACTAAGCAATACGCTTCTCCAGCGTGTAGCTGTGTTTCTCTGTGATAACCACTATGAGAGGTACCTTTGTTCGGGCCATCCATAGAAAATAGATGGCATAATGCTGAATACCGCAAAGAACAAGCGGCGTGGCATAGAATGGGGACTATCCTGATATCCTGGAGGATTTAGATGACGCCGATGACCTGTGCTTGCTGAGGCACTCACACGCCACAAATTAGAGATAGTACAAATGGAAACCTACATACAAAATTCGCTGAGGCTACGCACACATAGACAACTCATTCACAGACACGAGGTCAGGCGGTCTCAACCGAATTTTCGAAAGGTACTGATTTGTGCGCGAGTGTGTGTAGCAGAGGGTAGGTGTGACAAAAAAGTACATACATGAGTTTTCCATCTGTACTATCTCCAATTTGGACACACGCCGTCATGCATGTCTACAGGACAACGTGCAAAATGAGACAGCGAATGGAAGGACTGAAAATAAAATCGACAGACGCAGAAGATGAGGTGTGGGGAGAAGAGTCTGTTTCGCTGCGCATTGGCACAGATGTCGAGCGCGTTCACTAATTCACGTAACTCGGGAGTGTCGTGTCGGAAACTGATGGGTTAGAAGAGTGCATCATTTCGAGGCTCGTCAAAGCAAGAGCACAATAGCAAACTTCACACAGCTGCGCCCCGTATGGCAGTTGCGAAAATTGACTCGAAAAGTGAAACCCAAAACAAAGTCAACGTTAAAACTATACTACTATACGGATGCAAGACATGGAAGGTCAATAAAGACATTTCGCACCAGCTACAAGTTCCAAGTTGACCTCTAACGGATCCTCGGTATTAGGATACGGGCCCGTTAAAATCACGAACGTAAGCCTATTGGAACGCTGCAGTGAGACCCCTATCCACTAACAGATCAAACGTCGGAAGTTTAGCTGGATTAGACACACGCTGCAAAGGGACCATGATCAAATACCAAGGCAAGCCTTACTGAAACTACTGAAAGAGCGGAGCAGCAATGTGAAATGTTTTGAAAACGGGGAAAATTTAATCGATATGAGTATCCGTTGCGCCTCTGCGTAAATGGTTAAAGTTACATAAAAATAATGTATTACAAAATTGAAAAGTTAAAAAGTTCTATAACAAAAAACCTATTTTCGATCTATTCATTTCGTTCGATCACAGTTACCTTTTTATTAACAAGAGGAAAATCCTACATGTATGCTATGCCGGACTCATACCGACTAAAACACACGCATCCTGCTTAACAACCTACCGTTGGGAGCCCCGGGTAAGCGGAGCTACGGCTACCACTGCGGCCTCACCTATGGGGATGCGGGAGCTATCCCGCGTCTTTGGGAGGTTTTCGATCACAGTAACGTTAATTATTTCTAAAATAATGAATAGTAGCGACACGAAGGGAACAAATGACGTGAAACATGATATCAAAATAACAATAGCACACCGCGCTCTTTCTCTCTCTCTCTCTTTCTCTCATATAAGACGCAAACGAAGTTGCGCGGGTCAGCTAGTACAAAAGGAAAACTCTGGATAAGACTAGACTGGCTTTTATACTTATACTTACAAGTTTACAAGAAGAAATAGTCGAAATCTTTATTGTACTCGAAAATTACACAAATTAAATAAACAAATTACACTAAAATATCAATTTCGCTCAAAATTTGGTCAAAATATAACGGCATGAACGCGAATGGGCAATACAAAAAACTGTTGTACAAGAATCAGAACCGGAAAAAAAGAAAAGAAAGATCTGTAATTATAAAAAAACTACTCCTAAAAAGAAAAAACTGCGTCTAATAAGAAAATCTAATAAAATAAATCAATATGCCCACGTTTCTACAAAAAGAAGTGAAATCCCACCAAAAACATTCTGTAAAAAACTAGCCAAGTCTCGTTGGAGCTATGTACTTGTTTATCTCTAAAAAGTAATGAGATCTAGACAAAGTCGTGCCAAGTCTAAGGTTCCTTACTGCGATTACTTTATTATTATAGTTAATGTTGTGTGACTTGGCCGTTGAAGGGTACACAAGGGTACAAAACAAGATGCTTCATGACACCATTGCACCAATCTGTCGCCAGAACCGCTACCCATTGACAATCGAAAATTGCCACTTGGAGAACGTTAATTCAATAACTAGTCAATTATTATTATTATAATCATTAATAGAAGTCCTTCTGTACGTCTATTTTATGTTAGATCGGTGGTCGATTTGCCGCTTCAAAAAGAAGAGAGCAGAAGTCAGCATTGTCAATGCTGAATGCATGTGTTGCCCAATCAATAACAGCCTAAAATGAGGCACTAGCGTCCAATTACCAATACCAGTATGGGCTATTATCTCGCTTAACAAACATAGGTAGTTACAACAGATATAACATTACGTGTAAACATAATTGACTTGTACTCACTCACGTATAAAGAATTTTCAACGGCCAAGTCACACAACATTAACTATAATAATAAAGTAATCGCAGTAAGGAACCTTAGACTTGGCACGACTTTGTCTAGATCTCATTACTTTTTAGAGATAAACAAGTACATAGCTCCAACGAGACTTGGCTAGTTTTTTACAGAATGTTTTTGGTGGGATCAAACTAACACGAAGTAATTACAGAGTGCCTTCTAAATCCGCGTACGCACCTCACAATTTTTATCATTCCGCAGAAATGAAATTACTTTACGTCTAAGATTTATAATAGAATTTAAAAGTATACCTGACATATTCCAACCTTGGGGTTATCCATCAATTCTTGGCTCATTTTCTGGTTTATATAGGGGTCAACTGTAACAGTTGTAGTATATTTACCACCTTTACCGTTTTTTCCATCTTTACCGTTTTTACCGCCTTTCCCCTCTATAGTACTATTGACCTCCTGTAATTTGAAACAGGATATTATTATATTACTCGATATAGACAGATTCGTTTAGTGGTTAGAACTGTTCTACATAACATATAGACTTGAACGTAAACGAGGTGAACGTGGGGTACCTACTCTATTAATTTTATTATACTGTTGATTGATGGCACTTGGTGGAACTTGCTGCACATATTAAAAACAACACTTATACTGTTTCACAACATTTATTTTAATAAACCTGACCGGTTTCACTTCACGGCATTTCCAAAGGACCTTTTTATTAGACCTTTATAATAATAAATATTGTGGAACAGTAAAGTGTCGTTTTCAATAATGTACTCTATTAATTTTGATTGCATTGAGAGTCAAAATACTCGTTCATACTTATAGAATTCGGGACTTCACGCGTTAGAAACCGCGATAGGTTTAAAATAACAAAATACTCGTTTTTGGCGACATAGGTTAATGGACATATTTTTTCATGTGTTATCTTAAAAGTTAGATATTTTTAACAGCTTTATGGCAAAGACTTTTATATAAACTGAGATAGACGCGCCGTACTCTAACAAACGAGATTTCAAAAGCAATCCTCAAACACACACATTGCTAGGACTACACTCACTTATTAATAATATTTACGTAATTGTCACCACAATAGCAAAATACGAATATAACAAGAGTAAAAGACAAGGCGTGTGGACTCCGATTGCAAGTCGAGTACTCTCGACAAAATCGACAAAAATGAGTACAGTTTATAGGTTTCAAAAATCGGTGCGTAGGTCTACCTCAGTTTATACAGAAATCTTTGCTTTATGGGACCATAGGTCTAAATAATTGTACGGCTTAAATATAACTGGATACTTTCACGCGTTCACGAGATATAGGGTCTTGACAGTCAGAAGGACGGACAACAAAGTGATCCTGCATGGTTTCATTTTTTACTTTTGAGGTACGGTTCAAAAAATGTTTGCTACAAAATTCATTGATATCAGAGTTGCAAAGTAGCTCGATAGATGGCTCTGTGTCATACTCTAAATAGCGTTAATAATAAGGTGAAAAATTGCAACTTGTTTCAGTACAGCTCAGTATCTCAGTACGAAGAGTGTCCCGTCTGCTGAACCAAGTTATTTTTTCTCACTTTAAACAAAAATAATATCCCAAAAATTACTTTACTGCTACAGCCGTCGTGTTCTTCACCCTTCTCAGAGTCTTCCTCTTCGTGACTGCCTCGATCATTGAAGCCGGCTGGTGGCCAAGTACAAATCATATATTTATCTATCTGCTCAGCAATTTTATATCTACGAAACTTTGCCATACATCTCTTTTTATCATATATCTTCATTGGCCCAAATTGTAAGTGGCGTTGGTTTATATCTTCGTCGTCCCATTGTAACTATAAAAAACTTAATTTTTTTAATGTTACGCGGATTACAGACGTACGAACTTTGAGTTAATTTTATACTAGATGATGCCCGAGGCCTCGCCCGCGCGAAGTTCAGCACCTATTCCCGCTTCTCGTGGGAACGTTTTCCCGACATGAAAAGTTCAAGTTCAAAGTCAAAGTAAAAAAAAACATTTATTTTGCTTAATCCTAATACATAGGCACTTGCGACACGTCGATGAATTAACCAAATAGTACCACCATTTCGGCCACGCAGCCTGCTTGAGAAGAACTGGCAAGAAACTCGGCGGGCTATTCTTTTTGTGCACTACATAATGTATAATAAGTACTTAATATAAACTAAAACTCCATTAGTAGTGCAAGCAGATCATTTCCAGGCTTCCTTGTCAATCAAATAATCGTCAACTGCAGTACAATTTACTTTTTATACACCAAGCAAGGTTACTTTTATGTCTGGTAACTTTTTTTCTTAAGTAACATGAAGGTTGTGACGTGACGGAGTTCATTTGGTGACTCTACACTGCCACCCTTGTCTCCCGTTACGCTACAAGTAGGTTGCTGTATACGCTCTACGTTAACTTATTCCATAGGCTGCACGTGTTTGTGCCAACCCCGGGTTTGAATCTAAGACCTCAGCAGTAGCTTAAGGTGCTGATCTACTGGCGAGTCAATGAGTCAACGTCCCAATAGTGTTCTAAACCGCTGGTTCGTTCAGACTCGCGTAGGTGATCCATTAGCGAGTAAACCGTTGACTAGCAATTCGATAGTCGTCGTCACGCTGAGGTCCTGCGTTCGATTCACGGGTTGGAATATTTTTTTGTTATTTTATTCTATCCGAGGACTATAGGGTTAAATATTTATGTGTTTAGAAATATATATGTGGGTATGTTTATCAGTTTAAAGGCAGAAAAATGTTAAAAAAAATCGGCTGTCTGTAAAGTCGGTTTACCGACGATAGTTGAACGTGACAACTCAGCCTTAAATGGAACGCTTTAGAGCGAAGTAACGCCGCATACGTCATGTTTTTTCGTGCGTGCAGCCGGCTCCATCTAATTATAAGACGTTGTCACGTCAATAAATGATTTTTTATGTGATGTATTTGATGAAAAGCTGAAATGCGCAGAGCGTGCGATTTCATGTGATCCATATGATAGTGAAAAAATATTTATCTTTTCACTATCATATGATACGCAGCGCAGCGCATGCGATTGGCCACCAAATTATTGGCGGTATTATAGTCCGCCTACTTCGACACACAACGAGCCAGCGAGCAAGACCTAAGGGTGCTTCATTGGCGAATAAAACCGTTGGCTCGCGGGTTTGATGGCGAGCCAACCACCGAGGTCTCTTGTAATGTCTTCCTAAAGAACCCTTAATAGGAAGTAAAAGATTACCTCTTTCCAATATTTCTGATGTCCCCACCCTAAAATGAAAACATCTTTTCCAGTGTTTTGCAGATCTTTGGAACCAAAGTTGATACTTATAATTTTCGGAAGGTAATTACAAAACCTAGCATAATTAGGCTCATCAACCATATTTGATTCCGTTTTGAGTACTGCTATGTCATAAGAAGCCCAAATACTCGATTTATTGTATACCAAAGCATAATCTAGAAAAAACAAAGAAAAATATAATTAATCTGTATGTAATAATATATTTAAAAATTCTACGCTGGGAGGGACTGGATGCGGAAGGCGCAGGACCGTTTATTGCTGCGTTATTTGGAAGAAGCCTACATCCATGACGTTAAAAATTACCTTAAATTCTTTGTGGGGTACAAAACACTACTTTCTCAAAATAGTATAATTCACATTTTACCTTGGGGAAGACCAGCGGCAATCACTCTCTTCTTCATGTTTGTAATGCATTTATCGTCTTCCCTTTTGTCTGCAGGTACATAATATCTGTACCCTGCTATTACATATAAGCGTGGTACATCTTGAACGCAAGCCGCCGCAGTTATTACCATTCGCCGTCCAATTATAGCTCCTGCACACGTCCAACCGAGATATGGTAGCAATTTTTTTTCTTCTTCAATTACATAAACCTGAAAGTATAACGAAGGTTAGAATGAGGAAAGAAATGACTCAATACTCAAGCTTTTTTTCTTCTACTGTCCGGCCGCTCAGAGATTGGGTTTCTGTCATGTCGCGATTAAATGGACGATGTGACTTTGAACTGGCGTACAATTTACGGCAAAATTTAAATACCTTATTAAAGAGTGATGAAATTGCATAACTATGCCAACTCAACTTACAATGAACTTAGTAATTTTGGGCTTAAATCAATCAGGCAAATCCTACATGGGTGCTATGCCGGACTCCTACCGACTAAAAACCACACATATCCCGCCTAATACTCTACGGATGGGAGCCCCGGGTAAGCCCTCGGAAGGATACCCCAGAACTCCCAATAAACTGTGGCCACACCAAGGGGGGAAGGGGAATTTGGGTGCTATCCAGCGTCTTTGGGCGGTTGTTCGGGTATTATCCCGCTTCTTCTTTCCATGCGTGAATCCCTCACGTCACGCTGTCATCTACGGCCTGCTTCTGTAAGGACGGTGAGCAGCCCCCCTACCGTCCTCAGGGAGGACGGTGAGGGGGTCATGGAGGCTGATAGTCTTGGGCGAAGACACGTCTGCAATTCCCCACACGCGCGACAGTTCGCTCACGCTCCCTCCCCGCCGTCTCTTTCACGAGCATGACCTGCCCACAGAAAGAGGCAGTGGAGTCCCACTTACTTCCGCTGGAGATAATGGCTAGCACCATGGTTTCCAGCGAAAGAATGTCCACATCCAGACCTGCCACAAGGACCTGGCGCTGTTGCGCCCAAGCACTCCATGAACGTGTAAAACTCTGTGTCCTCGCTGTGCTCCTCGCAGTGCTGGCACTCGGCTGTGGTTTCCCGGTGTATTCGCCACAGATACTTATCGAAGCACCCGTGCCCGGTAATCATCTGTGACAACCGGTAGGAGAGAGCACCGTGACTCCTCTCCAGCCACTCGTCCAAGACCGGTCTGACCGCCGCGATCGTGGATCGAAGCCCACTCTTGGTTGCACAAGTCGCATCTTCCAGGTCTCCACGGTTTCCTGGTGGAGCTAGGACGCATTCTCGAGACGCAGGCCTAGGGTACCGCTTAACGCCTCCTTGCGCCATTTAAACAGTGACGCAAGGGCCCTCGCTTCCAGGTCCCATGGAGAGGTCATCATGACTACTATTTATAAACTAGTCATGACGAATTGACAGATGGCAGAAACGCAATCTTTGTGCGGCAGGAATATACGGTGGCAGACAAGCTTACCCACTTTGAACGTTTGCAGCATCAGAGGCGCCACACTAACGCTGCCAACCTTGCAACAACCTTCTAAGACTCTTTTTGAAGAACCCTATGCTGCAGGCTTGTGGGAAAACCGAGGCTGAGCTCAATCATACCACTGATGTAATGTGATAGTTGGTGAAAATATTGGTTATTTAATCACGCTTAAACGTCTGAATGAATATACTTTTTTTTCAAGACAAGCTAATTAAACATTCACTTACAATATAATAGATACTCATACATGCATAATAGTCATGCCTTTATCTCCGAAAGGGTGGGGAATAGGCATAGTATATTTAAAGTTTTTTATCACACATAATAGGTAATGCGCATATTGCCGTGTTTAAATGGACAGTCAGAGGTTGAGACGACGTACTGCTGAAAATTTTTAAGCCGTCTATTAGGCCTTCAACCTCGCATAACGACTGACATGTTACTGACAACCGGGACCAACGACTTAACGTGCTTTCCAAAGCACGGAAACAATCGTATGTAAATGTCACAAAGTAGTCACCCATCGAAGGACCGGCCAAAGTGAATGTTGTTAACTGCAATGAACGTATACAACTGAATCCACGAGCGCTTTAGTGCACAATAGGTAAAATTTATTCGTGGGGCTTTTTTTACCGTGGAGAAAATCCGTCCCGGATGCTATGCCGGACTCTTACCGACTAAAATTCATACGCTCCGTACCTACTGTCTACAATTGTAAGCCCCGGGTAAGCCCTCCGGAGGATAATATCCCCGGAAGTGGAAGAATGTCCTGTCGCTATTTCAGCAAAATTTGTGCATATCGTCAGAAAATTAATGACAGTTTTCAGAATTTACTCGTGTTACGTTCTTATCTACTAAACAACTCACCATAAACGCGTGATTTATCGTTACATTATGGCCACCAGTGATCTTCCGTTCAGCATTCCCAACTAGAAAAGAAACGATGATATTTCTACGAAGATCTATACTAATATTAACATTATAAACCTGAAGCGTCTGTTGGTTTATATAAACGCTCGAATCTCAGAACTGCTGGTTGTATTGCAAAAACTGTTTTACAGTTCGATAGTTCATTTATTAAGGATGGCTTTAAGCTTCAAACCGTAACCGAAGATAAACAAGAAGCCGTGAGATCGTTCTCACCAGACTGCCCCTCTCTAACAAGTTTATTGTGAAAGTGAAAGTTCAATCCGATTGATGTTGTCATTTTTGTTTTATTTCAAACTTTGAACAGATGATCCACTTGACCTAGTGACGTAGTTTAATAGAGTCACAGCTAGAGACAAAAGCCCCTCTGCACTCTATTTTATAGAGAGGGGCTAAAATATGAAATGCTATCACTGTTTATATTCACGACCGTTTTTAGGGTACAAAACAGAAAAAGCGGAACCCTATAACTAAGGCCCCGCCGCCCGTCCGCCTATCAGTCTGTCCGTCTGTAACTCCCCAGGCTGAGACATTTTATAAAACCGTATAGGTACACCGTTGAAATTTTACCAGATGATTTATTTCTGTACCTGCTTGAACAACAAATACTTAAAACAGAAGAAAATTAAGGGGCTCCCATACAACAAATTTGATTCATAAGTATGTGATCAGTTAATGGTCTTCCACTTACCACTTTGAAGTGTAATTAAATTATATATCAGGTATAAGTATAAAGCAAAAGTCATCTTTACGTAATCGTTTACATGAGTTCTTCAGTAACTGTTGGCTTTGTAATTTTACGGAACGTGACATTACTGAACGTTTCAATGAATTTATTGATTGAATTATGAACACGAGTAGTTTATAACGCGGTTTCATGATATTAAAAATTACTTTGAAATTAAAATCAAATAAATGTCGTCAAGTAACAGTATGCTAGTAAGAAAAGTTTATTAGCAACTAGCTGACCTGGCGATCTTTGTTCCGCCATTTTAATATTTTTTTGCTTAATTTTTTGGATACAAACCTTGCACTGGCTATAACTGACACAAAAAACAAAGAATTAGCGAAATTGGTCCACCCGTTCTGAAGTTATGAGCGCACATACATTTTGCAGATTCATTTTTATGATATACCTTGATGACGACATTACGTGAGATGCTTGATTGATAAGTTTGATTACCCAACTATTTTGATGTTAAGCTGAAAACTTATTTGTTTTTTTACCTTGTTTTAATTTGTGTATTGATTAAGTTCCAAGTTCTACAGTCAACGGCGCAGTCGTCGCAGACTGCTATACCTACGTCCAAGACCACCGGCCTCGAGGCAAAGCAGGCCAAGTCGGTGGTCACTACCCCAAGAGTGTGATAAAACCCAAGCCCGAGGAGAGAGTCTGCGATGGGCCAGACTAAGCCTGTCGTAAGCCCGGGGGCTATACTTCCAAAGTACTTGGGACTCCCAGCCATAGATGGTGGTGAACGGTGTGGTTTTAGTCGGTAGAAGTCCAGCACAATATCCATGAGGATTTCCACACGCAAAAATGTCATAAGGAGCTGTGACCTGAATTTATTACGTTACTAGATGATGCTCGCGGCTTCGCCCGTGTGATATTCGGTACCCGTGGGAACATTTTCCCGGGACGAAAAGTAGCCTATGTGTTATTCCAGACTATAAGCTATCTCTGTTCCAAATTTCAGCCCAATCCGTTCAGCCGTTAGAGCGTGATTGAGTAAGAAACATCCATACATCTAATCCAAACATCTTCACAAACTTTCACATTTATAATATTAGTAGGATTAATATCAGCTCTCTCTCTCAGCGCGTTTCTGACAGACGGATTAATATACGACAGTGGTTCCAATTTTTCTTTTAAGAAACGGAACGAAATAAATATAAACTACATCAACGAACCTACTAAATATCGAGTTAATATTTACCTATACATTACATAGTTCTATCTGAATATTATTATCAAGCTTATCATCGATAACCGGCATCACAATACCATTCATACATAATATGACAAAGAAATCGTACACACGTTGTAGATATACTTGGATTGGAAGTTGAAACTCGCGAGGTGAATCTACCACCAAGAGATCAATACCAGCCTGATTTGAAGAAGAACCCTCTACACACAGTGCCTTTGTTGGAAAACGGTGACCTTGTATAAGCTGATTGTCACGCGATTATAACATACTTGGTATCTGCCTATGCAAAAGATGAGCAAGCGAAACTATACCCTAAAGAGATAGCTACTTCGATGCAAGCATACTTTTTCCGCGATTGAGAACTGTTATTTACAGTGTTGTGAAGAATAGTCTGAGCATCTCTAACGATCAAACCATTGATATTTGTAAAGGGGATATTTTTAAATGCACCTCAGTTTAATTTTTCTGCACACTAGGTAACTCCACTAATTTACTAAATGCAAACCAGAAAATTAAATGCTGTGCAAAAAACTAATTGATTAACTAAACATGTCCTACTTAAAAAACTTAAAATTACTCAGAACGAGATGACCTTTTTAATCGAATTCACACCAAAAATGTGGTTAGTATATCGAATATATGATTTGTGAAACAGAATTACGAATTGCATATCAAAAATACTAACGTGCACTCTAAATAGTACTATCTTATAACGGAATAGGTTAGGTTAGGTTAAACTTTTATTTTTTTGATCAATAAAATTTAATTTTGTAGAGGTGACTGATTAAATTGAGGTTTTACTTAGAATAAACGATGTTCCTAAAAGTAAATTAGGCGATAGATTTCCTTAAAAAAGTTTTAATATTTTTGTTGAACAATGGAATTTTTAGATAATAATCTCGCAGGCCAAGTTCCAGCAACAGGCCGAGCGCATGCCGTACTCTATTTACACGAACCGCTTCGACCCACTTTTGACCCCCCTGTAGCTCAGTGCCTATTGCAAGTACAGAAATAAAATTGTACGTACGTAATCATATACTAGTACTAAGGCAGTGTACCAAATTTCATGGATGTAGCTTTAGTAGATCCTGAAATATGACCCTCTGAATATAGCTAATTTTGGCACTGACTGACTCACTCACTGACTGGTCATCAAAACCTCTAGGCCACTTCCAATTGTCCTAGCGTTATGAAATTTGGCACACAGATCGAGTGTTATATGTAGATTACCGAAAAATTGAGAAATTTAAGAAATCGGTCAAGCGTGAGTTGGAAAAGGGTTACAAAGTTTGTATGGGACCACGGGATTCCTTGGTCGGATCTTCTTCAAATTTTGCATTAATCATATCTAACATAATTGATGGAAGATGTGTTTCGTATTTTATTGAAATTCATTCCAGAACATGGCTAAAAGGGGGTAACAATTGTTTTCTTCGGGGGGTTTTGATTCGAATTTGTATCAATACTTCTTAGTAATAAGAGGACTCTTTTGATTTAATTTACTTTTTATTTTCACACATGTCATGTTTAAAAACTCAATCAGATTTGAGAAAGATGTTGTCAATGTTTTGATTAATGTCAATCAAATGCTCTATACATACAAATTATGGAAAAGTCAATACTGCACATTGAATATTGTTATTCATATTTGTGAAATATTTGGATCAAATCCGTCCAGTAGTTTAGAGATCAGCAAGCATTCTAAAGGATGACTCACGCTAGACCGTGTCGGGTCCGAGCCGAGTGTCGGCCGTAGCACGGTCACCGAGCCGGTTGCATTCACGACTGCTCGGGCTAAGCTCAGCGGCACTGTATTCATGCAACGGGCCGTGGCCGAGCCGAGGCGGGACCGAGTTGTTTCCGAGCGCTTTCCGTAGTACGGCTGTCACTCAGTTGCCGCTCGGTTTAACGCATAGATTTAGAATTTTTCGCTACTGTTTAACGCATAGATTTAGCGCGAAAAATTCTAAATCTATGGTTAAACGTGAGTTTGTTCACACAAAATATACATAATATTGACCTTGCTGCGGCCGGCACTCGGCTCGAACCCGGCACGGCGTAGCGTGAGTCATCCTTTTTAGGGTTCCGTACCCAAAGGGTAAAGAACGGGACCCTATTCATGAGACTTCGCTGTCCGTCTGTCTGTCTGTCTGTCCGTTAGGAGGCTGTATCTCATGAACGGTGATAGCTAGAGAGTTGAAATTTTCACAGATTATGTGTTTTTGTTGCCGCTATAACAACAAATACTGAAAACAAAAACATAATAATATTTAAGGGGGGCTTCCATACAACAAACGTGTTTTTTAGCGATTTTGTCTTATATATTCGGTAATAAGGTATCCTTCACAATTTAAATAGGTACGTTAGTTAATTTGAACATTTCATCAAGATCATTCATTCTCTTTACACCATGCAAATTAAATGAATATTTTAGGAGGTATAGCACAATCAAATGTTGCTCAATGAAATTAATTTCGTGTCGCCATGATTGAACATTATACGGGTCACATACTAACTTATTTTTCGACTTTCATCGTAAATATTTGTTCTTTAAAAAGTGAACAACGCTTTCATCAGATTACTTTAGGTAGGTGTAATATTTCAAAGATGGCTATTTCATAGGAAATAGTAAACAAATAGTCCTTATTTAAGTTTTTCTCCAGTATAAACAATTTACGTACAAACACACAATTTATGTTGTAGACGTAGATATCGTGTTTATAATGTCATCATTCAAATGTCATCAATATTCTGAAAAAGAAATTAAACATAGAGTTCGCAAACTCTTTTTGAAATATATACTGTACCTACCGTAGAGGATCTATACAAGGATAGTTAACACTATAGAGCAACGCGACTTGTCTAAAGACGCGCGTTGTATGACACTATAGTAGAGCAACGCGAACTGTATAAAGACGCGCGTTGTATAACACTATAGAGCAACGCCTACTGTCTAAAGACGCGCGTTGTATAACACTATAGAGCAACGCGAACTGTCTAAGGCGCGCGTTTCTCTGTGTTAATAGGTAATGAGGGCAACCAGTAGACGCTTGAAATACTCACAGAATATCGAGCATTGTATTTTCATAAAAAAAAAATTGAAACAAAATGGACCTTTACTGGGACATCCTTTCGAGAGCTTGTCTTGTTGAGAGAAAGGAGTCCGGCATATCATCCATTAAGGATTTTCCATCCCGTGAAATAAAAAGAAAAAAGGGGGGCTCCCATGCAACTTACTTACTTACTTACTTACGTCAAGGTACGACTTTTTGTTGTTTTTTGGTACGGAACCCTCCGTGCGGGAGTCCGACTCGCACTTGGCCGGTTATATTCTAAACATAAGCTTTATTTTAATGTAATGATATTAATATACATTTATATATAATCACACTAAATAACATTGGGGTAAGCAGAAGGCTTATAAACTATGTAAATTGGGGATTAACCTATTCGATTGATTAAACTGAAAATTTTGCACGAATATTATTAAGAAGTATGTAAGCTTTAAACGTGGACTTCATAGGTATTATTACGCTTGAGTTGGCTTAATCGAAAATCGATTTTTTTATAAAAATATTTATGAATCAGTGATAAAATGAGAATACAATGAGGAGGGGGGAGAAGAGGGGGAGTGGGTATAAAATAATGTCATGTATACATAATGCACACTTTAAAGCTTATTAAAGAAAAAATTGGTACGGTTTCTTGAAAAAAAGTATTGAAATCCCACCAAAAACATCCCTGTTGAAAAGGAGGCCAAGTTCCTATGGGCTAATTGTTCGCCTAAAAAAGGGTTGAAATCCAATCCAATGCCAAGTTTAGATGTACTTTAAAATCTATCATAATCATCTTCATCAACAGCCTAATCCACTGGTAAACATTTGCCCTTCCCAAGAATCGCCACCACACTCAGACCTCCACCTTTCGAATCCAGCCATTACCCACTACCGCATTCACGTCAACGGTCCATCTGGCCGAAATTCACTTTACCATACACCCAACTTAAAATATGGTGTAGTTGTGAAAATACGTAGGTACCTACTTGGTTAAAAATATCTAAAATAATGTTACTTCTAAATTTGAACTTGGCAGGTTAATTTAATTATATACATAATAAATCTTAAGTAAAAATAAAATTTAAGTATTAATATCCGTGGTCTGATACCCATAACACAAGCAGGTTATTCCTAGCTTACTTTGGGATCAGATAGCGTTGTGTAAGATGTCCGTGAATATTTATTTATTTATTTACTATGTATTATAAGTATGTATTCAAAGGGAAAAGTATATACTGGTTGATATCCGTGGTCTGATGCCCATAAGGTTGACCCTGGCTTGAATATTTGATTTTCTGCACATCCACACCACATTTTTTATAGTTTGTAACCTAGGATGTTTTGTTGTACCTATGAATTGGAAATAATGTATATAATTTGAATTAATTCTATGGAAAGTTTGATTTAGACTGGATGATGTTGTGAGAGAACGTCTGCGTATTTTTTGTTTTGTTTTATTATAATCTGTAATTTATGTAACAATAACCAAAACTAACCTTAAAGTCTCCGTACTAGATGATATGTACCTATTTGTTGTTTGTTTTGTCTATTTCTTCCAACAATAACTTTTAACCATTGTAAGTTGTTAAGTTACGACATGATGGCTGGCCTATTTCATGCCTCCTTTCTTTATTTTCCTCCCGTCTTTTATTTTGCAATAATTGTTTGTAATTATGATACTGGGTGCACTGAGGTTGTTTTTGTTTGTCACAAATTGTCACTTTGTGGATGGTCGCACTTTGAACGCGCGAAGCGAAGTCGCTCGGAGCGCGGGGCGCTGACATGACACTGACATAACATGTCAATTTGACGCTTGTGCGGGCATGGTGCGGGATCTGTTTTTTTTTTTATTTTGTTTTTATTTTTTAAGATTAAGATTTAGAATCTCTACAGTTTTATAATTTATTGTGTATTGTGTATTATTATTATTTTTTAATGGGCACAAACGGGAGCGCGTGCGGAACATGATTTTGTTTGTTTGTTTTTTTTTCTTTGGGTCAAGACCGTGCCTCCGAACTCCTAAGAGGCCGCTTTTGAAAAACAGCGTCGTTGCGTGAGGGGAGGGACACGCTTCCTTTCACGTGGCGACATTTTGCTGAAAGGCGGCCTTATTCCGCGCGGGCGTGGGGTACGAAGTTATTTTTAAGCTAATTTTTTATTTAACTCTAAGTACTTATACTTTTTTTTTTTCTCTTTTCTTTGTTATTAGTTTTTATCATAAGTCATTTTCAATGTACCTACCACCTGTTTGTCGGAATTAAATATATTTTTCTTTCTTTCTTTCTTTCTTAAATCTAATTATACAATTAATCAAGTGTTACGTACTGCGCGAAACCCTGCCAAGTTCTAATTTAGAAGTAACATTATTTTAGATATTTTTAACCAAGTAGGTACCTACGTATTTTCACAACTACACCTTATTTTAAGTTGGGTGTATGGTAAAGTGAATTTCGGCCAGATGGACCGTTGACGTGAATGCGGTGGTGGGTAATGGCTGGATTCGAAAGGCGGAGGTCTGAGTGTGGTGGCGATTCTTGGGAAGGGCAAATGTTTACCAGTATATTAGGCTGTTGACGAAGATGATTATGATAGATTTTAAAGTACATCTAAACTTGGCATTGGATTGGATTTCAACCCTTTTTTAGGCGAACAATTGGCCCATAGGAACTTGGCCTCCTTTTCAACAGGGATGTTTTTGGTGGGATATACTATTCTGATAATAGTTATTCGTTCAGTAAAACAGTTCTGCAAATACCATTAAACAGTATAATGAATTTGGTTTATTTAGTGTGCATAATTAGTGTGCAAGTCAGTATTTTTGGTTTAACTTTGAAATATTTTGTTCGGAAAAAGGGAATAAACAGATATCGATTTAAATACATGCCTTTGTAAAGCTTACGGTTTTACTGAAAAATATCTTGAAGTTACTCCATTTTTAGCAGGTAATTATTTAACTGTGGCAGATATTTCTTGTGTAGCAAAAATATCTGCACTGGACTGTATTATTCCGATTGACAAAAGGTATAAGAAATTGCATGAATGGTGGAACGGACTAAAGAAATAAAGTTGGTATGTAAAAGAGAGTGAACCGGGTTTGAAACTCTTTGCCAGTTGTATCACACAATTTTTATAAGACATCATTTTTAAAATGTTATTGATTATAATAATAAAAGAATATGAACGATTTATGCTATTTTATTCGTAGGTACTGAATATGCCATCGGAATATTAAAACCCATTTGTCTCGGTATACTTTAGATTTCAACTGAATCAACTGCAACAATGCTGGATAATATTGGTTGCCTTGTCTACTTCTCATTTGCCTGTCGCTGGAACAGATCTTATTTAAGACTAGCTGAACCCGCAACTTCGTTTACGTCACATAAGGTGTACGAAAGGGGAGGTAGGTACTTCTTCATCAGACTCATCAAGACTGAACAAAATCAAAGAAATACAGAAGTAATATTACATAATGCGGCTGCATCCTAATGGAACTCGCAAGTAACTATACCTTGATGATCCTAGCATGTAATAACACACACAACTGATTGGCTAAGATGAACTACTCCTTGATTTATCCGCCCTAAGGACCTTGGTGTGTTCGATGAGGAAATAACTTTAATAACCATCATACTATTTTACTATACTTGTGCTGAAGAGTAAAGCTTTTAAGAAAAACTTTTCTTCGCCATTTTTTTCCATAACCTGGCCGGTTTCGCCTAAGTCATTCTCAAAGGTACTCTATTCATACACTTTGCTTCGCGTATAGTACTTTTCTTAGCGGCAAATTAGTGCTCCAAGTTCCAAACATACATACATATTCACGGACATTTCACACAACGCTTTATGATCCCAAAGTAAGCTAGGAATAACCTGCTTGTGTTATGGGTATCAGACCACGGATGTAAAAACATAATACTTTTAAATACATACTTATCATACATAGAAACACCCAGACTCCTGAGACAAACATTTATGTGTCACACAATTTTTTGTCTTCGGTGGGAATTGAACCCACGACCTCGTGATTCGCAGTCGCACATTTCGACCTCTATACCAACGAGGCAGGCTCGTCCTTTCTTTATCTAAAGGTGCGCTTAAGGCAGCAAATCCTTAGCTATTATGTCGCTCTGCCTTACAGTTTGATCAACAGGTAAAACTATCTATTTCGTGAAATACTAATATATACAGGAAATATTTTTGTCTGTTTGAAATCAATAAACTCTAGAACTAATTAACTAATTTTAAAATTAGAAAACTATATTATTTTGGACCGACAACCTGCAGAAGGACGCCGGCAGTGACTGGAGCATAAGGCGCAGGTCCGCGTATTGTGGCATAATTTGAGAGAGGCGTACGTCCAGTAGTGGACTGCTATAGGCTGATAATTATGATGATTGATGATAATATTTTGACGTGCAAGAAAATGTCAAAAAAATTGTTGTTTTTATTACGTACCGGCTGTTCCCCGCGGCTTCGACCGCGTAGAAGTCGTTATCGCGTAAAAGTCGTCATATCGTAAAATCCTAACCCTCCTTTTACACAGTCGGTTCAAAAGTAGCCTATGTCCTTCCCAGGGCCCCGAACTATCTCTGTACCCAATTTCATCTCAATCGGTCCAGCCGTTTAGGCGTGAAAGCCAGACAGACAGATAGACAGACAGCCAAAGTTACTTTCGCATTTATAACATTAGTAGGGATAGCGCGTGAAGTCCACGCGGTTTCACCCGCGTAGCGCCCATAACCGTGAAAGTCCATCTGAACAGTGAAAGAATTTTTCAAATCGGTCTAGTAGTTTGGTAGTCTATTAGATACTGTGAACAAACAATCAAATCTTTCCTCTTTATAATATTAGAATGGATGGAAATCTTTCATGAAAACAGGCCTCTTCGACTAATACCACACAATGTCTTACAACTGTCTACGGCCGAGAGTAACCGGTAACCCCTCGGAAGTAAGTTCATACACCAGTACACGTACTACCCCAGCAGATGTATTGCAACAATGACTGATGTACCGACAGTCAAGTCTACTTGCAATCATCATTAGGATGCTGTTGGTGGTGCCCGTCACTCTGCACACCAGGGACGCGCACCTCTTTCGCATTGTTGCGTAAAAGCAGCCAACAAGCGCGTCTGCAAACATCCCTGACGCACTACAGTGGCGAGGAAGCTCCAACAGCAACCTAAACGCATTGCTGAATTTTACACGCAGCGCGCTATAGGCCCGGCGAGTACAGTTTGCCCACAAGCTGCAGGTGTAGAAAGTTGTGCAGTACGCCCTAAACAGAGTACCTATTTATTTACACTATCAGTGCAGCGTACAAACCTGCGAACATGCTCGCTCGTCCCGACAGCGCCCTGCACTCTCGCTGAACATCCTCATCAATTTGTTTGAAATAAGACACACGCAAAGTTGCGGGGCACAGCTAGAGTTTCCTAATAAAATTAAAAGGTAAGTAAAATTCTAATAAATCATGTATTATTTTACAGCAAAAAACATATTTTGTAATCCTTCGGTCCGCTGCATACGCCCGGAGGATTTTAATTAAAACAGTCGTTTAAATGATTGATTTTATTCATTTTAATTTTCCAATATGGCGCGGAAGATATTTTTGGTACTTATTAGTGTTGTGGCATTGAAATGTTAAGTATTTTTAATGGATTTTAATTGGTGCTATGTTATTCTGAAATGATTTTTGATCGAAGCATACCGTGGAATGAAGTGCCACGATGTCGAGTCCCGTTACGTCGAGTCTCCGCTACGTCGAGTTTGGGTCGGTGCAATAAAGCGTAGACACCTCTACGTCGAGTCGCCGCTACGTCGAGTTGCCGCTACGTCGAGTCGCCGCCACGTCAAGTCGTTCCGAGGGCCGCCGCAATAAAGCGTAGCCGCCTCAACGTCGAGTCGCCGCTACTTCAAATCACCCTGAGTATAGCACTACCAAGTGAATGTGTCGACACGCTGAGTAGCCTCCACGTCTACTTTGCAAAGTTTGTTTTGCGTTTATTCCATTTATTCCCGCTACGTCGAATCAATGACAAATTACCGCACTACAAGTACAAGAAACGGCTCGACGTAGCAGAGAGTCGACGTAACAAGACTCGACATCGTGGCACTAAACCGCTGTGGATGGTCGCGAGTGGTGTAGTGGAAAGTGCAGAGTACCTACGTAGGTACAGTAGGCTTTTTGCGGTAGTTATAGCAGTGAACCTTCGCAGCACATTTTACACGGCTTAGTATCAGCTCACATAGTTTCATAGCTTAGCTTTTAAACCATTGCCGCATTGCTGCACAACACACATCTGGTGAAAAAGCACCCTTGTTGAAAATGATTTAATTTTAATTGAAGTCGTATTGCGGAGTGTCGTAAACTAAAAGAATGTAAACGACACTACCTATGATTCATTCTTTGTAAGACAAATTAGTAGAAAAAAAAACATACAGACGAATTGAGAACCTCCTCCTTTTTTGGAAGTCGGTTAAAAAGACGCTGAACGGCCGACCTTCACCCATAAGATTTCAAGACGAGACATATTTTTTATCAAACTCCATAGATGCAAGCACATCTATAACTTTACTGTCGAAAAGTATTCGTGACTATTTTGAATTATTTTTTTCATAATCTTTTTGAATTGAATATTTTTAACATAGATTATAAGTCTTGTGAGGGCTGCTTACCATCCTTACAGAAGCTGGCCCATGACGGCAGCGTGACGTGAGATATTCACTCACGCTCCCCCTAAGAAGCGGGATCACACCCGAAACCCCCTAAAGACGCTGGATAGCACCCGAACCACCCCCTGAGCGAGGCCGCAGTGGTAGCCGTGGGTCTGTTGGGAGTCCTGGGACATCCTTCCGAGGGCTTCCCCGGGGCTCCCAACCATAGGCTGTTGGGCGTTACGTGAGGTTTTTTAGTCGGTATGAGTCCGGCATAGCATCCATGATGGAATTTCCCTCACGTTAAAAAAAAAGGAGTAGGCGTCTTGTTAGCCTTGCCTATTTATTTTTATTCATGGCTGCTTGGAAAGCAAGCTGAACAATGATTTGTTTTTATATCACTAAGGTGGCAGACAAGCATACGGCCCACCAGATTTACAGGTGGTCACCACAGCCTATGGACGTTTGCAAAATCAGAAGCGCCACATTCGCGCTGCCGACCCTGTAGTAACCTTCTCGGACCCCTTATTTATTGTGATTTGTGTAACCGAAGTTTTTATTTAAAACAGTTTGTTCATGTCAGCGAAGAATAACGAATGGAAAGCACAGCGAAAATGGAAGACGGTATATGGTGAGAAAAATATTGTATTTTTGTGTGTGCATGTTTGTAATGAGTAAGATCAAAAAGTGATATATTAATTTCAAAAATTCTTCCACTATTGGAAAGCTACCTTTCACACTGAGTAACATAGGCTGTTTTTTACGTGAGTTAAAATCCTCATGGATGTTATGCCAGACTCCTACCGACTAAAAAACCTCACGTATCCAGCCTAGCAGCCTACAGTTGGGAGCCCCGGGTAAGCCCTCGGAAGGATACCTCAGGACAGAGTAACATAGGCTATATTTTATTCCCATATTTTCCCGGGATCGGGAGCTACGCGTGTGAAACTGCGTGACATTCGCTGATAAACACATGGGGTAGGCAGAGACTATGACTTTCCTCTTGCTACGATCCTAGCCAACCACTTTCGCTTCTTCAACTTTCTTAAGTGTTTTCATACATGCTTCTAGGTTAAGGGTACTCTTGACCAGGCCTTTTCTCAGAAGATTATCGATATCGACATGAGTACGCCGAGGTCGACCCCTACCAATTTGCCCATTCACTCTCGCCTCATAATTTCTATAAAAGTAAATAAGCGCTGCGCATATCCATTTTCAATTCGACAATACAGTTCACCACCTATTAGGTGGAACAAAATTAAATACTAAAAAGGTAAAATGTGGGCATAAAATAATGCCTCTGCCTACCCCTGTGGGGATAATGGCCCCATCAAATTATGTATTCATACACATTCGCGAATCACACTCTTGCAAGTATTTTGGCCATAAATGTCATAATCACGGCTATAGGCTCACCACCTATTACGTGGGACATAAAACTATAAGGTGAAATGTGGGCGTATACTATACCACTGCCTACCCATTCGAGGATAAAGGCGTGACTATATGTATGTATGTAACCTAGGCAGTCGTAAAATATAAAATCTTTTTGCTTTCAGGTGTATCTATTAAATTCAAATTATTCAGATTTTCAGCCTGTAGCATGGCTTTGTGGTGGTGCCTTGATAACCAACCAGCATATACTGACCTCAGCTTCTTGCTTAACTGAGGTGAAATATATTTATGCTATAGCTGGTTACAAAAAATATGTTAGCGGTCTGAATATCGACAATGACAGTTGTACACGAAGGAGAAAGCAAAAGATTGTTAAAAAGCTTATTCCAAAAGGTACTGAACACAACATTGAGAAGTAGTAATAAAAAACCAGCCAAGTGCAAGTCGGGCTCGCGCACAGAGGGCTCCGTAACAAAAAAAACGGCAACAAATAACGTTTGTTGTATGGGGAATGGGGACCCCCTTTCATCCCCTCTTTTACTTATTGTAGTACTAGCTGACGCAAGCAGCTCCGCCCGCCTCAAGTTTTGTTCTCGATTCCGCTTCCCGTCATGTAAGTAGCCTATGTGTTATTACAGACCCATATCTACCCCTGTACCAAATTTCAGCCAGATCAGTTCAGCCGTTAGAGCGTGAAACAGTAACAAACATCCACACATCCACACTCACATAAAAAAATGGCTAGTTAAGTTTGTAAAAATACAGAAAAGCACACAGTAGTACAAACGAAATCGATTCAATGCCAAAACGTAGCCCGTACTTAGCATATTTAATTAATGCAGAGTAGACAGTAGGCACTCAATTTGGCGGCGTGACGTAGTTTCATTATTGCCTAGCTATGTTGTTTAAACTGCAGATCACAAGTATATTGGTTGCAATCTGAATAGATTAACGCTCGTGACAACGTGTCGAATGCTGGGATCATACGGATTGTAGGGACATATTGCAGGACACGCTGCAAAATCTGGTTTATAATATCGTTTTAAGGGTTCCGTACCCAAAGGGTAAGAATGGGACTCTATTCATGAGAATTCGCTGTCTTTATGTCACGAGGCTGTTTCTCATGAACGACGATAGATAGAGAACTGAAATTTTCACAGATGTTGCATTTCTGTTGCCGCTATAAAAACAGAAAAATAGTAATATTTGAGGGGGGTGCCCATACAACACACGTGATTTTTTAATATTTTTTAAAATTAGTAACGGCAACAAGTAGATGCTTGAAATGCTCACAGAACATCGAGAAATTTTATAAATGTAAAATGCTCATACAAAAAACGTGATATTATGTTGTTTTTTGGTACGGAACCCTCCGTGCGCGAATCCGACTCACACTTGGCCGGTTTTTGTATTATAATAGAGAGTGACAGTGAATCAAACTGCGTCGGTGATAAATCTTTATCTCCATATTGTACACCAAAAATACAAAGAACTGGAACAGCCTTTGCGGTGCCCCATCTTTGTTTTTTTGTCGTTTAGAGTAGGCATCGATAGGACTTGTTTCAATTTTAAACCATATCGTAGAATGCGATCGACTATTTTCATGATCGAGAATATGAGTCAGAATTGGTCTGAATTTTGAACTTTCCTTTTATTAAAGTAGACCTCAGAACTTAACACCCTCTCCTCGCAAATTAAGTAAGATAAGATAAGATACATTTTATTTCTCATACTTATAGAATTCGAGACTTCACGCGAAATACTATATTCACCGACGTTTTATTTGTTAGTAAATAGTAGAGATTTAGTCCAAGACATTACTGAATCTATCAAAAATCTGCTTATCTGACTAAACCTATATTATATCTTGCATTTTTCATTGGTTTTAGGTTTCAATAAAGAACTTTACAGCCCTGAAGAGTGGATTCAATACGATATCGGTTTGGGAGTAGTTGAGAGGCGCTACGATTTCTTAGATGAATCTTACCGCTGGGATTGCTCTTATCCGCCTATGAAAATATATCCGAATTTTGACAAACTGCATGAAACACCAGGTACTGTCGCTACCGTATTGGGCTGGGGTGCGACTAGAGCTCGAAATGTAAGTATATACTTGGATGCATGTCTTTCCGAAGTTTATTTTTTTTCCTTTTGAGTTCCGTACCTAAAGGGTAAATGGAACCATATTACTAAGACTTCGCTGTCCGCCTATCTGTCTATTATGAGGCTGTACTTTGCTTTTAACACCATCCCCTAGCACAGTCCATTGCCGTGGCACCGATATACCACAGCATCAGGTGATACTCGACAGTCGGTGGGATTTCAGCACGATCGCGTCGCCAAAAGGCTGACTAGGCTGAGGCTTAGACTCAGGGAACCGGCAAGTGCAAAGGCATAAATCGCTCCAAGGAAATCTACGCAGCGCCAATTTGGGCATTATGAAACTGGAGCTCCAGTTTGAAATTGCAACTATCACTTCTTTTATATGTCTGGAAAGGTTTGTGAACCAGATATATTGCTGAGATTTTCCGAAAAATATTGGCGATCACTCGACGTTGCTCGCGACGCCCGCACAGTTTGGGAAGCCCTGATCCAGCCCAAATAAAGCTAATATAAGCTTGTGTTAGGGGATCTAGACGACTGATAGACATCTTATTAATATTATAAATGTGAATGTTTGTGAAGATGTTTGGATGTTTAGATGTTTGGATGTTTGTTACTCAATCACGCTCTAACGGCTGAATGGATCTGGCTGAAATTTGGTACAGGGATAGAGAATAGTCCGGAATAACACATAGGCTATGTTGTATCCCGGGAAAATGTTCCTACGGGAAGCGGGAACGGGAACCAAATTTCACGCGGGCGAAGCCGCGCGCATCAGCTAGTTTGTTAATACATTCAAATTATACATAGATATTTGGATATTTGTTACTCAATCACGCTCTAAGGGCTGAATGGACTAAGCTGAAATTTCGTACAGGGATAGATAATAACCTGGAATAACACATAGGCTACTTCTAATCTAAAATATGTTCCCATGGGAAGTGGGAACGGGTAACAAGTTTCACGCGGGCGAATCATCTAGTATTATAAATGTGATAGTTTGTGAAGATGTTTGGATATTTGGATGTTTGTTACTCAATCACGCTCTAAGGGCTGAACGGATTGGGCTGAAACTTGGCTCACCACCTATTACTTGGTAAATAAAACTATAAGGTGAAATGAGAGCGTATACTATGTCTCCGCCTACTTCTTCGGAGAAGAAGGCATTTAAGTAGTTATGTTTATATAATTTTCTAGCGTGGTGACGAAGAAGATCTCAACACTGAATATCTACGAGAAGCAAGGACAGTTATAACAAACACATCGTTTTGTGCCCACTACGTCAATGACAATCTGAAGCCAGCTGTAGAAAGTTCTATGCTTTGTGCCTTTGGTTCTGGTTACGCGTCTCGAAGTGCGAAAGATCCCGACTCAACTGATGCGTTGTTCGATAGCTGTTTGTGGAGAAGGTTCAATTTGAATGATAGTGAAAACAATGAGGTACGTATATTGAAATTTATAATATAATACGCCTATCAATCAATAAAATCGGCCTATGGCAGTTTATTGGTGGAAATAGGTTTCTCCTAAATTACGCCATAATACACGGTTTTGCGCTTTTCGCATCCAATGCCACCCTGCTACCTTCTCCAGGTCATCGGTCCACCTGGCGGGGGTCACCCTCTGAACGTTGCTGTAGGGGCATTTTACTTAACGATCGTTTCTGTGCTTCAATGGTTGCAAATAGGCTTGTATTGTCTAAACACGGTAATAGCCCAATGGGGTTCAGACAACAACCTGGTCGATTTCAATGCCAGAAAAACACAGGCGAATGCGTTTACAGCTAAGAAGTCCCCCATTCTTACTCCTACCCTCTCTTCAGAGCATTACGGTTCCACTAAAGGACAACCTGGAGATCCTCGGTATAGACGTCCGGCGTGAGTTCAATCACAAAAACTACATAGAAAGCTGTATTGGGCTGGCAACGCGGAAACTAGGAATCCTGAATAAGGTGATGTTTACTGTACAAGACGCAGATTCCCGCACACGTGTTTCCCTCATCTTACAATCCCGGGTTCTTCAAGAGGAGGGTGAAGAGGCACATCACAAGGCCGCCAACTTGAGGACCACTGTCAGAAGTGGCCCCAATGGCCAACGCCACGGCTTACCATCAGGCTGGCGGCGACGTCAATTTGGCAAGCTAAATATAAAAAAAAATTAGGGCGCCTCTCTGGAACCTCAGTAGTAATTAGAAATTTTCAGATTACATTTCTTTTAGATTTATCTTCATGAAATTTCAGTGTGCAGAGGAGTTTGCGGAGCAACGCAATAGATTGGCCAATAAATTAGAAATTGCAAGCAGGAGACGATACGATTCTGATAATGATGCTGGAGGTATCTGTGAGGTAAACAAGTACAGTTTATCTTTTCTATGTAGGTATATTTTATATTTATTCCGGCGTGAGCTCAATCACAAAAACTACATAGAGAGTTGTATTGGGCTGGCCTCGCGAAAACTAGGAGTCCTAAATAAGATGAGACCGTACTTCACGCCACATCAGAGATTTTTACTGTACAAGACGCAGATTCATCCCTGCGTCGAATACTGTTCTCACCTTTGGGATGACTCCGCGAGGTACTTACTAGACGCGCTTGACGGTATGCAGAAACTTGCTATCCGAATAATTAGTTGTCCTGAGATAACGGGAGGCCTCGTACCTACCGTTGGCGCAGCGAAGAACCATAGCGTCTATCGAATGTATCGCGTCGAATGTTCTGAAGAGCTCTTCAACCAGATCCCACCATCTCCTTTCCGATCCCGAACAACGCGTGCCGGGCAAAGATGCCACTCACACACAGTGGAGAGAATCTTCGCCAAAATTGAGCGTTTCAAAAGATCGTTCCTCTGTCGACCTATAAGAACCTAGAACGACCTGCCCGCACACGTGTTTCCCTCATCTTACAATCCCGGGTTCTTCAAGAGGAGCGTGAAGAGGCGGCCAACTTGAGGACCGCTGTCAGAAGTGGCTGGTGGCGACGTCAATTTGGCGAGCTAAATATAAAAAAAAAATATAAAGAAGAAAGACTTGATTGTTTACTTGAATCATCTTAAGGGGCGCGTCCGCAAAATGCACAAAAATACATTTAGGATTTTGAAAATATTCAAGAAATTACTTCATGAAATGACACTTAAATGGAACCTCAAATTCTTAATAGATGAGACTACATTAACACCATGCGCTTTTTACAAAATAATTATTTACTTGCGAAAAAACCTCTGAAAATCATCGTAAAATTACTATTGTTAATTTCATTATTTCTGTTATTTTGATGATTTTAATAACTTTGAGAGGTGTTTTTTCTAATGTACATAATTATTTTGTAAAAAGCGCACGGTGTTATTGTAGTTTCATCTATTAAAAATTAAGGTTTCATTTTAGTGTCATTTAATGAAGTGAGTTCTTGAATATTTCCAAAATCCTAAGTGCATTTTTTGCGGACTAGCCCCTTAATTTGGACTACACGGCGCCGCAGCGCGCGTTATGTAAAAATACTCCACAATGAAGAGACTGACTCGGCTTTTTACACTAACTAGCTGTTTCCCGCTAGTGTAGAAGTCGTTATCGGGTTAAATCATTACCCCCTTTTTGCGTAGTCAGCTAAAAAGTAGCCTATGTCCTTCCCAAGGACTCAAACTATCTCTATACGAAATTTCATCTAAATCGCTTCACCGGCTTAGGCTTAAAAGCGTAAAAGACAGACAGAGTTACTTTCGCATTTATAATATTAGTAATCACTTATTATATTTAAATCATAATTTGAATGTATTAGTATTTGATGTATTTAATTGTTACTTTGTAGAAATGGTAAAATCGTTGTATTGTTGTTGGAGTATTCACGGACGCATAATATTACACACAAATGTATTTTGTTCTGAATAAATGACCTAGGACTCTTATTCAATTGCTAATTTTATTCTGTATCAATTTCAGAATGATCGTGGTGGTCCTTTAGTTTCATATTTTGGAGTTACTGAAGCTGTTATAGGAATTGCAGTGACTAGCATATACACTTCCAAGTACGAATGTGAAGGGCCATATCTTTATATTGGAATTGCCAAAAAAGGCTCATTGATAAAATGTTTATTGGCTGAAAAAAATGAGACGTAAGTACGTAATATTTAATTTATCTCTGCGGAATACCATAAAAATTGTGTTGTGTTACGTCTGCACCATTTGATTGTTTTTCCTTGCTGATTATTATTATTGTTGGGAGATGTCTGAGAAAGCTTATGGTAAAATGTGGGTTTTTATTTCGCATACCACCTCGGGCGTGTTTGTATGTATGTTATGTATGTTTTAACTTTGACATAAGAAAATATGCAAAACTGATAATTAAATTATTCTACTTTTTAGACGTGCACTATGCAATCATCTTTCTAACGAAGCCGAGAAAATTAACATTAAGTGGCCTGAAAGAAGAATAGAAACGTTCAAACCCGAAAGGCCCACTATTAGAACACCACCATATAAGCGAGTAACAGTACATTTTACACGTGGTCCTACTACGAAGCGAATACTAAAACGATTAGTAAAATATACAAACACACATACAGACACTTATGCACATACTCTTACACACAGACAGCCAATGACAGTGTATACCACACAGAAAAAGTCACCGATATACACTCGGAAACGTGTGGCGCCAGAATTGCTGAAGCAGGGTAGAAATAATCATAAGATATGGATGAGGGTTCCTCCCACAAATTTCAGGCCATCATTGTAAGTAACAAAATATAAGAATTGCTTTATAACTGGTCGGCATAGCATTCATGTAGGATTTCCAGACGATAAAAAAAAAGGCTTATGCCCTTGTTTCCGTTAACGCTTCCCATGGGAATATTCTTAGGATAAAACGTAGCCTTTCTGTTATTCCAGACTGTAATCTATTCTTGTACCAAATTTCAGCCAGATCCGCTCAGCCGTTAGAGCTTGCAAGAGTGACAAATAAACTAATCCACACATCCTCACTTTCTTTTAATGTGAGGAAAAATCCTTCACGGATGCCATGCCGGACTCCTACCGACTAAAAAACCTCACGTAACGCCCAGTAGCCTACGGTTGGGAGCCCCGGGTAAGCCCTCGGAAGGATGTCCCAGGACTCCCAACAGATCTGACCAGGGGGCTCCAGACCACTGCGGCCTCGCCCAGGGGGTGGTTCGGGTGCTATCCTGCTTCTTAGGGGGGGGGGGGGAGCGGGCAGCCTCAGCCCAAGCCACCGACTGCGGAACTCGGCGCTCCCGTCCCGCCGCCTCTTTCACTCACATGACCTGCTCGCAGAAAGAGGCGGCGCAGTCCTACTTACTCCCGCTGGAGACATCGTACCATGGTCTCGAGCGAGAACACATCCACACTTACAAGCTTTTGCACTTATGATATAGTATGATAAAGCAACATATAAAATACTGAATTCTTAATTTTATATGTCACTGAAGTTGAATTGAATCAGTACAAAGAAATCGAAAACTGTTATTCAAATTTCCTTGTAATGGCGCTTAAACAGCTGATAAGAAAGTAGTGTGTATGCCACCCAGAGTTCAGCAGCGACAAGCAGGTGACAAATGACACAACAGAGGCCGCAACATCAAATAGGGATCTCTTCGATCCCCAAAAAATAAATACAATCTTTGTTCCCGAAGGAAATGTCTCAAAAAAAGTCTTAAGCACTATTTCCTTAAGTACTTCTCATGATCAGTTTTTTTTTGTTATTTCAGACATCATCCAAGACTGCGTCCGATGAAGGATATAGACAATTTATCATTGCAATAAAATATATCTATATATATAAAAATCAATGCCACTTTTCGTTGTAATTTTATAACTCAAGAACGGGCTCACCTATCCAAATCAAATGTTTAGGGTTTGTTGGGACTATTTAGTAGATGGTTTATGTGAAGTTTGCACAAAATCGGTCGAGCGGTTCTTTATTTATCACGCAAACGAAGTTGCGCGGGGTCAGCTAGTTATTTATAAATTAGTCTTTTTGTATTTATCTACCAGACCTACCTGCTACCTAAGTCTACAAGGTAAAGTTTTGTAGAGGGGTATCTATTTCCGTCAAATCCCTAAGTAGGTTCTCTGAAGTTCAATTCCAATATAATCACATCAGTATTTTTATTTGGAATTGAACTTCTTTAATTACTACGGTACTCTTATTTTTTATGCCAGTGAAATCTATGACGGAGTAGTGCTTATGAATCTCACCTTAATTATCTAAAGTCCAGTATGTGCAATCACTTTTTGCAAAACAAGGCTGCTATGAGTAAACTACAACTACGCATTTTAAACCTTCGCTTATATTATGGAGTTCATCGATACCATAGTTGTAAGCATCTTTGTCAACCATAAGATTGGTTATCGCGTCGTCTCTGCAGTCATTAGTTGTGTTTTGAAGACTATACTCGATAGTGCATATTCTGCGCTTGGTACCTAAGCCACTGTTTTGCCGCATGCACATGAACAAAGCATAAAACTCACCACATGCGGTAAAAAATGTTATGAAGCAGTACATTTTGCGTAAAACATTTCAATTAATCCACCAAATCAGTCTATGGCAGTCCACAGCTGGTTGTAGTCCTCTCGCAGTTTACGTATCAAGATACGGTACACGGTCTTGTTGTGTAGATTGCATATACGGGAATTATTGTGGTAGGTACCTCCACATCAATTCCCGTATATGCAATTGGAGTGCTACACATTGCATTTCTGTGATATAGGGTTTCGGTTAACTATGTATAATTCGTTCAAGTTAAATATAGGTGCAATGCAACTTTTGAAATCTGAATCTAAACTCGTCATACCCAAGGGGTTTCAATTTGAAGGGCTTTAACCGTTTCGCATAAAAGTCGGCCTCTTAACAAGTCACTGTTTACTGAACTTGTTAATTATAACGGTTGAACCTAACCTATGTGTGACTTTATTCTAAATCCAATTTTGCGGACCACGTATAAAAAAAGAATCTATACATATAATAAAACTGTAGAGGGTCGCGAGTCTGTACATGGAAGATATTTTGAAAATTTTAATTGGAGGGCGTTCTCTAATCGATACTGAAGCCGAAAATGTAATTTAAATTTTTCATGTCTGTCTGTCTGTATTCCGAATAAGTATCACGCCGAAACTACTGAACCGATTTGAATAATACTTGGTACATTCTGAGCTTATAGTCCGAGGAAGGTTCTAGGATATTTTTGATCCTTATATTTTGCGCGGTTCCTTAGGGAGAGGGGATGAAAGACAAAACAGTTTTTTAATTGTAACTTCTGAATGCGTAGGTAGTCTGATTCTAAAACTTTTTTCAGTATTATAAAGTGAGTACTCTAAGGATTGTTTCATACAAGTTTCAGTGTTGCCAATTCTGTGCTTTAGGAATTAGAAACATCTCAACTTTTGCAAAATCTAGAATAAAAGAATTCTTTTAAATCTAAACTGGCGTGTTGGTTTAATCATAAAAGAGCTTAATGATTAGGTCTATTGTAAAATAATTAAGACCGCGCCGAAGGCGTGGACTGAATTGTTTTAGAATGGACTTAATATTTAAGCTCTTTTATGATTAACCCATTACAGCATAACGTCCGATAAATCGGACGCTAAAATATTGTAATAAATTCAGAGAAATTATTAAAATAATTGGTATGTTTTGGTTTTGAACAAATGATAAACAGTGTCTTTATACGAGTAACCCCATAGAATAGACTTGAGTATCATAAATAGCCTGTCATATGTCATTTGTTTTAAAAGGCGGGTCGCGGTCAGGCAAATTTGATACCAAGGTAAAGTTTATTTTGAATATTTTTAAATTGTTATGCTAAAAGTAATAAATAGTATGTTCAGTCGGTTGAAATATTGTATATCTATCTAGAAATATGCTTTATTTCATATCAAAGTCTTTATTTTTTTTCTCAGGCGTGTGTTTTTGATGGTGTACGATATATCGGACGCTATGCATAGCGGGCTCTACAGTTACTGTTTCTTAGTGCTTTGCCAGCATTGGAATGTGGTGTTGATAATGAGGAAACTAAGTATATTATTATTTATTTTGAACCGCCTATGGAAAGAAGTCGGCAAGCAACGTCTTTAGCATTGATAAGACTTCTGAGAATTGGCATAATAAGCGACTAGTGCAGTTCGGGCCAACCTTGCTGAGAACTGTCCGCTAACAGACATCAACCAGTTCAAGCGCGAAGAAAGCCACATCACACAACAGACATTCTGTTATGGCTTTGATTACAGAATATCTGATTATGTTTTTGTGTGTTGCTGGTATGTCAGCAATGTGGTCACTGTTTGTGGCAACTAGTTTCTAAAACTGAATCTTTGAATCTGATAGGTACTCGTTGGTCTAATAACAAGAAAGCAAAAGTTTCGATCGCGCAGCCCTCACTGATTACCAGCTACAACGAGCATATGAATAGGGTGGATAAATACGATCTAGCTGTAGGTAGAGAATCTTCGCACTAAAATGCGAATAAGGATATGTTGGTGGCTGATTTTTGCCTACTTCAGGGATGTGGCGCTGTTGAACAGCTGGTTACTTGCTAGGATGAAAAAATGGCTGCGATGATGAGAGTACGTCGTTGATTGCATTCAGAAGGCATGTTACTTGTCCCACATGAAGCGTACTTTACCGCATCAAGGTCAAAAACCAGATAAACCACTGTCAAATACACGGCATGATGGCAAATACCACTAGGTGGTAACTATCAGTCGCTTATCAATGTGGTGGAAAATCAAAGTACAAAATAATGCTTGAAATGCGATATGGGCCTAACCCGAAATGTTTTTCTGATTACCTACCATGTACCCAAAACATCATTCACTGTAATGGGCTTCAGAGACAGTCAATGTGATTTGACAGGTCTGCTAAAATATGAATGAAAAATTCTTTGCATGTGTACCTATGTGCATCAACGTGTATGTACACATGATAGGTACTCGTCAAGTCGCGTTGACCATCTCCAGAGCCCATAAAATTATTATTTCATATTTTTTTTTATTTTACCAACTAATAATTCTAAATACTTAACCGTCTTATTCTTTGAACTGTTTACTACATCCAAGGAACTTAAGGTTCCATTGTGCATAGCGTCCGATATATCGGACGGGCCATAAAATTATACTCGCATATATATATATATATGTCGTGTTATTATTGATTAAGCCTTTCAAATTATGTAATTAGTCCCTAAAATACACTAAAATCATAATAAGTGCAGAAACGAACTTTATGCAGTAATGGGTTAAGCAAACTGGGCAGTATTATACGCTCCCATGAGTCTGTTGAAAAATACCTGTCCTTTCATACATCTTATGTGGCGTAAACGAAGTTGCGAGGGTCAGCTAGTATTAAAATATAGCTTGTATTAAAAATGTTTATTACGACTAACTTAAAAAAAGCTTAAACTTTTCCTGCCTTTTTCTGATATCCGTCACGTGTGCGAATTAACCAGTAGCTAAATTAATGAATGTTAAATTTTGATCATTTTTCGGATCGGGATCTGAGGTCGCAAAACGAAATCATCACTGCGTCTGAAATCAGTTTTATAATTAATTAAAATACCATAAATTTTACATTGTATTTGATCTTTTGATAAGTGTGCCACCCATGGATCAAATTTCGCTCCATTTTTACAGTGTAACAGTGCCACCACTATACGAACGCCTAAGCCGACAATGCCGAAGCGCTCGTGGCCCCGCGGACTCAGTGTTCTGTAAACGTTCACTGCAGTAAGCAACTTTCACTATGGCCGGTCCACGGATGGGTGACCATCCATGTGATCACTTTGTGACATTTATTTGAGCGTTTCCGTGCTTCGGAAGGCACCTTAAGCCGTTGGTTCCGGTTGCCAGTAAAATGGCAGTCGTTAAGCTAAGTTGAAGGCTTTATTTCAACAGCAGGCAGTCACAACCTGCGCCTGTTCATTTAAACACGGCAATACGGCTCACCACCTATTACGTGGGACAAATTATACAAAGGTAAAATGTGGGCATATAATATGCCTCTGCCTACCCCTTCGGGGATAAACGCGTGACCATAATATGGTATATATATTATGTATGTAAGCCGACAATGCCAAAAAAGCAAAAAAGCTATTAATACTAATTGTGTTTTGACATTCTAGCAACCAATCAAAGCTGAATCGGGCTTTAAGGTGGAGATGTCTGTTATAGACGCATCGTATTACGCAGACGCACGCATCTTGCCATAGCATAAAATTTAATATTAACCTTACGATGTGCAATAACTTTTTATCATATTAGAATAAGACTTGTTTAGTTTCAATAAAAAGTCCTAACCTGTCATTGATAATTTTAATAGTAATACTTACAGAGGTGGCCCAGGGTCTAATTTGAATTGTCTGTGACTTTGTTTTGAGGTTTCTTCATAAAAATCTGCGTGTTTATTTTTCCCTTGTAGTACCCTTTCAAATATGTTATTAAATGCGCTATCATTTCCATGTGACAGTGAATCACTTCCTGGCTCTTGAATCTGTTCAAATGAATTATTAACATTTTCAGGTAAATCAGTAGTAGATGAAACCGGCTCACCTTGATCTATATACTGGTTATAAGCTGTTCTTGTTGGATACATAAATTCAAATGGTCCTTTTGAAGATGATACTTGCGATAAGTCAGCTATCGGTTGATTTGAATCCGCACTTGGTCTTCTATGTTGTTCACTTGGTTGATCGTATAAGACCCCCGGCGATTGACGTTCTAATATTGAACCCTCTGGTAATTCAAATTGTGCTAGTTTATGGGGTTGACTTGGTACTGGGAATAATTTCTGCATGGGTTCAGAAGCATATTCTTGTTCATGTACTACTTTACGAAGTGACTGTCTTATTGGTTCGTCAAAATTTTGTAATATTGGAGAATCATTTTGGTTTAGCGGAATTTCGTACTGTTCTCTGAGTTGTAAGTATTCTCCGAGTTGTTCAGGTGAGGGGTCATATTTTCGATTAAGATACACATAACGTTGCTTTGGTTTATGTAAAGCGTAATTTTGATATTGTTCTTGCGTTTTGTATGGCTGCAATCTCGTAGACTTATCTGAACTCAAATGTGCCTGATATTTCAAATCCGACTGTAGTTTGAATTCTGGCTTTAGCGTTTTTGACAAATGTTGTGAAGGTTGTTTTGGTGTATCTGTAAATATTTTGGAACGTTTCGTTTCATCTATTAATTTTATTCCATATTGAGACTGTGCTATTAACGGCTCCTCGTTTGCACGTTTTTGTATGTATATATGGCGCAATGGTAAGTACGTGGTTGTAGGTATATTCACCTGGTCATATTCAAATTCCTTTTTATTTAAATGTGTATTTTCTTTTTTTTGATCATTCTCTTTTGAATTTATTATATCATCATCATGATTCATATGACCTAGAGTTGTAGAATTTAACATAAGAGTATCTAATTTATCTAAAACTGCACGCTCTATTGCTAACATTGGTTCTAATACTTCTGAATCGACTGGTTTGGGCCAATTAATGTCAAATTCTTGAATTAAAAAGTCTTTGTAACTTATTTTACAAAGTTGACGTCTGTGAAAATAAAACTAGTATCACTTTCTTACTATAACAATATTGATGTGGTGTATCATGATCAATTCAATTTCACAATCTATATTTAAATTAAAATCAGTAAATATTTTTACAAATTATATTTAAGTTGGAATACTTGTACTATAACTTACATCGAAATATCCAGCTCTAGCAAACACTTAACAAGATTAGTTGATGCAGCAGTACTAACATATAAAATTGGTTCATTGCAGCTATTATTCATATTATTACTTGTCGCAATTCCTATAACAATCTCTTTATCTTTAATCCGTTTGATTAAAGGACTACCAAGATTATTCTGTAAATTTGTTATGAAAGCTATGTGAAATTAAAATGATTTTGTAATGCACATTTGAGGAGCTACCAAGGTCAATTATGGCACTTAATAATAAAATTTAAATGATATAAAAATAACAGTTTGAGACGTTATACAGTTATGCTAAAACCTAATAAAAAAAAAACTAAAGCGCACCTTTAAATACAGTTCAATAACAATTTAATTTGGACTAAAGTATACAAAGGCTTTGTCTATTTTAGTCCAATTGAAATTGTTGGCTCTTTACGTTGCGTAAAAATGTAGTCAGACAACACAATCAACTCTGACCCGATATATGTCCCGTATCCGCCACCTTTTGTATCCCTGCTGAGATGTCCTCTTTTCCCAAACACTGAGCAGAAATTGCATATTAATACCTGACAAATATGTAAGTCCATAGTTCTTCTAGCATTTTTACCATTAATTTCAATTGTTGGCGAGTAATTGTCAATATCAGATAATTCTTCTTGTGAATAATTGGTCTCACTAAAGTCTTTTCTTCTCGTTTTATTTTTATCATCAGTATTCTCTTTGAATTCAAAGCTGTCTTCTAAACGCTAAAATGTGAGCTTTCTTAAAAAAACAAGTTTCACTCTTTAAAAGACTAAAATCTAAGTAATATTATGTACAAAATGAGTAAAACACTTACATCATTATTCGATTTACTTTGTTTATTTTTCGACTCCTGTACCATACGCTCATTATGAGATTCTGGGTGGATATCTTTTTCTACTTCTTGCAGAAAATAGGTTCCACACAAATGGTATTTATCTATAAAGCCCATATTTTCTTGCGTTGCAAAAATCTTTGCGCAAATTTTATTATCCACTATCATCGTAGATGTTTCATGCAGCAATTGAATTTTGGTTTCATGTGTAAACTCTGGCTGTTGGATATTAACAATCACTTGTGAATAATAATTTTACATACTCGAAAAGGAATGCGAGTTGGAGAGGAACTATGTACAAGACGGTTGAAATACTGTCAACGGTTTCGAAATCGACCGGTAAGGTTCAAATAAAGCTGGTCACGTTCAATATTGAAATCACAATGCTTACGGATGCAACTGATGTAAAATTTATCTAACATAAATTTCGGCTTAAGAAACATTGGTGTGCTATGAAAGAACTGATTTCACTTAGAAAGTGATGAAATTAATTGACACTGACTGATACGGAAACAATTATCGTTTCGGAATTAGTCAGACAGTGACTCAAACAGATCTTCATTGTCAATACTAAAAGCGGCGATATCTTGTCTGTCGTGGCATACAATGCTGTGATTTATCAATGTGAACAAGATATAAATCTGAGTACTCCTACCTTGTTAACTCTTATCCCCCATCCTAATGCGCTAGCACGAGTGTTTACCATGTCATATTTAGTGTCGAAATTTACATTTATAGGTTGCGGTTCATAAGAACAATGAGTAAGGTAAGTGAGATCTTTAAAATCATATGGCTTCTCTACTATTGCTACTCCGATATTTATTCGTTCTGCAGGGTTTTCTAAAGGTTCTGGAATATTTAGAAATTAAAAATTAATAAACTTTGAAAATCTAGAGCCTTTATATAAAATTGTAAGAGGGTCAGTGTCTTCTGCAAAAGGTCTCCTGTATAGATTCTATTATCCATTGAAAACGGTATTTTAACTTTGGCGATCAAATGTAATGGTATTTCTGTTCGGTATTCTGTTTTCAGAAATCGATTACAGTGATATTTGTCCTATTTTCAGCTACAAAGATTTTATTCCTGTTATCACTACAATACTATACTGATAATAGGAACAAAAACCTTTAAAAATGTAAGTACAGCTATTAGAACATGCACATGAGATTCCATACCTATTGGTACTAAAATTCTAACAACTCTTTGTTTTCTTGTTCTAGTGCACTCATGGTGTTCAATATTGATAGCGTCGATGTACTTTTTGTAGCCCACTATGGCGTATATGTGTTCTGTTTCAACAAGACATGCTGCTGCTGTTAATATTTGTGATGGAGTTACTAAAGCACCTCCACATACCCACGAATCCTGGAAATTCTTCGTAATTGGAGATTGGACGAAATATACCTGAAATAAAAAATCCTAATAATTGATAACAGACTTTCTCTAAATGTTCACAAAATAGATTTATTGTGATGTGACAATCCATCCTCACCAGCAAGTAGTGCAATTGCTGATAACGAACATTGTTATGACGAAGAGAAGGAAACTTGAAAGAAACCCGGGGACTATAGGGTTTTGCGTGTGTGCCAGAGCAACGTGGTGCTGTAAGACCGAAACCACAGAACAGTTAAAGGAGTCCTTTAATTGTTCTGTGGCCAAAACCCTCAAAAAATGATTGAAGTCCTCGTCCAGTAGCGAACAGTGTTGGCTATTTCATTGGCAAACAATTATTGAATCAAAATCTGTTAGTCTTACCATATACTTTTTTTCTATTGAGCTGTCCTTTTCGGTCATGTTTCCTGCAGATACTATATGAAAAAGAATTTTATTGAAAAACTGATATTGGAAAATATTCATATCTAGTATAAAAGCTACTAGCGTCTCGCAAGGGAGTCCTTGCCAAAAAAGTCTTTTAGTAAATAATAAACATGAATAATTAACTGCCAATTGTCTCTAAAATAAAATTAAAAACGATATTCAGGAACCTGTGCTCATGATAAATAGTAGCCAAATCAGGAAAATTTGTATAAACTTATTTCAGAAATAGTTCAGGGCTTAAAACTACATTGAATAAATTATCTTCACAAACTTTCACATTTAAATAGGTATTAACTAGAATAAGTCCACACCTCTTAAAAATCATCTCTAAACAAATAATTTTTTAAGATACATTTTCTGACCTTTAAGAATTACCAATAAAGAAATAAATTTGTACTTTAAGAACATTCTCGAATGTTTTTACTTTCCATTTTTTGTAATTCGTTTTTCGAGAAGCAATTTCCTGTGTTCATGCAACCATAAAATGGTTTTATATCATTATTAAAAAATCTGTTCTTATACGTCTTTACACGCATTCACGCAAAACATGTTATTTAAAGGTTTCTTGGTTACACAAGAGCATCTTTTTCAAAATATTGTTTTCCTGTACCCGTTTCCGACAGGAATAGGGTGTCAGCTACCTGTATACTTAATTTCTGTCTCTGCAAAGAATGAACCTACTCTTAATCAACAAGCAATCTGTATTCCTCCAGTCAAATAGATATTTCAAGTTGCAGATATTCGCATAAAGCTGAAAATTGATATTGATGTTTAGTGGCAAATCGGTAGAGACTTTTAAAATTTGTTATAATATGCACATAAGAATTTTTTGCAAGTTCATCATTCCCTTACGTCTATTTTGACCTGAATTCAGGGACTTATAACAAATAACTATAGGTACATTTAAACAACTAGTTTTTATTTACCTGGCTTTGACTTTCTGAAATGACTGTGAAAGGGCTTTTATGAAATAATCCTGTCACATTCGTTTGACTGGTAGAGTAGGTTTGGATACTAAATTTGACATGCTTGTTGGTCTGCCTAACTCAGAAACTATTACTGGGTTAAACATGAATTTCCTACCTGGGGTGGTGTACAGTAAATTAAGGCATTTGTTCACTAATTAACCAGTGAATAGATGACACCCCTTGTACCCCGGATACCGGATCAAGTGGAGTCGTCAACTTAAGAAATCCTTAACTCGCAAGATATCGCAATGGCTTTCTATCGGGCAGGAACGTCATTTTCACGAGCTGATAAAAAAGAAAATCTGCCAACAGTATAATATATAGGACAAAATTATCAATGAACAAACTAGTAGAGATCGCTTTTAGTGATAAGGCCGCCCATTGTATTGCTACCCGTATATAATATATGTCATCTGCAACTATGTATCCGGCGTACAATAAAGTGTATAATAAATAAATAAATAAATAGAGTACATTTAAAAATTAATTCTCGAACGAACATCAAAATGTTAGGCAAACAATCATGTAAGAGATGAAAGTCTGTTCATTTCTATTCAAATGAAGCCACCTCTTTATAAATATATCTTGGGCAATTTAACTGTGCTAACATTAACAAACACAGTATCCAGTCACGTATGGATAAAATTTATGTCTGAATAAAATTAATCTTTTCATTCTCGAGATGTTCATTATAATATGCTTTTTTTAGTTCTCGAGACGAGATTTATTTGATAGAAGACGAAGTTTTTAACATCTATGCCTGATATACTGAAATACCAACAGCATCATAACTACTCGCGATCATAATTCAATCATTGAATTCATTGAAACGTTCAGTAATGTCACGTTCCGTAAAATCACAAAGAAAACTGTTTCTAAAGAACTTATATTACCGATTACATAAATATGACTTTTGTATCATACTTGTACCTGATATATAATTTAATTACGGTTCTGGCTGGTAAGTGGAAGTCCATGAACTAATCACATATCTTGTCACAGTTGGTATTCTTCATCATAATCATCGACGTTCAGGCTCATTTCACAGCTCCCTCCAGTACTTCCTTCTACAAAAATAAATCGACCTATCAATGAAACAGCATATTGCAGTCCATTTCTGGATATAATTGAAGATGTTGTAGTTAGAAATGGTTCGATGTTTATTGAGAATGTAATTCATTTTATTACTTTATTTATACCCACAGTGATCACCGCATTATCAGTACCCCTGAATTCTTGGTCTAACCTCTGACTTACCACTCTCCAAATAGCATTGTGTTCCTTAAATTTACAATTATGAGTAGAATTTTAACGCCATTTAGATCTATAGACTATTATCTTTAGACGATAGAAATGAAGCTGAGATAAAAAGCACTAACACTAGTGTCAGCTGCCCATTGAGCTGCGAAGAAGAGTAAAATGTAGAATGCCCGAGGCTTTTCAGCAAAGTGTTTGAAATCGTCTGTAAGACACGGGACTGGGAATGAAGGGATTTAAATAATAATATAAACTGTAAGAGCATCTCACATCTTAGGTTTAATGAAAACATCGTGATAGTTGAGAAAATGCTGAAACAGTTATTTGAAATCCTTTACAACCTAAACAAAGCCTCTCTCAATGAACAAATCAATATGTAGTGGTTTGTATGGCTACTTGAAGATATTTATGATGGTATGAAGGATTTGGACAAAGTAATCATCAGATCAATGTAAAAATTTAAATTTCTCCTTGGCTTTACTGTAATATTTGATATCTCAGTACTTACCATAAGTGTTTAACTAACTTCCTCCTTACAGTCAAGACCGGAATTTTAGTAATTTAACAATAATTCACCCGATCTCGCGGGCTTAACGATTCTTACAATTTTTTTCATTTGTGTCATCATTAAAATCTTTTCCGGCTTACAGTGAATACTTGTATGAAAATATTGGCCAAATCAGTCCAGAACTTGGGAGCTCAATAACACATTTAGCGATTAACCCTATTCTATTTAGTAATCTATTTCATTATTTCTTTTCTAGTTGGTACTGCGCAACGAAGGATCTCTGCTGGCCGAGATGTAACTAAGAATCACACGTATATGGTGAGTTGTTTAGTAGTTTATACTAGGGATCGTCGGAAGATTAGATAGTTCTGAAAACTATCTAATCTTCCGCCGATATCCTCAATTTAGCTGAGATATTACAGGAATGGTTCGTTTCTGGTAAGGGCAGCAGACTTCACAAAAAATTGGGCGGTCTATTTATTTATTTATTTTACACTTTATTGTACGCCAAGTAAATACAATTAAGGTACACGAATACACTGCAAGAAGATGTACAATGGGCGGATGGTCTACCTGGTGTAGAATTATTTAATACAAGCTCAGCTCAATAAAGTCGTATAATGGCCAACCAATGGTTTGAATCGGTTATATATGATTGTCCTACATACTTTTATTTATATAATTAGCATTACTTTGAAATAATCAAGCACATAAAATTGTGAACACTTATTAATAAGTTGTTGTGATATAGTAATAAAACACTGTTTGTATTCCGAAAAAAATATAATAAAATAAATTTGGGCTAGATGAACATCATCTTTAGAAAAGAAATAAACAGATGAACATCATATAGCCCAAATTTATTTTATTTTTTGGGAATATCCAACAATATTTATTATATTTATTTATTAATATTGCAATCCACAAATTAAACTTTCAGGTCTATTTGATTAAAGCTGAACAGAGTGCAAAATTATATACTGGGTGGATGTGTGGAGGGTCTCTTATTGGACGTCGTATCGTATTAACTTCAGCGGCTTGCGTTCGCGATGTAGAACATATGTATGTGATAGCAGGATACGGACTATATTTAACTGAAAACGACAGGAAAACTGATCCGTGTATTTCACAGATGAAGAAAAAGGTGATTGCCGTTTGTGTGCCCAAAGGTAAATTATGAATCTATAATAAGAGTACAATATGTTGTCACCCCAATTCATCCCGAGGGTATCGTAAGAGGCGACTAAGGAAACACTTTCGCAAAATGACCCATTGCGTACAGAACAAAATCTCGAAATGAAACCCGGTTGTCAGTAATTGTTAAGTCAATTCCTCAATGATATGCGACTTGAAAATTTTCACGATCTGCGCCTGTCCATTTCAACACGGCAATAGGCGCACCACCGGTATAACATGGGACATAAAAACTATAAGGTGAAATGTGGGCGTAGGTATATAAAATCTGCCTACCTCTACCTGTGTAATTCCTGAGATACAAAGTTGTACTAATCCAAGGTATCAACTATCTGTTTATCAAGTTATTGGTGTTACGGGTAAGAACGTACTACCTCTAGGCAAAGTCACAGTGGTAGCCGTAGGTCTGTTGGGAGTCCTGGGACATCCTCATACTTTATTTTTGTTGAAATGAACATACGCAGGTTGTGACTACCTACTGTTGAATTTTTCAAATCTTCAATAACGCCTTTTACTTTTTAATCTGTACTATGCAAAATCGTAAAGAGCAAGCCAGATGACGTTCTTTGAGAGTGAATGATCTCTTCCTATATCCCTTAGAATACTTAGTTATAACTAAAGCTTATACTTACTTTAGAGAAACAAGTGAACAAATCCTGCTGAATCCCACTGGGGGAGGAGTCTGGGATCCCAACCGTAGTCTGTTAGGCAGGATACGAAAGGTTTTTTTAGTCGGTAGGAGTTCGACATAGCATCAGATATCCTGCATAGATTCTATGCAGGATTTTCCCTTACGTTAAAAAAAAAGAACCACTTAAAAGTCAGTGACCCAAATTTAACAAACTTTTCGTATTTGTGCTACACTAATTCATTACGCTACTTACTATTTTTAACTTTAAAGAAACCAATTATAACCGTGTGTCATTCCGGAGTAAAACCACAAGGTCTCTACCTATCCATATAGGGTATCATGGAGCCTTTTTTTTACTTGAGGGAAAATCCTGAGAGGATGTTATGCCGGACTTTTTTTTTTTTTTTTTTTTTTTTTTTTTATATTCAGCTCTCCAAATTGACGTCGCCACCAGCCTGATGGTAAGAAAGCAGTGGCGCATCTAGCGATTGGGGGCCACTTCTTACAGTGGTCCTCAAGTTGGCGGCCCTGTGATGTGCCTCTTCACGCTCCTCTTGAAGAACCCGGGATTGTAAGATGAGGGAAAGACGTGTGCGGGCAGGTCGTTCCATGTTTTTATAGTTCGACAGAGGAACGATCTTTTGAAACGCTCGGTTCTGGCGAAGATTCTCTCCACTGTGTATGAGTGGCATCTCTGCCCGGCACGCGTTGTTCGGGATCGGAAAGGAGATGGTGGGATCAGGTTGAAGAGCTCTTCAGAACATTCGCCGTGATACATTCGATAGAAGGCAGCCAAGGACGCTATGGTTCTTCGCTGCGACAAAGGTTCGAGGCCTCCCGTCACCTCAGGACAACCAATTATTCGGATAGCACGTCTCTGCATAGCGTCAAGCGCGTCTAACAAGTACCTCGCGGAGTCATCCCAAAGGTGAGAACAGTACTCGACGCAGGGACGAATCTGCGTCTTGTACAGTAAACATCTCTGATGTGGCGTGAAATACCGTCTCACCTTATTCAGGATTCCCAGTTTCCGCGAGGCCAGACCAATACAGCTCTCTATGTAGTTTTTGTGATTGAGCTCACGCCGGACGTCTATACCGAGGATCTCCAAGTTGTCCTTTAGTGGAATTGTAATGCTCTGAAGAGAGGGCAGGGGTAGGAATGGGGACTTCTTAGCTGTAAACGCACACGCCTGTGTTTTTCTAGCATTGAACTCGACCAGGTTGTCTGAACCCCATTGGGCAATGCGGCCCAGGTCCAGATCGAGATCCGCCACGAGTTGTCGTCTCTTCTCATCCACGTCGCCTCGCCCTGCCGCTGGACGGCCAGAATAGCTCCCATGAAGAGTACTGTCATCCGCATAACAATGAATGCACCCAAGGGACAGCATGTCATTGATATGCAGAAGAAAGAGAGTTGGGGACAATACCGATCCCTGTGGTACTCCGGCATTTACCTGAAAAAAAACAGGAAGCCTGACCATCACAGAGGACCCGAATCCGTCGCCCGTTCAGGAAGCTGGCCAACCAGCGGCACAAATGATGCGATAAACCATATGACGGCAGCTTGGAAAGAAGCGACGCATGCCATACTCTATCAAAGGCTTTTGCGATGTCTAGGCCAATAGCCAGAGATTCGCCGTGCCTCTCCATAGCCTCACCCCAGGTGTGCGTTATGTACGGGTACACTACATTAATACGAAAAACTTAATTCCGAAAGTCACAATCACGAATTTCATAATTCCGAATTTCATAAGTCCGAATGATTCTAAATCCCGAAAGTCAAAAATCCGATGTTCCATAAATCCTTTTTATTAAAAGTCATAATTTTAAAATTCCGAATGTTTACAATTCCGACTGTCAGAATGCCGAATTTCAAGAAACCGAACCGTTGAATTCCGAATCATTAAAAATCCGCCATATTATAAATACGAACTCCGATTATCAAAAATCCGAAATATCATAAATACGAAGGGTGAATGTTGTTTCCACTCGCTCCTGTTTTACCCCAAAAAACTTAACATTAAAGACGATTATTTATGTTCCCGATTCCACCCGTTTTTTTAATAAAGTATAGTCAATTCTAACTACCGAAAATATTATTTCCAAGTGAGTGGAAGGCAAACGACAAAACAAAAAAAAAAAACCACGAAGGCTAAGGCGGGAGCTCCGCTCCGCTTCGCTCCCGCCTTAGTCTTCTAACCTAACCTATCCGAGTCGGGGTACTCTGAGTCAGGGTGTTAACCATTCACTTATTATGGTTAACACCTCGACTCGGATAGGTTAGGTTAGAAGGCTAACGCGAAAGCGAAGCGGAGCGGAGTTCCGGCCTTAGCCATCGTGGTTATTTTTTTTTGTTTTGTCGTTTCCCTTCCACTTACTTGGAAATAATATCTTCGGTAGTTAGACTTGACCGTACTTTATTAAAAAAACTTAAACTGTGAATTTTCGGATATTTGAAATTCTGAATAATGTTTTTCGGGAAAATAACAGTCCGGTCTTTTGATTATTCGTACAAATGAAATTAGGAAAAATAAAAATTCGAACTTATGACTTTCGGATAAATGAATATCGTCCTTTTGAATATTCGGAGCTTTGTTTCTTAGGAATTATAATCTTCGGAATTTTGAACATCGGAATATTTAAATTCGGAAAAACATATTTCGGAATTTTTGGGTGTTCCCGTTATGTACGCTAGGAGGTCACCCGTTGATCGTTTCGGCCTAAAGCCATATTGGCGATCGTTAATTAACGAATGATCCTCCAGATAGCGCATGAGCTGTTTGTTGATGATTAGCTCGAACACCTTGCAGATGACGGTGGTTACGGCTATGGGGCGATAGTTGGCTGGATTCGACCGATCCCCTTTCTTGAGGATCGGTTGGACATTCGCCTCCTTCCAAGCCTCCGGCACTTCTCCCGACGAATACGAAAGGCGATACAGGCGTGTTAGCGTTGGAGACAATTCAGCTGCACAATTCCTCAGCACCACGACTACACGACGAGGACTCTTACCGACTAAAAAAACCTCACGTAATGCCTAACAGCCTGTGGTTGGGAGTCCCGGGTAAGCCCTCGGAAGGATGTCCCGGGACATCCTGGAGCCTATAGAGAGCAACTCAAATTTACATTATAGCATAATTTCCTGCGGACGAAATCGCGGGCAACAGCTAGTTATGTTATAATTTCCTTTATCCAGATTATAATTTGGTGTACGGAAAAATAGAAGAATGGGCTTATTATGATATAGCAGTAGTTAAAGTTGAGTCAAATATCGCTGATGAACGTGAATATGATAAATATTGTCATTACGTCCCGAAAGTTATTAAAATCAACTTTAGTCACATAGATATGCAACATCCTGGCAGAGATGCATTGATTTTTGGTTGGGGTCATCGGACATTTTGGAGACAGGTAAGAGGTAACCTTTAGCTTCATATTAAGGGTCATTAAAATGTAAAGAGACTTCGCTGCCACAATGGTAGTGTTTGAAACTGTCGTGCTGAAGTCTCGGATTTGATTCCCGAGTTGGATCAAATACTTGTGTGATCCATAAATTCTATGTTTCGGAGTACAGATATTTTCTATGTAATGAGTACAAATGATAAACATTATCTTATATGTATATCAATTGTCTAGATCAAATGCCACCGATATGATAGTAAGATGTAAGATTCTTTCTTCATACTATCATGAAATTGTGGACGGTAAGAGTAATCCTCGATCCCTGGATATCACTAGGCCTTTTATGGCATTGTCATCAGAAACTCATGAGTGCGCTAAATTGTAATGTAATCTAACATTAATGTTAAAATTCTATTATCCAGATAGCATGTACTACATCGAAAGTCAATATCATGGTTAAAATTCCTGTATTTTACAGGAGAAGGACAGCGCAGATTTGAACCAAAACACCTTACAATATGGAGCAACTAAAATATATAACAAAACGAGATGTAAAAGGAAGTATCATGACTTTAATATAGATGTCTTGATAGATAAATATATGATTTGTACCTGGCCTCCAGCGAGGTACAATGACCGAGGTAGCAATGAAGGTGTTGACCTTCTAAAGGGTGGTGAAGATTATGGAGTACACGACGGCTGTAACAGTAAAGTAATAATTTCTTACTCATACTAATATTATAAATGCGGAAGTTTGTGAATGTCTGGAAGTTTATTACTCTACGTATGTACCATAAAAACTAGTTCTTGAGACTAACCAACTCTTATATAATTATATCAAATCTCAAATATTATGAATGCTAAAATTGGAATTATAAATGTGTGGCAGATTGTTCAATTTTCTCGCTCTAACGACAGAACGGATCTGGCCAAAATTTGGAACTGAAATAGATTGTAGTCTAAAATACATGGGCCATTTTTTATTCATTCTCATGGGATGAGCAAACAAGAACAAACTCCACGGCCACTGCGATCTAGCAAATAATAATATTCTGTTTCATATTACAGGAGAGTAAACACGGTAAGGGTGGTAAAAATGGTAAAGGTGGCAAAGATGGCAATAATGGTAATAATGGTAAAGGTGGTAATAACGGTAATAACGGTAATGGTGATGATGGTAAAGGAGGTAAAGGCGGCAACGGCAATAACGGTGGTACAAACGGTGACGGTGACGGTGACGGTGACAGTGACAGTAGCGATGAGGATAGCGGCGGAGACATGAGAATGAGCAGAGAATTGACAGAAGACCCAAATGTTGGAATATGTCAGGTATATTAATTATTTTTACAAGCTTTTATTTAACTTGCTATGTATGTATGGAAGATACAGATTTTGCAAGTAAAATTTCACTCTTCTCTTGCTCTGATTGAGCTGAAATTTGGAATACTTATATAACTTTGGTGACAATACAATAATGATGGTATGTTGGACCAAGTCTGACACGATCACCATACTAACTCCTCAATGAAACAAGATAGACCCCATAGTGTTTGGGCTCTTTAGATAGGTCTCGATGAGTGCATTGGAAAATTCAAAGTAAGAAGTTAAAAATCAATCAAATAAAAAAATACAACAATTCGTAAAAGCATGTTGCCCTTCCTGGAAAATCTTAATACGATAACGATGCAGGAAATGCGATTTTAAGTGAATGTTTGTATTTTAACTATAAGTGTAGTCAACAAAATTCATTTAGTTTGTGCTTTTTAGTGCTTATTTTTTTATTTAATTAATGCTTGGTTTTAATTTTTTTTAATTAATTTATTTTTCTAAATATTTGCATTTCTGCGGAATGCTGTATAATATTTGTGTGGAGCATGACGTACGAAGACTGTATGGGACTTCATATTATTTATAAAATACAAGTGAATGTCGAATACATGTGACCTAGCAACTTCACGGTTATCGCCACAGGACTAGCCAGTCGGAAGTCACTGAAAAGCATCTCAAGGATCTTCTAAGCCGTATAGGCATAACACAAATTTATAGCATTCCGCAGAAATTCATTAACAATAATGTTTTGTAGAATGACCATGGCAGCCCGCTTGTATCTTGGCAACGAACGAAATTAAAAGTTATTGGAGTTGCATCTGTTTTTAAAATAGATGCACAGAGAAGATGCTTTGGACCGTATTTGTTTACTAGTACATATTGCAGCTCCAAGTTTTTGAAGTGTGTAATAAGTGAATTTGAAAAAGACGACGATGTGAACCATAGAGCAGAACCAAAGAAGACGACAACATCGACCACAACAAAATCGACTACAGTAACAACGACAGAAAAATGGTCTGAAGAAAACCGAGAAGGATATGATCCTAGATATGACTATATTGTATGGGAGCCCCGTAGACGAAATGCAATGTGAGTCATTCACAATCATCTCCAGAGGTGCTACCCACGCGCTGTCGAGCCCTACAGATTACCAGTTACGACCTTTATGGACTTTACCCTGTTCTTAAAGTGGCGTCATTTTAATACGTAACTGACAGACGTCAAAATTAAATGTTACCACATTTGACGTCTGTTAGTTTTATCTTTATGAGAATGATGAATGAGAAAGTGAATGAATCGATTCAGACTTGAAAGATAAGTGAATTTAAAAAATCATCAGGTGAATTCCTGTCCATTATATTTTTTCTTTCGTAAATTTAACGAGCAAAATAAAACAAGTACATAATTTGATTGTCAAATGGTTGTGAAATTGTATTGTCATATTTTATCTATTAAAATGACTCCACTTTAGTTTGGAGCGTCATCCGGTGTATTGGGAGTTCCTTTCGTAAATGATAGTTGGTGCTCAAGGTTTAGTAAAATGCTCCCTTATACTAAACCTATCGTATCGAGCAGCGGTCCGTAACTACTTGACGTTTCATACATCGCGCACAAAAATCTGCTGACATACATTTGTTCATATTCACAGAGTCCCAGTAGAGTTTCTCTATAGTTAGAGAGTAACCAAAGGTCTGTATCTGTAACCTTTGGTTCTCTGCTGGTTATCCAGCCGACCTTACGGTCGGCAGCGCAAGTATAGCATCTCAAACGTATAATAAATAGGCTATGGTAAGCACTATCAATCAGGGTACTCTCGATAATAGCTCTACACGGCGGTGGTGATCGGTTGCTGGGGCGCTAATGAACTGTGACGTAAATTAGATTAGGCTGCTACAGAGCGTGTTGAGTAAACAGACGTACCTGGATGAAAGCGTGAACCTTGCTGACGTCTGATTTTTCTCAATTCAACGCAACCGAAGAGATAGTAAAGAAATTATAAAAAAATAAACCGACCAAGTGCGAGTTGGACTCGCCCATGAAGGGTTTCGTAGCAGCAAGTAACATAATATAAAAGTTCTTATAGTTCGTTGTAACTTTGATTGATGTTTTAACACGTTCGCAGTGGTAGTGAGTTTTCTAACCGAAAATTGCGGTTTATGACGTATTAAAAAAAAAACTACCAGCTCTATCTCGTTCGAACCAATTTTCGTTAGTAGTTTTTATGGCAATGTACATCATATAATTTTTTCAGATTTATCATACTCTTAGTTTAGAAGTTAGAGGCCCCCCCCCCCTCTAACTTCTAAACTAAGAGTATGATACACATTTTTCCACATTGGAAGTGTCATTTTTCCATTTTAGAAAAAAATGATGCTAGGAACCTCGATAGCATTTTTAAAGACCTATCTATAGGTACCCCACACGTATGAGTTTGATGAAAAAAAAAAATTGAGTTTCAGTTCTGAGTATGGGGACCCCCAAAATTTACTACTTTTTTTCTAGTTTTATATAAGAATCTTAATGCGGTTCACAGAATACATCTAGTTACCAAGTTTCAATGGCACAGGCCTTATAGTTTCGGAGAAAAATGACTGTGACACACGGACGGACAGACAGACAGACAGACAGACAGACAGACAGACAGACAGACATGACGAATCTATAAGGGTTCCGTTTTTGCCATTTGGCTACGAAACCCTAACTAGCCTTTGGGCTGCGACTGCATTTGCAAGGTGATTTTATCTAATTTCCAATCGACCTGTACCATGTATGCAGTTTCTAGTAAAATATAGGTCTAGCTGTATTATAAGTTACGCTGAACCGATTTTGATGAAACATACAGCAATATTTAAAAACATACCTACTAAATTCTAATAGTACAAATATGATCAAGCTACTGAATTTTGCTCCAACCCCGATCAAATAAACAAACAGACACAGAAAAAATCATATATTTCGACTCAGAAGCCCTGAATTTCTGAAATAGAGGTAATTTAGTAAATTATGCTTGAATGTACCGTTACAGCTATTTTTTCAATTTTATAATAGTAGAGAATAATACGTCTGTATATGCTTTGTACAGGTCAGATTTCTGTCAACTGCCACCAAAAGAAAAAGGATTTGAAATCATTGAGAGGCGTATTTCATGGCTGAATCATCCTGACGGGTAAGTAGAACATGAATATTTTAATTTAGGTATAGTTTCACTTTCCCACTACCCCCTCTCGTGCAAGGGACCAGTTCCCGGAAATTCGAGTTCCTTTATTCGAGTACTAATCTCGTTTATATCTAAGCCTCTCACTTAGACCTGAAACATCCTTCCAAGGACTTACCCGGGGCTCTTGACCGTAGGCTGTTGGGCGTTACGTGAGGTTTTTAGTCGGTAGGAGTTCGTCATAGCATCCATGAAGGATTTTCCCTCACGTTAAAAAAAAAGCCTCTCACTCTAGGGTTCACTATCCTTGTCTTCGCATCCTATCAGTTCAAGTGTTCAGCCATGCCACATTTTACTGCAGGTTTCTGTTTTTGCAAATGTAGAATTTTGACATTAATATTGAAGAAAAATATGATATTTTAGATCACATAGCATCCCGTGGCCACCTCGGCCCCGCGGACTCAGTGTTCTGTAAAGGATCACTGCAGTAAGCAACTTTCACTATGGCCGGTCCTTGGATGAGTGACCATCCATATGAGCACTTTGTGACATTTATTTGAGCGTTTCCGTGCTTCAAATGCTCGTTAAGCCGTTGATCCCGGTTGCCGTTAAGCTAAGTTGAAGGCCTTTATAGGCGGCTTGAAATAATTCGGCGGCGTGAAATGTGGGCATATAATATGCCTCTGCCTACTTCTACGGAGATAAAGGCGTGACCATATGTATGTATGTATATATGTATTATAAAGAAGCACACGCAGCAAGCGTCTTTGACTATGGCTGACCTCGGATGCACGAACGTGGTTACCGTTTTAATATTTTCATTTATGAGCGTTTCGCGTTTTGGAGGGCACTCTTAGCCGTTGGTCCTAATAGTCAGTAACTAAGCAGTCGTTAAACCAATTTGAAGGCCGTATGGGCGGTTTTTACAGTGGTTAGCCTTCGCCATTTCAGCAGCCAATAGAATCACAACCTCGAATAGCATGTCTCTGATTAGGTACTCCCTGCAGAGATAAAATGTTATGAAAAAAACTAATGGTATTATTTATGTTCCAGCCCTGCAGATAATGAACGGTACAGCATACGGCCACAAGTACCACTGCAAGACGTCTGAAGTTAGATTTGTTAACATTTAAGTGATATTTAATAAATTTTGTTCTAGTTTTGTAGTCAGATTTTTTTCCATTTTGAAAATAAATTGATTATTAAATTCAAATATTTTTAAAGATTGTACTCGTTGACTGCCGAAATTCGACAGTAATTTATCTAGCTAGAACCATAGATTTAGAATTTTTCGCTACTAGAACAGATCATTGTGCGAACAAAACACTAATGGCTGCGGTTCTACCGCGTTTTGCGCCTCCAGAGTCGATTCAAAAGTAAGAGCAGTATTCGACGTGGGCTGAATCTGCTTCTTGTACATCAGACACCACTGGTGCAGCATAAAGAACCGCCTCACCTTATTTAGGACTCTTTTATTTTCCACGAGGCTAGCCTTATACTAATCTCTTATGAAGCTTGCGCTTGACGCCATTGCCGAGGATGAATAGATTATACGTGAAATGACAGGGATTTTTTAAGCAGTAAATGCGCACGCCTGCGTTCTTGTGGAGTTGAAATTGACCATGTTTTTCGGAACACCATTGGGAAATGCAGTGCCGTTAGAGATCTGCCACATGTTGTCATCGCTTTTGCTCAACATCGAACCGCTGCCGCCTCGGCTCTGGACGGGTAGAGTAACTCCCGTACAGTGAGAGTACTATTATTTATCGGCATAACAATGAATGTATCCAAAAGACCGGAATGTCCATGATAAGGCGAAAGAAAGTTGGGGTATAACTCAGATCAGTGTGCTGAACCTAAAAAAAGCAAGATGCCTGACCATTACAGAAGACCCGTATACGTCGCTAATGCAGTCAGTTAGAAATCCGACTGCTTCATTAAGTTGCTAGACCATGTGCCGTAAACTTTGAAAGTAGCGACGCGTGACATATTAATCGAGGCTTTGGCAAAGGCCAGTATAATCCAGAACTCGCTGTACCATTCCAGAGTCTGTCCTAACATATAATGTGTTTACTCACTAAGATTTCCCATATAGTCGATCATTGAGAAGCTAGTGATCCTCAAGATAAATGCATGATTAGCTTAAATAATTTCATTTCGCAATGGCGCCCACGGCTACTACCACGTAGAATTTATATTAGCTATAGGAACTTTTTCCCACGGGAACTTATAACGGAATGAAAAGTATAAGCCTATGTCGTCCTGGGACATCCTGCCGAGGGCTTACCCGGGGCTCCCAACCATAGGCTGTTCGGCGTTACGTGAGGTTTAGTCGGTATGAGTCCGGCATAACATCCATGAGGATTTTCCCTCACGTTAAACAAAAAAAAACAATTTGTTATTCCAGAGTTCCAGACTATTATCTACCCAATTTCAGTCTGGACTCAACCAGATCCGTTCAGCTGTTAGAAGTTGAAACAGTAACAAACATCCACACATCCTTACATTCAGACACCTCAACATTCACACTCAAAAACTTTCGAATTTATAATATTACTATGATGTGGGTACATTTATATCACTAGAGTCGTATATTATAGTAGATTTCAACAAATTCGCAGACTGCCAAAATGCATTCACTTTATTCTATTGCATACCATAAAATTGAATTTTAATTACATCTCGAGATAAGAAATAGATGTAAAAGAAAAATGTTTAGGTTAAACTTGAACCTAGCTGTGATTTTATCATTGTTATTTCAAGGTAAGTTACTTGACTTTTATTGTAAGTAGCTGTAGCTTGGAGTTTTAAATTGTTTCCTAGGGCAAAATACCTAGTGCGTTCTCTATGTAAAATATCGAAAAGCGACTCGAACGTTTCTCATGATAATGTGGCCAGTCTTATGGGAACCTTACCTATCGCCGGTTAAGGGCATTCAAATGGATCAGGTCCTCTTTTCTATTTCGACATTTTCCTTCTCGGTCCACAGTCCTACCTCGCCTACCTGAATCTCCTGCATCGTCCACTTCCTCATATCTTCTTCTTACTATTAAATCAGGTATTATTTTTTTGAAGTAGATGAGTGGGAAGTCTTCATTTCATCACAGTATGTTATTTCTGCCTATATTTCAGTTAATTATTGCCAGCGCAGAATAGTAAACGGCGAGAACGTAAATGAACCTAAAAGATATGTAGTAAGTCTTTTCTATTAGTACCTACTCCAGTACAAATATACTTTGTCCTAATATTCGGTATAGGTATTAAGAAAAAATGATTGTCTTATAGCTTAAATCTAAGTCAAGCTATATAGCGTATTGTTGGGAGTCTTGGGGTATCCTTCCGAGGGCTTACCCGGTGCTCCCAACTGTAGCCTGTTAGGCGGGATACGTGTGGTTTTTATTCGGTACGAGTCCGGCATAGCGTCCATGTAGGATTTACCTCACGTTAAAAAAAAGCTCGGTAGCGTTAACGATAATATTATGTTTGGGGTTCTTTACACATAGTGCCATCTAACAGTAATTAAGTTACCTAAAAGATTTTAAATCAGCACAAGCTTTAATGCCTTTCTTTTGCTAGTTGGCGTTGTATGACAAATTCTCAATGAAACAAGTTCCTGAGAAAATCGGTTATGGGATTACCTCGCCACGCGGGTATTAACATTAGCTTTATTATAAACTTACAAATCAGAAAGAAATTCCATGTCTTTTTCATTTTTATAAAGCGACTGCCAGCTTAGTGGTATTAATGATATTAATATATGTGGTGAGATGTACCAACACCAGAGGTCGGCGTGGCCTATGGATGTCTGCAACACCAAATGCGCTACACTCACGCTGCCGATCCTTTAAAAACCTTCCAAGACCCCCTTTGAAGAACGTATGGGGTTCTATAGTAGGCGTTTGGAAGAACCAAGGCAGGGACATCATCTATGTTTGTTCGCAGGTATATTTAGTCGAAGCTCGCATATCACCAGTAGATTATGATGAATGGCTTTGTGGTGGTGCATTAGTTACACCAGAATTTATAATCACATCAGCTGCTTGCGTTGAAGATGTTAAACATCTATATGCGATCGCCGGTTACAACCAATATGTTTCTAAAGAAGAACTTTATAAAAATCCGTGTACTAGTAAGATGAAAAAGAAGATAATTTTCACTTGTGTGCCTAAATGTAAGTATCAATATGTACACACAGAACAATACAATCATGCCTTTACCCCTATACGATAAGCAAGAATTACATATTGTCACGTATTCGAGTAGAGTAAGAGAGTGTGATTTCTACAAGTGAAAGAAAAGGCAATTGCCGTCGCCGGGTACATACATAGTCAGGAGAAAGACAGCAACTATAATGCAATCAGAATTCTAATAGCTTAGGCTATCTTGACTGTGGTCGTGTAACATCTATATCCACAAAATACAGTTAAATAATAAATAAATAAAATAAATAAATATTCAGGGACATTTCACACAACGCAATCTGATCCCAAAGTAAGCTAGGAATAACCTGCTTGTGTTATGGGTATCAGACCACGGATATTAATACTTATATACTTATAAATATATACATATTAAACATAGCAACACCCAGACTCTTGAAACAAACATTTATGGGTCACACAAATATTTGTCTCCGGTGGGAATCGAACCCACAACCTCCAGCGCCGCAGGCGGTATCACTACCGACTGAGCCACAGCAGTTTCTGCAGTCCTATCAGTTACGTAAATCTACGACTACAGTTTTCACATTTCCTTGAGTACTGATCTTTACTCTAACACACATTACCTATTTCAATATCTAAATCTGACAATACCAATTTTGTAATTGGTATTGTCAGATTTAATTATTTTTGTAATTGGCGACTAATCCTACATTCTATTAATGTTTTTTAATACGTTATCTCACACAATTCTTAAGCTCAAAGTGACTTGACTGCATTTCTTTAAAATTGCAGCATACGAGTTGGAATATGGAAAACTGGAGAAATGGGCCTTCATAGATATAGCTGTAGCTAAAGTGGAATCACCGTACGTAATGGATGACAAAGAATATGAAACGTTGTGCAGTTATACACCAAAACCGATTAACATCAACTTTGAAACGAAATATCAAGTTGAAGGAATCGACGCCATTGCTTTGGGTTGGGGCCATTCTGTTAAGTGGCGATCGGTAAGAATTTTTAGCTAACAAAATATCGAATAATAGAAGATTAGTGTTCTATTTTCATATGAAATTAAACTTTTTAAAATACCAGATGTATAGAAGGTGACAAATTTATTAAACACAATATTAAAACAAAAACAATTTGATTACAATTTGAACGTAAAAAAATCGCACAGTGGTGAAAACTAAGAACTTTTCCTGAACTCTATTGTTACCCAAAAGAAACTTGTTTACTGTTTACCATAGTTAACCAGATTACAATCTATGGTGTATATTGATTGAGGTATGAATAGTAACTTCCTTGTTTGTTAAAAGAAAGTTACTTCCAAACATTTTTTTAAATCTTCACTGCACTTTTTTATAGGAAGATGACACAAACACTTATAATAACGTAATGCTACAGTACAGTCCAATATTAATAGCTGATAAAGAGAAATGTAAACAGCATTATCAAAACTATAAAGAAATGAATAAAGTTATAGATACATACATGATATGTTCTATCGAAGCGGGTAATATTGATTCGAAAGGAGCTCTGAGGTTCAAAAGCAAACCTATTGCGAATGGTTGCCCAGGACATGAGAACAAAAGTGAACAACTATTGATGCTTAATGCCAAACCGGTAAGTAGCATTAGTTTCAACTAAAATGATTGTTGGATTGACATTCCGTATTAAAAGGAGCACAGATTATAGAACTAAAGGTAGAAGATGATGGTAGCTTACCAAACAGGCGACTGAGACCCGGAAAGCAAATCAAACAAACTAACAAAGAAAATACATTTCGCATAGACATATAAAGATTATAAGAATTAAAGGTAGATAATGATCGCTTACCGAGCAAGCGACTGAGACCGGGAAAGCAAATCAAACAAACAAAGAAAATACATTTCACTTAGACATATACAGATGCACTTGTAAAACGTCACTTATAAAAACCAATAAAGATTTATTTATGTGACGTTTTACAAGTGCATCTGTAATGCGAGAATAAGAGAGAACTCAGCGGGTTATTCCTTTAAAATATTAAAGAATCTAAAAACTAAGAATATTGACAATTTTTTTGAGAATCCAGCAGAGCAGGTCATTTCCAGACTTCTTTATCCAGCAAATAGTCATCAATTGTTTCCCTTGTAGTATTATTTTACTACTAAGTACAAAGGTGAGTACTGCGTTTACTTTCTAGAAGTGAATAAAGGCATCATATTAAGACGACATTATTCACGATAAATGAGGAATCACTCGTTACTCGTGAACAGTGTTTAGCATGTCGCCATACAGTACTCGCTTTTGGATATAGTATTTGCTTTCTCGGTCTCACTTCCTTGTTCGGTGCCAGAGCGTCGTTTGCTTTTAGTTCTAATATCTGTGAGTTGTCAGTTGATCACGATACGGTCGGCTCTAATAGTAGAGAATAAAAAAAATCGTATGCAGCGGTACCGTTCACTTACGTACTCGTAGTATTATAACCTGATAGATGCTTTATGGGCACGCGATTTCAGTCCTTACGCTGGTAATCGAGTTTTGAATCTAGACTGTACATCAAGTCTTGATTACTCGTGATTGCTGTTCTTCTTCAGGCAAATAAGTGATCTCGATTACTTAAGTCATTTCTATCCTTTTTCACACAATGAGAAACAGAAGAGAGCTAATCTCTTAAAGAAAAAAGTTCTAATATATTTCTTTTTTATTTTTCAGAAAGAGGTAAGCGCTTGTCATATTATAGCTTAATGTACTTTTCAATGATAACACAGATATTAGATAAGATAACATTAAAAGGCTTTATTATGTTATTTTTAAATCAATGTGAGCTATTCCACAGCATCCGCTCTTTTGATTTCCAAGAGCTAGCGAGATTGTTGTCCCAATGAGCTGAAAGATATTAGAGGTATAGTTCCCTAGATTATATAAATTAAAGATTACCGACACCAAAAGAAAACAAAATATAGTTCGTGTCAATCCACTAGAATTAATTTACAGAATACCGTCAAAAGTCTGTCATGGACGATCCAGACCCTCGTGGAGGCGACAGGAGGCAAGGCGAGCGCGAGAGTGTGGATGGGTGCCTCGCCTCGCCCCTTGTGCGCTCCACTCCGTGTCGGTTTTTGGAACGGAGTCAAAGGACCGGAGGCGGCGAGGCTAGGCCGCCATCTCTCACTCTCGCGCTCGCTCATTTCTTTGTTGACCTTTCCGTTTTTAATTTCTTATTTTACAATGATATTAATGCAAGACATTATAATATTAATAAGCATATAATTATAGCCCCTACGCAATCACTTGAATCACGTCCATTTTGTAGCAGACGGAGCTGGCAATTGTGGGTATAAACCAAGAAGTGTCGAGTGCCTCCAGAGGATGACAGCACTCCTGTCGCCTCCACTTGCCTACTCTCTGTCAAGTGCCTCCAGGAGGCGCGTCCACGAGAGTCTGGATGCGGCGTTAGGGTTGTATACCTATTACAAATGCAATATTAATTACTTTACTTAACCATGTGTAAGTGTAACACATGGTTAAGTAAAATATTCACTTGAACAAATATTTCAATATCGGTACCTATCATTTTAGTGTGATCCTGCCACAGAGGTAGATGATCTGAGCTGGGCGGCAAATGCCCGAAGAAATGAAGAAAATAACACCATCAATAATAATGGAAAAAATATAAACTTAAGTGGGACTCTTGAAGTCAATACAGATAAAACACCTATGGACGATAAACCAATAAATAGCGCTATTACAAGAAGAAATGGAATTTGTCAGGTAAATGATAATATTGCATTCACATTCAACGAATTTTGGTTTGGGGTCCCGTGTTGCGACGGGTAAGGCTGATCGCACATATGTCAGCACCGTACGCGCCGCACGCACCATACGCGCCGCATTTTCTGATAGCCTCGCACATACGCGCCGTACGCTCCGCACGCGCCGTACGCGCTGTAAGCAAATCTTCGGTATTGCCAACTATTTTTGCAGTTTCTTTTACCTCTGGTGTGAAACGGTACAGTGAGTGGTATTGTGACAGTGAGCTATGGAAGAAATTGTTGTAATAGCCTGCTTTTTGGCGGAGGAAGGATAAAATGAAAGGAGTAAATATTTCTTTTAAAAATATAAATCGCTAGTTTATGGAAGATCAAATAAAGTTCCGTTTATTTCAATTCATTTTCTTAGAAATATTAAGAAATTTCTCTTTGCATTTTCTTGATCCCGCCGTATCCCAGTAGTTCCATTACACGAATAAAAGTACAGTTAAGTAGTGAATTAATTATCATATAGTAAATGGATATAGAAAAAACAAATGAAGATCGCCAAAACAAATGAAGATCGGCGAAACAAATGAAGATCGACAAAACAAATGACGATCAAAAAAACATATGCAGATCAATAAAACAAAAGAATTTAAGCAAGTTGATAAGGTCAAAAATTACTTGCAGCCATATTTTGTAATCTAGATGCGATTGCCATTAAAAAAGTAGGTGCAAGCATTTCTCGACCTTAATGACACTTCTCTAAAAAAGGTGCTTTTAGACGTTTATGGACATCACTGATCACGAATATATAAAAAATAAATAGATATTATGCATGCTCATAAGGTTGAAATCTGCTTGCACCAATTTTTTGTAATCTAAATGCTATAACCATTAAAAAAAATAGGTGCAAGCAATTCTCGACCTTATCAACATGCATAATATTTATTTAATTTTTACATATTCGTGATTAATGAAGTCTATAAACGCCTGTATAAAAATCCCAGTAGTTCTATGGAACTACTAGGGCAAAAAGTCCCAGTAGTTCCATCATGGAACTACTAGGGCAAAAAATCCCAGTAGTTCCATCATGGAACTACGCAATGGAATCTCAGTATAAAAGTGCGTGTGCATGTATTATGTATTGTACGGTTTGAACATTATTTCCGTATAGATATCTTATCTTATCTTACATCGGGGGCTGACGAAGTCAGCAACACTTCGACCCAGTGGGATCTTTTGTGTTAGCCCCTACCTTAATGTTTCTTACTCTTTGAAGAAGTGGTCTATTAACGCGGTGATCCCACTAAGAGGAAGAAACCTGTATTCTTCCGGTTTGGGATATGCATTCCCAAGGAGGCTCATACGCTTCGCTGCTAAGACGTCGCATTCGCACAGGATGTGCTCCATAGTTTCCTTGACATCACCGCAGGCTCTGCAGTCGTTATTTGAAGTGATCTTCATTTTAAAAAGCATGTCGTTGGTTCCGTAATGCCCTGTAAGGGCACCAACCACAGCTCGAGCTTTGCTTCTTCCATTATTCAATATAAATTTAGAAGCCTCATTGGTTCTGCAACTTATGAATTTCTTCGAATGTAGTAACCCTTGACTGATATCCCACTCTTGCATGTGTTTATTATCAGCGTAATCCTTAGCGGCCTTTATGAATGTACATGCTGGTAGGCCCATACATGGTTCAGGTCCAAACATGGCATTTGCCGATCCTGTCCTAGCTAGCTCATCGGCCTTCTCATTTCCTTTTATTCCTACATGGCCTGGGACCCAGAGCAGTCGCAGCTTGTTCCTGCGGCCCAGCTTGTTTAGGGTTTTCACCGCATTCAGGACAAGTTTTGAGTTGACCTTGTAGGAATTTAAGGCCTTTAGTGACGCTTGACTGTCGCTAAGAATGTAGATGGTCTTGTTCTCTACACTCCTTTTCAGATTTTCCTCTGCGCATGCTATGATGGCATACATCTCGGCCTGGAAGACCGTGGTGTACTGACCCAGGCTGCTCCAAAGTTGTGAAGATTCTGAGTAAATACCTGCTCCTGTACCAGATTCCGTTTTTGAACCGTCTGTGTACCAGATGAGGCAGTCTGCATCTGGTGAGCGCAGTTCCTGCTTCCAGTCTTCCCTTGTGGGGACGTGTATTTTGAAGCTTCTTTTGAAGATTTTTATGCACGGCATAGCGTCGCTAATCATATGCATCTTCCTTTGAATCTCATCATTAAGCTCCATTTTTGTATGCCGCGTTGTTGGCCTATTGCAGTTAAAAGCGCCTGCCGTTTTTAGTCTGTATAAGGTTTTGATTGCCTCCTGTTGTATGAAGATGTGAAGAGGGGTTAAGTTTAGTATTATATCTAACGCCTTTGTAGGCGTGGACTTAAACGCTCCTGTGATAGCCATAGTGGCCATCCTCTGTAGTTTGCCCAATTCCTCCACGCACGATGTTAGTTTGGTTCTTGTCCACCATACAACACTGCCGTAGCTTAATATTGGGCGAACCATAGTGGTGTAAATGAAGTACAGTACCTTGGGCTTCAGGCCCCAGGTTTTGCCATACGCCGATCTACACATATTGAAGGCTCTCATGGCTTTTTCTGTCACCTTCTTGGCATGCAGATTCCATGTGAGCTCCTTGTCTAAGGTCATACCAAGGTATTTCACGTTGGTGGACCATTCTAACTCTGTGTCAAATAAAAGCAATTTCTTTAATTTGCTCAACCTCTTCTTTCTTGTAAAAGGAAGAATTGTAGTTTTGCTGGGATTTATGGTTAGATGATTTTCAGCACACCATTCCTCCACATCCTTCAAAGCCTGTTGCAGAAGTTCCGAGACAATTTCCGGAAATCTACCATTGATCATGACAACTATGTCATCTGCATATCCCACAGCGAAGCATGCCCCTCTATTCAGTTTGGTTAGGAGGGAGTCTGCTACCAGACACCACAGTGTGGGGGACAATACCCCTCCTTGAGGGCATCCCTTGGTCGTTGTGGCGTGAATTTCATCTCCTAATAGAGATGACCTTACTCTCCTGCCCCTCAGCATGAAGTCAATCCATTTGCAGAGGGTGGGGTCAATGCCGTGTTCTTTTGCGGCTTTCATAATCGATTCGAATGTTGTGCGGTCAAATGCTCCCTCAATGTCCAGAAACGCAGCCGCACAAATCTCTTGACCATCAATAGCATTCTCTGCTCTCTCGACTACATGGTGCAACGCAGTTTCGGTTGATTTTCCGGTTTGGTAGGCACATTGTAGCTTATGAAATGGTTTCTTTGTGAGAGGCCCATCCCTTATGTATTGATCTACCAATTTCTCCAGGGTTTTTAATAAGAAAGACGAGAGACTTATCGGACGAAACGACTTTGCCTCTTCATAGCTATCCTTCCCTGGTTTCGGAATGTAAGTTACCTTCACTTCCCTCCATATCTTTGGAATGAATCCAAAGGCTATGCAGGCCTTAAAAAGCCGCATCAAGTGCGGGCCTAGTATAGGAAGACCTTTTTGTAGTAGTATCGGGTATATGCCGTCCGGACCTGGTGATTTATATGGTTGAAAGTTTTTCAATACCCAACTGAGTTTTCTTTCTTCTACTACCTTCTTTGCAACATCCCAGTCTGCTTTCGTAGTTCGCATGTTTAGCTCTTCTACGGGCATGGGATCATCTGTGCCAGAATTATCATGAATCTTACAGTCCGGAAAATGTGTTTTCATCATGATCTTTAGGGTTTCTTTACCAGATTCAGTTAGTCTCCCTTCATGGGTTCTAACTGCATTAAGGGTATTACTTCTACTCACAGACATAGCCTTTACCAATCTTGAACTTTCAGGAACAGTATTGATGTCCTGGCAGTGAGATTGCCATGATTTCCTTCGTTCCTTGCGAACTGCCAGATTGTACTCGGTAAGCGCTCGGGAGTACTCTTTAAAACATCTCTTGGACTTAGCGTCGTTGAAGATGCGGCGAATTGCCTGTCTTTTCTTTTCTAAATCTGGCGTCCACCACGGAACCTTAGTTCCTTTCGTTTCTTTCTCTGGGCAGTTTGTGTACCATGCCGTTTTAATGGCTCTGTCAACCCGCTCAGCCTCAAGTTCAATGTCAACCGTAGAGTTCAATTTACCTTTAACTGATTCTAACTCGTTTATTAGTTCCTTAGTGTACGCCTCCCAGTTAGTGTTCCTGGGATTTCTTCTCCGTACTCCTGGAAAGGAGTCCTCTGTATCGTATCTAAAACAGATATACCTGTGATCAGAACCACTAGCTTCGTCAGACACTCGCCAGTTAGTAATTCTCTTATAAGTATTGTTAGTAGCTATAGTTACATCAATAACTTCCGAACGCCTAGCATCCACAAAGGTGGGAGCATTGCCTTTATTTAGTGTATGAAGTGAAGAGCTTACCAAATATTCGAAAAGTTCCTCCCCTCTATCATTGATGTCCGAGCTCCCCCAGGTGATGTGGTGGGCATTCGCATCGCAGCCCATCACTAACTCCAGGTTCTCCCGGCCGCAGAACTCGACAAGTTCCTTCATCTCCCTCATGTTAGTGGGTCTTTCTATCTTTGGGTAGGCGAGGTACACAGAGGCCAACACAACCGCCCTCCGTCTTCGCCCTGCCCCCGTATAGACCTTGACTGCTGTAAGGTCCCTGGAACAAAGATCGTGTAAGGGCATAGCGTCTATGCCATTTCTGACATATACGCACGCCCTCACACCCTCATTAGTGCAGTGGAAAATAGATCCCTCTCTACCTAAGCCTGAGACAACACCCGCAGAGCTTATATAAGGGTCCTGTATCAAGGCAATATCGAATTTATGTCCTTTAAGGTGACGTCCCAAGAGGGACATCGCCGCTTTACAGTGATGTAAGTTAATTTGTACACACCTTAGTCCCGCCATTTTTTGTTCTTTGCAAATGGGGGGGGGGTATCGGCAGTCTAGTGACTGTCGCCTGCGTCTACAGCCTCCTCCATAGTCTCCGTCTGCGAGAGTGGAGACGACAGGTTGAGGTCGTCCAAATCGCCCAACACATCATCGGTGCGATGAGAAGTGGCCGGTGAAGGGACTGGGTAGCCCCCGATGGTGTCCTGGTGTGACCCCGCGTCGCCGAGCAGCATCTGTGGAGCAAGTGGTGGAACTCCTGCCCCCCCACTGGCGCCGACCTTGTCATCGCTGTCTTCAAGGAGCTTGAAGTAGCCTTTGTCGACGCCAGCGTAGAGGCAGTAGTCCTTAGCTTTTATGTAGTCTGCCGATGTCCTGTCCATCAGAACAATCCTCCTGACACTGGCCGCCTCCACAATTGTGTCCACCACCTTCCAGTCTCCCGTCTTCAGTTCGGGGTTTAGGCGCTGTAACATCGAAAGAACGCTGGGCAGATCTGTGATCCAGACGTTCTTCGATTTCCACGCCATCTTCACCGGTTTGGGAAGATCTTTGGCGTTGACCACTTTAAGGGTAAGGCTGCCGATACTCCTCCCATCGATCCCGGCAAGCCAGTCTGCCGACCTCTGATCCTCGCAGAATACGTGGAGTGCTCCCGCGCTGACTGACCCGATGTTGAATCGAGGCAGAGGATCCGGGTGACCGACCATCATCTGCCAGAGGGCGCTGACAATCGGTCCGACGTCATCAGTGGTGACTTGTGAAGCCGGGAAGTTATCGGTGATGATCGCCATCCTGCATCCGTTGAGAGCGTCCCTGAACGATTTGTTCAGGTTCGGTCTCTTGGATGATTCGCCGGCCTTCTCATCACTGGACTCCCTGGCCCTTTTGACAGCAGTTAAGTCCCCTGCCCCCCCAGAAGTTGCCCCGACAGGTGCACTACGTTCCGAAAATGTTCTTGTCCGCCTTTCCAGTAGCATCTTGCGCCTGGCTGCCCCACTCAACCTTTTCGGTTTGGCATTTCGAAGCTCGCCTCCCGAAGCATTCGTCCCAACGGGTATGCTTGGCTGGTTGCCAGGCTGCCCGATGGTCCCCTGCCCGGTATGACTCACTTGAGGACGCCCCATGATATTGCGTTCGGTGACCCTCCCGCCAGATGACATAATGTCCTTTTTGACGCCCTTGCGGTCATCTTGTTTGGTTTTGTTGGCTTTTGTTGAATCCATAGCCGTACTGAAGTTATATTCACCGAGCATGGCTCCCCACCCGCCACGGAGTCCACAACATTGGGGATGTCTAAGAAGTAGACACCAGGGTTACCATGTCGGTATAGCATTCCAGAAGAGAGTGCCCACGAGACCGCACGGCACGAGATCAACGACGCCCAACAAGACGTCGAAAAATCGCGCGCCGCCGCCTGCGGACCCCTCCCTTCCAGAATACTCGCCTGGCGGCCGTCTGACCGGACGCCACAGCCGATTGATCGTGGTTGGCTAGTCCACGACCTCCCGTTTCGACAGAAATCCGGGCCAAAGTGGAGTGTTGTGGAGTCCAACGACTACCGCTGCGTTGGAAGCCACTCAGCCACCAGGATCCCGTCATCCTGCCTTACGGGTCTCCACGCACGGCACAAACACGCGGGTGACCTCCCCCCCTCCGCGCCCCATCCCCCCACCCTGATCTGACCCTCACATATCTTAGTGTGAGTCCCGCCACAGAGTACGGTCACTCATACCCTGTGGACAGATCAGGGTTTGTCGCGGGTGGCCTCCCCTTTACCCCCCATAGAAACCAAACCCCCCAATTTTGCCCACTGCCCCCCTATACCGACCCTCACATATTCTAGTGTGAGTCGTGCCACCTGGCACAGCCACTGATACCCTGTGGTCTTGCCGCCAGGAGATTTCTGTTGCATCTATTTCTGAGGGAATTAGATCAAAAACAGGTGGCACCACGTGAAGGATAATCTCTCTGGCTAGCCTTAGGGATCAACATGACCGTAGCACTCTCCCCTAAGACCGTTTAGCTTCCTAGGAGATCAGAAGGATCTCTCAGGAAGGCTCAAACTACAAGCTACACCTACAGCTAAGCAGTGAAAGGTTGCACAGCGTGTAAGCGGGGGGATCAGCACAACCCTGAAAGCATTAGTTTAAGCCTCACCCTCCGTATAGATACGGGCAAATACGTACTTATACACTCATTTGCAAAAAAAACGGGCACCTAAGCAATGAACCATTTCAAATGTTAATATTGCTTTGTTTGATAATTATAGGTAGTTTTATCCTCACAATTTGGTAAATTAATAAGAAAATAATCGTTTTCATCAATATTTCATAAAATTTAGTTACAATTTATGGGAAATAATGCTAAACCTCGCTAGTAGTGTATGTTCGCTAGTAGTGCATTATGCTCATGAAGTAAAAATAAAAAGGTTTTTTGTTTGTTTTTCTTTAATAAAATAAAAGCAGATAAATGTTTAGTATCGAGTGTGACCCCCTCTAGCTAAAATCACAGCTTGAATTCGTCTGGGCATGCTAGCGAGTATATCCCGGATACTTGCTTGCGGAATACGTTCACACTCCGCAATAATCACATTCTTCAGCTCTCTGATGGTCTGCGAAGCCGGGTGTACTGATCTCACACGCCGTTTTAGAACGTCCCAGACATGCTCTATGGGATTGAGGTCGGGACTTCGAGCTGGCCAATCCAAACGACGAATGCCGACCTCTTGCACGTACGCATTAACATCGCGGGATCGGTGGGCGCGAGCAGTGTCGTCCATAAAAATCGAGTCTTAACCTAGAGCGGCCAATGCGGGTTGTGCATGAGGAATTAGAACTTCCGTTATGTATCGATGCCCAGTCAGTGAGCCGTTTTCAATGAAGACTAACTCTGTACGTTCCATTGAATTTATTCCTGCCCAAAACATAACAGAGCCCCCACCATAAGGTGTGATTTCTTCGAAACATGCCTCTGCAAAGCGTTCTCCTTGTCTTCTTAGCACTCTCCGACAGCGATCTTCACCGAACAGAGATATCCTGGCTTCATCAGAGAGCAAAACCCTATTCCAATCTTCTTTAGTCCATGATTCACAATTTCTAGCGAACATAAGCCTGTGAACTCTGTGCTCACGGAGTAATTTGGGGCCGCAGGCCGGGCGGTGACTGCGTATATTGGCAGCGAGAAGCCTTCTCCTGAACGTCCATAGACTAATATGCACATTTCTTACTTCTTGGAGGTTGTTCTTAAGATCCACATACGAAGATTTGCGATTTCTCAATGAGCGACTCACAAGAAAACGATCATCCCGTGGTTGGGTACATGGTTTTCTTCCAGAACCAGGCCTTCTCTCGACGGAACCAGTCTCCTGATATCGCTGCCAGGTCCTTTGGACCGTCGAGCGACTAACATTTAGCCTCCTAGCCACGAAACATTGGCTGCAACCCTCTTCAAGCAGCGCGATAATTTTGGTAGCTTTTACCACTTTATCTACCATTTTTGATACAGCCAAACGGCAATAAATAAAGCTTTGATAGTCAAAGATATAAAATTATTCGATAAAAATTGAATAAAAGTTGTGAAAGTCGATGTTAACTCCTGGAACTTCGCGCCAAAAATGTAGGATAAAAAGGGGTTTTCTGTAAAAATGAGCATCAAATGAAAATTTGAATTTAGAACGTACTTTTTTAAATACCACGGCATTTTTAAAACCGGCCAGTAACGTGTAAAAACGATTGAAACCTTTTTGGTATTGTATCTTTTTAAAGATGAATGAAAATCAAAACCGCCCGTTTTTTTTTGCAAATGAGTGTATATTGCAACACTGAGCATGCATGCGGCTACACCGAGCACCAGCACGCGCCGTACGCGCCGCATTATGACGTCATCAGAATATTATTCGGATGCCTACCGCATTTCACAAAATGCGGCGCGTACGGTGCGGGTGTAATGTGCGAGGTTCCATACAATTTCATACAACGAATTCTAAAATGCGGCGCGTACGGTGCTGACAAATGAGCGATCAGCTTAAGAGTACAAAATGTCGCCACCCAATACATCCCGAGGGAACACTTTCGCAAAAAAGATCCATTGCGTAGAGAAGGAAAACCCGAAATGAACCCCGTATTCCAGTAACATGACAATCGTTAAGCCAAGTTGAAGGCCTAATGGGCGGCTTGAAAAATTTCAACTGTGGGTCACGGCGACCAGCGCCTGTCCATTTCAACACGGCAACAGGCTCACCACCTATTACGTGGGACAATTTTTAAAAAGGTGAAATGTTGGCATATAATATGCCTCTGCCTACCCCTTCGGGGATAAAGTCGTGACTATATGTATGTATGTAAGCGTGGGTCATTCAACTTGAGGCCTTTGTCAATAGCCTTGGGGACTCTGAAAGTGACCCCAAGTCATTAGATATTGCCATGACTTCCACCAGGAGGGCGCGGTGGTGTCGTCGGGATAAATAAATCTTTAGGGCTAAAACTGAATGTCAGCGGCAAAAGCACGGCGCCCGAGTACGTACGTAGTAAAGACTAGGCAACTTCAAATAAACACACCTACCGCGGTTTGCTTGTCTGCGAGCGCAGTGCCGCCTTTCTCTCTTGAACTCTGGCGCCGCGCCCTGGCCTTACTAAATAAATAAACCATTTCATTCTCCTTCAGAATGATCATGGTGGACCTATCGTAACTTGGATTGGGAGCGAAGAGTACCTTATAGCTATTGCATCAGTATTTAAAGTATCAAAGAATTTTGAATGCACAGGACCTTATTTATACACTAGCACAGAGTGTAACGGAGCTTTCTTGGCATGCGTACTAGACTTAGAAAAAAATGAAGAAAGGAGGTAATATTGCAAAGTCTTGGTAAAAAATTGAATGCATCATACATGTCATATATCTTGTGCTCGTTGCATAATAATTTGTGTTAAAATTTCTTTTTTATATTTTTTTCTGAGTTTCCATTTGAATGAATTCAAATTTTAGTCTGCGGATTTAAGACTTTCAGAGTATTGAGTTCCATGATGAAACTACTGGGATTTTTGTCCCACTAGTTCTGTTTGGTGATGATTATTAAACACGGTATTGAATTTGAGATTATAAATTATTTCTGTAAAGTTTCTACTCTGTACTCTGTAGTATTGTACTGTCAGTATTATAATATTACTACAATTTCAGACGTAGGATGTGTGACGGCTCTCCCGCGCAAAAAGGTTTCGACACAATAGAAACTCACATATCATGGCGTGATCATCCCGATGGGTAAGAAGGTACATTTCTGTAGTTTACAAATATATCTTTAGTTAACCAAGTTATTTTCGCGGCTCCATCTACATGGAGAAGGTTTTCAATACAGAGTCGGCGGCGCGAGTGTAGAGATTTGTTGCAAACGTTCACCACATTCCATTTGCATGTCACCTTAGTAGTAGCTAACAATCTTCTCAGTTCATCTCAATCGGGATTTCGTGCGGGACATAGTACAGTCACAGCCCTCATCAAAGTCACAGATGATATTCGCTTCGCTATGGAAAAGAAAGAACTTACTTTATTGACATTGTTAGACTTCAGTAGCGCATTTAATTCAGTCGATTTTGACATGTTGCTGGGTACTCTGAAGTCTATCAACATCTCTCCCATAGCTTTGTCCTGGTTCGATTCCTATCTTCGAGGGCGTTCGCAATGCGTCCATTTGGATCATAAGTCTTCGGACTGGTGCCAACTCGTTGCGGGCGTACCTCAGGGTGGTGTCCTTTCTCCTCTTTTATTCTCTATCTTCATTAACTCTGTCTCAAGTCTGATTTCTAGTAACTTCCATCTCTACGCTGACGACTTACAGCTGTATAATCACTTTATTGTGCATGATGCCCCGTCTGGTATAGCTATCATGAACCAAGACTTGGCCTGTATTAGCAATTGGGCCAAGACTGTCGGTTTACGCCTTAACCCAAAAAAGACGCAAGTCATAATTATAGGCAGCAGATATATGGTGAACAAATTAGATCAGTCGTCGTTGCCTCCTGTTCTTCTGGATGGAATTCTTATTCCCTTTTCTGACAAAGTCAGGAACTTGGGAGTGGTAATGGACGCTAACTTATCTTGGAGCGCACAAGTCAACGAAGTTAGTAAGAAGGTGCACTTCACCTTTCACTCATTGAAATGCCTCCAGACTTTCCTGCCCTTGAACATTAAGATCACCCTTGCGCAGACTCTTATTCAGCCCATTATAGACTATGCTGATGCCTGCTACCTAGATGCCACAGAGGAGCTGTTAGATAAACTTGAGAGGCTGCAAAATTTATGCATTCGATTTATTTTTAATCTCAGAAAGTATGATCATGTTTCTCATTTTCGCCGAGAACTCAAGTGGCTCCCAATCCGCCTTCACAGGAACACTCGGATACTCTGTCTCCTCTTCAATATCCTGTATAACCCAAAATCCCCGTCCTACCTGAAGGAGCGGTTCACATTCGCACGTTCTCCTAATGCTCCTTGTAGGACACACCTTCGTTCCATCCTTCAACTTCCACGTCATAAATCATGTTTCTATTCCTATTCCTTCTCAGTTCATGCGGTTAGGTTGTGGAATTCTCTGCCACCAAATATCAGAGACGTTAAGACTGTTGCAAACTTCAAGAGAAAAGTCCGAGAACACTATTTCTCTACCACTTAACTTTTATTGCCTTATTTATTTCTTCTTTTTCAGTTATCTCATGAAAGAATAGGTATTATTATATATTATGTGTTTATATACCTATGTAAAATATGTACAAAGGTATGTATATTTATAGTATATATATATATATATATATTTATTGTATTATTATAGTAGTAGTATTTGTAAAGTATGTAAAAATATTTGGTCCTACCTAGTTCTTTGACACACTTCTACCTCTCTGAATTATCTAATATCATGTTCTCCTCTCGCTGGCCTGCTGGAAGAGATTTCTTTTAGAAATAAGCAGTGCCATTGTACTCTTCTTTCCTAACTAATTCTCTATTTATAATATATTATGTGTGTACATAAATTGTTAAATAAAATAAATAAAAGTAGTAGAAACAAAATATCATTTTTTTCATCTGTTTGCCTATTGTACCCCTACTTGCTTTTTATTTTACGGTAATGGTAGCCTACGTCCTTTCCCAAGCTATTGGTAGAACAAATCTTATCATCATTAGAATCGATACAGAGGTTTGAGCCTGAAAACGTAACAAATAAAGTAAACCTTTGCATTTACTCGTTTATTAATAATAATATGTGCCTATTCTACTAAAATTATAAATGCGAAAATGTGGATGGCGGGATGATTATTAGGTATTCAATCTAACAAACATTTTTTTTAAAATTTGATGAGGAGATCTATACTTACTTATGACTTTTTTTGATACAGTTAAAGGGGGAAAAAGGGCGAAAGCCGTGGGGTTTAAAAAATAATGATTAAGAATATTCAATTTACTAACAGTTAGGAAGAAACCTCAGGGTAAGACGCTAAGAGTCATAATTAAACACTGGGGTAATCCTAATGAGGGCGCAGTAGAGACTCCCAGCTTTTGGCAGGTGGAACTTTGGCGCCGTGTTATAAATATTTCAACCCGTAAAAAATACAAAAGGTTACATATAATTATACATACATACATACATATGGTCACGCCTTTATCCCCGAAGGGGAAGGCAGAGGCATATTATATGCCCACATTTCATCTTTTGTATAATTTGTCCCACGGTGGTGAGCCGTATTGCAGTGTTTAAATGGACAGGCGCAGGTTGTGACTGGCTGCTGTTGAAATAAAGCCTTCAACTTAGCTTAACGACTGCCATTTTACTAGCAACCCGGACCAACGGCTTAACGTGCCTTCCGAAGCACAGAAACGCTCAAATAAATGTAACAAAGTGATCACATGGATGGTGACCCATACATGGACCGGCCATAGTGAAAGTTGCTTACTGAAGTGATCGTTTACAGAACACTGAGTCCGCGGGGCCACGAGCGCTTCGAACATATAGTTATACAACTAAAAATAATACATATAATTATATCAACTAAAAATATGTTAAGACAAGCACCTAATACATCGTAACCGACACCAGAGGTCGCAAAGATCGGCACCGACCGTAATCACCTACGATATATGACGTGATATTGAACCAATCGCATCAAGATGTCACGTCATCGGCGACCAATCACAGCGCTTGATCTACGGCCATACTACGAAGTTTTTTCTACTCCAAATTACCTACGTCAAAGTCTCGCATCTGAACCTTTATACTAAAAAGATATACTTAATCTACTCTTTACTGTACATGAATCTAAATTCAATTATATTCATTTATCAAGAAGTCTACGTTCTCAATTCTCTCCTTCAACTCGAACCCTCAAGCATCGCAGCATTACCATAATTTGGACCTTCGTGACGGATTCACAAGGAGAGAAGAACCAGTACCTGGCTGAGATACCCAAACGCAGAAGCTGCCTTCTATACTTCGTAAAAGTATACCTACACGTGAAGATCGCATACAGACTACCCTGAGCATCCGCTACGTGATTCCAAGTCGCAGCGCAGTGGCAAGATTGGATCGTGGACGAGGGTGTCATTGTCTGAGTCGTGTCGTGGCTGGTGGTTGCAACTGTGAGTACCCCAGCTTTCTTATCCCCCCAGAATGTCTAAGCCTACGGTGGTTGAAAGTGGTAGTAACGCAGTTCTCAAAGATCTCATAAAACGCAGAGGCTCGGTCAAGGGTAGATTAACAGTTTTTAAAAATTATATTACTTCTTTAGTGCCTTTAGAAATCAATCATATCAAACGCGCAGAATTAAAGTTACGTCTACAAGGTGCTAAAAGCTTATACAAGGATTTCAATGAAATTCAGACTGAAATTGAGTCGTTAGTCTCAGAGTCTGAGGAACTAGTAGCTCGTGAATCATTCGAAAACGACTATTACGGTGTTTTAGCTCAGGCTGAGTGCATGATCGTTGAAGATGAACCTCATGTAAAGTGTAATAATTCGCATAAATCTGTAAAATTGCCTACCATTTCGCTCCCTACCTTCAACGGTAAATATGAACAGTGGTTAGACTTCCGTGACACTTTTCTGGCTTTAGTTCATAATTCTAAAGAAATCTCAGATATACAAAAGTTCCACTATCTTAAATCTTCATTACAGGGTAGTGCAGAACTAGTTATAGATTCTATTGAATTCTCTGCCACTAACTATTCTATTGCCTGGGAAATTCTAACTAACCGCTATAACAACAATAGACTTTTGGTGCATAATCATGTTAAGTCATTGTTCAATATTCCTAGCGTTAATAAAGAATCGCCCGCCGTGATTCGTAAACTTATTGATACATTAATAAAAAATATTCGCGCATTAAACTTAATAGGTGAACCCACAGAGCACTGGGATACGCTTATTATTTATCTAGTAGTCACTAAGTTAGATACGACCACGGAGCGCGAATGGGAGCAACATAAAAATTTATTATTTACTTCCAACGATTCATCTCACAAAATTAAATTAGAACACTTAATTAAATTCTTAAGAGACAAAGCCGATATTTTAGAAACGGTATCATTAACTCACTCAAAGCCTAGCTCCCTTCAATCATCCGATCACAAGCGGAACGTTTCTAGTTCTAGCACACATCCTAAGGTACACTGTAACGTAGTAGCAAACAAATCTAAGTCGGCACTAAGAAATACACGCACGAAAAGCTGTGTTAAGTGTAACGAGAACCATCCGCTGTATTCATGTTCACAATTTTTAAATCTTAATTTGCACGATAAGCTACAATTTATAAACGATAACCACTTATGCGAAAACTGCTTGCATTCCGGTCATACACTGTCTGATTGTCGATACGGTCTTTGTAGGAAATGTGGCAAAAAACATAATACTGTAGTTTGTCGTGAGGATTGTGATAAGAAGCGCGATGAGGTGTGCACTGTATCACTGGTGTCGAATAGTGAGGCGTCACTGGAATGCGAGCCCCGCTCGCCGCAGATAGACAAAGGGTCACAATTACATGCCTATAATGCACATTCATTATTCACACATTCAAATAACCAACCTGTTCTATTGTCGACTGCAGTTGTGAGGATCGCTGATAAGAACGGCACTCATCATAATTGTCGTGCGATATTGGATAGTGGTAGCGAGCGTAGTTTTATAACACAGTCATTATTTCAAAAACTAAAATTAAATTCTTTACAAGTCCACTTTACAAATAAATGGAGTTGGTAATGTTGTAACACAAACCACACAACTATGCGATATTGGGTTTGAATCTATTTGTGGCACGTTCTCAAGGCGTGTTTCCTGCTTGATCTTGCCTCAAATAACTTTAAACTTACCAACTTTCACCATTAAAAAACATTCATTTAATATACCTACACGCATACAGTTAGCTGATCCCGAGTTTTACAAATGTCATCACATTGACATGTTAATCGGGGCTGACCTATTTTGGGATATTTTGGAGGAAGGTAAAATACGTCTTTCTAATGGTCCTTACCTCCAGAATACCAAACTGGGTTGGATAGTGTCCGGACCTATTTACCAAAACAATACAAGATTCTCGCATAATGTTTCTTGTAATTTTACTACTATAGAATCGCAAAATATAGATAGGCAAGTACGCATGTTTTGGGAAATAGAGGAACTATCCAACCACTATCACGGTGACACGCGCAGCTTGGAGGAGCGTCAGTGCGAAGACCATTTCATTCAAACAACGAAGCGGTTGCCAGATGGAAGGTTCTGCGTGCGCATTCCCTTCAAGCAGTCACCTGACGCTTTAGGTGAGTCTTATTCGCAAGCGGAAAAACGTTTTTTTTCGTTAGAAAGACGTTTAGAACGCAATCCCACTTACCGACAGCTATACAAAGAATTTATACACGAATACATAAAACTAGGTCATATGAGTCGCATAACATCATATGGCAACCCGCATTACTTCATGCCACATCATGGTGTATTTCGCGAGCATAGTACCACTACCAAGTTGCGAGTGGTATTCGACGCCAGCGCAGCGACATCAAGTGGTACGTCCCTCAATGACTTACAATTATTGGGGGAACCGTTGCAAGGAGATTTGATTGCTATTTTGTTAAGATTTCGTGAAAATAAATATGTCGCCTGCGCTGACGTTGAAAAAATGTACCGACAGGTACTCGTCACACCAGATCAACGAGATCTGCAACTTATATTATGGCGAGATAATCCATCGGATGAACTATCTATTTATCGTCTAAATACAATTACGTACGGAACCACCTCAGCTCCGTTTCTAAGCTGTAGGTGTTTAAAACAGTTAGCACATGAAAGCCAATCCCCCTTGATTGCTAATGTCATAAAAAACGATTTTTATGTCGATGATTTGTGTTTCGGTGGGGACAACATCGAGGACTTAGTATCTGCTTGTGCTGAAATCACCGACACTTTGAGGACGGGCTGTTTTCCCCTCCGTAAATGGATTTTCAACTTTGATCATGAAAATTCAATTTCCATAAGTCACACGAAACACTTTTCAATGGGTGAACACGCTAACAACAAAACACTAGGGTTAGGCTGGCATAATAAATCGGATCAGTTGAATTTTCACACACAATTTAATATAAATGATCAATATCCAACTAAACGCATAATTTTGTCTGTAGTGTCGCAGATATTCGATCCGATCGGTGTTTTAAGCCCTACTATAGTGATAGCCAAAGTTTTACTACAGAGATTGTGGCTTTTACGTTTGGACTGGGACGAAAGGGTTCCTAAAGACATAGCAAAAATCTATTATGAATTTCTAAAGAACCTATCTAACCTACGTAATATAAATATTCCTAGGTATGTTTTCTGTGACAGTTCTATTCAACGAGAATTACATATTTTCATAGATGCGTCACAGGTGGCATACGGCGCGTGCGCATACGTGCGTAGTATAGATAGTGAATCAGCTGTTAAGGTACAACTGTTATGTGCGAAGGGTAAGATCGCGCCGCACGGTGGATCCTGTTGTATGGGATGGTTGGTCAATATTATTTAACGACGTTCCGAGACTTAAGCTAAGTCTTAAAGGTGTATAATACATTCATACGTACCTAAATACATAAAATCACGCTTATTACTCACTGGGGTAGGCAGAGACCACTGATTGCCACTTGGAACGCTCCCGGCAAACATCTTTCGCTACCTTAACTTTCATAATTGTCTTTATTAAAGGTGTTTTGAGGCATAATAACTTTATTAATGTCTTTATTACTCTAAACAATTTGAATATATATCACAATAAATGGATTTATGAAGGCTAGATTCTTTTAATCTGGTAAAATCATTTCTAGCACCTCACTAGGAAGAGTAGTTTTATATTTTCTCACAACCCTTGAGCACGATACTACTGGATCCGAAAAAATTAAAAACAAATTAAATACATCCGTTATAGTGTCCTTTCTCGAAGTTTTACGAGCGTTAAGTTAAGAAGGAAAGATATGAGGCGCGTAGCTTTGTACCACGTTATACTGCTTCTTACTTTATTTCGCTTCAGTATCTAAACATAGACAAAGCGGTTTGAGGAGATACTGCCTCTTGTTCATTTACTGTGGTTTTCGGTGATAGAATATCAGTCTTTTAATTTATTTAATTGGGAATGGTGGTCTTCAGTTCGAAAATACATTTGAGCAGAATAAAGAAGTTCACTGCCAGAACCGGGTGCACGTAAAACATCGGTCTTCCTACGCTTACTGCGGACACTACACTGCTCAAAATCCTTCGGGGGCCTACCTGGGCTCACCCTTTGCTTAATAATATATTTTAAAAAAATGCAAGTCTTATCTAGCTACGTTGAGTTATTTTTAACAAACCTTTCTTTGATTCTGTTCGACGATTGCTATTTTATTTTAAAAGATTTTTAAAAAATATGCAGTGTTTCTTTAAGGGAAGTTTTATCTGAAGCAGGGCAGTTGGTTTATGCAATAATTATCTCCTCTAATTTTAAAAACTTGCTATCTAATTTCTTGTATTGAATTAAAAATAATTTGTCACACAAATCTCTCCTTTTTACTGGATAATCCACTATTCCTAAGAAAAAAAAAACTTAAAAATTACCTATATAATTGGTTACAATACAATTCAAAACTATTCATTCATGTTAAAGACGAAAATTTTCACAGTTAAGTGTAATAACTAACCGAAATACGACTGGCTCATATTTTTAATCTACCACCGTGAAACTATAAACCACTGCCATTTGAAAAGGAGCATTTTGTCTGAACTTTTGATATCAACTATATAAAACACACTAACTAACGAGTTACGGAGAACTAATTAGTACCCTGACAAAATGCACTTTTTCGAAAAAAAACAGTTTCAAAACTGCACTTCTGAAGAAAAAGTGGTTTTTAAATAAAAAATTATTATGAAGAAGTTATTTTATCGTGAAGAACTAAATTTATACATTTTAAATACTACATACCTTCAGCATCACTCATGATTTTTTTTATTAATTATACCCTGTTACTTTTAAAGTAATACAATGTTTCAATACTGCACCAAACTTAAAAAACCTAATTGACTACAAGGAAAATACAAATATGGTCAACTTTGTCGTATCATAAAAAGTATACTAGACAACCAATACTACTTTAATTACTTATAATAAATGTGGTATACCCTCTATTTGCTAAATCTATGAAAAAAAATTATCTACCGGGATTTTTTAAATTTTGATTAATGACCAACCAGCTCATACTACAGGATCCAACGTGCGCCGCTATCTCCCACAACTATACCGCGACTAGAGTTGTGTGGAGCATTAGTGGGGGCTAGACTTTATCATAAAATTAAACAGTCACTCAGAAGTCATTTTGATAAAGTGATTTTCTGGTGTGACTCAACGATCGTATTAGGATGGTTGCATATGTCACCTAATTTATTAAAAACGTACGTACAGAACAGGGTTTCTGAAATACATGAACTGTCGAAGGACCTCCCATGGCGACATGTCAAGGGTCGGGACAACCCAGCTGATTTAGGCCGAGATTCATAAACAGAACTTTACTTTGCGTCAAAGTAGTCTTCGCAAAGCGTACTTTCACAGCCTGTAGTTTACTTTGGCGGATTTCTATTTCATAGTCGATGCGTTGACGTTGCTAAGCAAAGTGCTGCTCTATTCCGCATCGAAGTAAAACCAAAGTAGACTACCAACGTTATAGGATAAACGCAAGGTTTATATTACTTGAACAGTGGTTTTTTAATACAATTTTCGTAAAACTAAAGTATTTGAATATTTTGGATTATACCAACAATTAAAATCGTCGAAAATGCATATGTAACATACCTGCTTAACCTATTTCTGAATACCTATATGATATTATACAAATTTTGTTCATATAATCTACTTTAAAAAGCATTTAAAACTTCTAAACAAACATTTCTTAAATTATTATTTACTGTTGAAATATGACAAACCACAATGGATAGTAGGTAGTATAGAGCAACGCGACCAGTACCGAAGGAGTAAACATGAATATGTTTGCTCTATACTATACATTATTTCTCTGTTATATGTACGGGGGGGGGGGGGGGGGGGGGGTGGTAATTGTATTCATATACACCTCTACATAAGCAATCAGCTCACTATGTACCTTATACATAACAATTTCAAAATACGCTCATAATTTCAGACAGACGCGCACACGGACACATATTTTTTATACTATTTGAAGTACCTATAATATAGTTCATTCAAATGGTCAAAATATTATATTGACTGAGAGGAAAGTATCCATAAGGCGTCTCCCCTCCCAATCAAAGTCACTGGTCGTGTTGCTCTATAGCAGGTACCGCAGATACTCAACCCTTTCGAAAACAATAGCGCCAATAAAACGTCATTGTTGTAAACACACAATAGAAGAACACTTAACCCGACCAAATTCAATTGACGATGATAGTCGTAAGTTTTTAGGCTTCGAACGATCTGTTTAAAATGGTAGCATAATCATTCAAAGTATACTTTGGGACGTAAGTCACCAATATCGTGCACTCGTACTTTACTAAGCAAAGTAGGGTTTCGCGAAGTAAGGACTGGCGTTAGCCACGACTATGAAACAGTATTCGTGGTCAAAGTGCGACTTTGCTACAAAGTAAAGTCGTAGTGCGATCTATGAATCTTGTTAGTTTCACGCGGCCTTCACTTAGACGCTTTGAGTGACTCATGTAAGTGGTGGGACGGTCCTGAGTTCCTTCACGATCTGGACTACGACTGTACGTACAAAGAAATGGAGTCCAATGTTAATAATTTACCGGAAGTAAAATCTAATGCTGTTAAACTTTTATTGCTCAGCCAAGTGACGACGAATTCATTTTTTCCCTTTCATAGATTCTCACAGTTCGTTCGTATGCAGCGGGCGGCCGCTTATGTACTTCGTTTTGTACATAACTTACGTAACAAAGCGTCGCGTCGGTCCGGCGCGCTGACTGCTGACTAGGGGTTTGCACCGGAGCAGTGAGTACCGGAGAAGCTCCGGTGATGTACCGGTTAAAAGTACTCGGTAAAAGTACCGGAGATCAATTGATTACTCTCCGGTTTTCTTACACTGTATAGGTATGTAGGTACCGGTAAAAGTATTCGATTAAAAGTACCGGGGATCAATTGAATAATCTCCGCTGAAATATTCTAACATGTGTTATGTATTCAATATTATTTATTAAATATAATATTATACCTATTAGACGACCTGTTTGGTGGGGAGGCAAAGATACTGTCTATTAATCAAGAGGTCGCGGTTTCGATTCCCGCGCAAGACAAATATTTGTGTGCAAGAACATGTTTATTTGTCTTGTTGGGAGTGTTTCTATTGTATCAATACATATAATAAAATCGTGTCTGTTTGTCTGTACGTTTGTGCACGCTAATCTCAGCAACCGCTCAATCAATTGCAATGCGGTTTTCTTTATTGCGTTGTACTTAGTTTGCTCCACTTAAGATTTAGTGTTTGCTTCATGTCAATCAGTCCATAAATAAAAAAGTTATGTCAATCTAAAGAATTAAATATAAAATGCAGCGTACGAAGTCGCAGGCAACATCTAGTCTAGTAATAAATACGTATTTACAAAAACAAATGTATCTTTATGTTAGTTCTTAAATGACACTTATCTTGGGCTCAGGGGTCGGCAACCTCGCGGCGCGGCTCGCAGCGGGTGCTATAAAACTCATATATTGGTATGAAAAAAAAAAGGGTTTAACATTGTATAATTATATTACTTAGCATTAACTTTAATATTTTTACCTCTGTACATTGCGTTTACAGCACTTTGTTTGATAATTCTACCACAACAAATTAAAATATCTCCGTCACGTGCGTTTCATTCGTATTATGGCATAAACCGAACTAAAGATGGGATGAGTACATTTACCGCAGTTGAGTGGTACATGACGCTTGTTCTGATCGCTCTTTAAAAGTCTAGATATTAAAATTACAAGTTTTTGGCTCTTCTGACAAAAAGGTTGCCGACCCCTGGTGTAAGGCACAGTAATAATGTCTAAGGTTTTGGGCTGGATGTTGATGGTTTTATGATTTACATACTTAGGAGGTACAACTTTAAAAAATTCTGAAACACGTGTTCATTTATTTTTGATTAGATGCAGGTATACAAATTGTGAAGCAGTTTCCATTGAAGAAATGAAGAAATTCCCATACAAACTTACAACCCTTCGTTTACCTCCTTATTGATATAATTTAACAAATCAACTAACTTTTATACTGACTCCCGATTATTAGCCCCTTGCTCTGTCCAGTGGCTCAGCCACAAGCCAGTCTGTTTCCATCCTCCAACACGCGCGGTTGCCTAAGGATCCCGAAAATACTTTATTATATTCTTTCTGAATAAAGATCACAGTCACATTCTTTTTTTAAAAAACGGTTTTTGAAACTCCGTATAACAATATGCATGTCTATTATTTTATAACCAAAAACAGGTATACATAATTTCATGATTTTTTTTTGTGACGAATTTCCATACAACTGTTTATACCTTATTTACCACCTTAATGGTGAAATTTCCCAAAATCCTTTCTTATAACTTACCTAGTTAATAAAAGGTACCTACTGTCCAAATGTCATCATTTTAGGTTCTAGGGTTTTTCTCTACGTTGATGAGTCAGTCGGTCAAAATCTCGCTTTATATTATTTATAGATGTTAAAGATTTTATATTAAACTATTGAGTACTTTTTAAAATATAGGTCCTCATAAAACTCTACTGGATCACCTACATACAAATTCCCTGATTGTACATGTTTATTTAAATCAAGAATTGCAAATTAGAAGACAATATTTCAAGGCATCAAATCTATGTACACAAACGTGATGCTCCGGTTTTCACCGGAGAAAAACCGGAGCTCGCAAAAAAACCGGTGAATTTCACCGGAGCTCAAGATTCCGCTCCGGTGCAAACCACTACTGCTGACGAACTGAACGAGGCTGTGTTGTTGCTCGCGCGCATTTCACAGCGAGAATCTTATCTTGAGGAATATGAGGCGTTGTTGCAAGATGCACAATTACACACGAAACATAATTTAACTAAACTTAATTTATTTATCGACAATAGTAAATTAATTCGAGTGGGTGGTCGTCTATCTAATTCTTTAAATTTTAATTATGATGAGAAACATCCCATTTTGTTGTCAAACAAACATCATTTCACATTGCTACTTTTTAGACATCAACATAAAATACTGCTACATGCTGCACCACAGTTACTTCTATATTCACTTAGGGAAATGTGGTGGCCGGTGGGTGGAAGAGGCTTGGCTCGAACAGTTAATCATAACTGCATTATCTGCGCACGCCAGCGAGCCAAGATCTTAACGCCACTTATGGGTAACTTACCACCAGAACGTTTGCAACCAGGTGTTCCCTTTATGAAATGTGGAGTAGATTACGCAGGGCCCTTCTTCATATTAAATCGCATTGGTAGGGGAGCGAAAACTGTTAAATCATACTTATGCATATTCGTATGTTTTACTACGCGTGCGGTTCATCTTGAACTGGTCAGTGACCTGTCAACAGAGGCTTACCTAATGGCACTCAAACGCTTTATTTCTCGTCGTGGCAAACCAACTACTATTTTCTCAGACAACGGGAGAAACTTCGTAGGGTTGATGAATCAATTTTCAAAATTTTTATTAGATTGTTCAGAGGCTATTAGAGAGTACGCGATTTCTCAAAGCATTAAATTTAAATTTCTACCACCGTATGCAAGTCATTTTGCCGGGATCTGGGAGTCTGGGGTCCGAAGCTGCAAGCATCATTTGCGGCGCGTCGTAGGCAACGCACACTTAACGTACGAGGAGTTCTATACGGTTTTGACGCAAATTGAGGCCGTATTGAACTCCCGTCCTCTCAGTCCTATGTCAACAGATCCGAACGACTTGCAGCCCCTCAGTCCAGCGCATTTTCTTGTCGGGCGGCCCCTGACTGCTCCGGTATGCGAAGACGTTCCCGAGAAGCCAATGCATCTCCTAACGAGGTATCAACGTGTGGAACAGATACGCCAGCATTTTTGGAATAGATGGTCGAAGGAGTATGTTTCCGAGTTGCAGACCAGATTAAAATGGAAGCAGAATGCAGATAGCCTACAAATCAACACGATGGTTTTAATAAAGGACGACAACCTGCCTCCTTTGAAATGGGCACTGGGCCGCATCCTAAAAACATTTCCTGGCAAGGATGCCATCTCCAGAGTGGCTGACATCAGAACGGCGAACGGCACGGTCCGTCGAGCATTTTCGAAGATCTGTCCTCTGCCAATCAATGTGGACTAATTGGAAGACACCTCTTCCAAGGCGGGGAGTATGTTAAGACAAGCACCTAATACATCGTAACCGACACCAGAGGTCGCAAAGATCGGCACCGACCGTAATCACCTACGATATATGACGTGATATTGAACCAATCGCATCAAGATGTCACGTCATCGGCGACCAATCACAGCGCTTGATCTACGGCCATACTACGAAGTTTTTTCTACTCCAAATTACCTACGTCAAAGTCTCGCATCTGAACCTTTATACTAAAAAGATATACTTAATCTACTCTTTACTGTACATGAATCTAAATTCAATTATATTCATTTATCAAGAAGTCTACGTTCTCAATTCTCTCCTTCAACTCGAACCCTCAAGCATCGCAGCATTACCAAATATATTTTATGTTACAGGTTATCTGCAAACGAAAAGCTTAATGACTATTCAAAAAATAAAACATCAATATCAAATACCACCACCCATACAGAATCAAATATAAGGTGAACTTAACCAATAGTATTGACCAACTTTTCTCTAGTATTATTCATGTGCTCTTATTTTATGTTTACGCGTCGCTTGTTTTTATTATTTGAACTTGGCTGTAACTCTACCACGTGTCTAGATCCAGCTAGAGTAATCTAACAATACTTTTGAAACTTTGCAATGTAACTATAATAAAATAATCATATTATATTAAAAGAAGGTTTATGCTCCTCTGAATGTGTATAGTCAGTGTCAATTATATTCATCTATTATATAAAAATAAGTCGGGTTTTCCTTCCTGACGCTATAACTTTAGAACGCACGAACCGATTTCCACGGTTTTGCATTCGTTGGAAAGGTCTCGGGCTCCGTGAGGTTTATAGCAAAGAAAATTCAGCAAAATTTCACATACAGCGCCATCGCGGGCGAAGCTGCGGGCATCAGCTAGTATTCATATAGAGACGACCAAAGTAGGTAGGTATTCAAAACTATTCTCGCAAATATAAAATCAAATTATATATTATTTTTACATTTTCACACTGTCAAATGCCCAAATTAAGCTAATATTCCGAAATTTGTGCTACGGGATATAAATAACTGATATTTTTAAAAGATAACTAGGGAAACCTGTAAGGGTAGATGTTTTATGGCATCTATACATATAATAAAATGATAGAAAAGTCAAAACTGTACATTGGAAATATTTAGAAATAAATACTCGCTGGGTGTTCTACATAAGATACCGAAGCCGAAAATATAGTTAGAAAATTTTTTGTCTGTTTGTCGGTTTGTCTGTTTGTCTGTTTGCTTTGCTTTGTCCGGAAGGATTTCGAAAAGTACTCAATAGATTTGATTCAAATTTTGCACAAATATTAACTAGGGGTAGGGTCTTCAAATAGGCTATATATTATCACGCTACATATCCTAGGTGCTAAGCAGAGAGCAATCAAATTGGCATTTTAACATAATTTTCACGCGTACGAAGTCGCGGGCAACAGCTAGTATATAAATAAAATAAATAAATAATACTACAAAACGACCTAACCCCTGCCGACTTCCTCGGTGGCGCCTTCGGTAGTGTATACAACTGCCGCACTGATATCCCGGGTTCTATTCCTGAGTCGGTCCAAATATTTGTGTGATCCACAAATGTTTGTTTCGGAGTTTGGGTATTTTCTATGTCTATCTGTCGTCTAGATTCCATTGCACAAGCTATTATAATTATTCAATTATACGAGTAAATATTTTTCCAATCAAATATGTGTTTGTCAGCTGTCATTTTGTTATTATGATCTTTATTCAAATGAGATACGGTTTCATTTTCATATTTGCTTGGATCTTTTTCAACACGGTCGTTGTGTCTGTATATTATTGACGCTGACGGCATAAAAATGTACATCGGTACATTTTCAACGTCGCTTTTAATAACATTTTGTTTAATTAAATATGGCTTCTTCAAATTTTATTGCAATATATTTGAATTATAGAACTGAAAAAAAATAGAATTTTCGTCTACCTTAGATAAATGGAAAATTATATTAGGTGTAGAAATTACCATCTGGATATTGTATTTCAATTCAATTGTGAAGCCAATATTTAAATTCTTTACAAACCTTCTGAAAGCGAAACAGTCAATTCGTCTGTAATATTTACGAATACTACGCAGAAATACGAAATAAGGTAATTTATCTTTTCATATTTACCGTATGCCAAATCTCAATGTAATTCAATTTCTAAGATAAGCACAAAACGTATTGTGAAGCATTTGAATTCTTAATTTGATTTCTGTTTTTTTTTCCTCTTTATTTTTTTTTGGGACTTCTATACAACCGTATATGCCAGTCCCATCGTACCTTATTTAGATAATGTTACACATATTTATCCATGGCTACCCTAAAATCTCAACATAGTAAATTTATATTATACTACATGCAGCTTCAGAGTTTGGTGTACACAAAATTTGTTGTAGGATTGTAATTTGATTTCTTATGAACTGTAAGTCTCTCTCTGAAAGGAAACTTTGGAAGCGATGAAAATGTAATTTTCTGTTGTTCATTTTCGAATCGCCCCGTGTGGTGACGGGTAAGAGTAAAAAATTTAGCCACCCCAATACATCCCGATGGCATCGTAAGAGGCGACTAAGGGAACACTCGCAAAAAGATCCATTGCGTAGAGAAGGAAAACTTGAAATGAAACCCAGTGGTCTGTAAAAAGACAATCGTTACGCCAAGTTGGAGGCCTTATGGGCGGCTTGGAAAATTTCAACTGCGGGTGCGGTGACCTGCGCCTATTCTTTTCAACACGACAATATAATAACCTATTACGTGGGTTATAAAACTAGAAGGTAAAATGTCTTTGCCTACCCCTTCGGGTATAAAGGCGTATGTATGCATTTTCCAATAGACCTACGGTTAGGGCAGTCAGTATAATATCAATACACATCAACACTAATCATTTCAATGACGTACCCAGTCGCAGCGGTTAAAATAAATGAACGTCAGTCAACAAAAATGAATTAAACTATTTTTTTTCAATTGAATTTCTATAATGAAGTCTAATCGGTGAAAGTGGAACGATAATCAAGAAGGAATGACAGATCAAACTCCTTAAGGAAATTACTGTAATACTTTTAATACCCTTTAGGTTGATTGATAATAAACTCCGCTTTAAATCGTGACAATTTAGTCTTAATTGTTACGTTTAAAGGATTACTTTGATCAGGAGAGCTGGCGTCATACGGAGAATTTGCTCTCTATCAATACACAATTCCAAGTCATATTATACAAATATTTGTGTGTATTGTATAAGTTCTTTATACAATACACACAAATAGTCTATGATGGATTTCTGACTCGATTAGTCCAAGTGCTCAAACAAATCTATAATACATATCTACATATACTCACGCCTTTAATCCGCGAAGGGGTAGGTAGAGCCATAATTATATGCCCACATTTTACCTTAGCAAGAATACTAACAACATTTCACAAATCTATAATGCTGTACCTTAATCGCGTAATTTATTAATAGTAATAACATCTTCACATATAATAGAACTGTAGAGGGTCGAAAGATGTACATTAATTGTAGGGCATTCTCTCATTGGGAGTCGTGGGACATCCTTCCGAGGGCTTACCCGGGGCTCCCAACCATAGGCTGTTAGGCGTTACGTGAGGTTTTTTAGTCGGGAGGAGTCCAGCATAGATGAATTTTCCCTCACGTTAAAAAAAAGAGCATTCTCTAATCGATACTGAAGCCTAATATAAATCTTTCTCTCTGTCTGTATGTATCCCTAATAAGTATCACGCTGAAACTGAATGAATTTAAGTGATACTAGACACAAGCTTATGATCCGAGGAAGGTTCTACGATATTTTGATCTCGATATTTTTCGCGGTTCCTTTGGAAGAGAATCCTCTCTTCCAAAGGAACCGCGAAAAATATCGAGATCAAAAGATCGATGATGTAAGACAAAATGGTTTTTTGGATTTAATTTCCCACCGCGTGGTTCAATTTCAAATATTTATATACCTAGTGTCAAAAAGGGAGTACTTTAAGGATTGTTCCACACGAGTTTCAATCTTGAGGGTTTTTAGATCAGAGATATTTTAACTTTCGCAAAACCTAGAATTCAAGAGTACCTTTGAATGTAAGGGCAAAGTTTAACTGGCGTGTTTGCTTAGTCATAAAAGAATGATTAACACTTGCAAAATAATTCAGTCTGCACCGAAGGCGTGGACTGAATTGTTTTATATACATATCATCACATCCTATTGTATTATTTTGGTTCAGTAGTGGTTGGTTATAGGTTGATTTAATTGATATACCTACCTATATTTACAGAACAACAAATAACAAAAATGTAAACGTATCAGCAACGAACATAGCTATGACGACAGAATCTGCCTCAAAATCATCACAAAATATCGAAACCAGGTCAGAACTTTTTTTTAAAATTTTTATATGATATTTTTGATATATGTTGTAGACGGGTAGATATTCTTTTACATCATTACTGTACGTTTCTAATAGCTTTGAGAGACCTTATTATAAGGGATCAAAGTAAATCCGCCATTGTCATTAATATCTTTATGCGTATTGCCCCGCCGTTGCTACACTAAAAATAAGAGGGTTTATTTTATCTCTTCGAATACTAATGTAATCTTGCTAATTATGGTTATATAATGCGTCCTGGGACATCCTTCCGAGGGCTTACCCGAGGCTCCCAACCGTAGGCTGTTGGGCATTACGTCAGGTTTTTTAGTTGGTAAGAGTCTGGCATAGCATCCATTATGGATTTTCCTTTACGTTAAAAAGAATGGTTATATAATGCGCAAGTTGTGTGTGTGGATGTTTGTAACTCTTTCACGCTCTAACAGCTGAATGGATCGGACTAAAATACAACAGCGGTAGATTACAGTCTGCAATAATACTTAAACTTTTTAAATACTGAAATATGTTCCTATAGGAATGAGAAACGGGTACAGAAATTCACGGTAGTTGAATAAATTCTCATCAATAATAAAATTTCAAAATTATTTCTCTCAGGGGAAAGCCTGAAAGAGATATAATAAAATTGTTGCTATTTGCTTCAAATTCAGCATACATAATATATTCTTCAAGTTAAGTTCAACGAATACATGGTTCACAATTTATTTATAACTGTATCCTTAGAAATGTAACAAAGAGGGTGAAAGTGTGTATTGAAATCTGTACTTATTTGTTCAATTCATGAGATTGATAAATACGCGTTTCAGAATTTTCCCAAATTCTGCCCTTGCTTTTTTACTTGTGGAAATCGTGCATGAATGCTTTAATAAATAATAATAAATATTTGTGGACATTCACGCACAACATCATCTAGCCGAAATTAAGCTACTATAGATATGTGTTATGGGATCTAGACGACAGATAGAAATACTTATATATTTCTAAATGCAGACTCCTTCCAACTAAAACCACACTATCTACGACCGGTAGTCCCGGGTAAGCCCTCGGAAGGATGTCCCAGGACTCTCGGCAGACATAGTGACCACTTCGGCCTCGCCTATGTGGTTCAGGGGCTATACCGCTACTTGGGGAAGGGGAAGAGGAGTTGGGTACTGTCCTGGTACTATGAGGGGCACAGAGATATTCGCCGTCGTCTTGGCCTCCTTCTGTAAGAACGGCCAGTAGCCAGCTCACCGTTCTCAGCCTCTCGGTCTTGGAGGATGGTAGTCTTGGGCGTATAACAGCCTGCGACGACCCTGCCGAAATTCGCTCCTTTTATGATGGATTAGGGATGAACGTTTGTATGAAAATATTACAAAACTGATTAAGTGCTAGATTGTATGAAACATGTCAGGGTTAAAACCGGCAGGCAAAGTTCAATTACAGCAGTATACCCAATAAAACTGTGGAGAAAGGGTTGGGAATGTTCCTCCAACATACAAAGGGAGGAACCCCCGACCAGGATAGGTGATCGCGCCTGGCGGGCAGAAGCCCAACGATTGATGTTGGACTGTTGTTTATATTTATCATCGCCGCGAGAACTCTGATATCGCGATTCAGTATTTATCTATTCTCCGTCGTGAGAATTTTGATATCGCGGCGATGCATGACTTTGATTGAACTTCGCTATGTGGCGGTCGCTACAAAACAAAGTCTGATTTGTGAGACAGGTGCCTTAAATAGCTTATGGAAGTAACCTGTGTCACAGGTCAACTTGTTTTGTTTGGTAAACGATCCTAAAGCTGTTTGTGTATGCTTAGATAGGTGATCTTTTGTGACATATCGATTTACGAACGTTGGCATGTTCGAACGGTATGGGAGGCAATGTAGGCGAATCAAGGATTTCAACGGCAGGCTGTCATAAACTGCTTCTATCCATTTCAACACAACTCATTCATGCACAATGGTCTTTTTTTTTACGTGAGGAATAATCCTCATGGATGTTATCCTTCTCCTACCGACTAAAAAAAACCTCACGTGTCCTGCTAACAGCCTACGGTTGGGAGTCTCGGTTAAGCCCTCGGAAGGATACCCCAGGACTGTATTTTATATTAAAATAACCTCTTATATTTCTGACCAGATATCGGCCACGGACGTAAAATTTTATTCCCTTTCCCTTTTCCCATCGAAACTTGTTCTCTTGATCAAAAGTAGCCGTAGGAGCGTGAACGAGAAACAACTCACAAACTTTCGCAAAAATAATATTTGTAAGGAGATAATCTCTATAATGCTGGTTGTTTTTACAGGCAAACAGGCAACAAACAAGTTACAGCGGCTTCGATAAACATCACAACAATACTATCAACTAGATTATAGATTTTGTACACAAATTAAACTCGTGTTTTTTATTTACGTTTCAAATCACAAACAAAATGTTCGTAAAGGTTCGTATTCCATTACAAGAACCAACACTGGTCGGTATCAGAACATTACCATCGAGGTTTCATTGTCCTCCTTGAAACTAAAAAGAGGTTTACAGTTGCCTGTTTCAAGGATGAGTTGCATTCCGGCTTTGACTTCAAAGATAATAACAGCAAAATAAAAAGAGAAAAAATTACTTGCCTGCTTTGGCAGGTAATTTTGTAAATTGGAATTCCCATTTGTAAAATTTATTTATATGCAAATCAATTCTGTATTGGCGAATTGATGAAATTCGTTCATGCAAATTCAATCCCTTACATTTCCTTTCAGACAATGAACGAAGTTTATTCGGTATTCCTTATTTGAATTTCGTCTTAGTAGTGGAATAACTTAAAAAATTCTATGACTTGAAAATTCACGGAAATTCGCGGAATTTTTTACATAGCGCAATCTGATTACAGAGTAAGTTAGGATTAACCTGTTTGTTTTATGGTTATCAGACTACTAATATTACTTATTATGATACTCCGCAAAGCTCTCCCCAGAAATTATAATCCTTAAGGTTTTTTTTGGTAAATACTACATGCTTAGTAAAAACTATCATGGTTCCTGAGTTACAGCCTCGTGAGCAACAGACGGAAGTGTCATTAATAGGGTCCTGTATATACCCTTTGCGTACGGAACCCTGAAAACGGTCGCCAATCTTGTGACTGACTTGTTGTTTAACGCACTGATCATTTACGGAATTGCTCAGTAGCAATCGAGGCTACAAGAGATGCGACACTCTCGAATTGCTTTCAAAATTGCAATCAAAACCAGAAATAAAATAAGATCACGTACGATTTAGCTCCCTGAAACGGTTAGACACGATTATCAGAAAGCTTCCTATAATTTCTCCCCAGGTGCGCTATATAGGTGAACTAATTCTCATAACTAGCGCAAAATCAACCTCGTCTTCCACCTTTCAATTAATGGCGTCGGGATCCTATTATAGTCACTTTCCGTTCAATCTTCAAGAGGGCTCTACTATGAGTTACTTGAAATTTAGGTAGCGAAGCGAGCGATAGTCTCCGATTTGACAGTTTGGATGATTTAGGGTTCGTCCATGTGTCTGTGTGTATGTTTGAAAGTTCCGGTCTAGAGGATGCATTTCTTAATTGATTTTCACCAAACTTGGCACATGAGTTCTTTGATTTAAAATACAACCTTATCTTGAGAGCTTTTTTGAAAATAAAATGGGGGAGAAAAGTGGTGAAGATTGTTGTGGCGTTATTGATGAACGGATCTTGATGATATTTGATTGAAACCTTACCCAAAGAATATGATTACTCTCAAAAAATTTTTTTTTCTTTTCGCAAAAGTACTAGTAGATTAGCTACTTTACAGACATTTGAAACGCTAAAATTCCGGAAAGTCTGAACATTTATGAATTGCAAATGTAACGAGCACGCTAGTGAAACATAAAGTAAATCAAATCTATTATTCTTGTATACCCCTATTCACTCAACATTTCAGCCTAATCAAATCACCATTTAAACGTCAGCCCGATAATAATTTCGAGCAAAAATGTCAAATATCGTCTGGTCAAATAAAATTATGAGAGAAGAATGGGCTCCCGAACAAATGATGTTACTGGCTGAAATCAAGAAATGTACGAAATACTAAACGATTTGTCTCGAAGGGAATAAACGTTAACGATACTGGAGTTCCCGTGGTACCTTCCAAATTGATTTATGTAGGCAAGGTGGAGACTTGATATGTGATTTTGGCGACCTAAGACAATTGTATTGGCGTATTATTACTTGATGATACAGATGTTATTAGATCACATTCGATAGGACTTTTCCAGTGCCTAGCCAGGCTGATCTGCAGATGGTAGGTACACATGCTTAGTAACGGGCGAAGTCATGGAGAAATGAAGGAAAACTAATGTCAAACTCCAGTACCAACTTGTCTGGCCAGCGTGCCACACTGAGGCAAACGGCCGAAAGTTCAGCAGTAGACTTGACTGCTGCGGTGAGACAGCCTGTGACCGAAGCTGGTGCAACTTGAAAGAAGTTATCGGTATTTATTTCCGAAAAGGTAAAAGACAAGCTTACGGTTTAGCTGATGGAATATGGTCACACGCTACTGACACAGATGACTAAAACGACCTATACTTTAATATTGACTAGTACCTACGCCTTAAGCGTACTAGTCAATATTAAACTACTTCATACTATAACTGACATAACACTCTACAAACGTCGCTATTTACTTAAAAAGATGTACATTTCTGTTCTTCCAACTATTTGGTACTCATGTCAACAACAATATTGTGAACTCCGCTTCTTGAATAGATCGCATTATGCTAAACTTCTTCGTTGTATTACGAAGTCACCTCTTTAAGCGAACCATCCATTTTGCATAGAACTCTCTCAAAACAATATTATCCTATAGAATAACATTTCTTAAGATATACCACAGATCTTCATAATTTGGTCATTGCAATTCTTAGTTGAATAGATACTGCTATTTGTACAGTTTGAAGCTAGTACGTATTATTCTTCTTATTAGCATCTTCTCAGAGTCACGTCTCAAGCCTGCTTTTGGAGCTTGACTTAGGTATGTATTTTTGAGTGATATATGACTGACTAGCTGGGGGTACAGCTAGTCTCGTTTGCACGTGACATTGGCGCAGCGAAGAACCATATCGTCCTGGGCTGCCTTCTACCGAATGTATCACGGCGAATGTTCTGAAGAGCTTTTCAACCTGATCCCACCCTCTCCATTCCGATCCCGAACAACGCGTGCCGGGCAGAGATACCACTCATACACAGTGGAGAGAATCTTCGCCAGAACTGAGCGTTTCAAAAGATCGTTCCTCTGTCGAACTATAAAAACCTGGAACGACCTGCTCGCACACGTGTTTCCCTCATCTTACAATCCCGGGTTCTTTAAGATGAGCGTGAAGAGGCACATCACAAGGCCGCCAACTTCAGGACCACTGTCAGAAGTGGCTTTCCATCAGGCTAGTGGCGACGTCAATTTGGCGAGCTAAATATATAAAAAAATTGTATTACATTGAACTACCGTTGCACCTTGAATGTTAGTACAGTATAGTACATTCATCATAACAATGTTATAAATTCATTGTTCATATTATTTCTGATACAAATTAATTTCAAAATTTTCATCAAATTATAAAGAGGAAAGATTTGTTTTTATTGGTTTGTTTGTAACGAATAGGCTCCGGAACTACTGGACCGATTTGAAAAATTCTTTCACTGTTGGAAAGCTACACTCTTTGCGGTGAATATAGGCTATATTTTATTCCCGTATTCCCACGGGAACGGGAGCTACGCGGGTGAAACCGCGTGACGTCCGCTAGTATATATTATAAAGAGGAAAGATTTGATTGTTTGCATCAAATAGGCTCCGAAACTAGTGAACCGATTTGAAAAAAATCTTTCACTGTTGGGAAGCTACACTATTCCCGGTGAGCATAGGCTATATTTTATTCCCATATTCCTACGGGAACGGGAGCTACGCGGGTGAACCCGCGTGACGGTTGCTAGCAATGAGGACTACCAAGATCTTTAGGGCCCAAGTCAGCCTCGCCTGCAAGTGGTGCACTTTATTACGACGTCATGGCGAAGAGAAGAAGAATCCAAAACAAAAACCCTGTACCAGCCCGTCTGATTATCGCACATACCATCCTACCAAAATTAAATTATTAGAGGTCTATGAGTAAGTCAAACAGTGGACTGTGTTGGTTGATATGATTAGTTTATTACATAGTAGCCGTTCCCCGCGGCTTCGACGGCGTAGAAGTCGGTTATCACGTAAAATCATAACCCTCCTGTTGCGCAGTCGGTTAAAAAGTAGCCTATGTCCTTCCCAGGGCCTCAAACTATCCCTATACCAAAATTCATTTTAATCGCTCCAGCCGTTTAGGCGTAAAAGCGTAACAGACAGACAGACAGAGTTACTTTTGCATTAATAACATTAGTAGGGATGGATTTTTGATTTAATAAGATAAAAAGTTTAGATTTCAGTATGGATGGGTGAATGCTGTTACTCTTTCACGCTCTAACGGCTGAATGGATATGGCAAAAATTTGGTATAGTCTGGAATAACATATCATAGCTATTTTGCATGCCCAAACAATTCCACTGTCGTCATTTAGTTCACAGTAAAAATCAAATCTATAATCGAAGTGGAACAACTTTCCCTTTTTTAATGAACACTTTGTGTCACAAACTCATAATACACACACTCTGAAAATTAACAGGCCCTTTTCCTCATAAATCAAAGTCGATTCCGGAGAATATGAGTGGCTCATTGAATATCGAAGGGTAGGGAAAATCCTTACCTGTCTGACCCGCTCGCATAGTGATGAAATCAACGTATTTACTAAGGCATCGATAATATTAATATTAAAAAGTTCTTTTTCATCGAAAATTATTGACTTTTTCTTGTACGTGGTGAACGTGGTCCTTTATGGATGCTCTCATGGATGGGTTCATGGATGTTATGGACTCATACGGGCTAAAACTACACGATGCCTTACCATTGCCTTCGACTGGGAGCCCCGGGTGAGCCTTCGGAAAGATGTCCGAGGGTTAATTTATTGTACTATTGATTATTATTTACAAAATAGTATTTAGAAGTAACTAATCAAGTCTCAAAAATGCTGAACGGCTTGGCAGGATATTGAAATCTCGAAGATGATTTTGCTGTGAAATGTCAAATATCCATTCTAAAATTGACATGCCGCTACAAATCCAGTGTAGACATTTAAATCTTTCTTTGCAGAAACCATTGCAGATACACGAAACTATAGTCTTATTGTAGAGTAATAAGAACTCTTAGTAAATATAGTTTTTTAGATGTATATGCTCTTACTGTTGGTTTTAATAATTATATTGTTTACTCTTACTATATATTTGAGTTAGAACTATAGGTACATCGAAAATGGAACATTCTAGCATGGAATAAAAAGCAAATATGAAATCGATATGATGTTATCGACAAACATCCCCACTAGACAAGAAGTCTCTAACCTAGTTATGGAACGATCACAGCCGGTCAGCTCTTCAATACCGTGTGTAAATTTCGAATCTCTCTTGTTTGAGTTAGAGCTTGTTTCCCGTATTAATAAAACTGAAGAATTAGAGTTCGTCCTCCTCAACTAATATGACATGTGTTGGACGGAGTCCTACCGACATATTCAGTACATGAGCCAGCCTTACTTAAGTGCTGTAACAAATATCTCATCAAAAACATACTTATTTGAAATTTGATATGAGAGTCAAGTAGTAAGCCGAAAAAGCAATAAAAAACTTAATTTGTAAAATAATTTCTTAAATTTTAACAGACAATTAATTACTGAATTTATTTTGTACAACATCGTCGTACACGCTGTTAAAAAATTAAACTTTAATATGAAAAATACTTCCACTTCACCGCTTTGATAAGATCAAAGCGCCGACATAAAATTTTAAGTCATCCAAAAAATCAACCGTAAATTTGTACAAGGCAACACACATCTGTCCGACAAATCCAACCGAACTTGACGAGGGTAGATAGAAATGAATTATGTATTTTTGGCATTTTATAATAAAGTATTATTGTGAAAAAATTATTTTTATAAGGACTCCTAGGTGATAAATATACTTCAGGATCTTGGACAAATTCGTCTTCTAATTTACTTTTGTGAGTAATTTTGAAAAGGTTGCTGCTTAACATTGACGTTTTATTTATGAATTTAGAAACTAATAATTGTTAGGAAATGTCGTTATTTTTAAAGTAAGACCAAAAGTAAACATCAATTTAACTTGCTTAGTTATTGCCTATATTGATTAGTTCTTCAGGTAAGAACACCATAGAGCAACACGGCCGATGGCATTGATTGGGGAGATTTTAGAGACAAGGCGGCATACGGAACTTTTCCCTCCATCAATTCACAAGTCCAAGCGGCATGTTACAAAACAAATAATTCTAAGTGAGTCGGAAATTTCGTCTTAAAACGTTTTGTGTAAATTCCATAGTGACAGCCGATTGATTTTGTAGTGATGTATAGGTATATGATTCGCTACCCGCAACATAATACACGACAGATTGTTATGATTCGGGTAAATCTATACTTATAATAAAACTGTAGACGGTCGAGAGTCTGTACATGAAAGATAATTTAAAAAAAAATATTTTAGGGCGTTCTCTAATCGACACTGAAGCCGAAAATGTAATTTAAACTTTTCATGTCAGTCTGTCTGTCGGTCTGTCTGTCTGTCTGTCTGTCTGTCTGTATCCCGAATAAGTATCACGCTGAAACTACTGAACTGATTTGAATAATACTTGGTACATTCCAAGCTTATAGTAAGATCAAAAGTATCCGAGGAAGGTTCTAGGATACTTTTGATTCCGAAGTTTTGCGCAGTTCCTGCGGGAGAGGGGATGAAAGATATAATAGTTTTTCAGTTGTAATTTCTTAACGCGTGATGCGATTTCAAAAATTTTTGTGGTATTGGAAAGGGAGTACTTTAAGAATTTTTCGACCTAAGTTTCAAGATTGAGGGGTTTGTAGTTCAAAAATTAGAGGCATCTCAACTTTCGCCAAACCTAGAATTCAAGGGTTTCTTTGAATGAGAGGGTAAATCAAAACGGGCGTGTTGGCTTAATCATAAAAGAGCTTAACTATTAAGGCTGTTGTAAAATAATTCAGTCCGCACCGAAGGTGTGGAATGAATTGTTTTAGAATAGCCTTAATCTTAAAGCTCTTTTTAACCGACTTCAAAAAAAGGAGGAGGTTCTCAATTCGTCTGTATGTATTTTTTTTTATGTATGTCAAGCGATATTTCCGTCAATTGCAGACGGATTTCAAAAATTTTTTTTTGGTTGCATAGGGGTTACTTCTGAGGTGGTCCCATTTTCACCAGGTCAGGATCTGATGAAGGGATCCAGGAGAAATCGAGGGCAACCACGGAAAATTGTAGGGACAACTAGTGCGAATGTTAACTTTTTAATTAAGTGCTTTAATGTTCTACATTTTAATGAAGGTCTGGCGTCGATCTGATGATAGAGTCGAAAGACAGTCGAGGGCATTCCTTAACAATTTACAGCAGTTATCTTTTGTTTGGGCTTGATTGATTTGTATTGATGAGAACTTTACACCTAGATTGATAGATCAGAATAAAAAAAAAAAGAAAGTTCTCTATGTTTTATGTATGTTCACCGATATTTCCGTCAATTATAGACGAATTTAATTGTTTTTTGTTGAATAGGGTTTACTTCTGAGGTGGTCCCGTTTTAACCAGGTTATGATCTGGGATCCTGGATAAATCGAGGGCAACCACCGATAATTATAGGGACAACTAGTGCGTTTGTTAACTTTTTAATTTAGTGCTTTAATGTACTACAGTTAATGAAGGTCTGGAGTCAATCCGATGATGGAACCAAAAGACAGTCGAGGGAATTCCTTGACGATTTACAGGGCAGCTACCTTGTGTTGGGGCTTGATTGATTTGTATTAATGAGAACTTTCACCTAGATAGATATATTTTTCGGTTCACCCGTCACTTAAAATATTGAAAAAAAATTTTTCAATAAAAAATACAACCGACTTCGAACAAATTCTGAAAAATAAACTTTACTTAGCACAAAGTAATATGTATTTTGATTTATCAGATTTTTTTCAATATAATATTGAAGTTGGTGCCATGAATAATACCTACCTAAACCTATGAATTTACTTGGCGCTGACTTCAATATGATATTGAATAAAATCTGATAAATCAAAATACATATTACTTTGTGCTAAGTAAAGTTTATTTTTTAGGATTTGTTCGAAGTCGGTTGTATTTTTTATTGAAAAATTTTTTTATGATTAAGCAAACAGGGCCGTTTCACGCAGTGCTTGACGATTCTGATGAAGAATTACCTCTCCTTTCGTGCACATTATGTAACGTAAACGAAGTTGCGAGGGTCAGCTAGTATATAAATATAAAGACTTTCCGTCTCTTTTCGTAGTTACTCGATGTGTAAGAATGTAAAAGAAAATCGACTTTATTACTACGTAACACAAATTTCGTTTAGCAAATTTTATATCAAGGTTATTGTTTCTGAATTTGGCTATAGAATTCCCTAGCAATGTATTCATCAATCTTCATTATAAAACGATTTTTCTTTATTTTTTTTATACTTTTCTTAATTTTCTATTGTTTTGTATGCCATTAAGCATCTACTGTGGCTATTATTACTAAAGTAGATTACGCTGTAAGAATAATTAACAAATGTGACAATTAATTTTGTACTTTGCCAATTTTCAGTGTTTTCTGGTTTTATCGCATTATGACTCAAGGCCGATTTTTATTCACCGATTAGTCGGTCGATAGATAGATAGATAGATAGATAGATAATAGTTTATTTGTCAGAATATTGTACATAAAGGTGTTACAAGCATTGAGAAGATCATAATATTCTGCCGTTTTCGGCGTACAAACATTAGAGTAGTTAGAACATATTAGACGTCACTTTCCAACTAATGGGAACTCAACCGGTATCGCCATTGTCAGACGTGATATAGAATCCTGTGTCCAGTGATTCAGCAAATTACCTAATTATTCAGCTGTTTTGCAGTATCAGCTGTCAAATTCACAATTATACGCAGCCATGCAATTATGATTCAATTGATTTATATAATATTCATTCTAAAAGGATAATTATGTTATGTTACATTATATGTCAATTTTTGAGTCAAACCGTTCATTTAGGTAGTCATTAACAGAATAGTAACATTTTTCTAGTAGGAATTGAAACAATTTATACTTAAATGTCCTGTATGTCAAGGTCTTAAATTTATCAGGGAGTTTGTTATAGATGCGCACAACCATACAAGATACATTTTGATATAGCATAATGAGCGGGAATTTATACTGAAATTTCAGCTTATTCATCAAAGTTAAGACGAAAATTTTGTGGTAAAGTGTCTTTTACTTATCTCATGTTTTGTCGTTTGTCTGTGTAACTTTCCGTTTAAATTTTTCAGTTATGGATGAGAATTAAAATCAGCTGAATGACATTAAACACGAAGTATGTGTTTCCCTCCTCTTACAATCCTGGATTCTTCAAGCGGAGCGTGAAGAGGCACATCACAAGGCCGCCAACTTGAGGACTGCTGTCAGAGGTGGCCCCCAATCGCTAGATGCGCCACGGCTTTCCATCAGGCTGGTGGCGACGTCAATTTGGCGAGCTAAATATAAAAAAAAGAAAAGAAATATTATCAACTAGATCAGGGGTTCCCAACCTTTTCGTGGTCAGGGACCACTTTTATATTTTTCTTGTTAACAGGGACCACTATAAAGGCAAATTTAACAAACTGTGATAATCAATCTGAAACTTAAAAAAACGCAGTAGGAAATTGCATAAACAGGAAACTTTCGTATTTTTGTATCTATTAATGTGATTTCTGGCTTGCATCTTCTTCACGAGATCTGCTAATCTGGAGTTTCGTATAAGAAATTGTTTTAAATACCAAACCACTCAAGTGAATTTTTTGTGTTCTTCCTGGATTCCTTCATTAACTTCACCAGCGTCCGTGCTAAAAGGATTAGGAAGGGGGGGGGGGGGGTACTATCCACTTCTTCGAGGGGTGAAGAGACACGCCACCGTCTAGGCCGGCTTCTGCCGACTACGGAACTTGGAATGGAGATTTCTCTCCCGCTGCATTCTTCGCGAGCATGAATTGCTTGCAGAAAGACACAGTTACGTCACACTTTCTGCCGTTGGAGACCTTAACATGGTGTCCAGCGTGAGAATATTCACGCCCAGGCCCGTAACGAGGTCTTGTCGCTGCTATGCCCATGTAGTGCCGTGTCCCCGCTGTAGATACTTAACGAAGCACCCGTGCCCGGTAAACATCTGTGACACTCGGTAGGTGAGGCTACCATGGCGCCGAATTAGTGGTGAGTCCTCACTTTGGTAGCTCAAGTCGTACCTTCCATGTCTCCACGAGCTTCTGGCGAAACAGGGATCACTAAGCCTCTATTTCTTTGGGCACAGGCCTGTGGTCCCGATCCAGCGCTTTCATGCACCATTGATACAACGACGCAAGAGCCCTGTTTTCCAGGTCCCATGGAGGGGTCTTGGCTAGGAGACATGCCGCCTCAACGGATATCGTGCGGTACCCTCTCCTGACGGCCATCGCCTTTAGCGGGCTATGCAGTCTAGCCACGTTGCCAGTCGTCAGGGCCTCCGCCCATACGGGGGTCCCGTATAGTGCCATACTCCGCACGACCCCGAAGGTCTCTTGCAGGGAGCGTTGGGTACTCTTATGTTGGGTACCAACCGCGAGAGCGCAGCTGTTGCCCCCTCTGTTTTAAGACTTAAAACTTCGGAAATGGTGTCGCTCTGTAATGATACGCTCAAGCTTGCAAACCTCGACGAGGAACACCATCGGTCGGTACCCCGATGGCGTGTCCACCGTCAGCCCGGCCTTTCGGATCAGAACCAGTTTCCCACACTTTAGACTTTAGGAAACTGGTCTTGAGCCAGGATCCACGCTCGGCCCGGAAACACATTCAATCGTGGGCAAATCGCAGACTTTGTGTTGTCTTTGCTCGCCGAGCCAATGGGCGCACCAACCGCTCCCACTACTCGCGCTCTTCTCGCTCATTGCACGGCAACTAACGGCTCACCAACCGATAAATTTAAAATCCTTCAGGGACCATATTTTTGCTCCTGCGGACCACTGGTGGTCCGCGGACCACTGGTTGGGAACCACTGAACTAGATGATACTCGCGGCATCGCCCGCGTGACGTTTGGTACCGGTCCCGCTTCCCGTGGGAACATATTCCCCTATATATAGGTATATATAAGTTATCTATGTATCAATTTTCAGCCCCATCCGTAATATTAGTAGGACTAGTAATATCCCGGATGTCAGTAACACTCCTGGCATACTTCAATAAACTGAAACCTTGGGATAGAAAATTGAAAACCCCAAAAAACTTGCTGACTTGGTATAATGGCATGACGCAAATTGAAGATAGAAATGGTCACTGTTTTATTTTAAGCGGAAATCGGCCGTGCTTTTTCATGGCGTTCAAATAAAGTTTAACCGTTGTGTGATAAATGGAAATGCCATAAACAGCCACCCATCTTAGAGCGTAACGTAAGATGCTTAACGCATTTAGAGAGAACACTGTGCTATGGAAAAAACTAGCCAACTAGTTTCGTACCAAAAAACTGCAGAAAAATTACGTTTGTTGTATCTGAATAATATTATTTAACACGAATTTATTATCAATTAGAAGATGCTCGCGGCTTCGCCCGCCCCCTTTATTCGATTTTATTTTAAATAAATAAATATTTGTGGACACTCACACAACATCTTCTAGCCCAAATTAAGCTAATATAAGCTTATATTATCTAGACGACTGATATACATCCTTTTATATTTCTAAATACATACATATTATACATAGAAAACACGCAAACTCTGAAACATACATTTGTGGATCACACAAATATTTAGACCGACCCAGGAATCGAACCCAGGGCCTCCAGTGCCGCAGGCGGTATCACTACCGACTGCGCCACAGAGGCACTCAAATTTTATTAACTGATTGTTGTAACAGCAACAAATATATATCATAATCTCTGAAAATTTCAGCTCTCTAGCTATCACGAATTCTGAGATACAGCCTCGTTTCCTGGGTAACTGTATACGTTTTTACAACAGGCTTCCAAGCGAAATTAAAAGCATGCCTCTAATTAAGTTTAAAAAGTGTATAAAAAGTAAATTGTGCTGCAGGGGCTACTATACAATTGACGATTATTTGATTGATAAGGAAGCCTGGAAGTGATCTGCTTGCTCTACTGATGGAGTCTACTTATTGTAAATATGTAGTGCACAAAATGAATAGCCCGCCGAGTTTCTTGCCAGTTCTTCTCAAGCGGGCCGCGTTCCGAACTGGTGGTACTATTTGCATTGTATTCATTGACGTGTCGCAAGTGCCTATGTATTAGGATTATGCGAAATAAATGTTTTTTTGAGTTTAAGTTTGAGTTTGAGTGATGGTTAGACAGACGGACAACGAAGTAACATGAATAGTGTCCCGTTTTTACTCTTTAGCCATGGAACCCTAAAAACGAGCTAAGTTCAGAATAATAAATAAATAAAAAGCACAAAATCCTATTACGTAGAGTAACACCAAATAACAATCAAGAATGCTTTCAACGCAAAGTTTGTTTAGAACCAAATACGAACAGAAACAATACTAACAAATCCACGGCTATAAAAAATAAACAAACAGTCGGGGTTTTAAAACAAAACTGAACGAAACGCGATCGAAAACGTTTGCGCTCCGATCATTTGCAAAAGGAAATAGAAGTCTAACCGGATTGGAAGTAGTCGGCAGTCTACGTTTGCGTGTTTGTCAGCAACCAACCTACTTGCTGCCTACATTGACCTGGATCAAAGATTAAGTATATAAATGAATGCAGATGCTATGATCGAGTCTAGAATGAGTGAATGAATAAAGGGTTGAACCATGTATTCACTCTAGATTCAAATTTATGTTCTAAAAACATTGCCTTAATTGATATTCATGTAATCTGAAATGGGCATTTATAAAATTATTTACTAAATGAGATAGTATTTGAATATAGGCCTAGAAAAGATAAATTGAGATAGCAAAGACGAACTGGATGTGAAAAATCCATGACCCTATGTTTTAACAAAAATTGGGAGAAGTCTACTCCAACGAAGAATTGCCATAGTATGATTTTGATTGATTAAAATTTATAACTTAAATTCCATTAAATAAAAATATTATCTATACTGTATTTCAATAGCTTTGCGCAAAAATGTAAACAAACATATTTGATCCAATATATCCATAGTTACTTGTAATTGAGTATTCACCCTGATTATATTCCAGTATCCAGGAGTCATACTCATACAGTGTTCTTACAATCATTTCGACACCAAATAAAACTTCTTTATGACAGTTTATTTTCATTTAAAATACCTACTCAGGATAGTAAAAAGTTCAATGATTTGTCATACTATATTTTTCAACTCATCTGTCTTAGACAACGATTGTCAAAACATGACATGTTTACATTATTGCCAAATCGGGCAGGATTGGACTATTACCACATTTGTGACGTGGTTCAATATACCTAAGTAAATATTACATGTACTGTCTTGCCTACATTTGAAACCTATTAAATAATCTTTGACAAAAACTCTTAGATGACTATGTAAATTCTGTTTTCTCTTGTTTTTATTCCATTTTTCACTTTACACTTTTGTAATGTGCTAAAACGAGGTTTGTGCGATGCGATGGTATAAATGAGTTTGTGAGTTGTGTTAGAGCTTTGCGTAGTGCTTTAAAGTACTGGTGGTACCGTACTCGTTGCAAAGTAATCTATACTATAATCACTGCATAGTATAAAACAAAGTCGCTTTTTCTGTCCCTATGTCCCTTTGTATGCTTAAATCTTCAAAACTACGCAACGGATTTTGATGCGGTTTTTTTAATGGATAGAGTGTTCAAAGAGGAAGGTTTATATGTATAATAACATCCATTAAATAGTAGAGAAATACTGTTATTTTTGAGGTTTCTAATGTGATGTCGTAAATAATTTCATTTTTTCCACTTACATTGCAAACGCATGCTGAATCCTACGAGATTTATCAAAGTAATGTACTAAGTATTGTACACATTGTAAAGGTCTACAGAAAACTCCGCGATGGCATACCTCTATCTCTTATGGATATCCCACAATAACATTTTTAAGTCATTTACTTTTTACGACAAATAATGGCTTATTTTCGAAGCGGTTTTAACCAATACATCATTAATCCTTATCCAATTAAATACCTTAAATACATACATTGTTTATTTAATTTAGATCTATATGGCCCTTTACAGCATATGATTGAAATGAATATTTTCTAAGATATTACAAATATAAAATTGCGGGACGTAGCGTTTGCGGCCGTACCGGCCGGCCGTACACTGGTCCGGATTTTAAAATAGGTGGACATACGATCTAAGATGTCAAATTTGTTTTGGATCGAAAATATAGTGCTAATTAACATTTAGTACTACAACTTTTCCATAAAATGACTCATTCATGCCTAAAAAAATAATGAAAATAAAAAATGTATGGGGGAAAATTTATTTGGTTCAATTTCTCAGTTCAGTATCAAAGTATAAAGGTCTCACCTTATATTTTGATAAGCAACTGTGGTCTTTAATACGACAACATAAAAATTTTCCGCGTATCCCTGCGGGTTTGGGATCCACAATGCTTTAAAGTTCACAGTTGTTCTGTACTTACTATATTTAGTATCAGCATTGCGCCCGGGCGAAGCCGGGGCGGGTCGCTAGTAATAATATTATAAAGAGGAAAGATTTGATTGTTTGTTTGTTGGTTTGCATCGAATAGGCTCCGAAACTACTAGACCGATTCGAAAAATTCCTTCACTGTTGGGAAGCTAGACTCTTTCCGGTGAACATAGGCTATATTTTATTCCCATATTCCTACGGGAACGGGTGAAACCACGTGACGTCCTCTAGTAGTACATAAATATACTACATACTGCTCGTTCGCTCTAACTTTGCCGTTCGGCTCCACACTAAAGTCGAATTTTTAATTAGTCGAAGTAAATTGACAGCAACTAATGTCACTTCTTCATACAATGTTGCTTATTTTCTATGACGAAGTGACATTAGCTACTGTCAATTTACTTCGTCTAATTAAAAATTCGGGTATACCGTATACGCCTCTACGCCAGCGGCAAACTTAGAGCGAACGGGTAGTACTCGTTGTTTGTACGTTAACAGAATTTATTCTTATTAAAAGAAACAATGGATGTAAATACTTAATTCTTCGCTATCAAGGAAACTTTTGAACTATAGTACTTTTATTTTTTTCTAAGTATGTTTTTCTGTGACTTTTCTTTTTAACTTATACTTATTATGTTTTACGTTATATTGTAATTGAATTTTGTCATTACTCTTTCTAGGAGAGCTGCTTTATACAGCTAAGCTATCTTTCGGAACTGCTGAAATAATACCATCTTATACGTAGTGAAATATAACAGTGTTATAATAATAATAAAGTACCCACCTAGTTATTTTATTCACTAAGAACCATGATTGTGTGTTTTGTACATACATTTTTATTAGTCGTTAGTTAGTTAATCCATGAGTACTACAAAACAATTTTACAAGGCAATATCACAATAGATGCTTATAAAGAGAAAAAACCTACGATCTGTCGGCTGTGGTAATATAAAGATGCGAAAGTTTGTGCGTTTGAATGTGTGGATGCTTGCTACTCTTTGACGCTCTAGCGGTTGCACAGGATCTGGCTGAAATTTGATACAAGGATAGAATAAAGTCATCAGTAATATTTCACGTGGGCGAAGCTGCGGTTATCAGCTAGCAGTCCATAATTATTCAGGTCTAAAAACATAAATTAGTTTGAATGTAACTTTCACATTAAACATAAGGCGAGGGTCCCTCTCCCAATCAGAGCGGTGTAAACAAACTACAGCCGATACACAAACAAGGCATCCAATGAAACTAAACACAACATGTGTTTGTGTAGCATGGATATAAATACACTCGCTATTTTGTTCTAGTTTTCTAGCAGAAATGTTTGAACTGACGCAAAATAGAGAGATTAACAAATATATAAGAAAAATATTCATTATACGTAGAAGCGTACAAAGACTATCACGCAACGACATTTTTTTTAATGTGTGGAAATCCATCGTATCCCAGGAGTGCTATTGCTTAGCTCCCCCTCAAGGATGCTATAAGCCCTCGGAGGAACAACGTAAGATTCTCGAGAGAAAACCATCTATCAGAATTTACTACCATTAAACAATATTTTATAAATTATTCATGTTTAGAAAGTTACTTTGAATGTAACTTTCACATTAAACATACGGCGAGGGTCCCTCTCCCAATCAGAGCGGTGTAAACAAACTACAGCCGATACACAAACAAGGCATCCAATGAAACTAACTACAACTGTGTTTGTGTAGCATGGATGTAAATACACTCACCGTTTTATTCTAGTTTTCAATCATCAAAATAAAAGGATAAAAAAATTTGGACGCTCAATCTATTTCACTGGCCCAAACGACGTATTATAATAGACACGTCATGCACGAACATAATGGCTTTCAAAAACATCAGTTCTTTTACACATTTAAAAAAGAATTTCTATGAAATTATCTGATTATTAAGGCAATTGCCTGACTTTTTTGTTGTCATTTTTCAGTGTTGGTAACGTATCTATAGTTTTTATGTATCATTGACTGGCCCATTATAAGCTTAAGCTGTAGGATCTTGACAACTGATATATATTTCTAAATTACCTACCTTTCAAAATACACAAAATCCAGAACAAACACTTGTGGATCACACAAATATTTGACCTGGGAATTGAGCCTAAGACCTGCAGCACAGATATTCACCACACTGCGCCACGAAGGCTGTCAAAAAGATAACCTTCAGCATTAACTATCAGTTCCCACCTATAGCGGAAGATCACATTTAAATGTGCTTCTGTGTACTCAAACATCATCTCTACTGCTTTGCATGTAATTCTAAGTTAGTCTAAGTATATAGTTCTAAGTTATCTTTTCACTACCACAGCGATCAGTGGAACTATGCTTAGAAGCTTTTATCTCAGAATAAAGTCCTGTGAGAAACTAGTTATCACGTGAAAACTTCAAAAAGCAGATAAAGCCGCGGGCATCAGCTAGTCAATAATAATGTAAAGTTGAATTTCTGTACTTCTTTTTTCCTCCCTAGCTTATATTTGCCTTTATTGTGTTGTTCGTGATTGAATTTATTTTCAATCTCAACTTTTTACCATTATGTATATTTTTGTCGAAGTAACATTGATAGGCATTATTCGTCAATGTAAATCAATATCGAACTCGCCGGTGTAAATTACTTACTTTCTCAAGTTACACACATTCCTAAAGCTATTTTGCTGAGATAAGCAGTGGATAAACCAGGAATGCCACATACATGTCCTTCTCTAGTTCTTTCCAAAGGTGAGATTAGTACAACTTAACAAAGTTGGAAAATACAAAACAAGTTAATATCAATCGATTTCTAACTTAATCACTTCTGTTCTACAGGAGCACTCCTTGTAGAACAGAAGTGATTAAGTTAGAAATCGATTGATATTAACTTGTTAAGTATTTTCCAACTTACTCTACTAATCGATTTCTAACTTAATCACTTCTGTTCTACAGGAGCACTCTTTGTAGAACAGAAGTGATTAAGTTAGAAATCGATTGATATTGAAGTATTTTTCAACTTTATATTTTTCTTGGACTAAATTCTTTGTGTAATAGAGAGCATTTGATTTTTCCATGGGACAAGTATGCTTTCTTTTCTTGTGGAAGTCTTGCATGGATACTATCGGACTCCTATCGACTAAAATTTTACGATGCAACTTTCTAAGGTTGGGAGCCCCGGGTAAGCTTTCGGAAGGATGTTCTCCCTAGCAGCCTGCGATGAACCCGCTACTGACTGCGGAACTCGTACAGAAATTTCTCTCTCGATCCCTCCCCGCCTCCTTCTCGAGCATAACTTGTTCGCAGGAAGAAGTGGCGCTATCCCACTTTCTTCCGCTAGTGACCATAGCTCTCACCATCCACCACTCAACGTCCACGCCCAGGCCTAAAAAAGAAGACCTAGGGACATTTTAGTTGTTAAGCTTTATCGACTGTTTGAGGATTTGAATTAATCTGATAATTTTGTGATTATGTACGTTGCGAGAAACTTCTGTTCAGTAATATTTTAAGATACACTGATTTGATTATTATTACAGTAACATTTAGACAACCATTTGGAAAAATCAATTTGCTACACTCTGTATCATCGTTTCATTTATTTTTACGACAAGCGTTTTTTTATGAAGTAAAACGAGAATGAGTAGAAATATTATAGTTCCAAGAACCTAATAAACTACTGCCTCTATGTAACAGCTTTCAGTAATAGCTGCTTATTGTAAATCATTGAAGATATTGTCGAAAACTAGATATTTTTGCATTTATTGTTCAAAACATTACTAAGTACATAATATAAGTTAAGTATATTAAAAGATAAATTAATCCTATATAAGCTACATGTCACATCCACTCACACAGTTGATAGATACAACACAATTATTAGTTTGAAGATGAAATCTCAAATTATAGAAAAAGGAAACTGTCTGAATGATGGGGTTCTAAAATATTTATGTACTGCTTCTCCGTATATATACTTTAACTGCTGAAGAGCTTAAAGTATTCAGAGCACGTGTAAAAAAATAGCAATTATATTAGTACTAGCTGTTCCCCGCAGCTTCGTCCACGTAAAAGTCGTTATCGCGTAAATCCATTATCCTTTTTTTTGCGTAGTCGGTTAAAAAGTAGCTCATGTCCTTCCCAGGGACTCAAACTGTCTCTATACGAAATTTTAGCTAAATCGCTTCTGCGGGTTAGGCGTGTTAGCGTAACAGATACTGTCTGTCTGTTACGCTAACACGCCTAACCGGTTACTTTCGAATTTCTGATTTATTAGTAGGGATTTAAAGGCGTCGGTAAAAAAAGACTATGGACATTCTCCTAACTGTTTATTTTACTTATACTTAAAAGTATTTCGGGAATCCAATATTTATGAACATCCTCGAGTTAATATTTTTCTTCACGTCGCGACCCTCAGTCAACATTGACACACATTTCACCTCAAAATGATGTAGCCCTATACTTGAATTTTTTAACAATAACAGTTTATATTTGTTACACCTGGTACATATTTGCTGAAGGTTTTTGTGACTTAAAGTTATACATGTTCGTTCAATATAACTTTCTATACACTTGACAAAGAAAGCTCTTGAAGCGAAGTGGTGTGTATAGTATTTGTATTCAATTTTAGTTAAAGTAGGTACCTAGTAAGAAAAGTGCTGCCAAGGCATGAGTCTAAATATTGAAATGATTACTACTCGTATGAAATGAGACAAGTTTTAATCTTCATTGTATTTCAAACTAACTTCATCCAAGTTTCAATAGCCTTTCTACAATTGCAACACCAGAAATGTTACACACGTGATATTGACGTCAAACGGACGGTATCAAACTTTGAGTTTTTTTAAACCTAAGGCCTTTAATATGGATAAACGATAATCATAATACATTTCTATGCCGGCACGACCTGGCTGAATCATTTCCCCAATCAGGCTTTTTTGAGCTGTCCAAAAATTGTTCATACCCAATTTCAGTTACGAAATTCAAACCGAAAATGGGCGTGAAACGACATATGGCACAAATCACATTAATATACTTACTTAGTTATAAAAGTTACCTAAGGCGAGCAATTCGGAGATGGCAACTGCCGTTCTCCAAGCTTATTGGAATGTTAAATCTAGTTATAAAGTTTTGCCAAACTTCAAGGCTCTTATGAGCACTAAGGCGAAGACACGCTCTACCTATTGTGTCAAAGTCTACATCGTTAGTGAGAAATAATATCCAAAAGTCTTTATAAGGAAGGTGACGAGACGGCAATACAATTTCAGAGGTAGGTATTTTGATTTTAGAATGACAAATTCTTTCGAGAGTAATTTATTGAAATACTTCCATGAAATATTTTTTTATTATTGTTTCAGTTATTACAGATGCGTATTTTTTTCGTTTGGTAGGTAGAAGTTGAGGTTATTATAGACTTCAAAAATAGAGCAAGAAAAAGTTAAAAGATTTAGTATTCTGAACTGTTTCTAATAGTTTCCCTAAAAATAGCATGTAATTTTTCTTTTATGCAAGATTTTATAGAAGACCAGCGGAAGTTACACAAACATCTTGATCTAGAACCCCTATTGACTCATGAAAGTTCGCTATTCAGTTTATCACGTGTAGAAAGAAGTATCGGAATTTGATTATTCATAAAAGAAAAGAACTGTATCATAAATAAAACCTATAAACCATCATACAAAATTCCATTTGATTGAATACGGGCCAAGCTTACAGAGAAAAGACGTTTCGCTTTACTGCTCGCCGCACAATTGGATCTTTGTGCTTGTAATGTGATATCAAACCACTGGACTGTGTTTAGGTACACGTGTTTATAAATATCCAATAACTTCACATTTTTATTATCTATCTAATATTGGAGTATTCATCTATAAACGGCTTTAGAAGTTCGACTTTTGGTTGTCGCTTTTTTGAAGCTTCAGAAGTTAGCAAAGTTAGAAGGCTTTTATTCAATTTTCATTTGTAAATATATGGATATTATTATTTACGCTATATATTTACGGAATATATATATTATATCAACATCAAACGTCTACTGAAATTGGCGTTTTACCTGTAGATTTAGCATTTTTCGCTTGAGAGTAGCAAAACATTCTAAATCTATGGGTAGAACGCCAATTTGAATAGACGTTTGATGTTTATGTTGAAATAATTAAAATTTCCTTGGAAATAATATATGTATCGCTACAAATAACAAGGAAGATGTAAATTATTTGACTTTAACTAATTGTCAAGCCTTTCTCGGCTTGGCCAAAGAAGAACAGAAAAAGAAGATAGATACTACGACTGCCTCTGTGGCGCGGTCGGTAGTGATACCGCCTGCGGCGCTGGAGGTCGTGGGTTCGATTCCCACCGGAGACAAATATTTGTGTGACCCATAAATGTTTGTCTCAAGAGTCTGGGTGTTTCTATGTATAATATGTATGTATTTAAAAGTATATAAGTATTAATATCCGTGGTCTGATACCCATAACACAAGCAGGTTATTCCTAGCTTACTTTGGGATTAGATAGCGTTGTTTGAAATGCCCGTGAATATATTTGAATATACTGCCTACGTAATACGTGACGCAATAGCCAGAATGTCATTTTCAATAGGTTTTTGAAGTCTATGTCGATCTCTTTAGACATACTTTATAAAATAATGTCAGAAATATTATAAAAATATAATGCCCAGTTGACAGGATTAGTATCTATGATTTGTGTCAATTATATAACGAAGGAATCAAGAGTCCCTTAGTCTTTGGACATTTTATGTCTAAACTGATAAGTCTTTAAACGCCTGAAGTACACATTTTTCAAGAATGTTTAACGTTTTCCAATGAAACAAGAAAGCCGTGAGATCGTTCTCACCAGACTGCCCCTCTCTAACACGTTTATTGTGAAAGTGAAAGTTAAATCCGATTCACGTTGTCATTTTTGTTTTATTTCACACTTTGAACAGATAATCCACGTGACCTAGTGACGTAGTTTAATGCGACAGAGTCACAGCTACAGACAAAGTCTCGCCATAAGCCCCTCTGGACTCTGTTTTATAGAGAGGGGCTAAAATGTGTAATACTTTGACTGCTCAATACTTCTTTTACCTTGGTACTACTGACATAAAGGGCTTTAAACGCCATTCACACCATGACTTATCAAAATATGCAATACACCTCACAATATCATTGTCCAATAAAAATACAGTATTATTTTTTACGTTACCCAGTTAAACATCGACCAACACCATCGTTTATTTTCTTATTTACTTACCTACAACGCCACTCTTTGATATCAACAACCGATTAAACATGACATAAAACCCATATTAATGAACGAAACCTTTCATCGCGAGTTTACACAAAAATGAATGAAAAATATCGTGTATTTTTTCGGGTTCTATAAAAGTTCATTCATTTTATTCAACAAGCCGGTAATGTGCTAATTTGGTGGCGGAGGCAATTGTTTTGGAACAGATTGATATGAAACAAAATAAAAATAATGTAGAAAGTCTGGTTGTGACATAATAATTATTAGTTTAAAAAACTAAAAAACACGCTTTTAGCACGCACTAATTTTTTTTAATTTTATACTTTTTTCGTATCCCATTCAGCAACCCCTTTCATTTAATAACCATATCATAGGGGTGCTTTTCAAATAGCCAATCCGTCATCTTGGATGTCCGTCATGTTGGATTTAAGCCACGTGACTATTTTTTTAGGATTCCTTACAGCAAACCCTTTCATTCGATACCCATATCATGGGGGTGGATTTCAAACAACCAGTCCACCATTTTGGGGAGGCCGCCATATTGGATTTGTAATAACGTTTTTTTTTAGCTAGTCATGTATTGTCATCAGAACTCAGAACGTGTGCATAATTTCAGCCTGATCGAAGGGCGGGAAGTGCGTCAAATTAACATTCCAAGATTTTCTTACATACATAGTTACAAGTGAAGCTAATAGAAGCGTGTTAAAAATGGCCATGTATTTTACGTGAATACGCAATAGGATAAATATGAAAACATGGAACACTTGGAACGAATATCACAAACAAGAGTAGGTATCTACTCGTCACAACCTGTTAGTGACGGCCGTTTCCGTTTTGGAAATATCAATTTGAAAAATGGATCTTATTGGTTTACAAGAATCAAAGGTGATTTTATACGTTAAAATCAAAACAAATACGGTTATATCTAAACTAATATTATAAAGAGGAAAGATTTGATAGTTGGTTTGTTTATTTGTTTGCATCGAATAAGCTCCGAAGCTACTGAAACGATTTGAAAAATTCTTTTGCTATTGGGAGGCTACACTATTACCGGTGCACATTAAGCTTTATTTTATTCCCATATTCCCACGGGAACGGGAGCGATGCGGGTGAAACTGCGTGACGTGCTCTAGTTTTTAATATGCGGTACAAATAGTTCGTGTACCTATACTACCTAATAAAGGTGTAAAATTCAACACTATGGCCAGGCCTCCGTCACTCGCTACAAGTCGTGTTATAAGCACCTACTCCTAAGTATAACGTAGCAGAACTAACGTGGCCGACCGGCAGAGGGCTGCCACACGCCAAACCGAGCGAAGTGCGCACGGCCAATGTACATTACCCGCGTAAAATAACATTTCGCTTTATTTAGTGTTGCTTTTTTTTTTCATCTTACTTCTTACTAATATTCTTAAATTAAATGAGAAAGTGTTTGAGTGCGGATGTGTAGATGTGTTGATGTTTGTTACTCTTTCACGCTCTAACGGCTCAACGGATCTAGCTGAAATTTGATACAGGGATAGATTGTTGTTTGGAATAACACATAGCTTACTTTCTATCCCAGGAATAAGTTCCCATTGGGAGCGGAAAAAGGAACAAACTTTTACGCGGGCTAAGCAGCGAGCATCAGCTAGTTATAATATTGTGGGGACACGCGCCAAAAAACAATAATTCTTATGTAAAGAAGAAGAAGTTATAAAATATAATAAAGTTTTTTTTCAGACACTGTGTTTATTGTGTTTTGTAGTTATATGTATTTTTGTTCCGTGCTTACAACCCTAATGTTGACAATAGTTGTCACTCGATGACGCAATCATACGGTGTGCGCACGAAACTCGATTCTTGGAATACGTCGTAGATAATGTTTTCGACTGTAGCGATATGTTTTAGCTTATATTTTTGAGGTTAAGTATGGGAGTGATGTATCTGTTACGTAGTAACTATTATTTAATCTGTGCTATGGCATAAAGAATTCTGTTTTGTAAGATTCTAGTTTTTTTATTTTTTTATTTTTTTTATTGGTTCACAAATCAGACAATACAATTACTTTTACTATTAGATATTTGCATTAAATTATCAAATTGCATGCCCTAAAATAGTGAACACAGCATGCAGTTAGATAGATAATTAGATTTTCGGTTTTGTATCAGATGCGTTTGTTTTTAATATAGATTTAGACATACTAATATGTTTCTAAATACATAGTTACATAGAAACCACTTAAACTCCGAAACACGCATTTGAGGACCACATATGTATTTTTAGAACTTGTCTCGTTCTCAAAACAGAAGATTAAAAGCTTATTAAAGTGACTTATATAGGTAAGTATAACGATCATTCAACTTTTACATGAGCAAGTAGGCATATTACTGGAAATAACTAAAACAAAAACTAAAAAGATAGGAAGGTAACAGGTAAGTGTATTCTTCTGTTTGGGTCTTAAAAGATAAAAGAACACGACGAGCTCACTATATACTCGTACTCGTAAAGCTTACAGGCATTTGAGAATGTTGTCTGTGAAACATTCGAGAAAGCCGATTATGCAGCACAGGCGAGATCTATGTTACGATGTATCTAAATGATGGCATTTCGATACATCGTTATATAGATCCCGCCGCATTACTTCTAAGCCAGCATATGAGTCAGCATTATTAATGTATGCTGAATCATTTACAAGTAAATTTGTTGAAATATAATCAGATATCTGAAGTGGACTCAACTGCATACACATAGGCACATGCAATGTTTGACTATATTACTATTAGTCAACCATTTATCACCGTAGAGCTAGCATAATGTATTTTAAACGCACCCATGATTCCTCAAACAAGTGGAGGGCAAAAATTTATGAGAAAAATCAATTTTCCGAATGCAGCTCCGAACTGTGACGCAGTAACTGTAAGTAGCGCGAAAAGGTCGATTGCTCTAACCTGCAGCGTTTCTGATTGAGATATGCGTCTATTGTTCTAATAAGTAGAATCTAAGTAATACTTCTGGACTGTCAAATTATAATTATCGCGAGCCATATGGGAACTATTCACCTCGAACGACCTTTGGCGGGCCGGATCAAAGGCTTTCGCGAGTAGTATTCAAATGCTGCTAGTCTTTTGGGCACAATGTCACAGGGGCCCTATTTGGGTTTAGTTTAGATAGTAATAATGTAAATATAATTGTAGATGTGTAATAATTGTGTTTCTCTGTAATTTTTAACAATAAATAATATTTAATATTCGGTTATAGATATTTATTTTAGCTATTTATTGAGGAACTTGAAAAGATCCGGGATAACTACTCATTGCACATTCAGGAGATAAAACTGATGAATTACGAAATTCTCCAATCAATTTGAAATCGAATTGGAGAAACGGCGCTTTCTATCACCGGGGAAAGATTTGTTCTCTTATTCCATTAATATCAAAGATTATTTTACTACCTGAGAATTTAATTTTGTTTGAGAAATTTAATTTCCTATCTGAATTGAGTTAGAGATTCCTTCAGGACCATAGCTTTAAAGCTTTGATTACTTTTAGACAAAGATGTGATCACTTTTATAAATTGACTTTGAAGAAGAGTACCTTTGCTTACCATTTTGTAGATAGGTATTTCCCACTTCAGGTGAACATGACGTTTTAAGTACATAAATGCAATTTATTTACTTAATAAAACGTCACTATTTTCAATACCTACTATTAATAGATTAAAATATTGAGTATGTAAACGTAGGTAACATACCTATTTTACTTTTTTAGGTAAGTAGCTTTTTTAGAGCTCATTAATTTAATTCAATTCCATTGAAAGCCGAAACTCTTTTATTCACATTTAACCGTTCTTCTCATTACAAAAGCATGGAAAATATATCTGCATATCCGTTACTGCAAAATGGAGCAATTCCATTAACATAATAAGTCATTAATCTGTTCAATATTCATTAGGAAGGTACATGGCATGTAGTATGCACTGGCAATAAAAAAATACATTAAATTTACAACTTGACATGAATGAACTGAAAATAATTGGGGAGCCATCATTGTGTGACAATGTGTAATTTATGTTTCCAATGAGTAAGCTATTTTTAATAAGCTTTTATTAGGTCGTCGTGTATGTAACTAACAATGTAATGGAATCTAAGGATACTAATTTAACCATCTTCGAAGGATCGTAGCGTCATGAAAATTGGCAGATGTATGTAGTTCTGATGACAATACAATAATATGGTACTGTCAAACTGATATGATGATGGAGCCGGAAGATAGGCACAGAAAACAAGTGGAATCTAAGGTAGCTAATTTAACCAGCTTCCAAGGATCGTAGGGTCATGAAAATTGGCAGTTGTATGTAGTTCTGATGACAATACAATAATATGGTACTGTCAAACTGATATGATGATGGAGCCGAAAGATAGGCACTTAAACTTCGATTGAAAAAGTAGAATCTAAGGATACTAATTTAACCATCTTCCAAGGATTGTAGCGTCATGAAAATTGGCAGATGTATGTAGTTCTGATGACAATACAATAATATGGTACTGTCAAACTGATATGATGATGGAGCCGAAAGATAGGCACTGAAAAGCTGTTGGCTTTCAGGAAGAGAGAGAGAAATGAAAAGATTGAATTTAAAATGTAAATAATTAGTAGTTTATTAGAATTGAGCACTTGGGGGTCGTGGGTGTGGCAACTTCGGGCAGCAAGTACGGTTTCCGAAGGCCTTCGCAGGGTTCGACTTATCTTGTGGCTCCAGGATGTCGATGCAGTCCGCCAGGTAGCCGTGTCTTCCACAATTTCGGCCGGCACGGTATTCCCAACCCGCAGGGCGGATGTTCGCTCGTAGAACTCGAAAGGTGGATTTTACCAACCCGTAGGGTAGACGGTTTCTTGGACCCGTAGGGTGAATGTTCCTTCGTGGAACCTGAAGGGTGGACTTCTTGAACCCGTAGGGTGGACCCTGGAATGTTCCATATGACGGGTTAGCTGGAACCCTTTTTCCCGCCCATTGCTAAGACAGCCGACCACTGTTAAACCATTTGGGAGTCGGTTGCCTTACAATGGTTGGTTCTATCCTAAGTTTACAGAGACCTTTTTTTCACACCCCTGTAATCTACCCTCCCATAACAGGGTCGAGCAACAGCCGTTAATTTTCACTATTTTAAAATCTAGAATCATAATAATTAATTTAACTCACCCAATGATGGGGTCTTCTATTTATAGCTATTTGCTCCTTATCCTTGACAAATATTTACGAGGATATTTGCGATGATATAAACGATTATTTTTAAATTGATGTGATTCTCACAATTTCCAATTACACTGATACGTTCGTGATCTATTTTAAATATTAATCTGGCGGTCCTCCTGCATTGACGCAATGCCTTATATATCAATGAAATAGCGCCTCTAGTGGCACCGCTCGAAACTACTCAATCGTCAAGACCGTATCACTGCCTATAGCTTCCGTCGTTGCGACCCTTACTCGGTAGATGGCGCTTTCATTTATTGATCTAAGTTTTCATTTTAAAACCCCTAACGTTGAACCCCTATTTGCACCCGTTGTTCCACAACGTTACATACTCCCCCTCCCCAGTGAGCGTTTGACGTACCCTAACGCGTCAAACGCTGCGTTCGTCCTCGAACGCCCCTAATATAATACCTACTACTCGTCTATGTGTGTGTGTATGTTAGTGTGTTGTGTGAATGAGGTGATGCTGGGTGTAGCGAAGAGTCGGCCTTAACCTTAATGAAGCCAACTCGCAGGATGTATTTAGGTGATTCTGAAGGATCTTATGGGACAGAAAGAGAAAAGACGTATTTGAGGCTTTGGGCTGAAGGTTCAGGTAATACGCACCGCCTGAAAGTGGGGTGTGTATAATAAGGCTTTTTGCTGAAGGCTGGGATTTATACAACCGTCCCAGAGAAGAACATCCTACTAGGGCTCGTGTAACACTTCCGACTCATAGGATGGACTATCCCCCAGGGCAAGCCTCTAGCTTCCGAGTGGTAGGAGTAGCCATATGACGACAATAAACCTAAAGGTGACTTACACCTAAAACTGTTAGGGCAAGACAAATGCTGCCAAATAACAGTAACCGACGAACTCTGTTAGGGATAGACCCATGCTTCCAATTAACAGAAAACTCCCAACTAAACCAAGAAACAGAAAAGTGATAGAAATAATTTACTCGCAGAATCCTCCGTGATGCTAATTAACCCCTATGTCCCCATGACGAACACGGCATGTGTTTGTCACGTTGTTATATGTAGTTATTTGTAAGTCGTGTGTAGTGTGTAGTGTCCCTAACTAATTACTAGGCAATTTAGCCCTTTAACAAAATAAAATAAAAACTAAGTGCTTATTTGCAATCTTAGTAGAAATAACAAAAGCTAAGTGCTTATTCGCAACTTTAGTAGAAGAATGTTGACTATGACTATTATGTCAACCCTAATAAATAATGAAGATAAACGTTCTCTGGCCATTGTATGGCAGTGTAAAATGTATGTGCGTGCTTAAATGAATAATATGTATGTATGTACGTATGAAATCTCCCCTGTGCAAGTTTTGTTTTGTTTGCGCGTAAGCTGCTGACGTAATCGTGTTGATGTAAACGTGTTATTTATCGTTGCATCTAAGGCCAGTGTCACACTACCTTCCATGCTATATAATAACCCGTCAGCTTTAGTCGGGAACCAAAACTTAGGACCTTTGAGTCACTTTCTCTAATCTACGACAGTCACTCGCCTGTAACCAGTTTGACTCCTACTTCCGCCTTTGGGAGTCACACAACATGAAGTTCAAGTGTCACTATGTAAACAAACAAACAAAAAAAAAAACTGCTTATGAAGTGTTTGGAATTGTGTGTGAAGATAGTTGTGATGAATATGTGATGACCATCTACTACCTAATTATTATGTAAGTGTAATTGTGAAACTTCCGTATGATAACATGTATGCGTGTAACATGACATGAAATGTGGTACCTATATGTGCCACCTAAGTACTAAAATTGTTACTGTGTGCTAACACCCTTATATTTCACAAAAAAATAATTATCAAAAACACTATTGTGTAACTGTACTGATGTACTCCATAAACTATTCGCATACGCATCTTAGCGCAGTGTGTTACGGTCTTTACCGTTATCTGCATTCGTACACGCATAGTTGTGGAATTTTTATGTTATTCGTCTCACCGATGCAATGGACGATACCGAATGTTGTTTTAAGTCTTTGACGTGCCAACTTCCCAGATTTGTTCCTGTCATATCTTCCAGGATATAGACCAAATTTGATAACTTTTCCTTGACCCTACATTTGATAAATTTGGGGGCCAGTTTTTTAGAAAAGTATGCGTCTTTATCACTTTGGAAATAGCATTTTTTCCACACTATGTCGCCTACTTCGAATTGTGCGTGTCGGTGTCTCGTGTTGTAATGGTGTGCGTACTTTAGATGGCTACGCCAGAGGTTCTCTTGTACTGTGTTGAACACCTCTGCGAGATATCCTAGGTTCTCCGCGTATATGTTTCTAGGCAATAGGTTAAGTTCACTTGGGTCATCATTTTGTAAGTAATGTGACCCGCATGTTACCAATTCCCTACCATGAACCAAATATGCTGGTGTGTAACCGGTGGACGCGTTGATCGAGTTGTTGATCGCAAATTGTATTTTTGGGATATGCATGTCCCATGATCGATGGTCATTATTGGTAAATATTGATATGGCTGTCATTATAGTTTTATTGTACCGTTCTACGGTATTTACTTGGGGTGTGTATTTAGGTGTGAAGTTGATGTTGGGAATTTTATATTTCTTAAATAATGTGTTCAACTCTTTGCTTATGAATTGGACACCGTTATCCATTAATACCGTTTGTGGTATGCCGTGCACCATGAAAACATTGTCCTCTAGTATTTTGGCTATTGGTTCTGCGGTAGCTCTGCGTAGTGGGAAGATTAAACAATATTTAGAGAAACAACACGTGACGACGAGAATGTATACGTGTTGTTTTTTAGAAACCGGTAAGGGTCCTACTAGATCAGTCGAAATTGTCTGAAACGGGCGAGAGCACTGTTTGGGACGGCCCATTTTACCGATGGATGCTTGAGTGTCATGTTTGTGTGCTTTGCACTTTTCACAAGATGACACATAGCTTACCGTGTCCTTATATAGCCCCGGCCAGTAATACCGTAACTTTATTTTATGGTATGTTTTAAAAATACCGAAGTGTCCGGCTGTAGGTGAGTCATGGTTTTCTCGAAATATTGCGTTTCTCGCTTCGGGTGGTACTACCGTTTTCCACTCGAACTCATTGTTTACAAAGTCCTTTATGTCAGTTCGTCTGTATAGTACGTCGTTCTCTATTTTGAAGTTGGGGTATGCCTGCGGTAAGCTAGTCACGCCGTTGCATATTTTCATGAACCATTCGTCCTTGCTGTCGGTGACTTTGCATTGTTTCGTGGAAATGGTAGATACTGGTACAGCTCGTGACAATGCGTCTGGTATTATGTTGTCTTTGCCCTTCCTGTGCTTTAACTCGAAGTTGAAGCAGCTAAGCCGTATGCCCCAACGAGCTAACCGGCCGGTTGGATTGTTCAATGATATAAACCATTTTAGTGCCGAATGGTCAGTATACACCGTGAATTTGTGACCATTGTCTAGGTAGCATCTCCAATGTTCTAATGCGGCTATCACCGCCAAGCATTCTCGTTCTGTTACACTATAATTCTTTTCCGGCCCGCTCAGTGACCGACTCATATATGCTATTGGGTGTTCTACTCCCTCGTGTAGTTGTGTTAACATGGCACCAATGCCAAAGTTGCTTGCGTCTGTATGTACCTGAAATGGTTCGTCGTATTTTGGACATTTGAGTACCGGGCTTTTTATTAAGTGTGCTTTTAATTCCATGAACGCCCTTTCCGCCTCTGTGTTCCAATGAAAAGCCGGGGCTCCTTTCTTTGTTGTAGTGAGTTTGTTAAGAGGTGCAGCAATCGTACTGAAGTTGGGTATAAACCGTCTGTACCATGACGCAGTGCCTAAGAACCTCTTAACGTCCTTCTTTGTTGTTGGTACCGGGAATTTCAGGATTGAATTGACTTTCTCCGGATCTGTTCTGAGACCCAGACCATCCACGATGTACCCCAGGAACTTTAGCCTGTCCTTGAAGAAGTTAGATTTCTCCAGATTGATGGTTAGATTTGCCCTTTTTAATATTTGTTGAACTCTTGAAATGAGTGACACATGTTCTTCGAATGTAGATGACGCTATCACTATGTCATCTATGTAACAGAACACCTTGTTTTGAAACTGTGGCCCAAATAGATTGTCCATTAGTCTTTGTTGTGAGCTGCTTGAGTTGCTTAGTCCAAATGGTAAGACCTTGTAATGGTATGCTCCTCGTCCTGGGATGAAGAAGGCTGTTTTTTCCCGGTCTTTTGGTGCTAAAGGAATCTGCCAGAAGGCTTTGGAGAGATCCAGTGTTGTTAGATACTTCACTTCTCTCAAGTTGTCTAATATCTCTGATATGTATGGCAGGCTGTATGCGTCCTTTTTTGTGACTGCATTGAGCTTGCGACTGTCCAGGCAGAAACGGGGCTTGCCGTCTTTTTTATTGACGATTAGTACGGGGCTTGACCAAGGGCTCTGACTAGGCTCGATGACGTCAGCCTTTAGCATCTCGTCTACTTGTTCTGATACTATTCGCGTTTTTTCAGGGGACATTCTATAGGTTCGTTGTTTGATTGGCTTGCTGTCTCCCGTATCGATGGTGTGTTCTATTAGATGTGTTCTGCCTAGTCCTACTTTCTCATATGATATTTCGGCACATCTGGATATCATTTTTTCTGCTATTAAGCGCTGTTGTTTCGTGAGACTACGCCAGTCATACAGTTTGTTTTGCTCTTCGGATATTAATGACAATTTAGGGTCATCGTCCACTAATATGGGTATATGTCCGAAGTATTTGGGACATAGGTTAAATCTGAGCCAGAAATCTATACCTAAAATTAGGTTTGTGGTTATGTTAGGCACTATATACGCCGTAATTATGTGAGTTCTGTCTTCGAATTTGATGGGTAATTTTATCTTCCCTTGTACAACGGTTGTGTGTCCGCCGGCCGTTGTAACCGTTGTACTTATGTTTTCCTCTATCTTATATCCTAAATTTTGTAACACTCTGTGCGAGTTGTTACCTAAAATTGTGATTGCGGCTCCTGTGTCCAACAATCCATATGCTTCTAACTGTGGGTTTGACATGATTGTTATTTTGGCGTAAGGCCTGGGGTCATTTGTAGGTAATGGGGAGAGTATAGAAGATTCCTTCTGAACTGTAAGTTCGTTTTCTTGATTTTGAAGGGCTTTCTCAGCGACCCCGTCTTGCTGATTCAGACTTCCATATCTCCCTCTTAGTTTTCCGAATTATTGCGGCGACCTTGAGTGGCTGACTTATTGAAGTTATGAGTGAAGTTTTTGTTGTGGTATGTGTATCTGTGTGCTTGATCTGGTTGTACATTACACGATGTGCATTCTGTAACCCTTACTCCTTTTCTTCCACATTTGTAACAATATGGCTCCTTACTATTTCGACATGCCATAGTCGAGTGGTATCTGGACCCGCACTTTGAACATGGCCGTGTGTCGTCCGATGTTGTCGCCGCCACAGTGTTTTGCGATCTGAAGTTACGACTGTCGCGGCTGTAACCTGTGCTGTAAGCGTTACTGGTCCCGTAGGTATTGTTCGCCATTCTGCTGTTTGGGAAGTTACGGCCGTTTCTGTTGAAGTTGTTGTAACTTTGCCCTGTAGATGTAGAGGTCTTGTTCGCAGTCTTCCTGCTTGTGAATGCGAATTCCGCTGCTACCATCCCTTCAGATGCTGTTGGAGGCTCTGTAAAGAACGCTCTGCGTGCCACCATGTCTTCATGTTTTCTGCATATGTTCTGTAAATGTTCCAATGAGACTATATTTCCATTGGTTGCTAGGATGGTGTCGTAGACGGGTCTGATATTGTTTAAGACAATGTGTAACTTTTCCGTTTCAGACACCTTGTTGCTTAGTCGAGCAAACATTCCATCCATAATGGCCAGGTACACTACTATGCCTTCCCCGTTTCCTTGAGTGCGTTGTCGAATCTCCTGCCATAGCCGGTTTTCGTAGTTACTGACTCCGAAATCCTGTATTAGCGCATTCGTTAGATCTTGCCAACACGCAAATTTATCGCGATTACTGCGGTACCAATGCCTAGCGTTGCCGGTGAATAATTCAGAGGCTGCTGTTAACAATCTCTTGTCGTCGATTTCTCTGGCTTGTTTAAAGTCTTCCACCCGTTCAATGAATGAGTGTACCTGCGAATTACCGTCGTATCTAAATTTGGAAAGTTCCGTAAGAGAGCATCGCTCATATTTTACGGGAAAGCCTGAAAAGTGACTCTCTTTCCGGTTGTTACTATTTGCTTTCTCTTTAATGTCCGCGAGGGTGTCTGCCTCCTGCGCCTCATTGGTAGGGGCAGCAATGCTCTCGTCCGCATCATCAAATTCGCTGGTGTTTGATGCATGCGAATAACTTTCGGATATGGCTTTCAATCTCTTGTATGTAGTTTTGAAAGTGAGATGAAAGTCGTCGTATCTTTCTTTTAGATCAGACTCCTCTGGGGGAATGATTCTAGCAAACCTAGACTCCATGTGAGCACATAAGGCTTTGGAGCTCGCCAATAATGACAGTTTGTACTTGTCCTGAAGGGACGCCACGTTCCTCTCCAACACGGCCAGCGAGGAATACAATCCTACTAAGTCTTCCTCCAATTCTAAAGGGGAGACCTGTAAGTCCTCTTCGTCCGTGGTTAACTTTAATTTTTTAATTTGTTGCCTGAGGGCTGCCACCGTTGAACCAGGTTCCTCTCCCCGGATCTTAACTTCATATGCCAGTTCCGCCTTTGGAAGTGATGTGAAATTTGATTTGAATGCCATTGTACTGACTATTTCAATTACTATTGCCGGGAATCTTTAGTGATGATGATTATCTACCAATGTATAGTGTATTTATCTGCTACTTATTTTATATGAAAAGTTAATTTCCTGTAAACAACGAATGTTCGCTATATTCGCTAACGAATTCTGTTGTAGTGAACGACGGCCCTTATCGTTGTCTGTTTACGTTCTTGAATGTTAAGGAATGTGAATATTTTTCGACCCACCCGCAGAATAACGAAAAATAAATTCTACTATTTGGGGTTCAGTGAACCGAATTATAAATTGAACCTTTATAAAACTTAGTATTTGCTTTAGGAAATACTTAAGTTTGGAAATATTACCTTTTAGTGTTCCTTCACTCAAATAAAAATTTGGACCCTACTAGATATTCTTGTCTGTCTGTCTGTCTGTGTTTAAATGTAATCTAATCCGAAGCAGTAAGTAGTGAAAGTGAGGTGTATGATGATGGGTTGATGAAGTTAGCTAAATGTTTGACCGTAATCGATTAATATAATTTTTGACGTTAATATTATTTTTATTAAAATGTTACTATTCCCACGAACGTACTAAGAGTTAATTGTATTTTCACTCGTACCACTAATTTTTTTTTTAAATCGTTCCTTACTACTACGGAACCCTTAATTATTATGAACTGTGTCAAAGACGATACGCACTTGAACGGTTCTTGAAATAAACTATATAGTAGTAACCAACCTTTTATGTAAATTGTTCCTCACCACTACGGAACCCTTGAATATTTCGAATTGTTTGAAAAACCGATTCGTACTTGGACGATTCTGGAAATATTTTGTATGAGACTGTTGGTGTCCGGAGTGTATTTTATTCACTTCCACCCACAGTTTATATGGAAAAAAAAATTTCTTCTACTATCGAGCTAGTAATTCAACTTACTCGTAAACGTTATGAAAGCAACATCTGCCGTTGTTTATTCAGAACATGAATCAAAGTTATTAGTTTACAATTGTTATGGCAAGAATGTTTTCACTGCGTGATCCACGTTTGGAATGTTTTTTCTTACAGTTTTATTTCAGTGTATCAGAATTCTACGTAATTCGAAAAGTGAAACAATTATAAATCTTTTATAATTTACGTGAAGTGAATTTCGTAAAATCTTTCGTTTTACTAAAGTGAAATTTCAATAGGGATTGTTACCCAGAAGTGTGATTATCGGCTGTTGGTCTCGCTGTAAATTCACATATAGGAAATACAACAAAATAATACACAAATTGAGGCGGTTTGACGCCGTAAAAAAAATAAAATTTGTGGTGGTGATTTACTGTGACTACTTTTTACGATGAATATAGGCAATATAATTCACTTACGAAAATTAATGTAAGCGTTTCAAATTAGAAGTTTTACTTCAGAGTTTAACAAAGTACTATTTAAAATTGACACAAAACAAAAAAACTTTTACTTTAAATTTAATTAAAATTTTTCCACCATAAAATAAATACTTGAGGGTGTGAAAAATAAATTGGGGACCGTTAAAATTTGGAAAAATTACAATTTATGTTGATAAAAATTCAAATTTTGCCTTGTTCTTGAGTTTGCCGAAATCTGTCTAAAATAACTAAAAAACACACAAAATAAGCCGGAAAGAACAAGTTGGCAGCAGAGGTCAGGAGAGCCAAATTCCTGGGTAGTTGTAATAATTTGGAGGGAAACTACCCCGCTAACGGGCACTCTTAAGACTATTTTACACAAGTTGAATATCTTATAATTATGACCTCCCGACTCCCGTCGGAAATCGCTTTCTCGCTACCCGAAACCACGATATGGGCGCCACTGAAAAGCTGTTGGCTTTCAGGAAGAGAGAGAGAAATGAAAAGATTGAATTTAAAATGTAAATAATTAGTAGTTTATTAGAATTGAGCACTTGGGGGTCGTGGGTGTGGCAACTTCGGGCAGCAAGTACGGTTTCCGAAGGCCTTCGCAGGGTTCGACTTATCTTGTGGCTCCAGGATGTCGATGCAGTCCGCCAGGTAGCCGTGTCTTCCACAATTTCGGCCGGCACGGTATTCCCAACCCGCAGGGCGGATGTTCGCTCGTAGAACTCGAAGGGTGGATTTTACCAACCCGTAGGGTAGACGGTTTCTTGGACCCGTAGGGTGAATGTTCCTTCGTGGAACCTGAAGGGTGGACTTCTTGAACCCGTAGGGTGGACCCTGGAATGTTCCATATGACGGGTTAGCTGGAACCCTTTTTCCCGCCCATTGCTAAGACAGCCGACCACTGTTAAACCATTTGGGAGTCGGTTGCCTTACAATGGTTGGTTCTATCCTAAGTTTACAGAGACCTTTTTTTTCACACCCCTGTAATCTACCCTCCCATAACAGGGTCGACCAACAGCCGTTAATTTTCACTATTTTAAAATCTAGAATCATAATAATTAATTTAACTCACCCAATGATGGGGTCTTCTATTTATAGCTATTTGCTCCTTATCCTTGACAAATATTTACGAGGATATTTGCGATGATATAAACGATTATTTTTAAATTGATGTGATTCTCACAATTTCCAATTACACTGATACGTTCGTGATCTATTTTAAATATTAATCTGGCGGTCCTCCTGCATTGACGCAATGCCTTATATATCAATGAAATAGCGCCTCTAGTGGCACCGCTCGAAACTACTCAATCGTCAAGACCGTATCACTGCCTATAGCTTCCGTCGTTGCGACCCTTACTCGGTAGATGGCGCTTTCATTTATTGATCTAAGTTTTCATTTTAAAACCCCTAACGTTGAACCCCTATTTGCACCCGTTGTTCCACAACGTTACAGCACTTAAACTTCGATTGAAAAAGTAGAATCTAAGGATACTAATTTAACCATCTTCCAAGGATTGTAGCGTCATGAAAATTGGCAGATGTATGTAGTTCTGATGACAATACAATAATATGGTACTGTCAAACTGATATGATGATGGAGCCGGAAGATATGCACAGAAAACAAGTGGAATCTAAGGTAGCTAATTTAACCAGCTTCCAAGGATCGTAGGGTCATGAAAATTGGCAGCTGTATGTAGTTCTGACGACAATACAATAATGTGGTACTGTCAAACTGATATGATGATAGAGCCGGAAGATAGGCACTGAAACTTCGATGGAAAAAGTGGAATCTAAGGTAGCTAATTTAACAAGCTTCCAAGGATCGTAGCGTCATGAAAATTGGCAGCTGTATGTAGTTCTGATGACAATACAATAATATGGTACTGTCGAACTGATCTGATGATGGAGCCGGAAGATATGCACTGGAACTTCGTGATGGAATATCGTATTATATTTGTTTTTGGATTCGTCAGAAAAGTCTTGTAATGAACTTTGACCAGGCCTTGGTTTCAAGGTTATAACAAACCTTTTTTTAATTGACTTGTAAAACTATGCAATGGAATCTCAGGTAACTAATTTAAGCATCTTCCAAGGATTGTAGCGTCATGAAAATTGGCAGATGTTTGTAGTTCTGATAACAATACATTAATATGGTGCTGTCAAACTGATCTGATGATGGAGTCGTAAGATATGAACTGTAACTTCATGATTAAATATCGTATTATAGCTGTGTTTGGATTTGTTAAAAAAGTCGTGTAATGAGCTTAGACCACGATTAGGGTTTAAGGTTATAACAAACCTGTTATATATTGAAGTTAATATTGAGTGTAAATATTGACATAGGTAACTGAAAAAAATGTTTATGTATTAGAGTAATAATGAAATATTTTCACATTAGTCGAACTCAGACAAAACACCATGTAATACAGAAATCCCTACTAATATTATAAATGCGAAAGAAACTCTGTCTGTCTGTCTGTTACGTTTTCATGCCTAAACCACTAAACCGATTTTGATGAAATTTGTTATAAAGATAGTTTGAGTTTAAGAGAAGGACATAGGTTACTTTTTAACTGACTACGCGAAAGTAGAGTAATGATTTTATGCGATAACGACTTCTTCGCGGATGAAGCCGCAGGGCACATCTAGTTAAGGTATAAATGTTGTGACTAAAAAGTATAAAATAAATAAATGGTTAAAAAACCCTATAAAAATACGCTTTTATAATGCACGAAAGAACCCAAGAATAAATTATGGATCGTTCAAGTTGCCTCTATTTCTGGGCTGAAGTGAAAACTATGTGCTTTTAGTTATAATATTTGATTATAAAAGCGTGGGGTGCTAGAACAAGAAAGACTTTTTTGTAAGCATTTTCCTATTAATACTAATCCTTATATAATAAAAATCCTGACGAAAGCTGCATGAGGTCGCACAAGAGCATAACGTTCATGCTGCCAAAGGGAACGCCTTTTCTTTCAGGCAATTAAGTAGATACATGAGGGGAATACGTTAACAGTGGCAAAATGTAGAGTTCTTGTTCGAGAACGAGATATCTTTGGTTACCGTTAATAACCCGCTTGGGGATATATGCGTTTGTATTCCTATTACATGATCACTACATATTGTACTAAATATCTCGGAATGCCGAAACTTTAAGGACCTACCAATGAATTATCTAATAGAGATTCGTAACGGTAATAAGTTTGCTCCTATTACGCGGGCGTCACGAAAAACTGGCAAAAGTGGGTCTTGAAAATGCATAGGCGTGATTAACTACTTTACTTTTCAAGTAAGTATGTTATGTATTTCAATTGAAGCCTATCATCGTTAATACATTTCCAAAATTTAAAATGATATTAATAATAGTAAAAGTCACAATAGATATATAAAAGCGTGACAGTGTAAATTAATAGTTTAAAAACACGAGAAAAACACGCTTTTATAAATGTGACCTTATCCTTAATCTGACAAGACATCATGCAGCTTCTGCCAGGAAAGTCTTTCCTGTTCCAGCGCCCAACGCTTTTGTAATCAAATATTATAACTAAAAGCACATAGTTTTCACTACAGCCCAGAAATGGAGGCAACTTGAACGATCCATAATTTATTTTTGGGTTTTTTCGTGCATTATAAAAGCGTATTTTTCTAGGGTTTTTTAAACCATTTATTTATTTTTTTTATTATAGAAATGGAATTGAATTAAATAAACGAATATCTATCTATCTATCTGTCGATCTATCTATTTACATATATCTATTTATCTATCTAAAATCATGCAATATCTTTATTAATTAGGTATTCTAATTACGAATCTTTATGAGTGTGGATGTGTAGATGTCTGGATGTGTGGATGTTCATTACTCTTTCTCGCTGGAACAAGCCAAAAAGTCCCAAGACCATAGTTTTAAATAGAGACATCTATAGGATAATAAATTTTACCAAATAATAGCGAACGTATGTACATTTGTCTAGATTAAAATGTACCCATTGAACTATAAAGTGGTGGATCTTAGGAGAAGGCGTTAGCCCAGTAATGGGAAGAAATGGGAGTCAATCGGCTGAAACGATGAGGATAATTTTGTCAAATATCATAAAGTCTAAAATACTGATAGTACTTATTTTTTATTTTATTGGAAAGTTATGATGAACTCCAACGCCTTCAGAGTTTCGGTCCTAACATATTCTATATCTATAGTACACATCGTTTGAAAAACTCGGGGTTGTATTAGTAGAAAATATAATAAAATGTATGATATTAGAAACATGTCATCACAGCTACGTTATTGAAAGCAATTTGTTGACAGTGTGACATGTTTTCTACATATAAAAGCTTTGTCAAAAAGAATCTAATGGTTAGACGAGTATTGTACGTGATTTCCACCGAGCACGCAGACCGGGTACAAATTTGATTTCATTCGGGGCCACCTTCTAAATGGGTAACATGTATCACTGTAGTTGCAGTCGACAGTCGCTGAAAGTGATACGAGTGGTTGAAAATTGTATGAATGTAACTGTTTTTAAAAGATTTTTAAAGGAGGTTTTGTAACTAATGTTTTACAGAAAAAAAGGTCAAATATTTTGTAAATTAATTTCAAAGTGTTTCTAGATGATATTGAAGAACACTATTTGGTGTTTGTTAAATGTTCTGTATAATAAAAACTTAAAATATTGCATAGCTTATTATATTGATACTAGATGGCACCCGCGACTCTTCCCCGCACGGTGTACCGTATTGATGATTATCGAAATAAATGGTAAAAAAATCTTGGTCGGAATAGTAAAAGTAATCCGATAGGTTGTGTTGTAATCTTTTTATAGTTTACAATCTTAAAGGAATGTGCTGGTTTTTGCAATTTTAAGGTGACATAATTGATATATAGGTAGAGCCTATCACACATAAATAAAAACATATATAGGCTGTTGGGCGGTACGTGAGGTTTTTTAGTCGGTAGGAGTCCGGCATAGCATCCATGAGGATTTTCCCTCACGTAAAAAAAAAGGTACTATTATGATGCATACATTGATGTCTGACACGGTGATGTGAAACAGTGTTTTGTAATCAAAAAATTACAAAATTAATGAGAAATCCATGTTAAATGTGTTTTGTCTTGAAATATTTAGTGAGATATTTATAACTTACGAGTACATTCTCTTATCTTTTTGAATTGGTTCCCACCCCTATCATTTCTGATACTTTCTATCTCGTAAAAATAAATGTAGGTGTATATTACGAGTTCCTAACTTTTTGACCGTGGTTCCTAATATTTATGCCAATGTGTGATTTTAATATACCTAATGCTATTTTATACCAATCTCAATCATTTAGAAAAATTCACTTATGTACCTACACGGGCAAATTTTTTTTGAAGCTCAGCGAATTGAAGCCACTCGCCTGTTGGAAAGCCATAGCGATATTTGTGTTTGGGGGCCACTCCCACAGTCCTTAAGACTTCTTATAGTGGTCTTAAAGTTGGCAGCCCTATGATGTGCCTTTTCACGCTCCGTTTGAAGACCTGCTGGCTGCAAAAGGAAAGAAATAAAATATTGGAACGACATTCGAGAAATTTTCAATTATGAAGCCAGTACCCATTGAAATATTACAGGGACTTTTACATTTCACAGAGTCAAAGCGAACATTGAGAAAATGCTGTACTCTGTGGTTATTTAGATTTTGAAGAAAAATGCATAGTTGTACTTATTTGGTTGGTTGTTATTTGATGTAGGTACTATAAAAATAAACTTCTGAGTAAAATAAATATTACGCCTTAACTTAATTCCAATAATATGTCTGCTGACTCTCACCGAGGGGGCTTTCCATTCTAATGATAATTATTGTGAAGAGGTTAAGACTGCTTTCGAATGACTATATCTATACTAATATTATAAAGAGGAAAGATTTGTTTTTTGTTTGTTTGTTTGTAACGAATAGGCTCTAGAACTACAGGACTGATTTAATAAATTCTTTCACTGTTGGGAAGCTACACTCTTTGCGCTGCACATAGGCTATATTTTATTCCCGTATTCCCACGGGAACGGGAGGAATGAAACCGCGTGACGTCCGCTAGTTATAGATAAACTTTTTAGAACTTCACATGTCCAAAGTCACAGGCATCAGATAGTTAACGAATAAAGTCAGATAGTTCTCCAAACGTCATGTTTATGATTGTTAACTGTAACAATGGCTGATATTAAATTTTGTAGCGGGTATTTTTGATATAGCCAGTAGAAAATTCATTTTGAATTCAGACTGTAAGTACAGACGAATGAACTGGCAATCTCAACACTGATGGAATGCTCAGTTCTTCGATTATTGAGGTATTTGGACTCTACTACTACTCTCTAACCTGAAACGATCTTTTGAAACACTCAGTTCGGGCGAAGATTCTCTCCACTGTGTATGAGTGGCATTCCTGCATGGCACGCGTTGGAGATCCTGATAAGATTGATGATGATGAAGATAGAAATCAAACTTAGAACACACAGCTTCATTATAATATTGTGCATTTCAGATCAAAGCAGTGCATCTGAGCCCATCTGGTCGAGAACAATGGCTACCCATTGTCAATGCTGAGTCACAATGGTTCGATTGTTTGTGATCTCTCAGTTAAGCCTATCTTTAGAGGCAAACAATATTCATCTTCAATTGCAGTCAATGTCTTATATATTAACATATCTTGACTATTTTATATTTATTTGCATAATGTGCAACCATGTTTTTCGAATACATAGATTCTATCGTGGGTTTATCCTGTGGCTCGGTAGAGAAAAGATCAAAAATCGTTATAGTTCAGTAGGTATTCTGAAGCAGAACTAGAAGAGTCATACCAAGTCACCCTTCAGGCCCTGTTATGCCCAAGTTGCATTCTAAAAATCATAAAATCTACAGAACCTTTAGGCTTAGGTTCTCGTGATGCTGGCAGCTGAATGACTTGCTGTATACCTTAGTTTGGATGGGTTTAGAAATGTAGTGGTTTTCCAATACAACATCTAATAAATAGACTCAACCCTGTTTTACAGTTTAATTTCGTTAAAGTAAAAGATCCCAACCAGGATCTTCAGGGCACTAGTGTTCCTCACCTAATGGCACCTACTGACCGAGGCACGAGGTCACATTGCAGTGGATATTAACATAACTGAACAAAATAACTCGCCACTTCACGTAACATGATTGTCTTCAATGCTTCTTTGAACAAATTGCATAGGAAAACATTGTTTTCGTGACGTATTTAAGTGAAAATTGAATCTCAAATGGATTGCAGAGAAAGCTTTAAGATTTATTTTAGTTTGTTTGACAAACAATGAGAAAAACAAAGAAGACTTTGTGTCGAGAGTAAGAAATTCAGTTGAATAGTCAACAATTCCTGTTATGGGCAGAAAAACAGAAACCATTTGCGCTTGGACACGTGTTTGGTGATGGGCTGAAGTACAAATGTCACTGTCCGAATTCATATCATGTTTATCGTAAAAGGAGGCTTAGGTACAATTTTGCAAACGTTCACACATGGAGAACGAATACGAAATAAGACATCCACTCGTTATGCTAGCACAGCATAGTAAGAAAATAATTAATTGGTTGATTCTGAGGGGAGAACTGGCCAGGTTCAATCAACGAAATTAGCCTATGACAGTACACAGTTGAATATGTTTTTTTAAAGATTAATTTGAATTTAGGGTTACTACTAAGGGTAAAACGGTGCTCCATTCATGAGACTTCGCTGTCCATCTGCCTGTTCGTCACGAGGCTTATCTCAGGAACTGTGATAGCTAGAGAGCTAAAATTTCACAGATTATATATTTCTGTTGCCGCTATGACAACAAATTCTGTCAGAAAAAGAATAGGAAGACTGCCATACAACAAACGTGATTTTTAAATTGATTTTGGTAAGGAATTTTCCTAGATTTATTTGATTGTAGATTTATGCTAAGTTTTTTGAAATATGTGCAAATGTGGATTAAGTATATTAAGTTTTCAACAATATAAACAACGAAAATTCACACAAATACTTTACAATTCGCCTTGCACCAACAAATGCATGATTGCGGTTTGCTGTGCTCAGTCATTCAAACTTCAATGAACACAAAGTCTTTGAAACATTTTGATATTTAACCGCAGTTTAAAAGTATGGTTTAAAAACAAAACCGGACAATTGCGAGTCAGATTCACGCACGGAGGGTTCGGTACCAAAAAACGATGTTTGCTGTATGGAAGGCTCCCATACCACAAACTTCGTTTTAGCCCCTCTCTATAAAATAGAGTGCCGAGGGGCTTATGTTGAGACTTTGTCTGTAGTTTGTGACTCTGTCGCATTAAATTACATCACTAGGTCACGTGGATAATCTGTTCAAAGTTTGAAATAAAACAAAAATGACAACGTCAATCAGATTGAACTTTCACAATAAAAGTGTTAGAGAGGGGCAGTCGGGTGAGAACGATCTCAAGGCTTCTTGTTTAGCTTATTATTTTTACCTTACATATATATATATATATATATATATATATATATATATATATATATATATATATATATATATATATATATATATATATATATATTTACCGACCTTAGTAAAAGGAGAAGGATACTCAATTCGTTGTTATAGCGGCGACAGAAAAACAGTACATCTGCTGTAAAAAAATTAAGCTCTCTAGACACCCCAGTTCATGCGATACCGCCTAGTACCACAGGGCGGAAACTCCAGCTTGAATGTGTGCGTGTGATCAATAAAATGTAAGCAAATTGTCCGTCAACGCGCACGTCAACTCTACTGACAGCTGTAGCGCGACAGAGAGTTGCCGATCTGTATGTAATACTATTATATTATCTTTGCTAGTACTGCAAAGTATGTTAGTAATAGGGAATCGTTTTACACTGTGGGTACAGAACCCTAAAGATGGTGTTTCAAGTTTTATGTCAATACACAGAATATCCACTACTATTTGCATGTTCCACAATCCGAAGTGAGTGATTTCCCTGAGGTGGGCTGAAAGAAAATATTTCCGGCATACGTCCCGGTGGAATTACTATCGACTTTACTTCGCGTTTGTGTTTAAAGATTTTACACAATCAATGTGCCACAGCCAATGTGCCGGCGCTCCTGGAGTCAAACGGCGTTTTCAGGGACGATGGCTATAGACCGGATGGTATAATTTTAATACCGTGGGAGATGGGTCGGGTGCTGGTCTGGGATGCAACTTGTGTTGGCACTCTGGCTCCGTCCCATCTTCCTAAAACAAAATTAAAAGCCAGCGCAGTAGCGGAAGTGGCTGAAAATATTAAAATGAATAAATTTATGGATCTCGATTCATCTTATCGTTGTATTCCAGTCAGTCTCGAGACCCTAGGTCTATGGGGTCCCAATGTGAATAGATTTTTTAAGAATTTGAAAATGCGCTTCGTAGAGTCGACTGGTAACACAGGGGCTGGCAGTTTTCTCTCTCAGTGAATAGGTATTGCTATTCAAAGGGGGAATGCTGCTAGTCTTTTGGGCACAATACCACGAGGCCTTATTTAGGATTAGTTTAGACAGCAATAATGTAAATATGCTATTGTAATTTTGTTTCATTGTAATTTAACATAATAAATATATTATTATTTCATCATCATTCTACACAATTAAATATACGAGAAAAAAATATATCTTGGCTATTAGAATTTTGAATATATTTTATCACACTGAGAAATACGATGAATTTTCTTTTAGGAACCTAAGCCGAGAGAATAGCTGAAGGTGTGAAAGATTTTTGATAGCACGATAAGGAAAGAGATATTCTAGACTAGACGATTTTATTTTAGTCAGGTAGGTATGTAACTGTAAAGAAAGATATCAACTTCAAAAGAGAGTTTTGTAAAGTCAAAAATACCTTTTATTTGATTTTCGTGATCTATATTAAAAGACGGCCATTACAGAAAAAGTTCATAGGTATTAAAATATTTAGAAGTAAATTTTTTGATTTTATAGTCTGCAAGTAGTCAAAAAATAGCCTTCATTATTTTGTAATCAAATGTTATTTTTAAAACTTTTATCCACCTCCAAGTTTTTCAAATAAATAAAAATCTTGGTAATTTGTAAGTCGTTACTAGAGACACTGAATACAAATTGGTTTATTTTTCAGTTTAATGAGAGGTATTAAAGAAAGGTGAATGAAAAACTAAGTAAACTACAAGACAGAGCTGTCTGTCTAGAGCTTTATTATTGCAAAAACTAAACGATCTGTAGCCTAACTCGTTTAAGACGTGACCACACTAAGTGTCTTAAATTTGTCACGTACTGCAATTATCTATTTAGTAGACATAGACAAGTTACTAAATTTACTTCAGATCTTCATCGTAGCTATCGGTTTAAATAAAAGATTTTATAGTCCTGGGACATCGTTCATTACCCGGGGCTCCGTTAACGGGGACCGTAAGCTGTTACGTGAGATTTTTTAGTCGGTAGTAGTCCGGCATAGATCGAAGAAGAATTTCCCCTCGCGTTTAAAAAAACATATTATTTAACCGACTTCAAAAAGGAGGAGGTTACTCAATTCGACCGTATAGGGTAAACCACCCAATCGTTGGCACTCCTCCAATTATTGGCACTTTAGGTAATTTTGCCCATTTCTAACAGAAAAAGAATGCTATTTTACTTTTTAATGCATACCCACAACTACATAATGGGCAACACCGAACTGAAATAAACTAGGTTTCCCTTATTTTTCGAAATATACTCTTAACTCGACCATGAGCGACGGGGGTGCTTTGCCGCCGGATATTCCGTGGTGTGGAACTTCCATGCCGGAAGTAAAATTTACGCAGCGGAATGTCCGACGTGAGCTTCGATCCCTGGACGTTCATAAGTCGAGTGGGCCGGATGGTATACCCGCGGTGGTACTGAAGCGGTGTGGTCCAGAGTTGTGTCCGGTACTTACACGTCTTTTCACGCTTTCATATTCCAAGCAACAAGTCCCGGCGTCGTGGAAGATCGCGTATGTGCATCCTGTGCCCAAGAAGGGTGACAGGACCGACCCGGCCAACTATAGGCCTATAGCCGTCACCTCCCTTTTATCTAAGGTGATGGAGCGTGTAATTAATACACAGCTCCTGAGGTACCTAGAGGAACACGACCTGCTCAGTGACCGGCAGTACGGTTTCCGTCACGGTCGCTCGACGGGCGATCTTCTGGTGTGCCTCACACACCGATGGGCGACGGCTATCGAGAGTAAGGGCGAGGCTCTAGCAGTAAGCCTTGACATCTCTAAGGCCTTTGACCGGGTCTGGCACCGTGGTCTTCTTACGAAATTGCCCTCATATGGACTGCCCGAGAGATTATGCGGATGGGTGTCTAGCTTCCTGGCCGGTAGAAGCATCAAGGCCGTCGTTGACGGCAGCTGTTCAGACTGCATGGCCATAAACGCTGGAGTACCGCAAGGATCAGTGTTGTCCCCTACTCTGTTTCTGCTGCATATCAATGACATGTTGTCTATTGACGGCATTCATTGTTATGCGGACGACAGTACGGGAGACACTTGTTACACGGGCCGCCCCGGTATCTCTCGGGACACAGTGAAGGAAAATCGTGAACAGCTTGTGTCTGAAATCGAGGCTACTCTTACTAGAGTGTTCGATTGGGGTGGACAAAATCTTGTCCAGTTCAACCCTTCCAAGACACAAGCGTGTTTTTTCACCGCTAAGCAAACCCCAATTACTGTAGCGCCGCAATTTCAGGGCACATCTCTTTCCATCTCCAAAAGTATAGGGATCCTTGGCGTTGACATCTCCAGTGACGTTCAGTTCCGTAGCCATTTGGAGGACAAGGCTAAGCTGGCGTCCAAGAAGTAAATGCCAATAAAGGGTAATCTACAAAGTAATACTCATACTTTCATAAAATGAAATAAAAAATTAACTCTCTGAAACACAATCTTGCAAAACTTTTTGAAAACTTATTACAATTTTGCAGATTCCCCCGTAGATTTCGTTTGTGTAGATATTATACTTTTTAGATTTAATTGAAATACTCGTGTAACGGTCAAACTTTTACGAAGAAATGGAAACCGTAGTGTTAATTTGACTTTGTTTTATTCTAAAATGAAACGCAGTCATCATTATGTTGTTGGCCGCAATTATTTGTATATTATGAATTATGTTCTGGTATACATATACCAGAATTGTCAAACCGGACAGGGCACATGCCCTGTCCGGTTTGACACAGTATTTTTTTTTACGTGAGGGAAAATCCTCATGATGCTATGCGGGACTCCTAATGATTAAAACCTCACGTATCCTTCCTAACAGCCTACGGTTGGGAGCTGCGCGTAAGTCCACGTAAGGATATCCCAGGACTCCCAACAGACCTACGGCTTCGGGTGCCAACCCGAAGCCGTAGGTATTAGATTTTCGGGTGTTATCCCGCTTCCTAGGGAGGGGGGGGGGAGTTAATAGCTAACGTCACCCTGTCGTCTAGGGCCTGCTTCTGTAATGACAGAGAGCAGCTCACTCACCGTCCTCAGGCTCCCGGTCAGGCCGATAGTGGTGGGCGAAGACGAAACTCATGAATGCGGCAGCTGAAGTCATGATTATCATACTCGATGGATGCTGAACTTTACTCTGGTCCTGCAAGAACTGTGCTGTAGGTACGTACTGGAAGAAATCAGACAGCCTTTTTCTAAATTTTCTTTATAAAAGTATTCCAGATTTGCGGCGAACAAATCACTGCTACCTAAGCAATATAATATTGTTCGTAATTTCAAACCAAAGTTCTTGGAAGGCAGACAAAATTAATGAAACGCAAGTAATGCATCAAATGCAAAACGTGACGGACTGAGACAATTACTATTTGGACAGCTGCTTCACTCTTTTACATAAATAGGAGATCAAATGTCTCGTAAAATTTATGAGTATTCTCTTAAACTTGCTTGGGTTTAGTTGAATTCATATTTTTGACCCTTTGTGCATAAGGTGAAGTATTTTTACTTTTGCCTCATAAGCAGCTAATTTGACTGCTTTTATAAGGCTTTCGGAGATCGGGTGTTTAAATATTATTCTTGCCGACAAATTTTCAAAAATTGTAACTGAAAGTTTTACAATGATTTTACAAAAATATGATTTGGTTTGAAAGTCGCCATCACTTATATAATATTTTAAATACCAAAAAATAAAAATAGTGTAATTTAATAACACCGATACTTCAACTACTGTAATTTATCTATCACTAATGGATTTAACAATCTCTTAAACAGACAAAGGAAATACTCCCAAAACTCTTATTATTATACTAAAACATTTAACGGCAATAGTAAGTTTCTCATTTGCATGGGACCAAACTAAGCCAATTGCATCGCTGAAACAATTCAACTAGGAACGTCGCAGGTTCAAATTAACGGTCTAACTTTGTCAAGGTATTACCTGCCAAGTGTAATGAGAACTCCAGACTGTCAGTTAAACTGAACGGAATAGGGTTCTCACTTGGCTTTATTGAAAAATACTTTGTTGCGAATACCGGATAGTCGACTTTGTATATCTTTTTAAGAATATTGCTTGCTTGAAACGCAAGTGCTCTGAGATTTCATAAAAGGGTGTGAAAACTTGAGATACAAAATCTCGTGTTTATTGAAGTCATAACTTCTAATATGAAGATGGACAGTTTCGTTACGTAACGTTTTACAGCGCAAGTTTTTTGGCTTTAACTTCTCTCAGGCATGTGTTGAAATATAGTTCAACTTAGATTAGTTTAGACTTGGAGTCCTGGCGTCCCACTGGGAGTCACGTTAAAAAAAACGTGAGGAAAATTTTACAGCGATGCTATGCTGGACTCCTACCGACTATAAACCATACGTATCCTACCCAACAGCCTACGGTTGGGAGCCCCGGGTAAGCCCTCTGAAGGATGTCCCCAGGACTCCCAACAGACCTACGGCTACCACTGCAGCCTCACCTATAAATTAGTTTAGGCTATCATTTGTGTGGGGCGTCCCGAGATGCACACGTTTTTTTTACATTAAAAAATCTTTTATGAACCACAGGCCTTGCAGAATACAGCAATATCTACTGAAAGTTTTAGAATCGGAAGTAGAAAAAACAGACTTTCTGCTCAACCAGTTGCCAAAGGTGCTAGATTTATCGTTTCTCACAACTAGTTGTCTAATAAGTTAAGAAAATAAACTAACGTATCACCGTAGGTAAATAAATTATGTACCTAATAAGTGTGGTTATAAAACAGAAATTGTCATTCTCAGTCCCAAAAATGCCCATCGTTTGAGTAGATAAATAATTTGTTCTTATTTTAGCAAATGGTTACATATCACAGCTTAATTCCAGGTGTAGTTTACCACCAGATTCTTAGAATTACACTGAAATTTGAATAACTGATGAAAAAAGCATTGTTCAATCTACAAGTTACTAAAATGTTTATGAAAATGGTCATCACACTAAATGTCAAAGTATAAAAACGGTTGCCTGGAATGAGTACAGTAGCTGCAACAGTTGCCAGTTGCCTCGTCACGATTCCCGCTGACCATGCAAATTATTCTCCAACTCTGCACAGACCGAGCTCAATTCAAATAATTTCTACGTTCCGATTTACACACGATAATAACTTTGGTTAGTTTAATTTGGTTGTAATTATGTTTTGGAATCCGATGGGATGTTCTGACTTAACTTTCGAAACAGTTTTATACATCAAGTTAAGGAGCTTGTGAAAAGTAGCTTGAGGAAAATGTTCTTTACTTGTTAGGGAAAGCGTTGGAAATTAAATTAGCTCTGGCAACACTTTCAGTTACAAGTTTCAAAGGTGCTACACACTTGTAAGTGGAAAAATGTTAGTTTAGAAAATGTTTGAAAACATTACTGAGCTGGTGTTGCTTCACAAGTGTCTTCTAAAACCTGTATGCTATTATAAAGTTGAAACATGCAACATTCAATATCTTTAGAAACTCCAATGAATCAAAACGAAATCTTAGCTGATTAGATTTTTCAAATTAGCTGGAATTTTCCAAGTATAGCATATATTTTCCAAGTAAAATGTATTATTATGGTAATGATATCCATTCTTTAAATCTGCCTACTCTTCAAAATATATCAATGCCGCTTTATGAGAACTTGAACATTTTCGGAATTGATACTTACTTATTAACATAAAAACATACATACGTGCGACTAAAGATATTTAATAAGTACCCTAGATATGTTTTTCTTAACGATAATCACAAAAGATAATTTTGTCATGAAACTAAAGAAATTATTCTTGATTAATTAGGTACAGCGCCGGTGTTCTCAAGAAATTTAGCCAGAAAATTAGACTTAACTTCTAATAATTTGAATTACGACTTAATTAGATGGCGTTGAAATGTTGATAAGGTACAATTTACAAAGAATCTTAAAAGTTCTTTTTCTAGGTTTCATTATAAAGACCTATCTCACTTTCGCAGTACAGTAGGTCTTGTAGAAAAAAATAACAGACATTTTCCCTGCTTCAATTATGATGATCTGTTTTGTTCTATATATTTCAGGGGTACTTTTTCTAGATCTTGGCACTTTCTATCGTTTTCTTCCAGTCGGCGCGGTGTCAGTCGTAGAGACATGGAGTCTCAATGCCAATTATATTTTTAAGTTCTAACAATGCGCTCAGCTGGCCTGGTGACTCCAAGGGCTCTCAGTAAATCTCTCATCAAATAATATTATTTAAAGTGGAGAATGCTATCAACTTTTCGAGCAAAATACGACGAAGGGACTTTATTGTATTTTCGTAATATTTTACTGAACATGATCTTAAGTTTATGAGGCTATATCTTTGTGGAGATTATATTTCCACGTTTGCCTGCAGCATGATAATGAGAGATTGCTCTCATTATAGTCTAGCAACTCTAAAGCAACTGAGAATAGCAAATTGCAACAGTTGCCAGTTGCCTCGTCACGATTCTTGCTGACCATGCAAATTATTCTCCAACTCTGCACAGACCGAGCGCAATTCAAATAATTTATACGTTCCAATTTACACACGATAATAACTTTGGTTGGTATAATTTGGTTGTAATTATGTGTTGGAATCCGATGGGATATTCTGACTAGTTTTTAGACTAGGGTGGACTAGAAAACTTCATTTAATAGCGATGCAGGAAACACGCTTGTATGTGAATATTTGTATTGCCGAATATAAGGCCTTTTTAGGCGGCTTGACAATTTCAATAGCAGGCAGTCACAACCTACGCCTATCTATCTCAACACGGCAATACGGCTCACCACCTATAACGTGGTACTAATATTCTGAAGACGTGAAATGTGGGCATATAGTATGCCTCTGCCTACCCCTTCAGGGATAAAAGCGTAGCCATATGTATGTATGTTGGTACGTATGTTTGTAGGTATGTAATGTAGGTGTGTATACAAATCACGTTAAAACACAAATTTTGTATTTTAACATGACTTGTTTTGAGTACCTACTTAAAATTCAATAAAATTTATTCTGTCCTATTTAGTGTTTATTTTTTAATGTTTTATTTCATAGAAGCTTATTTAAAAAAAAATACTTTTTTCTTTTTAATTTTGTAAATGTTAATCCCATACAAAATAAACAGTTACATTTTATGCAATGTAAAACATTGCATAAAATGTTAATAATTTAATATGTTAATTTTAATTTATGTTAATTTTTTATGTTAATTTTTCAGTTTATCCATACAATCCGTAATTAGTCAGCTAAATTCTAAATTAAATATTTGGTATCTAGATGACGGCACCTTAGGAGGAGATGTGGACACAGTTCTTAGTGATTTGGCTTTTCTAAAAAATGAATTTCAAAATATTGGCTTAGAACTAAATTCATCAAAATGTGAAATTTATTTACAAGATAATATTGATAAAGTTTCGGCATTTAACAAATTTAACATTCTGGCTCCAAATTTAAAATTATTGCAAAAAAGTTCTCTCCTACTCCTAGGCTCTCCCGTTTTTGAAGAAGCCTTTGATTCTTTTATTGAAGAGAAAATTCAAAATTTTTGTGCAGTTTCAAACCGACTTCTTCATATTAATATCCATTCTGCTTTTACAATTCTTCGGTACTGTCTTTTCGTCCCTAAATTAACACATACCCTTCGTTCAGCACACTTATTTAAACATTCTGCCCTTTTGGAGAAAATGGACAAAATTATTCGAAACACACTTTGCCAAATTTTAAACGCAGATTTGAATGACCGAGCCTATCTCCAAGCGTCTTTGCCTATTCGTTTGGGCGGTCTCGGCGTTCGAAAAATTTCCGATGTGAGTTTACCAGCATTTTTGGCTTCAATACATGACACTGAAGAATTGACCAGGAAAATATTGTTTCGTACACTGGTTAATTCTGAAGTGTCAGGTAAGATTGAAGCCATTAATGCTTGGAAAATGGCTTGCCCAAATACTGATCTGCCCACCTACCCATGCTCTCAGAGACAGTGGGATAGGCCGCTCTGCAGCAGAGTTAGAATCAATTTACTGAACTCTTGCTCTAACGTTGCAGAACGTGCTCGCCTTCTGGCTGTGGGAGAATGGGAATCAGGTGTCTGGCTTCAGGCTCGTCCGTCGCCCAATATAGGTACTATTTTGGACGACACTACGTTCAGAATTGCCGCCTGCCTTCGTTTAGGTGCTCCTTGCGTGTCTCCACATCGTTGTCACTGTGGAGAAGCAGTCGACACGCTTGGGCACCACGGGCTTTCGTGCAGCAGGAGTGCAGGTCGTATGTCTCGTCATGCATACCTAAATGATATTATCCGCCGCGCTCTTGTCACCGCCGGCGTGCCAGCTATTCTTGAACCAAATGGTTTGGCGCGCGACGATGGCAGGAGACCGGATGGTATGTCATTGGTGCCATGGAAGATGGGAAGGCCTTTGGTGTGGGACGCAACTTGTGTCGACACCCTTGCCCCTTCTCATCTTCCAAGCATGGCGGGCTGCGCCTGTTCTGCTGCTGCATCTGCCGAGACACTCAAACGGCGCAAATATAATAATTTAATTGGTAATTATATATTTGAGCCGTTTGGTGTCGAGACACTAGGTTCGTGGGGCCCAAGTGCACGTGCGCTATATAAAGATATAGCAAAGCGTTTGGTCGATGCTTCTCGTGACCATAAGGCTGGCCTCTTTCTCGCTCAGAGAATAAGCATTGCCATCCAACGTGGCAATGCGGCCAGCCTTATGGGGACCTTGCCAGTCGATTGTGATGGGGAGGAATTCTTCGACACCTAGACGAGTGTTACAACAGTCTTGTGTATTTTTCCTTTCTGTTTATTCTTCTCCCATTTTTCTGTAAATATTTAATTCCTAGTTATAATTCTAATATTTAATGATTGTATATATTTTTATGTAAAACATTTACTCTACTTCACCGATGAGTCATTGTACCACTCACAGAACAGAGAATGTTACAAAACACTAAAACACACAAACTGTCTGATGTCTTTATGAACCTTACGCGTTTATGCGACACTTCATTTGTTTGCGAAAGGCATAGAGCAACACGTTCTGTGACTTTAAAGGATGCCTCACGCTACACCGTGCCGGGTTCGAGCTGAGTGTCGGCCGTAGCACGGTCAACTAAATGTTACATACATATAAGTATTTTGTATGAACACACTCACGCTATACCGAGCGGCAACTGAGTGACAGCCGAGCAATGGAAATGGACAACGGCAAAGCTCGGAAACAACTCGGTCCCACCTCGGCTCGGACCCGGCACGGTCTAGCGTGAGTCATTCTTTATCGGAAGGAGAGGCGCCTGGAGACTTTCCCTCTGTCAATACGTACTCCGAATGGTATAACAAATATTATACGTGTGTGTATGAAATAATGGGTGTGTGGTTTTAACTGCTTTGAGTAAGTTTCATAATGACTGATGTAAAATGAGTACGATTTCCCCACGCAATATATTTATGAGAGCCAGATATGAATAAAACAAACATGCTTTGTCTACTACCCTTGTGCTGGTCGCATTACTCTATGGCAAAAGGTGGGAAGGGTAGGTTTCTAGGACACCAAAGATTTTGAAGGAATTTGTGACCCAAAATGTTCTGTGGTATTTCAAAGCCGCTTGAAATTGGAAATGAGTTAAATATTTACGGAAAGTATTTAATGTAAGAGCTATCTTATCTTTCTGATATTATAAAAATGCGAAATTTAAAGGTATACTTATATATTTTTGGTAATTTAACCTATGAAAACTTAAGATATAGATAGACTTTATCCAGAATTTGGTTCTTGTGGAATTGTGAAAATTTTAAACAGACAGAGTTTGGTAAAATAACCTTATGGCCTTGAACGGCACGTATCTTGAATTGTTTATTTAACTTAAATTCATGAGAATACATACAATAAACAAATACTTATTAATAGAAAAAGCGAAATTAAAAGTAGTAGATAAAAAAAAAACGTGGGCGTCCATTTTGCAAATAGAAGACATTTAGATCTCTGTGGTGACAGCTTTAATACACTTTGATCGGTAGAGAGACTTTAGGAGGTCCTAAGTACTGAATCCACTGATTCATTTAAACCTATGTCAGTGGTTATATCCATCGGAAACTTCCAACTATGTGTAATTTACATATTAAAGTTCCCAAACCTCTCCTTGGGGTAGTAAGATGATATTTATCTAACCAATTACTTTCCGACGTCCTTCTAAATCTGTTCTCTAAATCCTAAGAGACTTTGAGTCCATTTAGTTAAAATATTTAATTATCCCTTTAATTTGAAATCTGGATAGGATCAAATAAGTACATTTTTATTTTGTTCCTTATTGTTTACTATTTGAAGAAATAAGGAACAAATTCATGTCAAGCGTTTTTTTGCTTCGAATATATATATATATATTCCCGGGATGAATGCTATGTAATATTCCAGAATATAAAATATCTCTGTTCCAAATTTAAGCCCGATCCGTTCAGTCGTTAGAGCGTGATTGAGTAACAAACATCCAAACATCTTCACAAACTTTCACATTTATAATATTAGTAGGATTTTAGTTGTAATAAGTTACTTCACATACTTATTCAACATCGAAACCAATTTATTGGTGTAGATATGTTTTCTTCATAATAATGGGCATATTCTTTTCTTACGCGTTCGTTAAAAATTGAATTTATATAAGTAATGTATTCATCTAAAAATTTGGGGCTGATTCTATGATCGTTTTATTGTTGATCATTTTACACATTATGTATAATTAATATACAATTTGTAACCAAAGCATATTTTGACACACATTTTGTACTCCACTTATGCCGACACAAAATGATTTCAATTGCACCTCTTTTTCGTCCTACCACAATGTTTCACATCCTAAATCCAAAGAGACTACTAGAAACTGTCTTGGTACAGGCTCAAAAAAGCTAAGAAATAATAATACGATGACACAGTGAGTACATAACTACATACAAAAGTTTGCACTTATAACATTAGCATCCAAAATTATGTTTTAAAGAAACAAAACCATGTTTGAAAATCAGTCATTTCATAACAGTAAACCCCGAACCCCCCAGGATCCAGAGACTTATAATCGCGAAATACAATCATTTTGCATCTTCCTTTTCGTTCGTTTTCGTTTCAAACGTTCTAACATCGGCATCGGTTTGGTACAAAATTAATGGCTTTTCGATTTGTATTATAATGGAATTGTTCTTCAAAATTCTGCTGTATCTCCGATTATTCTGACAGAAAGCTGTTGAGTCGTAGTCGAAGTAAAATATGATAAACCGCGGCTTATATAATTGAACGATATCTACCCGTATAATATATTGTATTTATGGTAAAAAAAATATACCTTTACAAAGAAAAATGAACATAATACAGATTAATCACACAGAAAAACTAAATTGGTATCAAAGCTATTGATTGACAATGCAATAATACTAAAAGTAACTAAATAGGTAGGTACTTACCTACAGCGCATTTTTCTCTTTTCCTTTGAAAGAGTTGTAATAAACGAAAATGATAAAGTCAAAACTTAATGTTAAGTTACTGTAAAGATGTTGTAATTGTGTGTTTTATGTAAAAACAAGTATCCTCAGATTGAAATTACAAAATGCTAGGTTTATTCATAAGATAAAAGATTTATTAATCAAATCAAATCTAAGATTTATCAATTAAATCAAATCAATCCCAGTGTGTGTTCTACCGCATGTACAACGGTTTGTGCTCTGACGAATTGTTTGATATGATGCCTACGGCTGCATTCTATCATCGCACCGCTCGCCACAGACAAGGTGTTCATCCTCACACGTTGCGTCCGGGGCGCTCGAGCACGGTAAGATTTGATAGAGGCTTTCTTCCGCGTACACTTAGGTTGTGGAATGATCTCCCTGTCTCGGTTTTCCCAAACGCCTACAGTATGGGGTTCTTCAAAAGGGGTCTTAGAAGGATTTTAAAAGGTAGGCAGTGCGAGTGTGGTGCCTCTAGTATTGCAAACGTCCATAGGCTGCGGTAACCACCGGTACATCTGGTGGGGCAGTATGCTTGTTTGCCACTTTAGTGGTATAAAAGACTAGCGGACGTCACGCGGTTTAAATAAAATATAGCCTATGTTCACCGCAAAGAGTGTAGCTTTCCAGCAGTAAAAGAATTTTTAAAATCCGTCCAGTGGTTCCAGAGCGTATTCGTTACAAACAAAAACACAAGTCTTTCCTCTTTTTAATATTAGTATAGATATCAGCCTATAACAGTCCACTGCTGCACTACGCCACAACACACGGTCCTGCGCCTTACGCATAGCTGTCACTGCCTACGACTTAAAACATCGGTCAAGTGCGAGTCGGAGGGTTTCGTACCAAAAACAGCAAAAAGGAGGATTAAATATTATTATTTTTCTGATTTTAGTTTTAGCGGCAACAGAAGTACATTATCCGTGAAAATTTCATCTCTATAGCTATCACACTTCGATTGTGGAATGATCTCACTGCCTCGGTTTTCCCAAGCGCCTACTGTATTCGGTTCTTCAAAAGGGGTCTTAGAAGATTTTTACAGGGTCGGCAGCGCGAGTTTAGCGTCTCTGGTGTTGTAAACGTCCATAGACTGCCGGTGGTTACCCCCACTACATCTGGTGGGCCGTTTGCTTGTCTGCCACATTAATGGTATAAAAAAATCTCATGAATGGGGTCCAGTTTTTACCCTCTGTGTACGGAACCCTGATAATAATGTGCTCAAATAAACACAATAATTTCTAAATTCCAAACTCCTTAAAGTTTGATCTAATGTAATGTCGGTCGCACGGAGCATCTGGCTGTTGTTGCAAGCCCTAGGACTTGGACGAAATCCAAATCCTATTAGACTACAAGTCAGAAAAGTTCGTAGATTTCAAACTGGGAAGAGATCGAAATTAAATACGCTAGTTCCCCATGTAGGGGTGTAATTCGATCATGATCGGTCAACAATTTTGGTAAAAAGAAGTCTACAAATCGGTAAAATAAACACCCAAATTTTAAGCCAAATCGGTTCAGGGTTTTGGTTATGGTTTGTGAAAATGTGTGTTGATTTCTCAACAAACTCAGTCATGAACTGATTTGAAATTTTATTCACTAAATAGACAAACATCTTCACAAACTTGCACATTTAACATATCAGTTTGTCAACACAGAAATTAGAAAACACTTTGTCAACCTTCATTACGTTCTACCTGGTTGGTGGGTGCAGTAATCATCGCTGTAACTCCGTTGCGCGTCGGCGTCGGTATCGTCATTTACAACAGCCACAGGCAACTCGTTCGAAATCCGTTTGAAGAGAATATTACAAAGAAACCTTCGGGAATACTTATAAAAACGTACACATAGGTACATATTATGATACCGAGACATACTTGTCATGCTTGTCATGCTTAAGAATATTATTCTCGATGTTTTTGACAACTGGGTGTGGTATCAATTCTGAAATATCACCTCCGAATAAATAAGTAGCTTATTACGATCTCTTTCGGTAATAATTTGTTATTACAAAATTTGAGACGAATCAAACGTACCGCTACCATGTAAAAGTAAGAGAGATAGAATTTGGGAATTTATTCGAGCCCGGCAGACTAACATAAGGGTACACTTTAAAAACCTCTTTAGTATCCACCACCACACACGAATATTTTTAATAAAGTCGTAAGGTTAAGACAGTCGTACAGAAATAAAGACAGTTCTGTAAAAAAAAAATTACGGTAAAGAAAACTTGGTTCATCATCACACCTTTATCCCCGAAGGGGTAGGCAGAGGCATATTATATACCTACCCACATTTCACCTTTTTATAATTTGTCCCACGTAATACGTTGTGAGCCGTATTGGCGTGTTTAAATGGACAGGCGCAGGTTGTGACTGCCTGCTGTTGAAATAAAGCCTTCAACTTGGCTTAACGACTGCCTTTTTACTGGCAACTGGGACCAACGGCTTAACGTGCCTTCCGAAGCACGGAAACGCACAAATAAATGTCACAAAGTGATCACATGGATGGTCACCCATCCATGGACCGGCCATAGTGAAAGTTGCTTACTGCAGTGATCGTTTACAGAAAACTGAGTCCGCGGGGCCACGAGCGCTTAAAGAAAACTTGAACTTGAATATAAAATATTACTTACTGGTGTATCTCTTTCAATTGGAACAGAAAGTATTACTAATAAAGAGTAGAATTTACCTATCCCTGTCCTGAGTCTGTCCGCCTTTGTCGATATTAGGCTCCCTACTTATTTTACTAAAGATTAAGAAGTAAATTTTGCCGTGCTTGAAGTACCTACTTTAGTGTTGATTTAGGTACTTATAAAAAAAAAATCCCTGTCCTGAGTCTGTCCGCCTTTGTCGATATTAGGCTCACTACTTATTTTACTAAAGATTAAGAAGTAAATTTTGCCGTGCTTGAAGTACCTACTTTAGTGTTGATTTAGGTACTTATAAAAAAAAAATCCCTGTCCTGAGTCTGTCCGCCTTTGTCGATATTAGGCTCACTACTTATTTTACTAAAGATTAAGAAGTAAATTTTGCCGTGCTTGAAGTACCTACTTTAGTGTATATTTAGGTACTTAAGCCCACATCAAACGCGTGGTTAACAAAAATATTTACAGTGGGAATGTGTTTAGAGGGATATTAAGTAATTTTATGTCACTCTCCTGACTTATAACTCGCTTTCCATCCACTGCTCCCTTATAAAGAAGCGAACAAATAAAGAAAATTGCAGACTAAACAGCAAACTGCAATGTCTATGCAAAAAAATCCATTTTTAAAAGTGAATATCGTCGTTGCTTGTTGCACGCTAAGGAAACATTTCTCACTAACTTAAAATATGTTTAAATTACTAAGAGGAACTACAGTCTCGAACGCTCTGGTTCTAAAGTGCTTTTTCACGACACGACATTGCTGTAAACCGTATCGTGAAGTGCATGCAATGAATCACACGATCACTATGGTAAGCATATTCGGCCATTTCTGGTTCTCAGATGGATAACCACTGTGTCATATTTCCATTTTCGAGCGATTCCATAATTTTCAAAAGGCTCTGTAAACGTTGGTTAACATTCATTAAGTCCAATTTGAAAACTTTGCAGGCGGCTTGAATAATATCACAAGTGATAGTCACGAACTACGCCTCTATATTTCTACATGACAATAAGTTTACCACCTATCGCGTGGGCTGAAAACAACGTGACAGTACTTGGATAGTGTATTATGAAAAATAGAATTACGCAGAAAATTCCATACGCACACTTTACAACAGTAAACAACATTCAAGCCGATAGCCCTCATACTGAGACCATATCTGAGAACAAAATCAGTTCCATAAAATCGTGTAGTGTAATAGTCTCATTAACACTACAGGCGTTTGTGATGAAGTATTATAAGAATTCCAGTAGATCTGGACTTCATCAAATCCTTTTGAGAGATAATTCTACTAGTTTCTTAGTTTTATGTTTGTTTTTGTGAACCAGCTTTTCTGGATCTCAAGTATGACAAAGTATAAGTTTCTTTACTACAGATTCCCCTTTACTTTTGAAAAGACAGAGGGGGTTTGTGGGGCTCTCGGATTTACACGTCCCCTCACTAAAGCCTCAATGGAAAGGAGGAGCACCAAAAATATATAAACGCGGTTTCCAACGTGGTCGCGTCGTCCCGGTGCAGATACTCTGAAGCTGGCCTCACTTGGTCAAATAATGTGTAAAATGATACTGCATCTCTCTTAGAAGGCATCCCTGGTCAGATTAGGGTCATAGTCCCTGAATTTAAATGTTTTTAGGCAAGATTGAATGTATATGTCTAGATTCCATAGCACTAGCTCAGCGTTAAATTTAATATTGTTGTGAGGGTGGGGCCTCCTAAATAATTTCCAATAATTATTTTTTCCAAATCGCCAATCTTAAGAGGGTACTAAGACTCAAAATAGCACCGCAGAATTGTTTAAAACCACACGCGTCAAGTCAACAAATTCGTTCGTGAATATTCTATTGAATAATCTTACCCTTTTTATTTTCCACTTAAAATGCTGGCGGGTAAAGGTTTTCACGTAGACGAGTTTACATAGGCTAGCTTTGTTTTCTTTGCGGTCCCCATCAACCTGATTGATTGAGATTGAAACACTCCTTGCAACTACGTTCTAATTCTTCGCCACTGAAACTTTTTTTTCTTTAACATTTAAAATACGTTATGAACTTGATATTAAAGTAAGTAATTATGTAAATTAAAAAAGATTTCTTTGCAAACTATTTTTGATTAGTGAAAATATCAATAAAAATCGGTCAAGTGCGTGTTTGACAAAGACGGCTAGAAATCACGTATGTTGTATGGGAGCCCCCTTAATTCCACCTTTTTGATTTAAGTATTGTTGTTATAGCGCCAACAATAATACACGATCTGTGAGAATTTTAAGCTCTGCATACCGTGATAGCTAGCTATCCCGGTATCTGAGATACGGTCTCGTGATGGACAGACACAGACAGGTGGACGGCGGTGTCTCATGACTAGGGTCCCGGTTTTTACTCTTCCGGTACGGAACCCCAAAATTAATAGTGGTCTTGCATATTCATACAAAATATTCTCAATTTAAAATAAAACAAATCAATAATATAAAATTGGACCCGCTTCAGATAATTGGACCAATGACTTGGTAAAGGTTGCTGATAATTACTGGATGCGGGTGACGCAGGAGCATGTATTGTAGCGTGAATAGGGAGAGACCGAGACGGCCTACAGTGAACTGCCATAGGCTGGTTCGAACTCCTGAATCTTAGCAGAAAACTAAATTAGAATTTACAAGAGGGTTTCTTTTTAATGTGAGGAAAATCCTATGTCGGACTTCTACCGACTAAAAACCAGACGTATCCTACTATACCCATACAGCCTACGGTGTGGAGCCCCTGCTAAGCCCTCGGAAGGATGCCCCAGGACTTTACAAGATGGTTCTTTGACGACCAGCTTACAAACACATACACAGATACTAAAACTTGCTCTTTATTCACCTAGCTATCTTATCTGATCAGTTTACATTACTTTTAAACTACATAAATATTCTGCTCTCCGTCTAGACGGATTGTAGATAACATCGGATCGTCTGGCTTAGTGTACGTTTGTCAACTTCATTCTACAGTGCAAGTCCTTAATTCTAAATAGGTAGATACTTATTAAACCTAGCAGGAGATTTGTCACTTTCAATAATGCATATAATCCTCATCTTATCTTTTGAAGAAAAGAAGCAATTATTATTAAATTATAATGTTATTTTTTGTAGATTCTAAAAATACAGTAACTATCGTCTTTTTAAAAAAACCTAATGCGGATGCTCGTCACAAAATCCAATATAACTTAGTGTCGAGCGAGCTACCATCGCAAAGCAGTGTCAGCCTGTCCAGTAAACAGCTTCATTACGTCAGATAAAGGCGACCACTAAATTAATTTATTCTTCAGCTATAGGGACACTGTTTTATTTAGTGCTGTTTACTTTAAAAGTATCAGTTTAAAACAAATCACTTTGAATTCATTTGGACTAGTTTATAGAAAATTTATTATTACACGATGGCGCCCGGGGCTCCAGCAGCATGGAATTTTAAAATAATAATGAAAAAAAAGTAAGAAAGTTAAGTAGATATTAAATTTTCCGGGAATCATTCAGACATCTTCTCAAAACACCTAATTCAGATACGAACCACAAAATCCAGTAACACTGATGTCGAGCGAGCTACCGTCACAAAGCGGTGTCGTCAAACTTGTTCAGTAAACAGTGGACAGGCTCATCACGTCCGATAGAGGGCGCCACTAAATTAATTTATTCTTCAGCTCAAAGGACAATGTTCGTTTGGTGCAGTTAAATTTAAATGTTTCAGTTTGAAATAAATCATTCTGAATTCGTGTTGTATATTAGTTTTAGTTTATAGTAATTTATTAAATTCTTCAATAACACATACCTGCGACTATGTTTCTTTGTCTCTGTGTTTATAGCTATTATTTGTTTTGTGCTTGAGCAAGAAAAGGTGTTGCTTAGTAAATAGCAGAATCAGTCACTGGAGCATTTGGAAGTTTTGAGAATTAGGATGAATTTTACGACTCAGATTGTAGACTGTAAGTGCTACGAATCTTTTGTGTAGCAAAAAGCTACGAAAGCACTACGAAGTGCTCTACTCGACCGACAAAAAATTAGCCGTAGGTCTGTTGGGAGTCCTGGAGTATTCTTCCGAGGGCTTACTCGGGGCTCCCAACCATAGGCTGTTAGGCAGGATACGTGAGGATTTACCTTCACGTAAAATAAAAGTAGGATTGTGAAAATCTACTCTCACATAACTAAATGGCTCAAGGCTATCAGTGTCAACGCGCTAACAATGTCTGAACTCATTAAGGCCACTTCAACTAATTAAATATTTCTTTGAGCGCGAAAGTTCTACGTAGTTTATTAGTTTAAATGCATTTAAATTGAAACTTTAAGTTTAAGTTCTAAATTACAAGTTTATCAACGTTAAAGCTCAATACAAATCGAATAATAATTTCAAAGTTTAGGTCTTGTTAATTTAATTAACTTATTGTAAGTACTTATTAAAAGATATAACGTAATTTAGGCTACAAGACGATAATTTAACAATAATTTGGATGGAGCACACTGTGAAAATAAAAGTTTTCATTGAGGTTTGATTTCCAAATAAGTAATTTTCATTGATGAAATAATTAAAGATTTTTGCTGGAGTTTCCATGGTCAAGTAAAAATACATAAATAAGGTTCACAGAGTAGATTGATCGAACTAACTAGAATAAGTCACGTGCTCCCATGAATCGAACAATGCGATCAAACCGCTTGACCTCAGGGGACTAAAGGTGTTTTTCCATCCTGTTGATATCCTTCCGAAGACTTACCCGGGGCTCCCAACATTAGGCAGTAGGGAACTTGTGGTTTTTAGTCGGTAAAAGTCCGGCATAGCATTTGTAAGATATGCTTATAAATAAGTAAGTTACTATAATTTTCATTTGACACGTGGTGAACCACTAGATTGATATTTTATTTGTTATATTTTTATTTTAATAGTATTTTTATTTAATATTTATTTCTAAATTAAGTGTAAAGTATTTAAGTATCGAAAAGATAGGTTTTCGACCACTTCTACAATATTACGTAATATCCTACCCCACCAATTGCGAAGATATAAAAGTGTCTTCACTTACAGAGCAACGGCCATTATTGTTCGTCAAGTTGTCTTTTGAAGTAGGTACAGATATGGTTCAGTAGTTAAGTAATTAAAATTTATAGAATTAGTAAATATCTTTCTGCATAGTAGCAATACGTTATGATACGTATTACTTGGAACTTATATTGTTGGGCCAGTCAGTCGCTGAGCAGCCGTCTTAAGGGTACGTTCCTCATTAATAACTTATGTAATTTATCTGATCTGATGTGATGTGTAATATATGTGTTGAAATTAGCAGAGGTCTACGTCCAGCAGTGCTGGACTGCCATAGACCGATTGGATTGATTGTATTCAAAGTTATTTTATACTGCCCATGGCTTGGTTTAAAAGATAATGTATATAGGTACTATCCTGCTGAACTATTTGTAAAGATATGACCCGTGTTGCTATTAATTGTAATGAATGACGTGTACCAACTATTGATGGAATTAGATTATAGTAGAAATAGATGTATAGCAATTAATGTGACTTTGAAAAGAGTGGCCGTGAGTTTTATTGCAAGGTTTTTTCTCATAGGCTCTACCTATTGCGGATCTGGCGGTAAATGTAGAATTGGAAATCTTGACGACAATAAAGATATTTTTATCTCATATTCATTTCTTTTCATTTCATAACTTGTTAGCTAATACCCTCCTTACAGAATATGCCTCTGGCTATCCCTTCGGGGATAAAAGGCGTGACCGTATGTATTGATATACCTACCTTCTACGAGACGAATCTAACACATTCATGACGGATTTTCCACACGTAAAAAAAAACACGGTGCTTTAAATGTGCCTCGGGTGGAAAAATACTCTTAAAACGTGGAATCCACTACCTAGGATTCCATTTTTTAGTTGTACGCAATAAGAACATGTTGCTTAAACTATTTGATCTATATTGTTTTGAAGTATTATAATATGTAAATGAAATACACAACATTACAATTTACTTAATAGGAATCAAATTTTTGATGAAAAGTCAAAGGATATGAAAACGTTACAAAGTTAATTAAACTTGAACCGGCGGAATAATTATAAATCCTTTAATAACTTTGATTTCGAATCAGAAATATTAAATTTATCATTAGGTTTGAAAGTTGCCTTTTAACTTTTGTAATGGTATTTCTGATTCGTAATCATAATTATCCTACTAATATTACAAATGTGAAAGTTTGTGAAGATGTTTGGATGTCCGACGATACCCTCGTTACGGCGCGAGACGACAGCCACGGCAGGGGTTGCTCAAGACGTGGGTCGGATACAGCGGCTGGGTCTTGAGGTCGCCCTTCACAAACCCGAGGCTTTGTGCTTTCACGGACCTCGGAAGAGGCCACCTGCGGGATCCAGCCTACAGGTAGGGGGCATCAGCATCGGCTACAAGACCAAAACTACAGCATGACGTGAGAGATTCACGCACGCCCCTCCTAAGAAGCGAGATAACATCTGAAAAACACCTTAAAGACGCGGGATAGCACCCCAACCCCCCCCCCTAGGTGATGCCGCAGTTGTAGCCGTAGGTCTGTTGGGAGTCCTGGGGTATTAAATTAAGCTAACATAAGCTTGTGTTAAGGGATCTGGACGACTGATATACATACTTATGTATATTTCTAAATACATGCATATTATACATAGTAAACACCCAAACTCCGAAACAAACATTTGTGGATCACACAAATAGTTGGACCGATCCAGGAACTCCCGCACCGCAGGCGGTATCACTACCGACTACGCCACAGAGGCAGTCAAATGTGCCCCGTGTGGCGACGGGGCACCGTGTTGCGACGGGTAAGAGCACAAAATGTCGCCACCCCAATACATCCCGGGGGGGTCGTAAGAGGCGACTAAAGGAACACTTTCGCAAAAAGATTCATTGCGTAGAGAAGGAAAACTCGAAATGAAACCCGGTTGTCAGGAAAATGACAATCGTTAAGTCAAGTTGAAGGCGATATGGGCGGCTTGAAAAATTTCAACGGCGGGTCGGTAGCGGCGACCTGCGCCTTTCCATTTCAACATGGCAATAGGGTCACCATCTATTTTTATGTTCCACGTAGGACATAAAACTATAAGGTGAAACGTGGGCGTAGACTATGCCTCTGCCTACCCCTTCGGCGATAAAGGCGTGATTAAACGTATGTATGTATGAATCAGAAAAGCTTATTCCAATCAAAATATTCACAAATAGATTTTACCATATTGTTCTGTATGTAACTAACAAATAAACGCGAAGTAATATTATTAAATGCAATTCGAATAACTTTTTCTTTAAACTATGCGCACTACAGAGGCATCGTTATCAACAATGCAGTTCAATTAATTCGGATGAAAGGCGAGTATCGAGTTGAAAACTGTATTCGAAATAAAATTTAATCGAGATCACTCGTACACCAAATAAGATAAGTATGAACTGAACGCGGACAAGTTTGTGAAAACAGTCGGGAATTTTTTTCGATGATTCAATAAAAATTTACCATGTCTGTCCGTCTGCTTGTCTAAACTCTAGCTCTGACACTTAGTTTTAAAAAGCTATATTTTCCAGAATGAAGTGGTAAAATCAACTTTGTCAAAAAATATACCTCCGCCACATAAAGTGACGATGTTATCTATTTTTCTCGACTTCCCTGTAGTATGAAATACCGTTGAATATCTGTTTTAAAACATAAAAATTTAATCAAGTAGTCCGTTTGTCAAATATTAAGCGTTTAAGTGCTAAAATCTGTTTGTCAAATATTAAGCGTTTAAGTGCTAATTAACACGCTTTTATTAGCTTCACTTGTAACTATGTATGTAAGAAAATCTTGGAATGTTAATTTGACCCTTTTCCCGTTCTTCGATCAGGCTGAAATTTTGCATACGCTCTGAGTTCTGATGACAATACATGACTAGCTAAAAAACGTCATTACAAATCCAATATGGCGGCCTCTCCAAAATGGCGGCCTGGCTGTTTGAAATCCACCCTCATGATATGGGTATCGAATGAAAGGGTTTGCTGTCAGGAATACGAAAAAAATAGTCACGTGATTTAAATCAAGATGGCGGACAGGCTATTTGAAATGCACCTCCATGATATGGGTATCAAATGAAAGGACTTGAAGCGTGTTTTTTAGTTTTTTTAACTATTTTACAATTATTTATTGATGTCAGAGATAAGTCTTTTCTCCTGCCCCTCCCCTGCCAGTCAAACAAAGTAGACCCGCTTGCACAAAGACATATCTCATTTTAGCGTCAATTTAGATTTACTCACATGCAACGTAAACAAGCGATGAATAGAAATTTGGCCGTAGATGAAGAGCTCTTGCTTAAATTAGTACCTACTGCAATAAAGCGAGTAAATAAAACTAAATATTACCAACATCAATACATATAATAAAATCGTAACAGGTCGCTGTCTGTACATGGAAGATAAATAAGAAAAAATATGATAAATATGGCTTTATAAACGCAAAAGAACCCAAAACAATGATTTTTAGAATTTTTGTCTGTTTGTCTGTATGTCTGTATGTCTGTATATCTGTTTGTCGGTACGGTTGTTCACGCTAATCTCAGTAACCGCTCAACCGATTGCAATGCGGTTTTTAAGCTATTGCATAGCTTCTATCGCGGGCCTTGCGTGGACACCGAATCCAGAAATTGTGTCACGAAAACGAATCACACTCTCGGCTACCTTCGGCCACGTTCGTGTATCTCGTCTCGCACTTCATAATTTTTTTGTTTACGTCAAATTATGAACTCTGAAGTCGTTATAATTATATTATTATTATGTCAAATCAAATAATCCAAAAATTGATGCTTGTACCCAGAATCGATCTTGCGCCTTCTGCGTACCGATCCGCGTCTTAACCACTCGACCAAAGTTGAATTAAGAATGCTGGTCGAATTTAGAGTTCATAATGTGAAATGACAATTTCAATGCTGTCAATTACATTACTTGCTGTCAATTTACTTCGTCTAAATAAAAATTCGACTATAGGTGTATAGGTATTCATCATCTATGTACAACAGTGAACTGTACTCGTATAATTTGTGTAAAAAGTGTTTTAAATATGAATAAACAAAGTGCATTTATTATTGAAGAAAGTCACGAAAAATAGTGGAAGAAAATGAGTGAGTAGGTACTCTGTATACATACATTTTACTATTATTATCACCAATGCAGTATTATTTTTTGTTTTGTTAATTTATATATAATACTGCTATAAAGATAACCAAACCCGGGAGTACGTTCCCATGGGAAGCGGGAAGAAAATTTCATGCTGACGTAGCCGCGAGCGCCATCTATCCTATACCTATGTACTTTAAACGTGTCATAAAAGTCACAACAATACCATAAATGCATATTTCAAAGAATGTCTATTATTACCATAAAATTTGTAAAAATAGTTTTTAAGTAGATAAGGAGAAACCTATTGTTTTATCTTTTAACTAGCTGACCCTCGCAACTTTGTTTACGTCACACAAGGTCTATGAAATTAGAGGTATTTATTAATCATACTCATCAAGTAGCGTGTGAATCTGCCCTGTTTGCTTAATCAAAATAGAGCTTAATGGTTAAAGCTATTCCTCAGTATAGAATTTTCCTCAGTATAAACAATTTACATACAAACACCGGCGCGTGTTAGAATTTTATTACATGTATCAATGTAGTAGACGTAACGTGTATAAAATGACATCAATCAAATGTCATCAATATTCTGAAAAAGAAATTAAAAATAGAGTTAACAAACTCTTTTGAAAATACATACTGTACCTACCTTAGAGGATCGTTATGAAGATAACAGGATAGTTAACAACCATCCATAGAAAATAGGTGGTATAATGCTGAATACCGCAAAGAACAATCGGCGGGGCATAGAATGGGGCCTATACTGATATCCTGGAGGATTTAAATGATGCCGATGTCCTGTGCCTGCTGAGGCACACACACGCCGTCATGCATGTCTGCAGGACAACGTGCAGGACAACGAGCAGGATGAGGCAGCGAATGGCTGGACTGAAATTAAAATCGACAGGCGCAAGAGATGTGGTGGAGGCACTAATTCACGTACCTCGGGAGTGTCGTGTCAGAAACTGATGGGATAGAAGAGTACCCTACATCATTTCGAGTCTCGCCAAGGCCAGAACAACCTTTACACAGCTGCGCCCCGTAGGCAGTTGCGAAAATGGACACGAAGAGTGAAACTCAAAACAAAGTAAACGTTAAAACTGTACTGCTAACTGCTATACGGATGCGAGACACGGAAGGTCACTAAAGACATTTCGCACCAGCTATAAGTCTTCGTCAAACGCTGCCTCCAATGGATCCTCGGTACATACGGGCCCGAGAACATCACGAACGTAAGACTATTGGAACGCTGCAGTGAGACCCCTATCCACCAACAGATCAAACGTCGGAAGTGTAGCTGCTGCGCTGGATTGGACACACGCTGCAAAGGGACCATGATCACATCATACCAAGGCAAGCCTTACTGAAACTACTGGTAGGGTTTCAAAAACTGTTCGATAGTAAGTAGGTACATCTATTGATAGTGGCTATAGGCTACATAACATAATGCTAAGATTAATAGGAGCGGTGTGCAGCAATGAGGAATGTTTCGAAAACGGAAAACATTTAATCGTTATAAGAGTATCCGTTGCGCCTCTGCGTAAATGGTTGAAGTTACATAAAAATAATTGATTACAAAATAATTGTTCTTCTTAAAAAGTTCTAAAATACCTATTAAGCTATTGCATAGCTTCTATCGCGGGCCTTGCGTGGAGACCGAATCCAGAAATTGTGTCACGAACAGAACAGACTTTTGGGACTTTTGGGACTTTTGGGACTTTTGGGACTTTTCGGTCTTTGAGGACTTTTGGGTCAACAAAAGTCCAAAAAGTCCAAAAGTCCAAAAGTCCAAAAGTCCAAAAGTCCAAAAGTCTAAAAGTCCAAAAGTCCAAAAGTCCAAAAGTCCAAAAGTCCAAAAGTCCAAAAGTCCAAAAGTCCAAAAGTCCAAAAGTCCAAAAGTCCAAAAGTCCAAAAGTCCAAAAGTACAAAAGTCCAAAAGTCCAAAAGTCCAAAAGTCCAAAAGTCCAAAAGTCCAAAAGTCCAAAAGTCCAATAGTACAAAAGTCCAAAAGGCCAAAAGTCCAAAAGTCCAAAAAACCAAATTCCAAAAGTCCAAAAGCCCAAATGTTCACAGTCAAGTAGGTACTTGGTACTTTACTTTGTTGAACATAGGCCTTAAAATCTTACTAATATTATAAATGCGAAAGTTTGTGAGTGTGGATGTTTGTTACTCTTTCACGCTCAAATCGCTGAACGGATCGGGCTGAAATTTGGTACTGAGATACATTATAGTCTGGAATAACACATAGGCTACCTTTTATCCCGGGAATAACTTCCCGCGGTAACAAATTTTACGCGGGCGAAGCTGCGGGCATCAGCTAGTATTCTTATATAGAAATAATTATACTAGCATAGTTGGTAAAAAAGGCTATGTAATAGCTTTACCGCAGCAGTCCCCGAGTGCCACACGTCTTTTTTTTTTATTGTGTTGAGGTTTGCTCCAGTTAACATTTAGCGTTTGTTTTATGTAAATCGGTTTAGAAATAAAAGAGTTATAACACTTTTAAGAATCAGATATTTTGAAAATTTTAAGTGTAGGGGTTTCTTTGAATGTGGGTGAACCTAAACTGGCGTGTTGGTCGTGTTGGCGTGTCGCGTCTATTTTAAAACAATTCAGTCCACGCCTTCGGCGCGGACTGAATTGTTTAAAAATAGTCTTAATCATTAAGCTCTTTTATGATTAAGCAAACAGGGCAGTTTCAGACGCTGCTTGATGACTCTGATGAAGAAATACCTTTCCTTTCATACACCATATGTGACGTAAACGAAGTTGCGGGGTCAGCTAGTAATATATATTTTGGGATCTGCTTGTATATCAAGCTATTTCGAATCTTCTGTATGTGTGCAATAAAGATTGTTATTGATTGAAAGCACAGATAGAGTTTATGAAACAAATGTCTACAAAGTCAATTTTGATGTTATGCCGGATTAAATATAAACACGGCTTTATCCCTGAAGGGATAGGCAGAGGCATAGTATATGTCCACATTTCACCTTACAGTTTTATGTAGCATGTAATAGGTAGTGAGCCTATTGCTGTGTTGAAATGGACAGGCACAGGTCGTGGCAACCCGCAGTTGAAAATTTTCAAGCCACGGTTTCATTTCGAGTTTTCTTCACCAAGCAGCGCATCGTTTTGCAAAAGTGTTGCCTTAGTCGCCTATTACAACACCCTTGGGATGAATCTTGGTGGTGACATTTTGTACTCTTTTCCTTAGACAGCTACTAACTAGCTAGTGGAAGTCAGGTCCCACACAGGACAGGGGTCCTTGTGTGGCAATACACAAGGAGCCGTCGCCACAAAGGGTAGGATTGTAACTCACTAAAATCACCCGGAAGCCTTTCCAGCTGACTAGCGCTAGCTAGTTCGTGGCTGTCTAAGGCGACCCGGGTAAAACCTTCGAAAAAAAACCAGGGTTCATGACAGACTTTGATTACCATCGCGGTCTCACAGTTTATTTGGTGTCGAAATGATTGTAAGAACACTGTATGACTCCTGGATACTGGAATATAATCAGGGTGAATACTCAATTGCAAGTAACAATGGATATAATTATAGGATCAAATGTGTTTGTTTACATTTTTGCGCAAAGCTATTGAAATACAGTATAGTAGCTTATATCGAGTGTGGATTTGTGGCCCTTCTATGACGTCACACAAGCTTTATAGCCGTTAAGTAATCCTAGGACACGTCTACGAGAAATAGTTGACGAACTAAGGAAATCTAGGCACTTTTGGAAGTAATATGTTTATTTTAAGTAGTAATTAAAATTCGTACAAATTGGTAGCAACTGAAAACTAAATAAGCCTACCGCGCGGCTTAGGCGCTATAGTCTGTTTTTGTAGTCAAAGAAAATGGTTTTTTGTGTAAATACCCAGTACATCTTACAGTAAATAACGTTTCTGCACTTCTCCTAGTAAATATTGACATCCTTCACCTCAAAATAACGAGACGACGAGAACTTATTGCTAGGAGAATGTCTAAATATTTGTCATACAAAATTCAAGATACATTTCTATCTTGTCTGCGGAAGTCATTTAAATTGTACTAAAAAATAGTCTATTATTGTCAAACGAAATTTATGAAGTGATGGTTAATTTCTTGGACTATCTATGTGTTTGTATTCACAAAATAGTGGTATTTGTAAGTGAAATATGATTCTCTGGGCACGTTCTGGAGCAAAACTATTATAATTATTGTTTTTCCTTTGGATTCCTCGGTCGAACCGGATAACTAGTGACACGGGCCTAAGCCAAGTGTTCACCAGTGGAAATTCTGTTTGTTTGAGCTAATGTATTGTGAGTATTACAAGACATAGCGTGTGTTGTGTCTGATTCGAATGGTAAAAATTTTCGTACTATTCTACACGTGTTTTGTATTGCAGCCTTTTGTAAAAGATTGTATGTATTTGGTGAAAGTTTCAGTGTAGTGAGAGAAGTGTGAAGTTGTTTTGGTATTACTCCTGTTGTGGATAGTACTATTGGGACTATTGCTACTTTTTCTAGATGCCATAGACGTGTTATTTCGTCTTCAAGTTCTGTGTATTTTGATAGCTTTTCGGCGATTGTTTTATGCAGATTATGGGTGTTAGGTACGGCTATATCGATTAAGTAACCAACTTTTGATGATTTGTCAATAACAGTGATGTTTGGTCTATTATAGTGTACGGTTTTATCCGTTAGGATAGCCCGGTCAAAATAAAACTTCACGGAGGCATTTTCTAAAACTGTTTGTGGCTTGTATTTGTAATATGGTGTAATGGCGTCTATAAGTTTATATTGGTGTGCTAGTTTTTGATGGATAATGTTGGCAACTTGATCGTGTCTGTGATTGTAATCAGTTTGCACTATTGCTTTTCAGGCTCCTGTTATGTGTTGTATGGTCTCAGGTGAACTATTGCATTTTCGGCATGTGTCGTTAGCTAAATTTTTAATTATGTATTTTCTGTAGCTTTTAGTTTCGATTACCTGATCTTGTATGGCAATCATGAAACCTTCAGTTTTTGGGAAGAGCTCACCTCGTTGAAGCCATGCGTTCGACGCTACTTTATTGACATTTGGTTGGCACAAGTCTTGGCGATGTCTTCCGTGTAATACTTTCTGGGTCCATTCTGTCAGCCTAGTTTTATCATCTGTGATTTTTTCGTTTATTCTGTTCCGTAATGTCATGAAGATTTAATGGAGTTAAATGTTGGTCGTTCTGAGCTATTAATTTATGCATTTCAGATGTTTCAGCTTTTGCAAAAAAAATATTTTCTTAGAGTTTGGATTTGTTTGCTGTGTAGATTTGAGATGTCAATTATACCCCTACCTCCTTCTTTTCTTGGTAATAGCAGGCGTTGTAAGCATGAACGAGGGTGATTTTTACGGAACTTTGTCAGGGTGGTATTGACTTTTCTCTGTAACTGCTTGAGTTCAGTCTTATTCCATTTTATTATGCCAAAAGAGTAGGTGAGTAGGGGTACTGCGAAAGTGTTAATGGCTTTAATTGTGTTTCTAGAGCAGAGTTGGGTTTTTAAAATCATGTTTAACCTGTGTTGGAACTGCTGGGTGAGTTTATGTTTCGTGTCTTTGTGGTGTATTTGTTGTGACTGATTGTATCCTAAGTATTTATAGGTATCTTGTTCTTCTAAAGATGCGATCTCTGCTCCCGTATTCAAGCTGTATTGATGTTTGTAATGCTTTCCTTTTTTAACTGAATTGATTTTACATTTGTCAATGCCAAATTCCATTCTTATATCTTCTGTAAATTTTTCTATTATATTAGCTAGTTGGTTTAACTGTTCTTCGCCCTCGGCATATATTTTAATATCGTCCATGTAGAGTAAATGATTTATTCTTATTTCTTTGTCTGTCTGTCAGGTAATTTATCTTTAAGAAAGTATCCAGCTGAAGTGGTATTCAATTTATTAGAAAGTGGATTAAGGTCAAGGCAAAACCAAAGCGGACTTAGTGAGTCACCTTGGAAGATGCCTCTTTGTATTTTAATCGGAGTGGATTCTAGTCTTTCGGTTGACGTAGTAAATGTAAGTACGGTGGTCCATTGAGTCATTAGAGTTTTTAGAAATTTTATGATTGTTGGATTGATTTTGTAAATCTCAAGAATTTGTTCTAGCCAAGAGTGTGGTACTGAGTCGTATGCTTTTTTGTAGTCTATGTACATGCTGAATAAGTCCGCCTTAGTTTTTTGCACTTGTGTCTGTATAACGGAATCTATTACTAACTGTTCTTTGCAGCCTTGACTGTATTTTCATGTTTTCATTGCATGTGTGGATATTTTTATTAGAGTCAATGTGTTGATAAATCAATTCTGTTATGCAACTTGTTATGATTTTATAAATGGTTTGTAGGCAAGTGATTGGTCTGTATTTTGCTGGGTTGGAGAGATCAGTGTGGTCTTTTGGGATCATGAAAGTTTTACCTATTGAGAAATATCTTGGTATTGTGGTAGGGTCTAGCACGAAAGTGTTTATCCAGTTATGTAGATGGCTGTGGATGGGAGTAAACTGTTTATACCAGTAACTATGGATGTAATCTGAGCCCGGTACTTTCCAGTTATGTAAATGACTTAAAACTTATTTTAAAGTTTCTAAGGGGATAAAATCAAATGGCATTACCTCTATGTCTCTGTTATAGGCTTCACTCTGCACCCATTCTGCTGCAGTATTATGTTGATTCGGATTCTCCCAGATTCCTGCCCAATAATTTTGTAAACTCTCTGTTGTAGACATGCATCGCGTATTGTCACTGTAGTTATTGTTTTGACTGTTACTGGTTGTTAGTTTGATATTGCGGTAAAAAAGTTTTTCGTTGTTGGTAAATTGCGTGTTTTGCTGTTTTCTAAGAGTACATGCTTTGTATCTTTGTAGTCGTCCTGATAAAACGGAGAGTTTTTGTTTTAGTGTATCTAGTGTGTGTGTGTTCTGAGTGTTCGGTTCCTCGTGTATCGTGTGGGTTTTGTATTGTTCCATAATTCTTTTAGCATATTTAACTACGTTTTTGCTCCTATTACCATTCATAAATTGAGTAAAACGGGCTATGTCACTTCGTAATTTTTCTAACTACTTCTCTAAACGGGTTTGCCAGAACGGTTTGTGATGTTTTTTTTGTGCTTGTTGTACGGTTGATCCGTTTTCCAGACGTATTTTGGCTCCATTTACTTTAGCGGCAGTCCACGCTGCACAATAAATTATAGTTTGTAGACTGTTGAAGTCCATATCTTCTTTTAAATTTTCGGGCAAAGTTGTTTTGTTTATGTAAGCTATTATACCTGAGAGTTTTTTAGATGGTTTCTGTTTAGGTATATAGGTTCTGTTTGTGGGATCGGTGTCTTTGTAAAACTGTAATGCATCGTCAAACGTGGTATCTATTTGTGCAATTCTGCTGAGATTTGTTTCTAGAGTAGTCTGTGTAGTTTCTGTGGAGTCTGTTTCCAAAGTGTTTGTGGCGTGATCATCCGTGTGCTCAAGTCTATGTATGCTAGAATTTACTGTGGTAAGGTCATTATCTGTGTAAACGTCGTTATTTGTACCTATTTCTTCTAATACTTGTAGCTTTAACGAGTCTAGCCTATCTCGGGTAATGTACTTATTATTAATAATTGCTCTCCTTTGATCAGCTATTCGTTGTACCGATAAATGAGCTAGCGATGGAAATCTGCTTATAAAGTCTTTATGCAGTGGTTCTCTGTATGCTGTCTCGTTAGTGCCTCGATTAGTTATACGATAGTATGAACGCATAATGGCTTCATTCTGCTCCTGTGTCCATTTGATCCGGGTCCCTACGGTGTTATGTGAGTTAAGTTGGTGTGTATTTGGGTTTTGTTGCGTCTGATTGAGAGAAATTTGTGTGTGTTGGGCGGAGGAATTTATTTGTAACTGATTTAATTCGGTTCTTACTTCATTCCTTAACTGATCTATTACTTTTTGTGAAAGCAGCTTATTACGTATGATAGCCCTACGCTGATCTCCTACCCTTTGTCGGCTTACTTGCATGTGTGGATATTTTTCAATAAATTTTAAATGCAGAGGTTTCAGATAGGTTTTTGTGCCTGTGTCTAATAAAGTAAGATGAAAATATGTGCGCGATATGAACGTGTTCATTTCAAGTGTCCATCGTTTGCGCGTTGAGGGGATACTCGGAGTGGGTGCGATGATATCGTCAAAATTGACGTCTTGCACAACACTGTCGAGAGTACTAATAGTTGACAAGGTAGGTGTTCTTCTTATCATATAAGATGGATGAGATGATGGTATAGATGAAAATAGTGATACGGTATCATCATCCGAGCAATCAGCTGTAGCTTCTACGTCGTGAGTCCGCCTGTTCAACCCTCGGCGACCGGCTGTAATATTCTTGTCGATGGGAGTCCGCCTGCTCAACCCCTCACCGCCGATGGATCGTCCACTGTAGCACCCAGCATCGGCTCTAAGTGCGCCCCGGTGACCCTCGGGAAGTGGTCTTAAATTATATTTCTTCTTATTCATCTCCATAAACGGGTTACCTTTGCCTTGTTAGCCGCATAAGTATCTTTAGAATGCGTGTCCGTTCCCCACGTAGCCTGATGTTCGGCTTGGACGTAAGGTAGGGCTTCGGGGAACCTATTATTATTTAATTATTATAATATATTTTTAATAAGTATTATATAAAATAATTATATTATTATTTTTTCCAGTCAAATAATCTTATGTGTAAAATACAGTACATAGTAATAAGGCTCAAAATAGCACCGCACAATTGTTTAAAACCACACGCTTCAAGTCAACAAATTTGTTCGTGAATATTCTATACAGTAATCTTACCCTTTTTATTTTCCACCAAAATGCTGGCGGGTAAAGGTTTTCACGTTGACGAGTTTACCTAGGCTAGCTTTGTTTTCTTTGCGGTCCCCATCAACCTGATTGATTGAGATTGAAACATCCCTTGCAACCTCGTTCTAATTCTTCGCCACTGAAACTTTTTTTTTCTTGAACATTTAAAACACGTTATGAACTTGATATTAAGGTAAGTGCTTATGTAATTAAAAAAGTACTTACTTATGCAAATAAATTAAGAAATTAATTAAGCGTCAAAATTAGTAGTAGGATACAGATAAATATTCATATAATGTGCACCAATTTAATTAAAATCGTAAGATTGGATGCGTTTTAGGCACTGATCTGGAATAGATCTCAAGGACGGACTGGATATAGACTATAATTTGTTGACGTGCATTGGGAGAGACCTACGCCTTACAGTGAACTGCCGTAGACTGGTTCGATAGTATTAATGTCAGGGGAAGTCCTTTGACCAGAAAGCGATTATTTTGAATTTACAAGAGAAGAATAGCTTACAAACCCATACACACATACTAAAGCTTGCTCTTTATTCACCTAGCTGTCTTATCTGATCAGTTTACATTACTTTTAAACTACATAAATATTCTGCTCTCCGTCTAGACGGATTGTAGATAACATCGGATCGTCTGGCTTAGTGTACGTTTGTCAACTTCATTCTATAGTGCAAGTCCTTAATTCTAAATGGGTAGGTACTTATTTAACTTAGCAGGAGTTCTGTAAGTTTCGATTATCCTTATAATCCTCTACTCATCTTATCTTTTGAAGAAAAGAAGCAATTATTATTTAATAATAATTTAATTTTTTGTAGATTTTAAAAATACAGTAACTATCGTCTTTACAAAAAACCTAATAGTTATGCTCGCCACAAAATCCAATAAAACTTAGTGTCGAGCGAGCTACCATCGCAAAGCAGTGTCAGCTTGTCCAGTAAACAGCTTCATTACGTCCGATAAAGGCGGCCACTTAATTTATTTATTCTTCAGCTATAGCTGAAGAATAAATTAATTAATAAAATTAAGGGACAATGATTTATTCGGTGCAGTTTACTTTAAAAGTTTCAGTACAAAACAAATCACTTTAAATTCATTTGGTAGGCTAGTTTATAGAAAATTAATTATTACAAGATGGCGCCCGAGGCTCCGGTAGCATGGAATTTCAAAATAATAACAAATAAAAAAAATGTGTTAAATTTTCAGGAAATCTTCTTAAAACAGATTATTCAGATACGAACCACAAAATCCAATAATACTGATTACGAGCGAGCTACCGGCGCAGAGCGGTGTCGTCAAACTTGTTCAGTAAACAGTGGTCCACTAAATTAATTTATTCTTCAGCTCAAAGGACAATGTTGGTTTGGTGCAGTTAACTTTAAATGTTTCAGTTTAAAATAAATCATTTTGAATTCGTGTTGTATATTAGTTTTAGTTTATAGTAATTTATTAAATTCTTGAATAACATACCTGCGACTATGTTTCTTTGTCTCTATGTTTATAGCTATTATTTGTTTTGTGCTTGAGCAACAAAAGGTGTTGCTTAGTAAATTTCAGAACCAGTCACGGGAGCATTTGGAAGTTTTGAGAATTAGAATGAATTTTACGACTCAGATTGTAGACTGTAAGTGCTACGAATCTTTTGTGTAGCAAGAAGCTACGAAAGCACTACGAAGTGCTACTCGACTGACAAAAAATTAGGCGTAGGTCTGTTGGGAGTCCTGGAGTATTCTTTCGAGGGCTTATCCGGGGCTCCCAACGTTAGGCTGTTAGGCAGGATACGTGAGGTTTTTAAGTCGGTAGAAGTCCGGCATAGCATCCATGAAGGATATTCCCTCACATAAAAAAAGTGAGATTGTGACAATCTACTCTCACATAACTAAATGGCTTAAGGCTATCAGTGTCAACGCGCTAACAATGTCTGAACTCATTAAGGCCACTTCAACTAATTAAATATTTCTCTGAGCGCGAAAGTTCTACATAGTTTACTAGTTTAAATGCATTTTAACTGTAACTTTAGTTTAAGTTACAAATTATAAGTTAATCGAAGTTAGAAGAGCAATACAAATCGAATAATAATTTCAAATAAACATTTTAAACTTTAGGTTTTGTTACTTTATTTAAATTAGTACTTATTATAAAATATGGCTTAATTTGGACTACAAGACGATATTGCATATTGGGCTTATGTTAGAGCTTACAAACACAAGGTCAGGGTTATAGCCTCTGCTCCATCGGCGGCTGTTAAACGATGGAGGGAGCTTTGGGTCATGCAGTAGGGTCAAGTCAACGGCGTCTGCCCATTCCTCTACCGCAGCACCATCGGGGTTGGTGTTACTATAACCCCAGGCTAAGCTGTGGCTGTTAAAGTCTCCCAGTATCATCCGTGTGGCTCGGGTATCGAAGTTTGCAGGTTTAGTAAACTTAAAGTTTGAATTCGGTGGTTTATAAACTAAAGTTACAGTACAGGTGCCCGTGTCAATTGTAATCACCTCAATAGAGTCCTGTGAGGTGTGTTGTGTAGATGATACGATCCTAGTTTCAGGCTTACAGAAAACCGCACTGCCGTACTTTGCGTGTGCTATTTCGGCAACAAGTGTTAGGCCTTCTATATGTGGTCTTTGGTCGTTAGTGCCACGGTGCGGCTCCTGCACACACATAATATCGCATTGTGTTGAGCGGCTGAGTTCGGACAGTAGAGATGATTTAGCATCTGAAAAGCCTTCGATGTTAATCGAAACCACTGTTATCGCTGGCTTTAAGAGTTGGTGATGTTGGGAAGTCGCATTTTGGTAAATCATTGTGTTGAGAAGATTGGCCGGCTAGACTCTGCGTTACCGAGTGCTAGCCGTTTCCAGGGTGCGCCGAACGTTATCGCTTTGCGTAGGTGAACGTTACTCGGGGAGGCTCTTCTCATGCACCCCATTGTGTTCTAAACTGGATCTCAGGACTCGGGATAGCAACGTTAACGTGAATAATCTAGAAACTTGTTCGGTTTGAATTGTACATCAAGCTAAGCTATAGTTTTTAACTCTGTATTGGCGCTGTAGAGGCGCTCGTCGTATCGTATCTTAAACGATTACTAATTGTGCGTGTCCTAAATAATAATATTTTCTTTCTTTCTTTCTTTATTACTGCCTCGGATGCATGACCACTTGCTACATTGCATTTATGAGCTTTTTCTTGCGTGTTAGGCACGTTAAGCTGCGTGTTGGTCTCGGTTGTAAGCCTAATTTAAGGCCTTATTTTAGGAGACTTTAAAAAATTGAAACCAGCGTCTGTCTACATCAACACAGAAATTGCCTCGTACCTCTTACTTGGAATAAAAACACTACTAAACCTCTGCCTACTCCTTCGAGGATAAAGGAAAAGGACATCTTTCGAGGACGAGGACCTACCCAGGGCTTCCAATCGTAGGCTGTAGTATGATACGTGTGATTTTAGTCGGTAAGAGTCCGGCTTAGTATCAATGACGGATTTACACACGTAACAAACAAGTATGTGAATATCTCTGGTATCATACTTCTATAGCGTAGCTTACGTTATAAGAGTAGCCTTTATTTTTTTCGAATAACCTTATACAATATGACGACATGTGATACTGGCAGCGACACATCTATTAGATTCGCGTCGGTCATGTAAGCTGCCTCCGAATACCAAGAGATACAGTGAAATCTTATTAGAAGACGTCTGGTCTTTACGGTGAGCGATATTTCAGAAGTCAATCAGTAAATAATTAGTCTATCTCAGACCACATAGCATCCCAATTTTCAACATTTTGGGAGGGTAATTGGCTTTACAGGATCATTTGATACCTATTCTGAGGTAGTTCTGAAAAAAAAAACATTCTGTACCAATGAACATCTAGAAAATTTTAAATATTACAGATTAAGTACGTATAATTACATTAAATAGTAATGTCATCGGAAGAGGTATATACCTAGTATCAGATTAGTTTTTCAACACAAACGGGGTTAAAAGTTGAATTAATAAATTCGAAAGTGGTCAAACGAACGAGATCTGGAGGCGCCGACCCGTCAATTTGACAAGTGATGCACCAAAACCTCACGCTATCCTTTAGGTTCGAGGTCACCACATAGGTCTTTTCGATCCCATCCGTGTATAGTTCTTCGAGCAAAGTTTTTTTTTCTTTTGAATGCCATTATCTGATTCAAAGACGCAATGTAAAAATGATAACATCATTGTTGTTGGTTGCAAACATGGAGTGTAACTTGAAGTTACAAAGACGTTATAGAAAGTTGCCCCAACTCAGTATCTGTACTCCAAATCTGCTTATAACTTCCTGAGTGGTCCTTTATTTTGTACACAATGTTGTAAATGAATAATGCTAGAATATCTGTTGGAGAGTGACATTAAAATCTTTCAGAAAGAAATAAAAGTAATCATGTTAAAACACGATAATATCATTTCTTGTGTGTTTATATGTCTGCAAGATGTTTTTCTTTTTCTGTTTTCAACCAAAAACCCTTATCTACAACGACACAAAAACGTTGATTAAAACCGGTCTTGCACTTTTCGAGTTTTGATATTATCAAGACATTTGCAGTTTCATTTCCATTAGATGCCTAGGTGAATCCAAGATTACTTGAACTAAAATTCTTCATTCCTTTCGCTTATTCGTAGTCGTGCATTGATATACAAAAACGTAGATCAATGCTGTCGTGTCATCCTGCCTGCCTCCTGTCTTATAACTTTAGTTTTAATTTCCTATTGGTGAAGCTACTGCACCTATTCATATTTCTCTACAAATTTATGAACGGATTCTGCACATCGATGAACTTACAATGCCATTTTCGTCATTCTTGTTAGTCACAGGTTGGTAAATGTTTGCATAATGTATATCCGAGGTACGGAGGCTTCAATCAAGGCCGCTTTGTGTCCAAGACAAGGCAAAGAGAGCAAGCTAGCCGGCGGTCTTGCTATTGAAGTGTTTGGATTGCTGATTGAATAGCATCTGTATTGGCTACAGGACTATCGTTCGGTGACAAATTTGAATCGCATATAGAAAGCCTGAGCTACAGTAATTTGATACTTGTAAACAGACTTCAAATCCTACATTAAACCTTATACAAAATTAAAGAGCAACGCTCTCAACGTTGTGTACTTAATTATTATTTTTGTCTTTGTTGACGTCAGTATTATTGTTACACTGTTTAGTTATTCATATTACACCTTTTTTAGGCTTATGGTATTTCTGTTTATTTCACCGCTGAATTCTTGTAAGAATTTTTATACAAGGTTGGATGTATAGACATAATTTGTATGAAAAAGGTCCTTGAAAGGAAATAAAAAGATATCTAACAAACTTAAAATCACCAGGAAATGAACGTACGAACTTTCGTATGTTTAGACATTCTCAACTATATGTCGGTTATAATTTCGCTCCGCAATAATTTATTTTATAAGGACACTTAAAATGCCTGTGGGTGCCACATGGAGCCGCTAGAGCAGGCCGCTTGAAGCCTGCACTGTGTATATAGAGCAGCATCTTTGAAGGCATGGAGGAATCAAAAGATCTGATTAAACAACCAATGCTCGCCACACTCGAAGCAAACTTTATGTATGGAACTAGTTGGAGAGGCAATCCGGTCTATCCGACCGACTCACTGAACAAAAGGCTCTTTAAGCATCGTCTTTTCTTCTGCATCGTATACGGCGAGATACAGTGCCCTAGTGCCACCACTGCTTATACTGCTCTGAGGAGACTGCCAAGAATCAGCACTCATTGTCTTGTGTCAGCCATAGAAGTGGGAAACCTCACGCTATATCCCTTGTTTCTGGCTATTGTCCCTGCAACAGTGAAAGTGCGCTTAAATCACCACCTTGTTTTGTGAGGAGGATGTACGCAAAAGAGGCAGCGGCAAATTAACGGCAGACGAGACGCCACACTGTCAGGCGGCTCAAAGTGGCTACGCGACGTGTTCCGCCTAGAATACGAGAAAACTGACCTCCAAGTGCCTGGTAGTAGTCGCCATTGCTGATGGTAAACAAGTACCATGAGCAAATACAGCCGTCAATAACCACTGTGTAGCCATATTTTGGGAGTTTTGGGATATCCTTCCGTAGGCTTACACGGGGCTCCCAACCGTAGGGTGTTGGGCAGGATGCTTTAGATTCTTTAGTCGGTAGGAGTCCGGCATAGCATCCAATAGGATTTTCCCTTATGGTAAAAGAAAAAAGTGAACATCTCGGATAATTATGGTTCGTGGGAGCTTCTACGTGAAAAAGCAAGTGTTCGTGCCTCATTATTTTCATGTTTCCATACTGAACAGCAAGCATTTTAAATATTTTTACAGGATGTAAAGAAACACTGAGCATACTCACTTGATTACTACAGAACTATCCAAGATATAGAATTTCTGAGTAGTTAGTCAATTACAACATCTGGTAAAATACATAAATTTAGCAAGTTAAACTCAACTCCACTGAAGCTGAAGTTGTGAAATTGCGATCGTCAACCAAGAATTTAACAAGTTTACATGCAGCATAAGTTTTAATTATGGATCAGACGAGTGGAACCAACCGCAGGTAGTTGATGCATTTTTGTGCATTCATTTTATGAAGCGATCATAATAACTGTAATTCCTATGGAGTTTAAAATTGGTAGAAAGTATATGAATAAAATTTTACTCTCCCGTTTTTGTTTTACAGTATTGTAGTGTTGTTTGTTTTCCAATTAAAAACTTCTTTCTAATTTACCAGAAAGGTGCTTTGTAGTAAAGTCAATTAGCAAAATGAAACTGTTGTATTATGAAGTTAAGAGTATTTGTAAAAATAAGAATAATTAAATCTTAATCTTTCGTTACGCCTTTATCCTTGAAAACAATATGCCTCTGCCTACCCCGGCAGAGGCATATTGTATGTCCACGAACACCCCAGGAAACTCAGTCCGATCCCTCCCAAAATTCATCTTGAAATCTAATACAGTTTTTTAAATATGTAGAAAGGAGCAATTCGTGTCACTGCCAGGCAGCATTGTCTTCAAAGTCTTTAATGGTATAATAAGCTTTCTTTCAAAAGTTTTTTAAATTTATTCACTGACCAAATTAGGACCTGACCTGTTAGTTTTAACCATATCTTTTTTTTAATAAGTACGTCATAAAGCGCTTGCCACAGCGAACTTGTTAAAATGTCAATCAAATTTACAACGAACTACAAGAACTTTAATTTATGTAACTTGCTGCTACGGAACCGAGTCCGACTCGCACTTTTGTTTTATTTTTGGGTACAAGGTCTACTCTTCGCAGGAGTACAAACAGCGTACAGACCGACAACATATGTGCGGTTCATACGTATAGTATGTGTGATATTACGATGGGCAACAAGTAGGCGCTTGAAATACTCCTAGAATATCGAGCTGTGTAATTTCAATTAATATAAATAGGCATGTATTTAAATCGATATCTGTTTATTCCCTTTTTTCGAACAAAATATTACAAAGTTAAACCAATAATACTGACTTGCACACTAATTATGCACACTAAAAAAGTCAAATTCGTTATACTGTTTAATGGTATTTGCAGAACTATTTTACTGAACAAATCACTATTATTAAAATAGTATATCTAAAAATTCCTATGCTTAACAAACATATTAAAACTTTTTTAAGGAAAACCATCATCTAATTTACTTTTAGGAACATCTTTTATTCTAATTAAATACCCAATTTAATCAGTCATCTTTACGAAATTAAATTTTATTAATCAAAAAAATAAAAAACTAACCTAACCTAACCTATTCCATTATAAGATTGTAAAATTTAGAGTGCAAGTTAGTATTTTTGATAAGCAATTCGTATTTATGTGTAGCAAATCTTATATCCGGTGTACGAACCACATTTTTGGTATAAATTTGAGAAATAAAGGTCATCTCATTTTGTATATAATTTAGTTTTTTAAGTAGTACATGTTTAGTTAATCAATTGGTTTTTTTGCACAGCATTCAGATTTCTGGTATGCATTCAGTTAATTAGTGGAGTTACCTAGTGTGCAGAAAAGTTATTTAGATGTGCATTTAAAAATATCCCATATAAATATAACGAATTTAATAAAAAACTAGACATTTATGGGGGGCTCCTATACAAAAACATGATTATTTGTCGTTTTTTGGTACGGATTCGGAACCCTCCGTGAGCGAGTCCGACTCGCGCTTGGCCAGTTTTTATCCTTTGGGAATACACAATCCTAATTTTCAACAAATTGGAGTCTTTTTAAACAGACTCTTTAAAAAATTATGAATAAACAAAGAAAAGTGTAAAAAGTGTAAGTATAGAAAGTACTATACTATCAGATTTATAGGCCCAACTGTAACGAAACCATACCGCGATGTAATTTTTCGGTACAGCGCCATCTAGGCACAATGTATACAGTTAAGTCCTGTACTCGTGCAAAAGTTGACAATTAGTACTTACCGTAAATAGGGGCTAAATCAAACATTTATTTGGTAAAAAAACTGGCCAAGTGCAAGACGGACTCACCCATGGGTTTTATAGCAGCATAAGGTTTATTTTATGAAATTAAATGTTTTTTTTGAGTTATTTGAATGAAAGGCGAAAAGCGGGCTGCGACGTATTAAAAAAACCGGCCAAGTACGAGTCGGACTCGCGCACCAAAAAACAGGGCTCCGTACTAAAAAACAACAATAATTCACGTTTGTTGTATGGGAGCCACCTTAAATGTCGATTTTGTTTTAATTTCAATATATATAGTTCTAATCAAAAATTCTTTCACCATTGAAAAGCTACATTCACCCAGAGTAATATAGGCTTTACCTATTTCATTTCCATATTCCTACGGAAACGGGAGTTACGCGGGTGTAACCACGAGACGTTCGCTAGTAATATACCTATACCTTCAAAAAATTGACATAATCTATACATATAATAAAATGATAGAAAAGTCAAAACTGTACATTGGAAATGTTTAAAAAAAAATACTCTCCGGGTGTTCAACATATGATACCAAAGCCAAAAATATAGTTAGAAATTTTTTTGTCTGTTTGTCGGTTTGTCTGTTTGTCTGTTTGTTTGTTTGTCTGTTTGTCTGTTTGATTTGCTTTGTCCGGAAGGATCTCGAAAAGTACTCAATAGATTTGATTCTAATTTTTCACAAATATTCACTAGGGGTAGGGTCTTAACGTAGGCTATATATTATCACGCTACATATCCTAGGGGCTAAGCGAAAGCAATCAAATTGGCATTATAACATAACTTTCACGCGTACGAAGTCGCGGGCAACAGCTAGTAATATATAACACGGAAAGCAAAATAAAATATTGATGCATATAAATTCAAATTCAAATGTTTTAATGCGAATAATGGGTACAAAAGTTGATGTTAGGTTTTACAAACATTATTTCCTGTCATATTCCGCCGAAAGGCATGCAATAGACATTAAAATGCCAGAAGAAACGTAATAATTAAATGTTGGTGCAATTATAAATTATTATGAAATTGAACAAAATATAACTATTATAAAAATCGAAATAATAAGCCCAATTAACTGATTGTCACAAAAATATATTTACAACCATTCAACTTATAGTTACTATATTGTGTCTATCTGCCGCGTCGTTGAATAGATATTTTGCATTCTTCAATCGCTATGCAAATGAAACCAATTTGGCCGTACATAGTGACTTTACAAATCGACAAAATCTGTTTCTAGCACGTTAACAGTGCAGATATAAATTAGTAAAATACCCCTCACGTGTAAATATGTTTTGCGGAAATTTGATAAGATAAGCATAGCTAATGACATATAACATACGAAAAAGAAAAAAATAGAATGCCTATTATAATTTTTTTAGGTTTTTTTTGGTGGGTCACCTGTGGTACACTCACGTGCGCACTATAAATTTCGTGCACCATATATGTGCCACTCACGTGTACTTTGTACGTTGTCATTATCTATACTAATATTATAAAGAAGTAAAGTTTGTGTGTTTGTTAAATTGTAAGGGGTAATCTCGGGATCTACTGAACCGATTTTAAAAATTCTTTCACCAATAGAAAGCTACGTTATTGTGGAGGCTATATAGCATCACGCTTCAACTAATAGTTGCTGTTATAGCAGTAATAGTAAATGTTTCAAAAACGGGGGACGACGGAAACAGGTAATACTCTCTCTTATGTGGCGCAAACGAAGTTGCGCGGGTCAGCTAGTAAAACATAAAAATGTGGGTAGAATCTAACATTTATGCCGACCCATTAGACGATAACGTAGGTATGAGTAAAAAAAGCGCCGCTCATAGCAAGTGGTGTCGATTTCTTTTGTTTTGGTTTTGATCTTGGTTCATTATGAAACGTTCGCGGCCGATTTCTTCTTTGCCTTTGACGGAAGAGGAGTTATGGAGGATAGCGATGGTGAAGAGGATGTTGTAGAACAATTGGAGGAGTCAAACGTGTCTGGTGAGTTTAATGCAATTCAATCAAACGATGATGTTGAAACCGTGGACAATGTTAGAGATTACATTATTCATGCTTCCGAAGAACTTGATTTGCTGCCTACTTTACATACCGTCGCCTTACAATCGGATATTATAAGTTCGCCAGTTCAATGTTTGTCACCATTTCTTGGCACTGATGATACTGTGGCACCAACACCAGTCGTCGAGGGAGCTGTAAGCCCTTTGCTTATTTCTAACCAGCGAATTACGTTGCCTACAAATACTGAAGTTGCAGCATCTCAACCTAGGGACCAAGTTTTGAGACAGTTGCCTACTGCTTGGGGTTCTGTAATTAGACCTTTAGAGAGGGAAATATTCACAGGTTTTGACCAAGGAAAGCGACAAAATCAGATTTTCAATAATAATACCGATTTATGGACTATATATTGTTCAATTGTAAATGAAGAAATTATAAATATGATGGTTACACAAACAAACATATACGCCTCACAATTACTGCAATTGACCACTTTGATGCCCAATTCTCGAGTAAAACGATGGAAAGATGTTACTCAAAATGAAATGCGAGAATTCATTGGCGTTTATCTATTTACGGGTTTAGTTGACTTTCCTAGAACTGAATGTTATTGGAAAAAAAAAAAATTATATTACCATCCACTTCTTCATGAGATTTCAATGACATATGACCGATTTTCCCTTATTCTGAGATGTTGGCATTTTACTAACAATACCGAGCAGCAAGAAGGAAGGGGAAGGCTCTATAAAATACAACAATTGATTGACATATTCATAAAAAACTCGCGAGCAATATTTACACCTGGGGATACCATAGCTGTAGACGAATCAATGGTTGCTTTTAGAGGAAAATTGAATATTCGCACGTACAATCCTCAAAAAAGTAATAAATATGGAATGAAAATTTATAAGTTATGCACTGATACAGGCTATACATGGAGTTACAAAGTATACGCAGGAGAAGATAGGCAAATTGAAGGTCTTGACAAACCGGGTTCAGTGGTAGTTGCTGTGGCCAGAGAAGTATTGAACGAAGGTAGATTATTGATCACCGATAATTATTACAGTAGTGTTCCACTCGCTAGATATTTAAAAGAAAATAAAACGGACTTTTGTGGGACAGTCCGCAAAAATAGGCGCAATCTTCCAACCAATGTGGTCAATGCACAACTCAGAAAAGGTGAAATTGCTGCCGTAAAAAATGATTTTCTGACTGTTTTGAAATGGAAAGACCAGCGAGATGTGTTAGTTATGTCTACGTGTCATAATCATCAGATGCAGATGTCTACTGGTTATAGGCCAATACTGAAGCCGCAAATAATTCTGGACTATAACCGTGGCAAAAAAGGAATAGACGTAGCGGATCAGCTAGCGAGTTACAATTCTCCCGTACGCAAAACTTGTTTTTGGTACAAAAAAATAGCTGGTGATCTGATGGAAATAGCAATTATTAACGCTGTACTAATCTATAAAGACATAAATATTGGCCAAAAGTTGTCGGTGCTAAAAGGTAACGAAATTATTATTGAACACCTTCTAAACATCCAGGATCCCGCGCCTTCTCGTGGATTATCGATAGCACCATCTACACCCAGTTCCCGACATTTATTCCTAACAAAAATACCACGTCAATCGAATAAAATTGTAAGGAAACGTTGCACTGGCTGTTATAAGACTTTGATAGAAGCAGGACATACAGCATCCGAAGCGCGTAATAAAGCAAAAAAGACCGATACTCAATGTCTCCAATGCAATAAAGCGTTTTGTCTTTTGTGTTATAATGCTTGTCATTAAAAATACAACCGTTACAAAATATAGTTAATTTGTTATTTCATCTTTAAATTAAACTTTTTCTATAAAAATTGGTTTTATTTCTGTATAGATCCCACAATGTACTCGCAAATAAAACAACTCAAGGCGAATGAATTAATTATAATTATAAAAGAATAACACATATAGAACTATTAACCACATTTATTTCTGTTTTTCTCGTTATCAGTATTCACAATGCGTCCTGCCGTTACAATCTCTAATGCGCCATCTTGACTTACAGTGTCATGGCCGCCGTTTTCAAACAGGAAGTATTTAAAGTACATAGAATTTCAAATATTTCTTAATGTTTTTAAAATATAATTTTATACATTTCCAAAAAAATCAAATATTCTCAATTGCATTTTTAACAGTCGGCCATTCTGACCTTAAGTCTGTCCCAGACATATTATTCAAATAATAAAAATGAACTCCATTCAAAAAAACGTACTAACTTATACATAAATATAATTTTTCAATATATTGCCTTCATAAATATAATTTATCAATACATAACCATCAGTATTTATTATACAACACAATAAACATATATATCATTATAAAAACGTAAGTACTAACTAATACATAAATATAATTTTTCAATACATTGCCTTCATAAATATAATTTATCAATACATAACCATCAGTATTTATTATACAACACAATTAACATATCATTTTAACATTGCAAAATAATTGTTATAGTAATTAAGTTATTGTCAGCAAAGTTTACTGATTTTATTTCGGCCATCCTACTATTTCAAGAATGTCCTCATTCTATATATAAACACTCTCTAAGTTTAAATCTTTACATATTTTTTTTAATATCCACAATAAAACATTACAATGATGACAAATACTGAAATGTCTTTGTCATCGTGTCATCATCATCACGTAATGACATTTAAAAGATTATATTAACATTTCTAATCTCTCATTATCAACTAATGTCTACGTGGAATAAGAATAACATTACAGTCCAACCAATATTCACCAATAACTAGAGGATCACCATTTTCATACACAAACACTTTAACACTTTGTCACTAATTAGCTTCCATTTTTTTCTTTAGACCTATTTATTATCTCAACTCAATTAAATTCAACATTTGATTCTATTATAATTCGAAGAATTACAATCAATCTCTATGTTCTTAAGTATCCGTCAAGCGATACATTAATATTATTAGTACGCAAGGCCTCATAATTTTATTACATTTCGCACACAAGTGGTTTTATATTTCGCACACAAGGCACTTTATTCACCGCACACAAGGCGCTTCATTTTTCGCACACAAGGCGTTATACTGTGTTCTGCGCACACAAGGCGTCATGATTATCTATTACGCACATAAGGCGTCATGATTATCTTTTACGCACATAAGGCGTTATAATTATCTTATACGCACACAAGGCGTTGTTAAGTTCGACGCACACCAGGCGTTATAATTACCTTATACGCACACAAGGCGTTATAATTATCTTATACGCACACAAGGCGTTGAAAAGTTCTACGCACACAAGGCGTTATAATTATCTTTTACGCACACAAGGCGTTATAATTATCTTCTACGCACACAAGGCGTTATAATTATCTTTTACGCACACAAGGCGTTATAATTATCTTATACGCCCACAAGGCGTTGTGAAGTTCTACGCACACAAGGCGTTATAGTTACCTTTTACGCACACAAGGCGTTATAATTATCTTCTACGCACACAAGGCGTTATAATTATCTTCTACGCACACAAGGCGTTATAATTATCTAATACGCACACAAGGCGTTATAGTTATCTTTTACGCACACAAGGCGTTATAATTATCTTTTACGCACACAAGGCGTTATAATTATCTTTTACGCACACAAGGCGTTATAATTATCTTTTACGCACACAAGGCGTTATAATTGTCTTTTACGCACACAAGGCGTTATAATTATCTTATACGCACACAAGGCGTTGTGAAGTTCTACGCACACAAGGCGTTATAGTTATCTTTTACGCACACAAGGCGTTGTTAAGTTCTACGCACACAAGGCGTTATAATTATCTTATACGCACACAAGGCGTTGAAAAGTTCTACGCACACAAGGCGTTATAATTATCTTTTACGCACACAAGGCGTTATAATTATCTTTTACGCACACAAGGCGTTATAATTATCTTTTACGCACACAAGGCGTTATAATTATCTTTTACGCACACAAGGCGTTATAATTATCTTATACGCACACAAGGCGTTATAATTATCTTATACGCACACAAGGCGTTGTGACACGTGAGTATCAACACTTATACTGGAAATGTTTGGACAAAAGAAAGGGGAAATAAGAAGGAAAAGGTTTTATATCAATTTTGGATAGGAAACGAGCCTCATTGTCTAATCACTGTTAGCATATTCCCTTTCGCTATCGGTCGTTACACTTGTTGGCTTAGTCAATCTGATCCAGAGCTTCATACGATCACAGAATATACGTTACTATATTTTCGTTTTGAAAATCCATCAATACTACTCACTTCATGGCGGTCATTGCCTAATAGAGCCGTCACCTTATAAGGCCCTCTATAAGGAGGTACCAACTTATTACTATTTCCTAGGTTACTAACATTTTTAAGAATCAATACTAAGTCCCTAATTTATAAGCTACTGTGGAACGTATACATAGATCGCTCCAGTTATAGTTACAGTCTTTTTCCCGAGGAGAACTTGAGTGGGGGTCTTACCCATTTATATAAAGCATTGTTAAAACTCCTCGTACGCTATTAAGATGGGAATCCCAATTTCGATCATTGAGCAGATATGAAGCTGTACCGCGGTCCGATACAATCACCTTGGGAGACCCAAACAGTCCGATAAAATCATTTAATACTATGAATTTCGTGAATGCGTCAACCATACCCAGCTTATAGGTGTAACCTTCTTTCACTACTAACGAATAGATCAAGGTGACCAATGTGACCAATGTGGATGCACTTAAATGGTATGTCAGGCTTTCGTACTGGATGTAAAGAGCCTTGCTTTTTACCAGAGGGTTGTTTAGCGTATGAGACTGAAATACAAGCTTGTACGTACTTTTTTACAAATTGATTCATACGGGAGAACCAATAATCTCTACGCATCTCTTCGATCGTTTTATCAAAAGAGAAATACCCAGCGTCATCATGACATAGCTGACAGACTTTTCACCTAGCAACGTGAGGCACGGCCCACTTTAAATTGGAATCTACTTTCTTATTTATTTGGCCATCCTTCAGCACGTGATTATTTTTAATATCTCTGCCTTCAGAGCAATTTTTATCTTAAATACATTTAATAAGAGTTAAGCGAGGATCACTTAATTGTACAGCCAACATGAAATGATTGTCAGTGCCTATTTTTGTTATGCACGAAATATTAAACTCTTCTATACCTATGATCGATTGGCAATGCATTACGACTTAGACTAACCGCGTGTTTAAGTTGAGTACCCGGATGGTATTCAATTACGAAATAGTAATCCTGAACCAACATCCACCAGCGAGCTATCCTTGGTACAAAATAGCGCTGAGTCAAAGAGGTTCTCAATGCATTTCAGTCCGACACTACTTTGAAGTGAATGCCTAGTAAATAAACCCGGTAACGATTTAAGGACATAACTACTGCGAGGGTTTCGGGTTCATATGAGTGAAAGTGCTGTTCATCCGCAGTCGTTTGTCGGCTAAAGTATGCGATTGCGCGATGTGGTAAAGCTTCGTACGTACGTTGTAGTAAAACACCACAATACATAATACCTAGGGAGCTAGCGTCTGTGTAAAGTCTGTCAAATATTTGGGGTTATATCTATATATAACCCCAAAACAGGTCTGGGCACAAGTATATATTTAATTTTATTGAATACGTTAACTTGATCGGTTCCTTAAGTCCACTTCGCATCTGATTTAGTCATTTAAGGGTTTAGCAATACTAGCGAAATTATTTACAAACCTAAAAAAACTGTCTAGACCTATAAACTGTCTAACCTCATGAACGGTCCGACCTACTATTACTTTCATTAGAATGAGTTACATTAGATGTACACGTGTTTTCTGAATGTCCATAGCGTTTACATTTCCTACATTTAACTAACTCTTTTCTACATTTTCTAACGGTATGACCAATTTCGCCGCAGTTATAACAAGTCCCAGTAGGTCTTTTATTATGCAAGTTTTGTGTCAATGTATCCGAAGTTTGCTTTTTATCTGATAAGTCGCGTGAATCCATAATTGGTCTTCGCGAGGGTGAAGAATCCGTTAATCTACTTGAAATATTTCGAAAATACGCTAGTACCTGGTCGGGATCATCATAATGAGCACCCTGTACGTTGATTTTTATATTGTGATCAAATACTCCATGCGCAATACAGTCAACCGCTTGACGTCCCTTCAATTCGCAACAATTGACTAACATTATTTTGTCATAGTAATATTCAACGAGAGTTTCTCCTTTTCTACTTTTCCTCTGCAATATTTCCATCAATAAATCGCCATAATTTAGGTCATATAGAAACGCACGTAACAATTTATGTTGCCACTCTGTCCAACTATATACTTGACTGTAGTTAGGCTATTGTACCATTTTTTTTACAAGGCCAGATAATTTTGGTAATGAATGGAAAATTGATTGTCTTTCTGTCCAACAGTATATGTTTGCAGTTTCATTTATTTTTGCCAGCCAATCCTTCATTGTCTGTGCTTTGGACTTTGGGTCGACCTCAGTTATAATATTTTGTCCGCCATGAATACCTCTTCGAGAGTTTCCTTTTTGTAATGCGGACACTAAGCTTTTGATAAGGGTTTTGTTTCCTTTCAACTTTTTACGACGGTGGTGACTATAGCTAGAGCTGGTAGATGAAATTGAGGAGCTACGTTGGCGTTTGTGTTTATCTAACTGACGCGATCGAATGCGCGACCGTATAGTGCTACTGGAAGACGAGCTAATACTAGATGTACTAATGCGTCTTTTGCGGACCTTACTTTTCTTTTTAGATACATCAATAGGTGGAGTGTAACGATCAGACATTCTGTAATGGCTACGCTAATAATAATAATAATAAAGCCTTTATTGCTGAAACATACTTATTTTCTAATACAATATTTACTTAATCTATCACATCGGTTGTGCCGGTTTTAAGTAATCAGCGTGTCTTGTGACACATAGGCCTCTTCCAGCTGCTTCCACTCGGTTCTATTGTTTGCTCTTCTAGTCCAAATTGAGCCTCCTGTTCTCTTTATATCATCTTCCCATCTCATTAACTGCCCTCCTCTTTTTCTTTTTCCGTCTCGTGGTTGCCAATCTGTGATGAGTTTTGTCCATTTCAACCTGCTGTCTCTCGTCATGTGCCCGGTCCAGCGCCATTTCAGTTGTCTGATCCTCTTTATGATGTCCTCTACTTTGGTTGTTAATCTTATGTCTTCTGCTCTTTTACGGTTTCTCAGTGATACTCCCATCATACTTCTTTCCATTCCTCTTTGGCAGGTTCTTAGTTTTAAAAGGTGTTTCTGAGTTAGTGCCCAAGTCTGGCAGCCGTAAGTGGCTACGCTAGGTAAGAGGAGAATAAAGGAAAGAATCTCGTTTCAAGACTGCTGAAATTACACACATTCTTGTAAATAACCAATATAGAAAGTATAAATTATAATATTCATGAAATAAACTGCTTTGTATTCAATTTCTATAGTATGCATATAATATACAGTTTTATTGCTGTCTTGCGGTTACTTGTTATGGTAAGTATGATAAATTCTAATTGATTATTCAAACTATTTTATGTAATCAATTGTTTTAAATATCTATACTTATGTGTGTGTATGTTATGAACGGTTTGTTCAGACAAGGGTTTTGGTTTACTTATAAAAATAAATATTTAATGTATATTTCACATTTATACTACTTTTTTTTTCATTCCATTACTTAAACTTCTTTTACACTAATGTGCCAAAAGAAAATAGAGACAAAGGTAGAAAGGTATTCATAAACTACTACCAAGTTATAGTAAGTACCCACATTCTACTTTCGGCTGTAAAATCACATATTGTTAAGGCTTGTGTGTTCGAAAGAAACTCATCTTGGGGTGAATTTTATACTAGGAAATATTCTCAGAATTGATCTGATAAAACTATATTATTGTAATTTATTAAATACTCTTGCTCTTTAACGTTTTAAAACACGATTAGGAATACTTTGTTCGATCGAAATCGCTCTCGAAAAATAAGAAATATTGCAAAAATCTTAACAAGTAATGTACTTTTTTTTATCTAAATAAATGAGTTTAATTCTCATAAAGTCTTTAGAACAATATTTTACGTATAGATTTTTTTTCTTAAAACCCCTCAGATTTTATAACAGTAATATAATGTATTAGAATCGAATGAAATCCGGCAAAAGCGTACGCTGCAATCGTTCGAATTGCCTTAGGATTTGTCAAGGTCGAACATTGCAGCCTTAACCAAAAAAACGAAACAACAAATCATCGGTACCCAAAAAGGTATTATACTAATATTGTAACAATGTATGCAGTTAAGAAAAAAATAAAACTGTACCACAAAATAAGACATTATTTTAATTCGTAAACCATCCCATACACTGCATTTGATAATGAAAATAATAATTGTAGACTGTACCATATCTATTTGAAATCCATATATGATTCGTAAAATAGGTACCTACTTGTAATTCCATCGTTTGAATAAATTTCAATTTACATACCAGTAACACGCAGTAACCTTACTTAGTGAGCGTAGAATTAACTTGTCACTTCCGAACTATAACAGAATAACACATATAGAACTATTAACCACATTTATTTCTGTTTTTCTCGTTATCAGTATTCACAATGCGTCCTGCCGTTACAATCTCTAATGCGCCATCTTGACTTACAGTGTCATGGCCGCCGTTTTCAAACAGGAAGTATTTAAAGTACATAGAATTTCAAATATTTCTTAATGTTTTTAAAATATAATTTCATACATTTCCAAAAAAATCAAATATTCTCAATTGCATTTTTAACATAATCTACGAATGCTTTTGGTTAACAATACAATAAAAAATTAGTTCCTTAACATATGACACGTAACTAAAGCATAGCGAGTTTTAATTTTGCCCGTGGCGCCATCTATCGAAGACTAAGAAAACTCACATGAAGGAATGTTATCAATGCGGTTAGCGCGACTGTACACAAACTTATACATACCGCCCGCCATGGACGGCTACGTTCATTATTACAAAACAACATGTAGGTACCTACTGGGTACCAACACTTCGAATAGATCTTAACTCTAAAAATACTTGCTAAGGCAAGGTGATTTCAACAAAACAAAATATCAATAGAAGCGGACTGTAACGCTTAATGTTCAAAAATAAGAAAAACACATCAAATGAACTGTTTTAAAATACAACTTACAACATAAAATAAAAACGAATTACAAGATAAAGTATCATATGAATGACACGTGACATAAATGTTCAATCTGCCACAGGGAGTATACAAATTTTTGACACCGGTCTCTTTATCACATTTCCCTTGCATCTTAAACTTACAACGCGTGTAATTTTGTCCAAACCTGGATGTTTGTCTATAATAATTCCATAAAGCCATTTTGCTGGCGGCAAGTCGTCCTCACGCACTAAAACCACGTCACCAATCTTTGGTTCGGGAATAATTTCTTGCCATTTGCGGCGGTGAAAAAATTGAGTAAGGTAATCTTGGGACCAGCGTCGCCAGAACTGTTGCAGCATCCTTTGTGTTAATGGCCAACGCTTTAAATTCGTGATATTGCTATCTTCATAATTGAGATCAGGGGCCGCAACTAAAGGCTCACCAATTAAAAAATGTCCCGGTGTCAGAGGGTTTGGATCACCAGGATTGTTACTGCTTTGAGACAATGGTCGTGAATTCAGGCAGGCCTCCACTTGTGTCAAAACCGTAGCCATCTCCTCGTATGTTAGTGTGGCATTTCCAATCACGCGTTTTAGGTGGTGCTTGGTTGATCTGACTCCTGCCTCCCAGAGTCCAGCGAAATTCGGAGTTCGTGGCGGGATAAAATGCCAAGTAGTCCCATTATTGGCAAGTGAAGAAGCTATATCCGTAGCAATTCCAGACATTTCAGAAGAAAATAGTGACTTAAGCTCCCTAGCAGCACCAGTAAAATTTGTTCCAATGTCACTCCATATATCGGAACAATGCCCACGTCTAGCAACAAAACGCTTGAAAGCAGCCATGAAACCCTGAGTGGTCAGGTCGCTCACAGCCTCCAAATGGATGGCTCTGGTGGCCATGCAAACGAAAAGGCAAATGTACCCTTTACTAGAGTGATGACCTCTACCCTTGGTAGTACGAATGCTGATAGGACCTGCGAAGTCCACTCCACTCCGAAGAAATGGCTGACTAGCAGTGACTCTTGCAGGGGGGAGTTGACCCATCAGTTGATTCTTCACACGTGATGCATGACGAACACAGATAACACACTTGCGAACGTAAAACTTAGCCAAATTTTTAACATCTATGATCCAATACTTCGTTCGCAAGTAAGAAATCATAAGCTGAGGCCCACCATGAAGTGTTTTTTCATGAGCTTCAGCAATCAACAGATCAGTGAGGGGCGATTTTCGTGGAATAAGAATGGGGTGCTTAGCGTCCTCACTCATCTGAGATCTATTTAAACGACCATCAACACGCAAAATGCGGGCTCTGTCGACGAATGGATTGAATGAGATAAGTTTACTTTTTTTGTTTACTTTTCCAGTTTTAGCTATATCATCCAATTCATTCTGAAAATATATTATGTTGACTGGCACTGTCGGATGCAAGTATTAAGAGCTTCATTAAACTCTTCGGCACTAATAAATTTTCTATTTTTTGCAGGTGGACGATCAGCAGAATGCGTTCCCAGAAACCTTCTACAAAATGCAACGACTCTGACGAGTTTACTGAGAGATGAGTATCTACTCCATAATGAAAATTCTTCTGTTGTAGTTGCATGGCATACTTTCTTCAATTTTTCTTCTAAGTTAGTTTCCTCGTGTTTATGATTATTGTAATTAATTTCTTCAGATTTTAGGCATTTTGGTCCTGTACTCCATAACTCGTTCGGATAATCATGCGGTTTGAGCCCTCTCGAGGCACAATCCGCAGGATTATCCTTTGATTGTACATGAGACCACTGAGTGCTATCCAGTACTGACAAAATTTCAGAAACTCTATTTGCAATGAAAGTCTTCCAACGACTTGGGTGACTTAAGCCATGCAAGTACAACCGAAGAATCAGTAGAAGCATGAATGTTTTCTTTTTCAATTTTCAGAATGGACGAGATCTCCAAAAGCAACCTTGCGAGCAAAACTGCACCACAAAGCTCGAGTCTGGGAATCGAAACCTGCTTTACTGGGGCGACTTTGGTCCGCGATGCCAGCAAATGCACGTGACGTTCACCATTTTTATGCAGAACTCTGGCATAAACCACAGCGGCATATGCAATGTTTGATGCGTCACTGAATTCAACTGTTTGATCATCAGTTCTTGTGTTAATCCATCTTGGTATCTTTAAATTTGTTAATAACAACAAATCATTTCTATAGCTGATCCACTCATTAAGCAATGGTGGAGGCAGTTCATCATCCCAGTCAATACCGGAGATCCATAATTTTTGGATGAAGACTTTGGCTGTAATAATGGTAGGTGCAATCCATCCGAGAGGGTCAAATAAACGTGCAACATCTGAGATAACCTTTCTTTTAGTTACAGGTTCACTTAGCGGTGGCAGCCGGACGGAGTACTCGAAGACATCATGACAGCGATTCCAGGTAAGTCCAAGGATTTTCATTACCGAATCTGTCTTTAGTTCCAGATTTCCTTCCTTGCTTCCCACTTCTGCCTTGCTTTCCCTTCTTATTTCCTCCACCAACTCTTCGCTATTTGAGCACCATTTACGCAATTGAAATCCTGCCCTTCCCAGTAGTTCTTTCATTTCTTTATAAACCTTAATTCCTTGTTCCACGTCTTCACACCCAGTCAATAAATCATCAACATAAAAGTCATTTAAGACTCTTACAGATGCGAGAGGGTAGTCAGCACCATCGTCTAGGGCTACCTGCTGCAACGCCTTCACAGCTAGATGAGGCGCCGAGGCTGTCCCAAACGTAACGGTTAGTAGACGATAATGTTTCAAGTCAGAGTTTGGTTCATCTGGGTTGCGCCAAAAGATACGTTGATAGTTTGAGTCTTCAGGGAAAACCTTTACCTGTCTATACATCTTACTAATGTCAGACACAAGACAGATAGGATGTAAACGCCATCGCATTATCAGATGTCTCAGATCGAATTGAAGAGTAGGACCTATCATTAGTTCGCTGTTCAAAGATACGCCTTTAGCATCTTTACATGACGCGTCAAACACAACTCTTACTTGAGTTGTCGTTTTGTCTTCTCTTATTACAGGATGATGAGGTAAGTATACAGCAATTTTACTGTCACGTTCTGTTTTTGGAACCAACTCCATATGGCCCAAATCTAAATATTCCTGAATAACTTCAGAATATTGAAGCTTCAATTTGGGATCTTTTAGTAATCTCCTTTCCAATAAGTGGAATCTACGGGCTGCAATTTCCCGTGAATTGCCATACCAGCATGCTGGTTCCTTTTCTCGAAATGGCAATTTGACAATGTATCTACCAGATGAGTCTCGTTGAGTTGTTGCAGCAAATAAATCTTCACATTCTTGTTCCTCGGGTGTGAGATGTTTTTTGGAATTGCTCTCATCGGACTCTAGTTCCCAAAATTTTCGAAGCAATTCATTATCATTGCAATGAGTGTGCAGGCAAACAACCGTGTAACAATGCTCGTTTCGAGTATGTTGAATTTGCCCAGATATGATCCAACCCAATCTAGTTTTTTGGGCTACAATGAAATCAGATGATCCTCTTATCAGACCTTCTTGCAAGATCTGCCCGTAAACTTCTGCACCCAGTAATAAATCAATTTTACTGGGTACAGTGAAAGAAGGATCAGCTAGATCTAGTGTGGATAGTTCTATAGACATTGGTACAGTTACTTTTCTTTCCAGCAGGAAGGTGGTAAGCTTCTTTAAAACATGAGCCTTGACATCAACAACGAAGTTGGGGTCGTGCAGCGATTGAATTTTTATAAACACAACAGACTTGGATGCTAATGACCCAGCCTGATCGCTACCCAGCCCTGATATTAGGCTCTTGCTTGAGAATTTTTTTAACCCAAGAAGCTTAACCGCCGCTTCTGTTATGAAAGAAGCCTGCGACCCCTGATCCAACAATGATCTAAGAGTGATGTTAGTACCAGTGCTTGATAGTGCTTTGACTAAGGCTGTAGCCAATAGCACTTGACTTTGATTTTTGGCAAAGCATGCCACAACATTTCCAGATTTGCCTTGAGTTCCCTCAGTCGATTGATTGTTCACATTGCACTGAAGTTGATACATGTAAAGACTTTGGATTTGAAGTACGATTTGATTTATTAGATTTACCATCAAGAAATTCTAATGACCTGAATCTAGTTTCAAGAAACTCTTTAAATAGATCCAAAGTAGGTAGATCATCACATATTTCACTAATTTTAACTTCCCATAGCTTTCTACTTTCTGAATCTAATTTTAAACAAATAATGTGTATAACAATTATGTCCCAAGATTTGACATTAACTCCAATATTCTCCAAAGCACTTAAACATTCAGTTGTTGTGTCTAATAATTCTTTTATTGCATGAGCTGACTCAGATGTTATTGACTTTTGACTTAAAAACCTTTTTAATATGCAACTAGCTAGAAAATGCTTGTTATCGTACCGCTTTTCCAAAAGTTTCCAACATTTTTGGTAATTATCGTGAGTTATAGGAACATGGCGCAACAATTGTTCGGGTTCGTCCTTAAGATAACCTTTTAAATAAAGAAGACGTTGTACATCGTCCAAAGATTTGTAGTTATGAATGAGCGACTTAAATAAATCTCTGAAACTGACCCAATCGGAATAATGACCAGAAAAAACGGGTATGGATAATTTTGGTAATTTTATTGGACAATTATCCGATTTGGCAACTGCTTGTATATTATCAGATGACCGGACAACCGATTTACGCAAGCCTTCCTTTAATTCACTTTTAAATTCAATATAAATTTCCTCAGTTACATCATACATATCCAACGTAGTATAAAAAGATTTTTGTAGCTCTGACTTCGGTGTTCTTTCAACTATCATTGAGTGAGTGTCGACAAAATTTGACCAAATTTTTTCCAAGTTTTCTAATCTTGCTTCTAAATATGATACATTAATTCTGTCCTTAGGCGACTTTTTGAAATTAACTCTAGCCTTCAGTATTCTACATTTAAGATCTTCTTGTTTATTAATTAATGACTCCATATTTGTCGACTCTCAAACAATTTGCTAATAAAGACTAGATACACAAAATAATTATGAAAAACAATGATACAAATTGTATTAGATACTTATAAGATACACAACACAAACAATATAGGCTCGAAAAGTCAAAGTTCAAAGCTGACGAATATTTTCACGTATTCTTCTTTTAATTTTACTCGACGTAATTCAAAGGGTAATGTTGATACTAATATCCTCAGTCTGCATACAAATCACGACGAAATACTACAAGTCCAATCTTGGTGTAAATTCTCTAAGTTCTCACTATTGATCACGACGATATTTTTACAAGTCCGGGAAACAGTAGTTGAGATTTTTCTAAGTGTTGGAGAACTATAAAACTCCGCAAAATTTTGCAAGTCCAGTGCCACTGATGCAAAATTTTTCTAAGTGTTTGAAAACACTTGTAATTTCTGGGCGAAAACCGGTGTGGATTCCCCCCGTATTTACACTTTTTCTCGAAATATTTTACAAGTTGAAATTACTCACAGTTTGTCCGGGCACTGGTACACTTAGCACTTCACTCACTGTTACCGGATCCTTTCTGTAGCTTGTGGCGCCTCCTGTCGGTGTTCCGCAGTACTAACACTCCAATGTTGACGTCACGTACTCCTTGGCTCAGCTTATATCCGTCTCGTATGGACCATGTATAGATCCCACGATGTACTCGCAAATAAAACAACTCCAGGCGAATGAATTAATTATAATCTACGAATGCTTTTGGTTAACAATACAATAAAAAATTAGTTCCTTAACATATGACACGTAACTAAAGCATAGCGAGTTTTAATTTTGCCCGTGGCGCCATCTATCGAAGACTAAGAAAACTCACATGAAGGAATGTTATCAATGCGGTTAGCGCGACTGTACACAAACTTATACAATTTCCAACCTCGATTGTCTGGCAACACTGACGAAATTTTGGTCGGTTTTTTGGACATTTTATTATATGGTTCATTGTTCATACGTGTATATCATAAAAACAGGCGCAGTTTGCACGTGCAAACTTAAAAACAGAATTCCATTTATATGGACACGTGTCCCATTTGTGGTGCACGCACGTGTGACGATGTCTTCATAGTGGCCCATATGTGGTACATGCACTGTTAACGTGCTAGACTAGATTTCAAAGCCAGATTTCCATGAAAAGTTCCAATCGATATGGTCCGGCACGGTATTAATAATAGCAGCTATTGTTCTCAAGCAGATGAGCTGCTTTGAATGCGGTGCTTTGAAATGAAATGCATATTATTCTGTCTCCATTGAATACTGGAAAGAATAGAGCTAGATATTATCGATCTACTTTTGATCACCTTTTCAATCACCAATTTTTCATCTACCGGTAGTTGCTCGCGACTTCCTTCATGCGAAGGAAGTCGTGGGCAACTACTGGCAGATGAAAAGGTAAGCACTTAAGTTTGAATTCAATTAATTAATTTAAAGCCCCGTGTGGCGAAGGGGTTTCGTGTTGCGATGGGTAAGAGTACAAAATGTCGCCACCCCAATGCATACCGAGGATGTCGTAAGAGGCGACTAAGGAAACCCTTTCGCAAAAAAAAATCTATTGCGTAGAGAAGGAAACCTCGAAATGAAACCTGGTTGTCAGTAAAATGACAATCGTTAAGCCAAGTTGAAGGCCTAATGGGCGGCTTGAAAATTTTCAATTGTGAGTCGCGGCAACCTGCTCCTGTCCATTTCAACACGGCAAAAGGCTCACCACCTATTACGTAGGACATAAAATTATGAGGTGAAATGGGGGCGTATACTATTCCTCTGCCTAACCTGTATCTTACCATGTATATTTAAACAAGCTTTGTTCGGTAGAAAACACAAGATAAAAGATCAGAAATTGAATTTGGGTAGACTGACCAGTTGGTTGATTAATGATTATTAATTTGGCAATAATATTTTTTTTAATAAAATTGTTAAGGTTAAAATATTCTGTACTATAAGATTACAATTAGGTACATATTTTCACAAGAACTGATTAAGGCCTCTACGTATGAGTAATAGAATAAGAACTAACCATTATCAGATTATTCCTAGCTTACTTAGGAATCAGAAAACGTTCGCGAATGTCCGTGAATATTTATTTTTAGAGTTCTGTGTCTCAACAGATAAAGATAGAACCCTTAGGTTACGTCCGCACAGGCAGGCGGCTTGCTTGGCGCCTAGAGCCTAGCGAGTCACCTAGCGAGTCGCTTAGTAAAACGAACATACTTGAATGTTCGCGACCGGCCGCACTGCGCGCTTGGCGCCTAGTGAGTAGCTTAGCGTGTATCCAAGTAAACAAACATGTTGGTTTTTTGTCGCCAGGCGCGAGGCATTTTTAACCGAACTTCAAAAAAGAAGGAGGTTCTCAATTCGTCTGTATGTTTTTTTTATGTATGTTTACCGATATTTCCGTCAATTATAGCCGGTTTTTTTTTTTCTTTTTGTGAATAGGGTTTACTTCTGAAGTGTAGTCCCATTGTCACCAGGTCAGGATCTGATGATGGGATCCAGGAGAAATCGAGGGCAACCTCCGAAAATTGTAGGGAAAACTAGTGCATTTGTTAACTTTTTAAATAAGTGCCTTAATGCACTACAATTCAATGGAGGTCTGGAGTCGATTTGATGATAGAACCGAAAGACAGTCGAACTATTTACAGCAGTTACCTTGTGTTTGAGCTTGATTGATTTGTATTAATGAGAATTTTACACCTATATAGATATTTTTCGGCCCACCCATCACTTAAAATATTGAAAAAAAAAAAATAATAAAAAATTAAACCGACTTCAAACAAATAGTGAAAATATTTACTTAGCACAAAGTAATATGTATTTTGATTTATCAGATTTTACTCAATATAATATTGAAGTTGGTGCCATTAATAATACCTACCTAAACCTATGGGTTTACTTGGCGCCGACTTCAATATGATGTTCAATAAAATCTGATAAATCAAAATACATATAACTTTGTGATAAGTAAATATTTTTCAGGATTTGTTTGAAGTCGGTTTAATTTTTTTTTAATTTTTTTTTGAAGAAAAGAATGGACGAAATATTAATCGTATCATAAATCGAAATAATATGTATCTAGAGTTTCACTTAATTACGTCAATGTAACGACTAGTCGTTCTTCGGCTGATAAGTATGTTTTTTTAAATTACGCAATTGCTTATACAAACCAGTAAACTCCCCATGACTTGACCGTGACTTATTTATGTCATGAACCCAATATGAAGCGCTCGTGACCCCGCGGATTTTACTACTACAGTGTTCTGTAAACGATCACTGTAGTAAGCAACATTTACTGTGGCCGGTCATGGATGGGTGACCGTCTCGTGACCACTTTGTGACATTTATTTGCTAGCTTTTCCGTGTTTCGGAAGGCACGTTAGGCCGTTGGTCCCGGTTGCCAGTAAAATGGCAGTCGTCAAGCTATTTTTGAAAGTGACATCTCGTCGACGTGCCCATAAGCAAATGACCAAGGCACCTAGTGACCCCCCACGCAAACCACCTTTCAGTGCGGCCACCGTGTAACCTAGCAAGTCGCCAGGATGCAAGCCACTAGGCTCTAGGCGCCAAGCAAGCCGCCTGCCTGTGCGGACGTAGCCTTACAGGATTACTTTGCCAATGTGACGTTCAATTTTTAAATTACATACACACATACATATTGTTAGCGATGTAAACCTTCTTTATCAGCTGCATTATGCGCGGCACGTGTCTTTTTACTTTTTATACTGACGTTTTGTATTGTTTTTTTTGTGTGTCACCTCAACTAAAGAAATAAACTGCTCTCATTTGCAAAAATAACCATTTTTCACTTAATGAGGAGTTCCTGACCCTTTCACACATAGAGCAACGCGAACTGTCTAAGGGGAGACGGCATAGAACGATTGCTCGGTACAAATTTGTCTGTCATATTTTGCGGGTGACGGGGGGAAATCTTCCTCACCCACACTTTCTTAGACTCGCACTACAATAGCAATCGACTGTCAATACGAAGCCTATAAATACACTTTAAACAATACACTCATAAATTTTACACACACATGATACATTTTGTGTCATATCACCCCAAGTCGCTCAACCAATCCATGTATTGATGTGACGTCCGGTAAAGTTGCTAAACAAATCTGAATATTATCTATACGTTTAAATAGGTGTAAATAATAATAACTTGTTATAAAATTACTTACTTACACAAGATAATGCCATTTTTCTTCAGATTTCTTTAATGACATTTCTTTTTGTATTAATATCTAATTATTTCATCATTTTTATAAAATGACAATTCAACCGCTCACGCTGTCAACTAGACTTAGTCTAGTGAAAGAAACTTCAAAAAACAGTTTTTATGTAAGTAGGCACTTTTAGTCGTCAAAATGTCAAATTATTGCCAGAGGGGGTTTGCCAGCTTTGGCCTCTCCCTCTGTAAAGGCGCGCGATGCTCTGTGCTTTCACATATAGTCACGCCTTTATCCCCGTTATTAGCTTATAGTAGCTATAAGAAGGGCTTATATTATATTAGACTTAAAACATTTCTACAGTAGATAGGTACTCTGGTGGGCAGGCAGAATTTATGCAGGTGGGAAAAGCGAGACCCGGGTTCAGAAATGTGACTGCAGAGCCCCATTGCAGTCCATGTTGCTCTTACTCTCATGTCCCCTATATCCTACCTCCTGCACTAAGAAGGCCCTTAACGAAGCTACTAACAATGCGGTTAAGATGGCAGTTTTATGCCCATCTATACTAATATAATACAGAGGAAAGATTTGATTGTTTGTTTGTTTGTCTTGTTTGACTCCGGAACTACAGGACCTATTTGAAAAATTATTTTACTGTTGGGAAGCTACACTCTTCTCGGTGAACATAGGCTATATTTTATTCCAATATTCCCACGGGAACGGGAGCTATGCGTGTGAAACCGCGCGATATTCGCTAGTACTATATAAGAAGTCAGTAATATAGAGTGAATCATTGACACGATAGAAGAAGAAGTAGATAGGTAGTCACAAGTCGCCCCTGTCCGTTTCAACACGTGTGGTGCAAAACTGCTGAAGTGTGGCGCATAGCGTCGGTGTTTCTTTTTTCTTTTACTAGTTTCTCATTTACTTCCTGAGGTTTTCTCAAAAACAAAATGTAAGATATTTGATACTTACATTATAATGCGTTAGAAAAGATAATGGAAGTTGTGTGTACATCAAATACCTCGTGAAAATATACGTACAAAGTTATGTATGCTATAATAATAATAAAAAGAGCAACAGTCTTAGTCTTCATTTGACTATTCCGTTGAGATTTTATTTTATTGAAAATAAAAATGTTGGATATGGAATTTTAAATCAGTTTTGATATACATATTCAGCCATAACTTGGTTTATTACTGTCTGGGAGGATAGAAATCTCATCCATTAATACCACGAATGAAGAACTAGGTACTTATTTCTTCAAAAACAAAATCTTTAAATAATATGAATTGTAGGTACCTACTTACAAAGTAGTTTAATCGAATTCAATCGTTAGAAATAGTTCATCAAGTAGTATTTAGCTCAACAAAAGCAAATATCACTTCAGTTTTTGTAAATAAAATAGGTATAATTTTGAAAGAGCATCAGTAACCTTCAATTGCAACCACAAAAAAATCTACGTACATCCATAACCCTGTCAGTGCTCAAAGGGGAAATTTTAAAAGTCGCCCCGAACGTAAATTGAAGGAAATCAAATTTTTGTCCGCTCCACCGCGGCACCGGCCGGACGGGAATTACATTCATTTTGTTGCCTAACCGTTAGATTCGATTTGATAACGCTTTTACAATTTAACGTGCTGAATTTGTTTATTGAAGCTTCCGTTTGGAAACGGTAGTGAAATTTGTTAATCGTGTTATCATTGTATAAAATAGGTTCCTAAGTACTTTTTAGTTTTCCTGTTTTTTCGACGCGCACTTAGCCGATTTATTTCATTCTTAAACGTGGTCAAGTTTTCCGGAACTAGTTTCTAACAGTAAGTTGTTCTATTAAGTGTGACAAAATCTGCATACAACCTATTTAATTTTCATATTAATAGTGAATACTGCTACAATTTGTATTAAATATTTTGCATTCTGTGAAGCAATTTAAATTCATATTGTATTTCAGTTCAATTGTTTCATTTCATTCTATTTTTAAACTTGACTAATCATCGTTTGATTGATTCCAGTTGTTTGCATTTTTAACACACATTTACAAATTTAGTTTATTCCAACCTTTTTGTGCGTTCTTACATTTTGTAAATTGAGAACGAAAGAAACTGTGAATCGAAACATATCTACGAATCTTTTACTGTACATTAACGGAGGAAAGTTTATGAAAGGAGTTGTAATTCTTCATTACGCTAATTAGGAGAGCTTAAACAATTTAGTCCAAATCTATTTTTAAAATATTATCTCATACAAACCTTTTCTGCGATGAGTATTTTCTAAATTTATTCGTTGTGTGTCTGGATGTAATTTACACACACACACACACACTTCTTATAAGAGCTTAATTTGAGCTAGACGGCGTTGTCTATAGTATGTACTACCTACGTCGATATCTATATCTATACGGCATAAAATAGATCTGTAGAGCGTCGAAAATCTGAACATCGAAGATAGTATAATATACACAAATATTTATTACTTGTCAACAATATTGTGCTCATTGCATATTCGTTCCACGTTGTAGGTAACTTCATCAATAAATTGAATTTTTAACACTAAACCTTTTATTCGGCGTTTTAGAAGGAAATGTAAAATTATTGAGTTGCAGAAAATAAATCAACACAGATTTTCCGGGAAAATAAGCAACCAGACTTCATCTATTTTCCTTTGAATCCCCGGGTGACCTGAACACTACGCGGCTCAGGGAACCATGTTTATAAATTTCAAAAAATCTGAACAGAAATTAATAATTACGGATATTACTCTCAGGTAAACTGACTGACAAAATAATTAATGGCTTACGGCAGGAATGTAAATGATTTATTTCATTAATGTCGGTATTTAATTCAATTTGAAATTGAATTCACGGAATTTAAATTTTGTCCCCGCTTTCCTTTGAATACCTTCATTTTCTTGCAGTAAAATATGTTGGTTTGTTTGTGAATTTACATGTAGCTGTATAAAATTTCTGTGTTATTTATCCAGATATTTTTTGTCTTTTGGAGTAGCTGTATAAAATTTCTGTGTAATTTATTCAGATTTTTTTTGTCTTTTAACGTTCGAACGAATTTATTCATATTTATATCAAACGGAATAAGCTCAGTAATGATCAACAGTGATCTCAAGTAATGTATTACTAACAATTTTCCTAAATCTCTACGGTTTTCGATATTAGCCTCACACTTTTTTTTTTACTTGTAGAAATCGCCCCGTGGATACTTGGTCGGGCTCTTACCGGCTTAAACCATGCGTGGCCCACCAGTGTCTACGTATATCTACGTTCAGGAGGCCCTTGGAAGGATGTCCCGAGATATTATGTTAGCCCTGGAAGTATACTAATACTGCAATGTCATCTCATAAATAGGGTAATAGCTTATATAGTGCATTACTGTACATTTCGTATTTACTTACATTACAGACGACGTAGTAACATACATTGATGTATTGGTACAAAGCTTTAAGTACAGTATTCCCAGGTACCCGATAAGGCTAAGTGACATTACGAAGTACTTACATAAAGCAACGGACTGTGCTTTGACTGCTGAGCTGCTTTGAAGGTAGATTGAGATTAATGCTTTCAGATTAGTGTTGGGAACGCCGGAGATTCTGTGTGCCATAGCGCTAAAGGCAGGGTCATTGCAACGTGATCTTCTTGTATGGATACAACATTAGCGGTGTGTATAATGTTTTTTTTTATGATATCACTTCGATATGTCCTTTGAACCCCGAATAATAAGTCAAGTTGACTAAACTACTCGACAAATCTATTCTGATAAATTTGATACTGTTTACCAACAGTACTACAATAAACAACTCCATACTCTTGACACAGGGCATGAAAAAGTATAGGCTATGTTGTAAATTTTTGGGACGCTTTTAATAAATAATCTATGCAAATAATAAAGAAACATTTTCTTGCCTTGCATTTTTTCAGCCCCATAAGAAATTATTCTTACAGTATCGGAAACCCTCTAGTTAAGGCCGCAGTGGTTCCCAAGGTTTGTTTGGAATCCTGGGGATAACCTTCCGAAGGCATACCCGGGAATCTTAACCGTAGGCAGTTGCTTTTTAGTCGGTAGGAGTCCAGCATAGCATCGCTGTAGGATTTTCCTCGCGATAATAAAACAAAAAGAGTACCTATTTTTTAAAGTGAAGGAAAATCCATCATTGATGCTATGTCGGGAATGTATGTGAAAAGCATATGGTCGGGAGCCCCGGGTATGCCCTCGGAAGGACGTAGCAGAACAACAAAAAGAGTACCTTCTCAATAAATTTAATTTTGTTTAAAGTAGCAAAAGCACAGGTAATAATGTCTCTTTTTGATACACTCTTTCGTTTTATGTAATCCAATTCACACTAAGTCGGTAAAAGATTCATATCAAAACCTTATCCGTACACTCACAGTCACTTACAGAAGCATCAAAACCATGTACTAAAAGGAAGATAGCTATAATTTTCGAGGAAATAATTTCAGTTAATAGCTTTTAAAACTGTTGACTAAGGTAATTGTTTGCTATGTTTATTGCGAGCCCACAAGAGATTTTAATTAAGGATAAGAAAATGAGAGCATTTTGACAATGAATTCGAGTAGTAACCTTTTTTGGTGCGACTTTGTAAACACTTTTGAATGTAGTAGAGAATGTAATTTGATTGATATTAGAAAATGTACTATTTTGTTTAGATATTCTTACAGATAATATAATATAATTATATTCTTTACCTATGAAATTGCCGTTATGTATGAAAAAAAATAACTTTTTTGATTTCCTGTATTATTTATTTGTAATAATCGAAGTATCAATGCATCTTTGCCAACGCAGCAGCAGTTTAATGATGCCATTCTTAAAGAAATCAGCTGGACGGGAGGCAACCAATTCTTCCTGCCTTCAAATGGCATTTTGTACTGACTCTCGGGTATTGAATTTCTTTCCCGCCAAAAAAAAAGATATCCAAATTCTGGAAAAAGTAGTAGTCTGCAGGCGCAAGGTATGGTAAGTATGGCGGATGACCAACCCTAGTTCTTGCAACTTGTAGACCGTCTGCTGTGCAGTATGAAGTCGCGCATTGTCGTGCAGGAGCGGCGGAGACGAGCGATTGACCAACGCTGGTTGGAGATGTGCCAGCTTCTCCATAATTGTGTTCAGTTCTTCACAGAACACACCTGCAGTAATGCTCACCCCGTTTTATAAAAAGCTGTGATGAATCACACCGGCGCTATACCACCAAACAGTGACCATCACTTTTCTAGGGGTAAGTTTTCGTTTAGGGCAATGTTTAGGTGAACCAGGATCCTATCAACTTGCTGAGCGCTTGCGGTTATCAAACAGACTCCATTTTTCATCGCAAGTTACAATGCGGTTCAAAATTCCTTCATTTGTGTGTCTGTTGAGCTATGAAAGACATGTCTCGACGCGTACTTCGCGCTGGCGATCATTGAGTTCATGGGGCACCCATTTGTCAAGCTTTTTTACCTTGCCAATTTGAAGCAAATGGACCAATATTATTTTGACGCTAACATCGAAAGCTGCTGCTAATTCAGCCGTTGATTGTGTAAAGGTACGTTAAAAATTCGAGTAATTATGGAATATGAGTATCGTGGTGGCAGCAACGCGGCACAGGCAGCACGCAACATCAAGGACGTTTACGGAGCTAACACTACAAACCAAAGCACCAATGACGAATTAAAGGCGATTGTGGAAGCTCCCACAATCGCCTTTAATTCGTCATTGTCGACCAAAGTCTTTGGACGACCGTGTGGTTCATTTTTCAGGTCGAAATTTCCAGGACGGAAGCGAGCAAACCAATAACAGGCGGTGCTGTGGAGTAGTGTTAGCTCCGTAAACGTCGTTGATGTTGCGTGCTGCTCGTGCCGCGTCGCTGCTACGACGATACTCATATTCTATAATTACTCGAATTTTTAACGTATTTATGATGACGAAAAGATTGAAATGCGATGAAAACGTCACACTAATCAGTAAACAAATTACTACTTTTGGAAAATGAATTCCATGTTTAAAAAAAAAATTGAAATTAGCATTAGCAAATTAGCCAAACAAAAAATATTTTTATTTGAAATGGCCAGTAATGCAAAAACGACAATTACGTAGGTAAAGACCTATTATTTGATACATTTATAAGCAATATGATGGCGACTAATGAGTTTCGCGCAAAGTCTTAAAGTGATCATCCCGTAAAAAGAAAAAAATACAGATTGAAAAGGAAAAGCTTTTACATGTAACTTAATAAGTTCAAATATAGAATATGCGATTTTCTGCATCATTTAACCTCTGCACCGTTGACTGAGCGCAAAATCTGTTAATAAGTTCAATACGAAAACTTTGCAGTATTCGAACTGCTAAACGGAAAATTTTTACCTCAAATGGAAAATTCCTATACCTCTTGAATGTTGTAGCAAAGATTAATTCTACGCAGTTTTAGTCTGAAACTAAAGTCCAACAAGATTGCTGGCCAAAGTAAAATATGAAATCTTACTTGCGCTATAGTCATTTTAACAAATAATATACAATACTAAAATACTATCACGCTTATATTCCCGAGGAGTAGACAAAGTTGAATTAATTAGCCAGAACTTTTGTATAACCATACTGTAATATGATTTAAGTACGACCCAATAGTGCGGACCCACTAACGCACGAACGCACGATAAACACGCTCGTACGTAACACACAAATTTACAGCATTCCTCAGTCAATGCAATATTAACTGAACTGTAAGTGCCCGAACCAAAGCATTCTCTAATTCTAAACCATCAAATTAATCAATCCTTCAAACATGAGTTAAATGTTTCAAACGAGCATAATATGTTTCGAATAAGCAATAGTTTCATGCCTCGTTGCTCTCTCCCGAAAATAATTATTCGAACCCGCACATAATCTATCTATTGCAGCCCTCTGATTATAGGTATTATTTCTATCTAAATTTATCATTCGCTGCTAGTAGTTGTCGAACTGTTTCGAAGCTTAAAATGTACAGTAACTATTTACTTATTTATGTAAGTTTTGAAATATTAAAAATTTGGCATTTGGCGTAGAATTTAATAAGTATGCAACACAAGTTAACAAACTTGTTAAATTGTAAAGTCAAGTCTAAGTTATTCTTAAACAGTTTCGAACATAACTTGTACCAATATTTGGTCAACTATAGAAACAGTTTTTGAAATGTATATGAAATACATTTCAATTCAATAAATTTATAAACTATTATATTCCAGATTGCATTATGTCGAAAAAAAAACTTTGTGTAGGTAGGTATTTGAGGCTAGCTGAAAACTGGTCACATGCCATAATATCTCTCCTATTACCTCAACACGGAACTTCAGACCTGCTGGTGAGGAGTGGGGCTAAATCAGCCACAGAAATTTTAAAGAGAGATATGTGACAGGAATTCAGCTTGCTTCAAATTTCTAGGCGAAGTCGCAGTGCTAGTTAAAGTCTGCTAGGAAACCTGCAAAATCCTTCCGTGGGCTTACCCGGGACACCCAGCCGTAGACAGTTAGTAAGGCATTGTGTGGTTTTAGTCGGCATCCATTTAGAATTTTCACCCTTAGAAAATAACTTGCTTTAAATATTTACTCTAAAAATTCCAGCCAGATCTCGGACCATAAAATAAATAATAAAATGTTATGTTGTTAGATGAATTGACAAGATTTATTTAACAACAATTAAATGAAGTCTTTTTGGACATGTTTAGATTACAGACAATGCAATACCAGACTGTCAACTTAGCTGATCCTCGTCAACCGCAAGAACTCAAATATTATTGGCGAATCGAGAGTTGACAGATGTTGGGCTTCATTGGGATTGTCGATAAACTAAATTTAAGTTTTGACTTACAAAGTTCAATATTATTAGTTAATAGGAGATAATAAAATTAAGTCCTCTTAAATATACACGTCTATAAAAAGTATTATTCACTGTTTTCCACAAATTGTTTCAAATAAGTACTTAATCAATTAATTATAGCATTACTTTTGTACTGGAGCGATGGTCAATTAATAACTGTTTTAATATCTTCAAGGAAACACCTTCCCGGGGTAATCCGTTGTCAAGAAACTGTGACTGAACCTCTTAGGGCAAGTCTGCTAATTTAAATGTGTTAGAATTGCTACTTGAATACATGGACGAAAATTTAAGGGTGAAATCGTTTCACAATTTGCAATAATAGTATCACTAGACATAATTTAAATGGCAGACTAGGACTAATTTGGCCAGTTATGTGGCCCCGGTTAAAGTAAAGTGGAACACAACTACAGTGGTTTAGGGAACAGTCTAGCGGCTTGACTATTCACTAAACCACTGCAGTTGTCTTTAGCAAGGGGCTAGACTCTAGCCCCTTGCTAAAGACTTGGAGCCCACCACAAAGCAGCATTACTTCCCCACAGCGGGATAGTGATGTACTTACTTAAAATAGCGCTCGTGGCCCCGCGGACTCAGTGTTCTGTAAACGATCACTGCAGTAAGCAACTTTCACTATGGCCGGTCCATGGATGGGTGACCATCCATTTGATCACTTTGTGACATTTATTTGAGCGTTTTCGTGCTTCGGAAGGCACGTTAAGCCGTTGGTCCCGGTTGCCTTTATTTCAACAGCAGGTAGTCACAACCTGCGCCTGTCCATTTAAACACGGCAATACGGCTCACCACCTATTACGTGGGACAAATTATACAAAGGTGAAGTGTGGGCATATAATATGCCTCTGCCTACCTCTTCGGGGATAAAGGCGTGACCATATGTATGTATGTATGTTACTTAAAATACATTCCACATGAGCCAAAAATAAATACTCTGAGCATGTATTTAAATATCAATTATTTTTCAATACCATTATCCGAATGTTGACAATAATTATTATTGACGGTTTATGACAGAAAATCAATTTTATTAGCCCCTCTCTATAAAATGGATTGCAGAGGGGCTTATGGCGAGACTTGTGTCTGTAGTCTGTGACTTTGTTGCATTAAATTACGTCACTAGGTCACGTGGATCATCTGTTCAAAGTTTGAAATAAAACTAAAATGACAACGTCAATCGGATCGAACTTTCACGTTCACAATAAACGTTAGAGGGGCATTCGTGTGAGACCGTCTCACGGCTTCTTGATATAGTATCGTTAACATGCTGAAGGCATTCACTAAGAAGTCTGAAATTTCAGAGTCGCATAGCCGAGCTCGTATACTCGTATTACTGATGTTAATAAAATAAAATTTTTACAAAATAAAAAAATATTAAAGAGAAGGGCTGCACAGTTCCAATATCATTAGTAAACATAACAAAACAATGTTTAAACTGACTATTATATAGTTATAAACAGTAAAACAGATTTTCAAATAGGAATTTTAACACCCTGTTAGATATTTTTATCTAAAATGGAAATCCTAACTGGGTGCTGGCCAAAGCTAATTGAAGTTAGTAGCTTACATGCAGCTGTGCAGCTTTTATTTGCACTCCAAATGATTTTAGTTGATGCACAGCAAAATTGGGTAGGTATTTTTTTACCAAATACGTCAGTGATTGTATTTTATAACCATACTTGATACAACATAATTCAGTAGAAAAGATTATTGATTAGGTGGTAGGGGATATTAGATTCTAATTTTTTTTTTATAATTTATGCTGATAGGAATGACACTGGTTCTGTAAAAGATATTAGTTGCCTTTCAAAATTATCTCTAATATTTCATTAACATAAATATTGAACCTTAGCGTCGGATGCATTCAAAGCCCTCATTTCAAAACTCGGATTTCGGGTTCCTATTTTAATGACTGACAAACATAACCACACCTTTACTCCGAATTCAAAACAATTTTCCCCTTTTACATAAACGACAAAATGTAATTAACATAACATTGGCTAAGGAAAATAACTGTAAATTAAATCTCGATGTTTCAATGTCTGCCTCAAATTAAAATTCGTAATTTCTATATGTTAATTGGGCGGCATATGATTATGAAATGATTTACATAGATTCAAGTTTATTTGGGTTCCTCTATATTTACTGCGAATTCAAGACTGCGAATTCAAGTATGAAATTTGATTTTAAAGGTTTGACTTGGTAAACTAATTTATGCGCAAATTATATTTTCCTTTTATGTGTAATTTTTACATTTTAAATACTACTAGCTGACCCCCGCAAGTTTGTTTAGTTACGTCTTTTCCTCTTTTATGACAAAAGAGGAAAAGAGAGAGAAAGATGTATGAGAGAAGAAGTATTTCTTTATCAGACTCATAGGAGCGTGTGAAACTGCCCTGTTAAGCAAACACGTCGATCTCGGCCTAAAATTTGTAGGAAACATTGAATTCTAGGCTTAGCGAAAGTTGAGATGTCACTAATTTTTGAACTACAAAATCCTCAATATTGAAACTTGTGTGAAATAATCTAGACTATCATTCTGACACCGAAAAAGTATTTGAAATCGGAACACGAGTTGAGAAATTACTACTGAAAAACTATTTTGTCTTTTATTTCCTTTCTTTCAAAGAAACCGCGCAAAATATGGGGATAAGTATCCTAGATCCTTCCTCAGATTAAAAGCTCAAATTGTGTTAATTATCATTTAAATTGATACAGCAGTTTCAGCGTGATTCTTATTCGCGATACAGACAATCAGACAGATTTTTTTTTTAAATTTACACTCGGCTTCAGTATCGATTATAGAATGCCCTACTAATATTTTTTTCTAAATTCTTCTATGTTAAGATTCTCGACCCTCTACAGTTATATTACATGTATACGTAGATTTTAAAAAAATAAAAAGCTAACTCCAGCCTTGTATTTTAGCTCTGTTCTCATTTCAAACGAAATACTGAAGAAAATTGCAGAACACATTGGTCGTAGTTGCTTTGGCAACTTCAATGGACCGTATTATGCTAAACTCACTCATTGTACTCTAAACATGAGTTGTCCATTCTACATAGACCTCTTTCCTTACTGCACTCCTCGCACTTAGTTGTAATGTTAATGATATTCCACAGCTCTTTTTATGTGGTTGCTGCAGTCTTTAGTTAAAATTGGGACTGTTATTGATAGCAGTTCTGTACGATATTATTGAAGACGTGGAACTATGAAAATGTAACATTAATTCAATGACTTTTCGACGAACCTAAATTGAATGTACAATATTATTTTGCCTGGATATATTTTACAGTAATTTCAGTGTAAACTTGATTGTACAGATCGTTGGTCGAAATATCAGTTTATTACATAAAGTTCTGAAATGAGATAGCAATCATACTGACTGCCTCATCGGTCTTAGAAGTTGTAAAGTCAGACTGCGGATCACGAGCTCGTGGATTCGATTCCCATTCACCATGGGACGTTTCTCTTCTGTGATCCATAAATATTTAGTCTCAAAAGTCTGGGTCATAATAAGCATAATATAATAATATAACTAAGTATTAATATCACGGTTTGGTATACATTACACAAACAGATGATTCCTAACTAACTTTGGGATCAGATGGCGTTAAGTAAAAATGTCCGTGAATATTTATTTTTGCCTTATTATAGAGTTTATCGTCATTAAAAATATTTATAGTATGAAACGGTAAAGTTTTAAAGTTAATACCAGTTTACATTTGCTTTATTCGTGTATGTATAAAGCAAATGTAAACTAACGAAACGAAATTCTCACAAACGAGAAAAATTGTACAAAGCAATTCTTTTACAGACTGTGAAAATGTTTTGCAACAAATTTTAAGTCTACACAGTTTCGAAAGTGTCATTGGTTTATACTGAAGCGTTTTAAGCCTAAATAAACAACCCATCGTTTGGCTACGAGAAATTGTCGACAATGAACACCTATAAATGAAGCTGTACATTGCTACTGTATCATACTCGATTTGAAACTCTTTTTATTAGAAGTTTGTTGATGAAATGGAAACCAAGCATGGATATCCAAAGACTAAATTTAAAGAGTATGCAGACGTTGACAACATTTTTACCGCAATAATTATTTGGTGTCATTTAGCAACAGAACATTCTAGCTTAGATCCCTCTTCTCTGTCACGATCAAAAGTTTATAATAAGGTGCCTTTATATTTCAGGGATACGTAAAATAGTTTAAACTTGTTCTGAACGATGTTTTATTTTTTGTCGTTGTTTGTGTTTGTGTATAATAATTGTGTTACCATAATACATAATGATGGCCATCATTGTAGAAGTTGTTTTGTACATAAGGTTTGGTAGTTGGTTTTGTTTCAAGTTCTTCTGCTCCTCTCTATTAACCTGTTCGTTAGTTAGCATGTGTGAAACTTACAGGCGAGGCTGGCTTGGCTATTTATCAGTCTATATGTCTACACTTTATATAAGAGGTGATTATTATAGACTAGATACAGAACCGTGGCTTCGCTTGCATAAAATTCTGTTTCCGATTTCACATCCCAAGGGATCGTAGGTAGTATAGGAATAGTGTTATTTTAGGTTAAAATCTATCGTTTTACCATATTTTAGCAAATTCAGTTGTTAGAGCGTGACATCGACATACACACTTTCGCATTTACACATGTAGGGTTGTGCGTTGATTACTAAGATAGGTACTAAAAGTTGTGACACAAATAACAAAAGAACACCCACCATTCCTCTTCATTGTCTCAAAAAAAATACCGCCTTAATCTTATTCATTATATAAATTGGTGTAACAAAAAATGTTACGAAACTCCAAGAAAAATATTTTATTTCAACAAAAAGACTTATATCGCAGATAGAACCGATAGAACCAGTCCAACAAATTCGAAAGTTGTACGAAGGAAGTTTCATAGACGCTACGACAATCGAGTTTCTAAAAACTTTGAAAAGCGCTTGAAAGCGGTAAAAATTTAATGAAAACGTCCAGTTTGGTTCAATTCTTTTAATGCGCATTTATGTATTGAAAGGAATTACAAAGTATTGCTAAGTATTGAACTTAGAATTATAACAAAAAGAGACGTAACAAGTTATTTTGTCGAGTCATTTGGTATTTGAGATAAGGATTTAATCTCTCAAATTTCTTTTAAAATTTTCTAAATTTTTTTATTTCAGTAAGGCAGGCAAGGATAGATCATATTCTCATAGTTTGCAAATGAGCTACTTTTAGCCGAACCGGTAGAAAGTCGTCACCGTACCTTAAAGCTTGCTTACCCTAAAGCTTAGAGCTAGCAAAGATGCTTTTTATTTTATTTGTAGAAATATTTTTTTTTGCCTTCACAGGTATTGGAAGTTGTGTTGTCGCATGTTCAGGTTCATGTCATATTATGTATTATGTGACCCTTATTGGCAAGATTTTGATTGCATTTAGTTAAAGAAAAATTTGGCTGCCGCTTGCAATAAACTTTAATTTGTTTATAAACGTGCAATATCCGAGGTGCTACACCCAAGCTTAGATTATTTAAAGTCAAGATGGACCCTCGCTCTAGAATCGACATAAACAAAACGGCTTACGGTTTTGCAGATGTATGCGTGCGCTGTCAAGCGGCCAGTGTCTTTACACTGTGCGTCGGCTTTTATGTGGGCGTAAATAATGATACCAGCTTCTCCCTAAAATTGCATTAAGCTAAGTCTTATTATAGTTTACGTAATTAATCTAATATCATGAAGGATGTATATCTATTTACAATATTGTATATTTATTTGTTTATCGGATCGGCACTGAGCGGCGGGTTAGACCAATTCATGTAACAGTTGCATGAATTTTTTTGCGCTGTTTCTGCGCCTTGACCTTCCATCTAGACTTTATATCTATGCACCCAAGTTACCTGCCCTGCATATTTAAATATTTCCATACCGTAGAGTTCGAGAATGTCGACGCAGGGATAAATTCCAAAATCTGAGCATACACAAATAAAGCCCCTACTAGACTATACTTGCACTCCGGTCGTAATGTGGAAGGATGAACACCGGTTCTATGGTGATATATAGGTAACACAATAATACATTACACACAAGGCAACCTTCATACATTTCTTGTGACTGCGTGAGTCATACAATATTCCATTACTTACCTTAACTCTTGTAGGTACACCCGGAATATTGTGATTGGCTTTACAATGTTGAGCTTACAGAATATAAATCTTACCGAAAATTATCTGGTTCAAGATAAAATATTTTTTAGTATTGAGCACTAAATAATTCCTGCAGATTTTCATGCAAACGTATAGTCAATTTTTTTTTTTAGTTTAACGTGAGCGAAAATCCTCATAGGATGTTATGCCGGACTCTTACCGACTAAAAAACCTCACGCCACGCATAACAGCCTATGGTTGAGAGCCCCGGGTAAGCCCTCAGGAAGGATGTCCCGTGACTCCCAACAGACCTACGGCCGCCAATGCGGCCTCGCCCAGGGGGTGGTTCGGGTGCAATCCCGCGTCTATGGGGGGTTTCGGGTGTGACCCCGCTTCTAAGGGGGGCCGTGCGTGAGTTGCTCACGTCACGCTGCCGTCATGGGCCTGCTTCTGTAAGGACAGTGAGCGGCCCTCTCGCCGTCCTCAGACCCCCGGTCATGGAGGCCGATAGTCCTCGGCGAAGACACGTCGGCGGCGCCCAGGGCGCCGACTGCGGAACTCGGGAGGGAGAGTTCTCTCCCGCACCCGGCCCGCCGCCTCCTTCGCGAGCATGACCTGCTCGCAGAAAGAGGCGGCGCAGTCCCACTTACTCCCGCTGGAGAGCATGGCTCGCACCATGGCCTCGAGCGAGAGAGTGTCCACGCCCAGACCCACTACGAGGACCTGGCGCTGTTGTGCCCACGCCGTGCACTCCACCAGCGAGTGGAGCGCCGTGTCTTCGCTGCGGTCCTCGCAGTGCTGACACTAGGCCGTGGTTTCCCGGTGTTTTCGCCATAGATACCTACCGAAGCTACCGTGCCTGGCAAGCATCTGTGTCAACCGGTAGGAGAGAGCACCGTGTCTTCTCTCCAGCCACTCGTCCATGATCGGTCTGACGGCCGCGATTGTGGCGAATCCCCCCTTTGGTTGCTCAAGTCGCACCTTCCATGTCTCCACGGTTTCCTGGTGGAGCAGGGTCCGCTGGGCCTCGATTTCTCGAGACGCAGGCCTTTGGCCCCGCTCTAGCGCGTCCCATGGAGGGGACCGGAATATAGCAACTCAGTCTTCTAGCGTCACGCAAAATAATTCAAGTAAGTATGAACTTTAAATTCAAACTAAAGTGCTTACCGCGCAATAAAAATCTACTAAAAAATTAAAAGTGTATGGTGGGGGATTAAAAGAGTGACAATAGTCTGCCTTTTTCACTATAGCTACAAAAAACATAAAATCTGTACCTTCTTCCTTCCTTAAGGGAGATGGAATATTATGCATTTCATTTCAAAGCACTGCATTTAAAGCAGCTCATCTGCTTGAGAACAATAGCTGCTATTATTAAAACCGTGCCGGACCATATCGATTGGAACTTCTCATGGAAATCTGGCTTTGAAATCTAGTCTAGAAATAGATTTTGTCTATTTGTGAAGTCACTATGTACGGCCAAATTGGTTTTATTTGCACAGCGATTGAAGAATACAAAATTTCTATTCAATGACGCGGCAGATAGAAACATTATAGTAACTATAAGTTGAATGGTTGTATATTGTATATGAATTAATATTTTATTTTTGCTTTCCGTGTTATAATATTTGGTATTATGTCAATTTTTTGAAGGTATAGGTATATTACTAGCGAACGTCTCGTGGTTACACCCACGTAACTCCCGTTTCCGTAGGAATATGGAAATGAAATAGGTAAAGCCTATATTACTCTGGGTGAATGTAGCTTTTCAATGGTGAAAGAATTTTTGATTAGAACCATAAATATCGACATTTAAGGTGGCTCCCATACAACAAACGTGAATTATTGTCGTTTTTTAGTACGGAGCCCTGTTTTTTGGTGCGCGAGTCCGACTCGCACTTGGCCGGTTTTTTAATACGTCGCAGCCCGCTTTTCGCCTTTCATTCAATTACCTTTAAAAAAACGATTTCATTTCATAAACATAAACCTTATGCTGCTATAAAATCCATGGGTGAGTCCGTCTCGCACTTGGCCAGTTTTTTTATCAAATAAATGTTTGATTTAGCCCCTATTTATGATAGGTACTAATTGTCAACTTTTGCACGAGTACAGGACTTAACTGTATACATTGTGCCTAGATGGCGCTGTACCGAAAAATTACATCGCGGTATGGTTTCGTTACAGTTGGGCCTATAAATCTGATAGTATAGTACTTTCTATACTTACACTTTTTACACTTTTCTTTGTTTATTCATAATTTTTTAAAGAGTCTGTTTAAAAAGACTCCAATTTGTTGAAAATTAGTTTTGTGTATTCCCAAAGGATAAAAACTGGCCAAGCGCGAGTCGGACTCGCTCACGGAGGGTTCCGAATCCGTACCAAAAAACGACAAATAATCATGTTTTTGTATAGGAGTCCCCCATAAATGTCTAGTTTTTTTTTAAATTCGTTATATTTATATGGGATATTTTTAAATGCACATCTAAATAATTTTTCTGCACACTAGGTAACTCCACTAATTAACTGAATGCATACCAGAAATCTGAATGCTGTGCAAAAAAACCAATTGATTAACTAAACATGTACTACTTAAAAAACTAAAATTATATACAAAATGAGATGACCTTTATTTCTCAAATTTATACCAAAAATGTGGTTCGTACACCGGATATAAGATTTGCTACACATAAATACGAATTGCTTATCAAAAATACTAACTTGCACTCTAAATTTTACAATCTTGTAATGGAATAGGTTAGGTTAGGTTAGTTTTTTTATTTTTTTGATTAATAAAATTTAATTTCGTAAAGATGACTGATAAAATTGGGTATTTAATTAGAATAAAAGATGTTCCTAAAAGTAAATTAGATGATGGTTTTCTTTAAAAAACTTTTAATATGTTTGTTAAGCATAGGAATTTTTAGATATACTATTTTAATAATAGTGATTTGTTCAGTAAAATAGTTCTGCAAATACCATTAAACAGTATAACGAATTTGACTTTTTTAGTGTGCATAATTAGTGTGCAAGTCAGTATTATTGGTTTAACTTTGTAATATTTTGTTCGAAAAAAGGGTATAAACAGATATCGATTTAAATACATGCCTATTTATATTAATTGAAATTACACAGCTCGATATTCTAGGAGTATTTCAAGCGCCTACTTGTTGCCCATAGTAATATCACACATACTATACGTATGAACCGCACATAATGTTGTCGGTCAATACGCTGTTTGTACTCCTGGGAAGAGTAGACCTTGCACCCAAAAATAAAACAAAAGTGCGAGTCGGACTCGGTTCCGTAGCAGCAAGTTACATAAATTAAAGTTCTTGTAGTTCGTTGTAAATTTGATTGACATTTTAACAAGTTCGCTGTGGCAAGCGCTTTATGACGTACTTATTTAAAAAAAGATATGGTTCAAACTAACAGGTAGGCATGTCAGTGAATAAATTTAAAAAACTTTTGAAAGAAAGCTTATTATACCATTAAAGACTTTGAAGACAATGCTGCCTGGCAGTGACACGAATTGCTCCTTTCTACATATTTAAAAAACTGTATTAGATTTCAAGATGAATTTTGGGAGGGATCGGACTGAGTTTCCTGGGGTGTTCGTGGACATACAATATGCCTCTGCCGGGGTAGGCAGAGGCATATTGTTTTCAAGGATAAAGGCGTAACGAAAGATTAAGATTAAATTATTCTTATTTTTACAAATACTCATAACTTCATAATACAACTGTTTCATTTTGCTAATTGACTTTACTACAAAGCACCTTTCTGGTAAATTAGAAAGAAGTTTTTAATTGGAAAACAAACAACACTACAATACTGTAAAACAAAAACGGGAGAGTAAAATTTTATTCATATACTTTCTACCAATTTTAAACTTCATAGGAATTACAGTTATTATGATCGCTTCATAAAATGAATACACAAAAATGCATCAACTACCTGCGGTTGGTTCCACTCGTCTGATCCATAATTAAAACTTATGCTGCATGTAAACTTGTTAAATTCTTGGTTGACGATCGCAATTTCACAACTTCAGCTTCAGTGGAGTTGAGTTTAACTTGCTAAATTTATGTATTTTACCAGATGTTGTAATTGACTAACTACTCAGAAATTTTATATCTTGGATAGTTCTGTAGTAATCAAGTGAGTATGCTCAGTGTTTCTTTACATCCTGTAAAAATATTTAAAATGCTTGCTGTTCAGTATGGGAACATGAAAATAATGAGGCGCGAACACTTGCTTTTTCACGTAGAAGCTCCCACGAACCATAATTATCCGAGATGTTCACTTTTTTCTTTTACCATAAGGGAAAATCCTATTGGATGCTATGCCGGACTCCTACAGACTAAAGAATCTAAAGCATCCTGCCCAACACCCTACGGTTGGGAGCCCCGTGTAAGCCTACGGAAGGATATCCCAAAACTCCCAAAATATGGCTACACAGTGGTTATTGACGGCTGTATTTGATCATGGTACTTGTTTACCATCAGCAATGGCGACTACTACCAGGCACTTGGAGGTCAGTTTTCTCGTATTCTAGGCGGAACACGTCGCGCCACTTTGAGCCGCCTGACAGTGTGGCGTCTCGTCTGCCGTTAATTTGTCGCTGCCTCTTTTGCGTACATCCTCCTCACAAAACAAGGTGGTGATTTAAGCGCACTTTCACTGTTGCAGGGACAATAGCCAGAAACAAGGGATATAGCGTGAGGTTTCCCACTTCTATGGCTGACACAAGACAATGAGTGCTAATTCTTGGCAGTCTCCTCAGAGCAGTATAAGCAGTGGTGGCACTAGGGCACTGTATCTCGCCGTATACGATGCAGAAGAAAAGACGATGCTTAAAGAGCCTTTTGTTCAGTGAGTCGGTCGCATAGACCGGATTGCCTCTCCAACTAGTTCCATACATAAAGTTTGCTTCGAGTGTGGCGAGCATTGGTTGTTTAATCAGATCTTTTGATTCCTTCATGCCTTCAAAGATGCTGCTCTATATACACAGTGCAGGCTTCAAGCCCTGCTCTAGCGGCTCCATGTGGCACCCACAGGCATTTTAAGTGTCCTTATAAAATAAATTATTGCGGAGCGAAATTATAACCGACATATTGTTGAGAATGTCTAAACATACGAAAGTAATTACGAGATTCAGTTCGAGGAAGTTTTTAAAACTTAAATTAAAAAACTACACAGCGCTTCCTTTACATTTCACTGAAAAGAAACTTGCCGCGATTCAGACGTAACATTTATGTGTCGATTTATCTTTGCATAGAATTTTATTGTCTACAATTGCAACGTTGTAAATAAATTAATTCTTCAATATTTATTGAAGTTGGAATTGAATTTGCGAATTGAATGAATTGCAGCTGGTTCTGATTGCAATGTAATGTAGGTTTTTGACTTCCCTTATACTATTTATCTACTTCGTTCATTTCCTGGTGATTTTAAGTTTGTTAGATATCTTTTTATTTCCTTTCAAGGACTTTTTTCATAAAAATTATGTCTATAAATCCACCCTTGTATAAAAATTCATTACAAGGATTCAGCGGTTAAATAAACAGAAATACCATAAGCCTGAAAAATATGTATTAGGAATAACAACTGTGTAACAATAATACTGACGTCAACAAAGACAAAAATAATAATTAAGTACACAACGTTGAGAGCGTTGCTCTTTAATTTTGTATAAGGTTTAATGTAGGATTTGAAGTCTGTTCACAAGTATCAAATTACTGTAGTTCAGGCTTTCTATATGCGATTCAAATTTGTCACCGAACGATAGTCCTGTAGCCAATACAGATGCTATTCAATCAGCAATCCAAACACTTCAATAGCAAGACCGCGGGCTAGCTTGCTCTCTTTGCCTTGTCTTGGACACAAAGCGGCCTTGATTGAAGCCTCCGTACCTCGGTTATACATTATGCAAACATTTACCAACCTGTGACTAACAAGAATGACGAAAATGGCATTGTAAGTTCATCGATGTGCAGAATCCGTTCATGAATTTGTAGAGAAATATGAATAGGTGCAGTAGCTTCACCAATAGGAAATTAAAACTAAAGTTATAAGACAGGAGGCAGGCAGGATGACACGACAGCATTGATCTACGTTTTTGTATATCAATGCACGACGACGAATAAGCGAAAGGAATGAAGAATTTTAGTTCAAGTAATCTTGGATTCACCTAGGCATCTAATGGAAATGAAACTGCAAATGTCTTGATAATATCAAAACTCGAAAAGTGCAAGACCGGTTTTAATCAACGTTTTTGTGTCGTTGTAGATAAGGGTTTTTGGTTGAAAACAGAAAAAGAAAAACATTTTGCAGACATATAAACACACAAGAATAGTAGATTGTTAACCGAGGGTGGAAAGAATCAATTCCCGAGGTATTTAGACGCCCGAGCGCAGCGAGGGCGGCTATAGTCCGAGTCGGAATTGATTCTTTTACCCGAGTTAAACACTCTACTTTTCATTTCAAATACGAGGAAAATAAAACTTAAAATAAGATTCAAACCTTACCATAAAACATTATTACCAATTGTTTTGAATTCTGTTACAGATAAAATAATAACAACTACATTATGTCGACTTTTTAAAATTTTAAATATGGAACTCCGGCTGGCCTCATACACGTACAATATTGACTCAATATTTATTTCCATCCGAATATAGTCTGTTCGAACCTCAATAATATGTTCAATTTATTGCTACATTGATCAATATTATGGTACGTGTATGGGGCCGGAAGAAATTTTCGCTAAGTTCACACTGGCTGTTTGGAAAGTCGCATGGCATTTTTTTTTTTTTACACAAATCTCTTCACTATCACAGCTGACCAGGCAGCAGTTCTATTTTTAAAGTTCATTCCGGCCCTTGGGTGGGAAGTAATTTGTATGAGTTTTTCATAAACAAACAGCATTTTCCACCCAATAGTCAGATCAAGAAAACACTATTTTCCGAGTATGAGAAATGAAATAGTAGATTGTATAACAAGGGGGCAAAATAGTATTTTTACGGCGAGGGCGCTACTTTGAATCACGAGCGAAGCGAAGGATTCTAGAATAGAATCCCGAGCATAGCGAGGGATTCTAACGTAGAATCCTGAGCGCAGTGAGGGATTCAAAGTACACCGCCCGAGGGAAAAATAATTTGCCCTCGAGTAATATACTCTACTTTTCATTCCCTTTCTATGAGAAAATATAAGTTTTGTACGACGTAGTTACCTTCTATAGTTATTGTTCAAGGAGTTCATGGATTGTTACTTTCATAACTGTAGTAGGTACTTTATATTTGTAGAATACAATAAAATACGTTTACTGATTACAAGAACAACGAACAGATAAATGGCGCTCATTATTTTTTTTAGTTAGCTTAGGACACCGCGCTGTGCAGCCAATACTTACCAGCCAGTAATTCATACAGTTTGCGTTCGATTTCTATGAAATTTTCAAGTTCCAAATTCAAATCCTTTGCCGCCCGCTAAAAAGCTCTTAACAGAAAAGAGCTATTTTGCGCCCCGTTATCGTGGTGCAAAGTGATTCTTTTCGAATAGAAGGAATGAAAATGATATTATCGTGTTTTAACATGATTATACTTTTATTTCTTTCTGAAAGATTTCAATGTCACTCTCCAACAGATATTCTAGCATTATTCATTTACAACATTGTGTACAAAATAAAGGACCACTCAGGAAGTTATAAGCAGATTTGGAGTACAGATACTTAGAGTTGGGGCAACTTTCTATAACTTGTTTGTAACTTCAAGTTACACTCCATGTTTGCAACCAACAACAATGATGTTATCATTTTTACATTGCGTCTTTGAATCAGATAATGGCATTCAAAAGAAAAAAAAAACTTTGCTCGAAGAACTATACACGGATGGAATCGAAAAGACCTATGTGGTGACCTCGAACCTAAAGGATAGCGTCAGGTTTTGGTGCATCACTTGTCAAATTGACGGGTACGCGCCTCCAGATCTCGTTCGTTTGACCACTTTCTAATTTATTAATTCAACTTTTAACCCCGTTTGTGTTGAAAAACCAATCTGATACTAGGTATATACCTCTTCCGATGACATTACTATTTAATGTAATTATACGTACTTAATCTGTAATATTTAAAATTTTCTAGATGTTCATTGGTACAGAATGTTTTTTTTTTTCAGAACTACCTCAGAATAGGTATCAAATGATCCTGTAAAGCCAATTACCCTCCCAAAATGTTGAAAATTGGGATGCTATGTGGTCTGAGATAGACTAATTATTTACTGATTGACTACTGAAATATCGCTCACCGTAAAGACCAGACGTCTTCTAATAAGATTTCACTGTATCTCTTGGTATTCGGAGGCAGCTTACATGACCGACGCGAATCTAATAGATGTGTCGCTGCCAGTAGCTATCACATGTCGTCATATTGTAAAAGGTTATTCAAAAATAATAAAGGCTACTCTTATAACGTAAGCTACGCTATAGAAGTTTGATACCAGAGATATACACAACATACACATGGCATACTTATTTTTCTACGAGTGTAAATCCGTCATGGATACTAAGCCGGACTCTTACCGACTAAAATCACACGTATCATACTACAGCCTACGATTGGAAGCCCCGGGTAGGTCCTCGTCCTCGAAAGATATCCTTCTCCTTTATCCCCGAAGGAGTAGGCAGAGGTTTAGTAGTGTTTTTGTTCTAAGAGGTAGTGAGGCAATTTCTGTGTTGATGTAGACAGACGCAGGTTTCCATTTTTTTAGGTCTCCTATAATAAGGCCTTAAATTAGGCTGACAACCGAGATCAACAAGCTGCTTAACACGCCTTACACGCAAGAAAAAGCTCATAAATGCAATGTAGCAAGTGGTCATGCATCCGAGGCAGTAATAAAGAAAGAAAGAAAATATTATTATTTAGGACACGCACAATTAGTAATCGTTTAAGATACGATACGACGAGCGCATCTACAGCGCCAATACAGGGTTAAAAACTATAGCTTAGCTTGAAGTACAATTTAAACCGAACAAGTTTCTAGATTATTCACGTTAACGATGCTATCCGAGATCCAATTTAGAACACAATGGACTCTAAGTTAGTTGGAATACTATGCCGTATAATCCACACTCACAGGTGCAGTAAATGCAAATGTAATGTGTGCTACAATTATTATATCTAAGCTTTGTTACTGAATTCCTATGAATATATTGCTTTTTGAATAGCTCAGTACTCAGCAAGTTAACATTATGCATTTGGATCAAGTCCCGTAGATTAAAAGAATGCAAATAAACTCATATTATTCATTTATGAAGGTTTAGTTTATTATGTTGACTTTTCCGAAACAACCTACAAATTTAAACACAGTCATACAATTCTCTGTTTTTGTACTTTTTCTCATAACAACATCTATTTGTGCACAATAATGTACATAAAACGGTAAAATAGTTCAATTCTGCGGCGGATGCAATCGTACTGTTTTGTCAAACAACTCTCACTTTCGAACTTTTCAACATGATTATATCTTCATTTAAAAAGGATTACGAAACGATGACCATACAATAATAGATTTGCTTCAGAACGTGCCCAGAGAATCATACTTCACTTACAAATACTTCCCACTGTTTTGTGAATGCAAATACATAGATAGTTAAAAAAATTAACCAATACTCCATAAATTTCGTTTGACATTAATAGACCATTTTAGTACAAAATTTTAATGACTTCCGCAGATAAGAGAAAAATGTAGCTCGAATATTTTGTGTCACAAATATTTAAACATTCTCCGAGCAATAAGTTCTCCTCGTCTCGTTATTTTGAGGTGAAGGATGTCAATATTTACGAGGAAAAGTGCAGAAACGTTATTAACTGTAAGATATACTGGGTATTTACACAAAAAACCATTTTCTTTGACTACAAAAACAGACTAAATGAGTTTCAGGCCGCGCGGTAGGCTTATTTAGTTTTCAGTTGCTACCAATTTGTACGAATTTTAATTACTACTTAAAATAAACAGATTACTTCCAAAAGTGCCTAGATTTCCTTAGTTCGTCAACTATTTCTCGTAGACGTGTCCTAGGATTACTTAACGGCTATAAAACTTGTGTGACGTCATAGAAGAGCCGCAAATCCACACTCGATATAAGCTACTACCCGAAAAGGTCTTTTGAGTCATAATGTTTTGTTATTATTACTCGTAAGTGGCTCAAACATTCCCAAATTATTCTTTGTTCATATTTTTGGTTTTATCACTACCCGGGAAGCTGCGAACTGTGACGCCGCGATGGTAGTCAAAGTAATAATAAATAATATATATATAAATATTGTTGGACATTCTCACACAACATCATCTAGCCCAAACTAAGTTAAAAAGCTTGTGCTACCCATAGCACATGCTTTATAGCTTAGTTTGGGCATAAGTATTTATTTATACTTATCTAGACGACTGATAGACATACTTATATATTTCTACATACATACTTATCATACATAGAAAACACCCAAACTCCGAAACAAACATTTGCGGATCACACAAATATTTGGACCGACCCAGCAATCGAACCTAGGACCTCCAGCGCCGCAGGCGATATCGCTACCGACTACGTCACAGAGGCAGTCATAGTCGGCTATGAACCCTGGTTTTTTCCGAAGTTTTACCCGGTTCGCCATAGACAGCTACTAACTAGCTAGCGCTAGTCAGCTGAAAAGGCTTCCGTGTGATTTTAGTGGGTTACAATCCTACACCGTGTGGCGACGCACAGTGGATCGATTCATACAAATCGGCGGACATAGGAATCTTGAAAATCTTTTACTTAAATTTTCTTAAAGAAAATGAGAAAAATTATATTTTGTCATATAGCTCCCAGAGGGGTGCCTAGGGGTACCTAAAATGTTTGACAGATATTTTGCTAACAACCCATCAAAAGTCACTATAAGCGTTTGAATCAGAAAACAGGAGAAAATCGCAAACTATCCCTTTTTTAATGTGCTTTTCCATACATTGAAATCAGTTTTTGTCGAATATTTTTTAAAATTGAAGTCTAATCAAAATTGTGTACTAATGTTTTCGGCTACAATTATTAAGTTAAACACATTGGCATCATTAGTTTTTGTAAAATCAGTAAAACGATTTTCAAGATTCCTATGTCCGCCGATTTGTATGAATCGATCCACTGTGCGACGGGTACTTGTGTATTGCCACACAAGGACCCCTGTCCTGTGTGGGACCTGACTTCCACTAGCTAGTTAGTAGCTGTCTAAGGGAAGGAGTACAAAATGTCGCCACCAAAATTCATCCCAAGGGTAAGAGGCGACTAAGGAAACACTTTTTCAAAACGATGCGCTACTTAGTGAAGGAAAACGCGAAATGAAACCCGTAACGATTGTCATTTTACTGACCATCGCTAAGCCAAGTTAAAGGCTTTACGGGTGGCTTGAAAAATTTCAACTGCGGGTCGCCACGACCTGTGCCTGTCCATTTCAACACAGCCATAGGCTCACTACCTATAACGTGGGACATAAAACTGTAAGGTGAAATGTGGGCGTATCCTATGCCTCTACCTATTCCTTCAGGGATAAAGCGTGTTTATATTTAATCCAGCATAACATCAAAATTGACTTTTTAGACATTTGTTTCTGTGTGATTTCAATCAATAACAATCTTTATTGCATACATACAGAAGATTAAGTACTATTTACAAGTTTTTGGTTCGAAATAGCTTGATATACGAGCAGATCCCAAAATATATATTATGAAGGTAATATTTGCATGTCTTACTCGCTATATTGAAGTAGGGACTAATTTAAGCAAAAGCTCTTCATCGCTCATATTTTCGATTAAGCATAATTTCTATTCATCGCTAGTTTACGTTGCATGTAAGTAAATCTAAATTGACGCTAAAATGAGATATGTCTTTGTGCAAGCGGGTCTACTTTGTTTAACTCGCAAGGGGGGGGGGGGGGGGCAAGAGGGAAGACTTATCTCTGACATAAATTAGCACTTTAACGCTTAATATTTGACAAACAGATTTTAGCACTTAAAAGCTTAATATTTGACAAACGGATTACTTGATTCAAATATTATATTTTTGAACAGGTATTCTACGTTATTACATGCTACGGGGTAGTTGAGAAAAATAGATAACATCGTCACTTTACGTGGTTTATTTTTTGTCGAAGTTGATTTTACCCCTTCATTCTGGAAAATATAGTTTTTGTAGAACTAAGTGTCTGAGTAAGAGTTCAGACAAGCAGACGGACAGTCATGGTAAATTTATATTACATCCTGAAATTTCCGGACTGTTTTCACAAACTTGTCCGCGTTCAGTTCATACTTATCTTATTTGGTGAACGAGTGATCTCGATTAAATTGTATTTCGAATACAGTTTTCAACTCGATACTCGCCTTTTATCCGAATTGATTGAACTCAATGATATTTAAGTAAAGATATGCTACCTTCATACAAACTGCATTTATTTATTGTTGAGTTATAATTTCATGTGCTTACCTATCGGTACCTAATAGATTTCATCTATGAATGCGATAGAGGATACAAAACGTTTAAAACAGAGAGGGATAGCCATCTGTGTCGTTTTGCACACAGTAGCAGACCACAACACGACTTGTTTCGCTCGCAGCTATTAGCCGACTAAATGGAATTACAACAATTGTGTGACTTTGTCCGCAACAGTTTTTGAGCGCTAATGCGATATCTACCTCTTTTTTACTATAACATCATTGATTGAACTGGATTGTTGATAACGATGCCTCTGTAGTGTGCATAGTTTAAAAAAAAAGAAATTTATCGTATTGTCTCCAATTATATCACTTCTCGTTTATTTGTTAGTTACATGCAGAACAATATGGTAAAATCTATTTGTGAATATTTTGATTGGAAAAAGCTTTTCTGATTTATACATAGGTACATACATATAATCACGCCCTTATCGCCGAGGGGGTAGGCAGAGGTATGGTATCCGCCCACATTTCACCTTATAGTTTTATGTCCTACATGTGACATAAACATAGATGGTGAGCCTATGGCCGTATTGAAATGGAAAGGCGCAGGTCGCAGTGACCCGCTGTTGAGATTTTTCAAGCCGCCCATTGGCTTTCAACTTGACTTAACGATTGTCATTTTACTGAAAACCCGGTTTCATTTCGAGTTTTCCTTCTCTACGCAATGGATCTTTTTGCGAAAGTGTTCCTTTAGTCGCCTCTTACGACACCCTCGGGATGTATTGGGGTGGCGACATTTTGTGCTCTTACCCGTCGCAACACGAGGCCCTGTCGCCACGCGGGGCTCATTTGACTGCCTCGGTGGCGTAGTCAGTAGTGATACCGCCTGCGGTGCGGGAGGTCCTGGATTAGATTTCTGGGTCGGTCCAAATATTTGTGTGATCCACAAATATTTTGTTTCGGAGTTTGGGTATTTTCTATATATAATATGCATGTATTTAGAAATATATATACATGTATGTATATCAGTCGTCTAGATCCCATAGCACAAGCTTATGTTAGCTTAATTTGGGCTTGATGATGTTGTGTGTGAGCGTCCACGAATGTTTATTTATTTCTGATTCATCGACTCTTAAATCATCGTTTTATATTTTGTAGTAGGCATGCTTTTGATTTCTTAGAGAGATAGTATCTTTATTAGTGTTATCCGTCAAATAGTACCTAATAATAAAAAATAAATATTTGAGTACATTTTTACACAACGTCACCTCGCCTAAATTAAGCTAATATAAGCTTGTGCCAGCCTACGGTTGAGAGACCAGGGTAAGCCCTCGGTACGGTACCACAGGACGGATACCCCAGCACTGGGAAAAGGGCTTTAAAGTTTACAATTAACTCCTGTTATTGAATTAGCCAGGAAATTAAATTGTTTTTAAGCTCTTGAAGTTAAAATATAAATTAAAACAGTTTAGACATCAAATTTAAGGAGTAAAATTTTGTAAGAACTACTAACTAAGAGATGCTCGCCCGCATGGAATTCAGTTCCCGTTCCCACTTTCCAGGGAAACACATTCCCGGGATAGGAAGTAGCCTATTTGTAGGTATATTATTCCAGACTATTGTCTTTTCCTGTACTAAATTTCACCCAGATTCGTTCAGCCGTTAGAGCGTGATTGAGTAATAAACATCCAAACAACTATTTTTGTTTACGGGAGGGAAAATCCTCATGCATGTTATGCCGAACTCCTACCGACTAAAAAACCTCACGTGTCCTGCTAACAGCCTACGGCTGGGAGCTCCGGGTAAGCCCTCGGAAGGATACCCCAGGACTACCAACAGACCTACGGCTACAACTGCGGCATCACCTAGGGGGGTTCGGGTGCTATCCCGCGTCTTTAAGGTGTTTTTCGGATGTTATCCCGCTTCTTAGGAGGGGCGTGCGTGAATCTCTCACGTCACGCTGTAGTTTTGGTCTTGTAGCCGATGCTGACGCCCCCTACCTGTAGGCTGGATCCCGCAGGTGGCCTCTTCCGAGGTCCGTGAAAGCACAAAGCCTCGGGTTTGTGAAGGGCGACCTCAAGACCCAGCCTCTATATTTTATTTTTATTTATTTATTTATTTAAACTTTCTGCACAAAATCTATTTGTACAAAGGCGGACTTAATGCCAAAGGCATTTTCTACCAATCAACCTTTGGGTGATGCAGAGATTAGTTAAAGTAGGTGCTCAAAGTATGACGAAGAAAGTTATATCTAAGAATAACATGGTCTGAATTAAAAGCTTCAACAAAAATAATAATAATATTGAGAGCTCATTGTTACTAAGTACATAGGTACATAAATATATCATATTATAAAGATAATATAAATCTACATCATAATTATACAAAAAAAAAAAAAAAAATGATAAATACCTTACAAATATAAAATATTTAGAAACATTACATATGAAATATACATCTATAAATAAATATGTATTATAAATAAATACAAACAGGACAATACTAAACAAAATTAATTAAAATTAAGGTTCTGCCTATGGAACCCTATAAAGTTCACGTACTCTGTTATTAAACGAAAAACGGTCGATATTGATCGACCGTTTTTCGTTTATCAATAAACTCGACCTCTCGAAATTAGGACATTGGTCCTAATTTCGAGAGGAAGGGCATTCCAAAGAAGAATGGATCGCACCGGAAAAGAAGAATGGACGAGATTTGAAGTGTGAGTTGGACAGTGCAGAAGATGATTGTTAGAAGAGCGTAGATGTTTGTCATGATTAGAGCCAAGTAGATGTAGATGGGATTTTAAGTAAGTAGGAGCATTGGGAGACTTTGGAAGTAAAAAAATTAAACAGACAGCTCGCAGACTACGTCGTCGTCGAATCGGTAACCAACCCAGCTCCTCACGAAAAATCGATACGTGGTCGTACTTCCTAAGATTGTAGACGAATCGAATGCAATTATTGAGAAGCCGGTCGAGTTTATTGAGCAGATCTGCATTCAGGTCGAGATAGCACACATCACCATTAGTCGATCTCTATATCCGACCCACGGCCACGTCTTGAGCAACCCCTGCCGTGGCTGTCGTCTCGCGCCGTAACGAGGGTATCGTCGGACATCCAAACATCTTCAAAACTTTTACATTTGTAATATTAGTAGGATAATAATGATTACGAATCAGAAATACCATTACAAAAGTTAAAAGGCAACTTTCAAACTTAATGATAAATTTAATTTATTTCTGATTCGAAATCAAAGTTATTAAAGGATTTATAATTATTCCGTCGGTTCAAGTTTAATTAACTTTGTAACGTTTTCATATCCTTTGACTTTTCATCAAAAATTTGATTCCTATTAAGTTAATTGTAATGTTGTGTACTTTATTTGCGACCCGTACAAATTACATTACTTCAAACCAATATAGATCAAATAGTTTTAGCAACACGTTCTTAATGCGTACAACTAAAAAGTGGTATCCACTAGGTAGTGAATTCCACTTTCTAAAAGTTATTTTCCACCTGAGATGTGTTTAAAGATCCATGTTTTTTTTAACGTGTGGAAAATCCGTCATGAATGCTATACCGGACTCTTACCGACTAAAAACCACAAGTTCCCTACTGCCTAAGGTTGGGAGCCCCGGGTAAGTCTTCGGAAAGATATCAATAGGATGGAAAAGCACCTTTAGTCCCCTGAGGTCAAGTAGTTTGATCGCATTGTTCGATTATTCGAAGCACGTGACTTTTTCATCCAGTTAATATTTATGTATCTTTTACATTAAATTATTTTATCAATGAGAACTACTTATATAAACAAAGCCTTAATAAGAACTTTTAATTTTACGGTATCCATGTTATTGTTAAATTATCGTCATGTAGCCTAAATTAAGTTATAACTTTTGATAAGTACTAACGAAAATCAATTAACAAGACCTAAACTTTAAAATATTTATTTGAAATTATTATTAGATTTGTCGCGAGCTTTTAACTTTGATAAACTTATAATTTATAACTTAAACTAAAGTAAAATTTTAAATGCATTTAAACTAGTAAACTACGTAGAACTTTCGCTCTCAAAGAAATGTTTAATTAGTTGAAGTGGCCTTAATGAGTTCAGACATTGTTAGCACGTTGACACTGATAGCCTTAAGCCATTTAGTTATATGAGAGTAGATTTTCACAATCCCACTTTTTTTTATGTGAGGAAATATCCTTCATGGATGCTATGCTGGATTCCTACTGACTTAAAAACCGCACTTATCCTGCCTAACAACCTACGGTTGGGAGCCCCGGGTAAGCCCTCGGAAGAATACTCCAGGACTCCCAACAGACCTACGGCTAATTTTTAGTCAGCCGACTAGCACTTCGTAGTGCTTTCGTAGCTTTTTGCTACACTAAAGATTCGTAGCACTTACAGTCTACAATCTGAGTCGTAAAATTCATCCTAATTCTCAAAACTTCCAGATGATCTTATGGCTGATTCTGCTATTTATTAAGCAACTTCGCTTGTTGCTCAAGTACAAAACAAATAATAGCTTTAAACATAAAGTCAAAGAAACATAGTCGCAGTTATGTGTTATTGAAGAATTTAATAAATTACTATAAACTAAAACTAATATACAACACGAATTCAAAATGATTTATTTCAAACTGAAACTTTTAAAGTTAACTGCACCAAACGAACATTGTCCTTTGAGCTGAAGAATAAATTAATTTAGTGGCGCCCTCTATCGGACGTAATGAGCCTGTCCACTGTTTACTGAACAAGTTTGACGACACCGCTTTGCGACGGTAGCTCGCTCGACATCAGTATTATTGGATTTTGTGGTTCGTATCTGAATTCGGTGTCTTAAGAAAATGTCTGACTGATTCCCGAAATTCAATTGGTGTCTATCAACGCACCCGTAGCAACGTAGCATAGCATATATCTGGTGGAGAAGTACCTAACTCTAGTCTGGAGTGAAACGACCGAACTTTCTACTGGTAAAAAGATACTGAAGCAGTATGTAAAATTGCTTCTTTTTGTCGAAGGATAAGATGAGTAGAGGATTATACGGATAATTGAAACTTACAGAACTCCTGCTAAGTTAAATAAGTACCTATATACTTAAAATTAAAGACTTGCACTGCAGAATTAAGTTGACAAACGTACACTAAGTCAGACGATCCGATGTTATCTGCAATCCGTTTAAACGGAGAGCAGAATATTTATGTAGTTTAAAAGTAATGTAAACTGATCAGATAAGATAGCTAGGTGAATAAAGAGCAAGCTTTAGTATGTGTGTATTGTAAGCTGTGCTTCTAAGAACCCTCTTGTAAAGTCCTGGGGCATCCTTCCGAGGGCTTACCCGGGGTTCCACACCGTAGACTGTTAGGTAGGATACGTATGGTTCTTAGTCGATAGAAGTCCGGCATAGCATGCGCGTCGGATTTTCTTCACATTAAAAAGAAACCCTCTTGTAAATTCTAATTTAGTTTTCTGCTAAGGTTCAGGAGTTCGAACCAGCCTACGGCAGTTCACTGTAGGGCGTCGCGTCGGTCTCTCCCTATTCACGCTACCATCAGTACCACGTACCACGCTACATCCAGTAATTATCAGCCACCTTTCCAGGTCATTGGTCCAATTGCATAAGGCGCGTCCGATTTCACGATTAACACTTTTGATTTTATTAATATTTTCACTAGTCAAAATATTTTGCAAAGATCTTTTGTTTTTAATTTACATGAATACTTACCTATCAAGTACTAAACTTATTTTTAACGTTCAAAAAAAAACAGTCTGTGAGGAAGATTTTGAACTCATTGTAAGGAGTGTTTCAATCTCAATCAATCAGGTTGATGGGATCGCAAAGAAAACTAAGCTAGCTTGTGTAAACTCGTCAACGTGAAAACCTTTACCCGCCAGCATTTTAAGTGGAAATAAAAAGGGTAAGATTACTCTATAAAATATTCACGAACGAATTCGTTGACTTGACGCGTGTGTTTTAAAGAATTGTACGGTGCTATTTTGAGTCTTAGTACCTTCTTAAGATTGGCGATTTGGAAAAAAATATTATAGAAATTATTTAGGACGCCCCCACCCTCACAACACCATTAAATTTAACGCTGAGCTAGTGCTATGGAATCTAGACACACACATACATTCTTACCTAAAAATACTAAAATTCTGGGACTATGACCCTAATCTGACCAGAGATGCCTGCTAAGAGAGATGCAGTATCATTTTACACATTATTTGGCCAAGTGAGGCCAGCTTCAGCTTCCTTAATTAGTATCTCTACCGGGACGACGCAAAGTTGGAAGCCACTTTAATAATTTTTGGTGCTCCTACTTTCCATTGAGATAGGTTTTCGCGGGTTTTAGTGAGGTGACGTGTAAATCCGAGAGTATCACAAACACCTCTGTCTTTCCAACAGTAAAGGGTAATCTGTAGTAAAGAAGCTTAAACTTTGTCATACTTGAGATCCATAAAAGATGGTTCACAAAAACAAACATAAAACTAAGAAACTAGTAGAATTATCCTCAAAAGGATTTGATGAAGTCCAGATCTACTGGAATTCTTATAATACTTCCTCACAAACGCCTGTAGTGTTAATGAGACTATTACACTACAAGATTTTATGGAGCTGATTTTTTTTCTCAGATATGGTCTCAGTATGAGGGCTATCGGCTTGAATGTTGTTTACTGGTGTAAAGTGTGCGTATAGAATTTTCTGCGTAATTCTATTTTTCATAACACACTATCCAAGTACTGTCACGTTGTTTTCAGCCCACGTGATAGTGATAGGTGGTAAACTTATTGTCATGTAGAAATGTACAGGCGTAGTTCGTGACTATCACTTGTGATATTATTCAAGCCGCCTGTAAAGCTTTCAAATTGGACTTAATGACTGTTAACCTACAGTTCAACAGTGCCTTGTGAAAATTATGAAATCGCTCTAAAATGGAAATAACACAAAATCTGAGAACCAGAAATGGCCAAATATGCTTAACACGCTGATCGTGTGATTCACTGCATGCGATTCACGATACGATTTACAGCTATGTCGTGTCGTGTAAAAGCAGTTTAGAACCAAAGCGTTCGAGACTGTAGTTCCTCTTGGTAATTTAAACATATTTTAAGTTAGTGAGAAATATTTCCTTAGCATGCAACAAGCAACGAAGATATTCGCCTTTAAAAATGGATTACTTTGCATTATACATTGCAGTTTGCTGTTTACTCTGCAATTTTGTTTATTTGTTCACTTCCTTATAAGGGAGCAGTGGATAGAAAGAGACTTGTAAGTCTGGAGAGTGACATGGATTACTTAGTATCCCTATAGACACATTACCAAGGTAAATCTTTTTGTTAAACACACACGCGGTGCGTAAGTAAATCTACACTAAAATAGGTACTTGCCTCATACTCTTGTATTAAGTATGAACACTTTAAAATTTACTACTTAATCTTTATTATTGTACTTAGTTACAGAACTGTCTTAAACTTACGACTCTGAAAAGTATTCGTGTGTGATGGTGGATACTAAAGAGGTTTTACAGGCTTTCCCTTATGTTAGTCTGCCGAGCTTGAATAAATTCCCGAATTTCATCTCTCTTACTATTCATGGTAGCGGTACGTTTGATTCGTCTAAAATTTTGTAATAACAAATTATTACCGAAAAAGATCGTATCAAACTACTAATTTATTCAGGGGTGATATTTCAAAATTGATACCACACACAGTTCTCAAAAACGTCGAGAATAATAATCTTAAGCATGACAAGTAGTTATGTGTGACAAGTATATCTCGTTCTTCGTATGATACCGACTTTCTTTGTAATATTCTTTTGAAACGTATTTTGAACGAGTTGCCAGGGTTGTAAATGACGAAACCGATGCCGACGTGCGACGGAGTTACCGCGATGATTACTGCACCCACCAACCAGGTAGAAGAACGTAATGAAGGTTGACAAAGTGTTTTCTAATCTCTGTGTTGACAAACTGATATGTTAAATGTGAAAGTTTGTCAAAATGTTTGTCTATTTAGGTATTAAATTTTCAAATGAGTTCATGACTAAGTTTTTTGAGAAATCAACACACATTTTGACAAACTATAACCATAACCAAAACCCTGAACCGATTTGGCTTAAAATTTGTGTATAAGGCAGACTTCTTTTTACCAAAATGGTTGACCAATTATGGTTGAAATTCAACCCATAAATAAGGAACTAGCGTATTTAATTTCGATCTCTTCGAAGTTTAAGACCTACTTACTTGTTTGATACAATGTTGTTTCTAATAGGATTTGGATGTCGTCCAATGTCCTAGGGCTTGCAACAACTGCCAGATGCTCCGAGCGGCTGATATTACATTGTATAGATCAAACTTTAAGGAGTTTGGGATTTAGAAAATTTTGTGTTTATTTGAACACATTATTATCAGGGTTCCGTACCCATAGGGTAGAAACAGGACCGTATTCATGAGATTTTTTTATGCCTCTACGTGGCAGACAAGCATACAAGCCTAGGCCCACCCGATGTACTGGTGGTAGCCGTAGCCTATGGATGTTTGCTACACCAGAGGCGTCACATTCGCGCTGCCGATCCTGTAAAAACCTTCTAAGACCCCTTTTGAAGAACCCCATACTGTAGGCGTTTGGGAATACCGAGGCAGAAAGACCATTCCAAAACCTAAGCGTACGCGGAAGAAAGCCTCTATCTGATCTTACCGTGCTCGAGCGCTCCGGACGCAACGTGTGAGGATGATCACCCTGTCTGCGGCGAGCGGTGCAATGATAGAATGTAGCCGTAGGCATCATTTCAAACAATTCTTCAGAGCACAAACCGTTGTGCAGACGGTAGAACACACACTGGGATTGATTTTATTTGGTTGATAAATCTTAGATTCGATTTGATTGAAAAACCTTTTATCAATCAATACATATAATAAAATCGTAACAAGCCGCTGTCTGTACATGGAAGATAAATAAGAAAAAATATTATAGGGGGCTTTATGAACGCAATAGAACCCAAAACAATGATTTTTAGAATTTTTGTCTGTTTGTCTGTATGTCTGTTTGTCTGTATGTCTGTGCACGCTAATCTCATTAACCGCTTAACCGATTGCAATGCGGTTTTTTTTATTGTGTTTGCTTCACTTAACATTTAGCGTTTATTTCCTGTCAATCGGTTTATAAATAAAAAAGTTATATCAATTTGAAGAATCGTACATAGACATTAGAATCTAAAAATGGGTAGATCTTAACTGGCGTGTTGGCTTAATCATAAAAGAGCTTAATGATTAAGGCTATTTTTAGAATAGACTTAATCTTTAAGCTCTTTTATGATTAAGCAAACAGGGCAGTTTCACACGCTGCTTGATGAGTCTGCTTAAGAAATACCTCTCCTTTCATACACCGGAATAAACCTAGCATTTTTTAATTTCCCCACACTTTTACAACATCTTTACAGTAACATAATATTTTTTAGTTTTGACTCCATCATTTTCGTTTATTATGTACAACTCTTTCAAAGGAAAAGAGAAAAATGTGCTGTAGATAAGTACCTACGTACTTATTTAGTTAATTTTAGTATTATTGCATTGTCAATCAATGGCTTTGATGCCAATTTCGTTTTTCTGTGTGTTTAATCTGTATTATATTCATTTTTCTACATAAAGGTTTTTTTACTATAAATACAATCTATACATATAATAAGTTGAGGGTCGAGAGTACATGGAAGATATTTTGAAAATTTTAATAGTAGGACGTTCTCTAATCGATACTGAAGTCGAAAATGTAATTTAAATTTTTAATGTCTGTTTGTCTGTCTGTATCCTGAATAAGTATCACGCCAAAACTACTGAATGGATTGGAATGAAACTTGGTACAATCAGAGCTTATATGATCCGAAGAAGGTTCTAGGATACTTTTGATCCCGATATTTTGCGCGGTTCCTTTGGGAGAGGGGATGAAAGACAAAATGTTTTTTTAGTTGTAACGCGTGATCCGATTTAAAAAAAAAATCAGGGAGTACTTTGAGGATTGTTTCACACAACTTTCAATGCTGAAGGTTTTGTAGTTCAGGAATTAGAGACATCTCAACTTTTGCAAAACCTACAATTTGCAAAAACTTTTGCAAAAACTGAATATAAGGGTAAATCTAAACTGGCATGTTGGCTTTATCATAAAAGAGCTTAATGATTAAGGTAACTGTATGATAATTCAGTCAGAAACTGAATTGTTTTAGAATGGACTTAATCTTTATGCTATTTTATGATTAAGCAAACAGGGCAGTTTCACACGCTGCTTGATGAGTCTGATGAAGAAATAATTACTCTCCTTTCATAAACCTTATGTGAGGTAAACGAAGTTGCGAGGGTCAGCTAGTATATTATACGTGTAGATACCGTTCAATTATATAGGCCGCAGTTTAACGCATTTTACTTCGATTACGACTCAACAGCTTTCTGTCAGAATAAATCGGAGATACAGCAGAATTTTGATGAACTGTTCTATTATAATGCAAATCGAAAAGCCATTAATCTTGTACCAAACCGATGCAGATGTTAGAACGTTTGAGACGAAAACGAACGAAAAGGAAGATGCAAAATGATTGTAATTAGCGATTATAAGACTCTGGATCCTGGGGGGTTCGGGGTTTACTGTTATGAAATGACTGATTTTCAAACATGGTTTTGTTCCTTTAATTAAAACATAATTTTGGATGTGAATATTTTTATTAGTGCAAGCTTTTGAATGTATGTATCTAATTACTGTGTGATCATATTATTATTTCTTAGCTTTTTTGAGCCTGTGCAAAGACGGTTCCTAGTAGTTTCTTTGGATATATAGGATGTGGAACACTGTTCTTCGTCAAATATTAAATAAGGGGCCTGTTTTAGAAAGTGACGAAAAAGAGGTGCAAATGAAATCATTTTGAGTCGGCATAAGTAGACGAGAAATGATAGTCAAAATTTGATTTTTAATGTACAAAATGTGTCAAATATGCTTTAGTTATAAATTGTATATTAATTATACATAATGATTGTGTAAAATGATCAACAATAACACGATCATAGAATCAGCCCCAAATTTTTAGATAAATAAATAAATAAATAAATATTCACGGACATTTCACACATCGCTATCTGATCCCAAAGTAAGCTGAAAAATGAAAGCATTACTCATATAAATTCAATATAATCAGATAACGACGCTTAAGAAAAAATTATGCCCATATTATGAAGAAAACATACACCTATAAATTGGTTTCGATGTTAAATAAGTATGTGTAGTAACTTATTACTTTTTGTGAACCATCTTGCACAATATCATCTAGTCCAAATTAAGCTAATACAGCTTGCTATTTGCTTGCTACTAAAACGAGCTTGCTATTATACGCTCATATTAGCTGGAAAAATTACAACTAAAATAAATTATAAAAGACTTAAATTACTAGTTTGAAGGACGCGTGTTTTGTATGGTCAAGGTCGTTAGCTCTATCAACTTAAAAAAACAAAATCAAAAATTTTGAAAAGAACCATTACTGTTAAAAGTAATTAAAAAGAAGATAAAAGTTCTTAAATTATTTTATTTTATCCTTTTTAACCGACTTCAAAAAAAGGAGGAGGCAATTCGTACGCTGTTTTTTTTTTTTTTTTTTTTTTTTGTATGTATGTTACGCGATAGCGGCGCCAATTATGGATGGATTTTGAAAATTCTTTTTTTGTTTGAAAGAGGCTACTTCTGAGGTGGTCCCATATCCAGGGTATCAGGATCTGATGCTGGGATCCAGGAGAAATCGAGGGCAACCACCGAAAATTGTAGGGACAACTAGTGCGTTTGTTAACTTTTTGATTAAGTGCTTTAATGTACTAAAATTTAATGAAGGTCTGGAGTCGATCTGATGATGGAACCGAAAGACAGTCGAGGGAATTCCTTAACGATTTACAGCAGTTACCTTGTGTTTCGGCTTGATTGATTTGTGTTGATGAGAACTTTACACCTAGATAGAAATACTTTTCGGTCCACCCGTCACTTAAAATAAAAAAATAAAAATTTTAAATAAAAAATAGAACCGACTTCATACAAATCCTTAAAAATAAAATTTACCTAGCACATTGTAATTTGTATTTTGATTTATCCGATTTTATTCAATATAATATTGAAGTTGGTGCCATTAATAATACCTACCTAAACCTATGAGTTTACTTGGCACCGACTTCAATATGATGTTGAATAAAATCTGATAAATCAAAATACATATTACAATGTGCTAGATAAATTTTATTTTTAAGGATTTGTATAAAGTCGGTTCTATTTTTTATTTAAAATTTTTTTTCAATTAATTTTTAACGGTCGTGAGTTTTTTCAAAATTTTAATTTTCGTCACCGCTGGTGAGTAGTCACCCTAACACTTATCTAATAACATGCACCAATGAAACCTGAACACATAACTGAAAACTGCATCAAAATCCGACTAGTAGTTTCGTAGAAAAATAACAATATATATTTGCAGAAACAAGTAAACAAACGAACATCCTCTCACTACCAACAAAAAACGCAAATTATACCGTCTTCGTTTCGTCGTGGGTAAATGAAAACCGCATCAAAATTGATTTTCATCACAAATAATGTTAGCTGCAGCGCCCCCTGGTGAGTTGTCACCGTAACATCTATCTAAGAACATGTACCAATCAATCCCAGGGCACCGATTCTCGCTTCACCGACATGAATGCGTGGACGGAAAGCGGGTGACGCGTCGCCTGTCTCATATTTCGTCGCTGCGCCTGCAAAAGTCGCTATGTGATTTTTTTCGAATTTTGGATTTTGATGCCATTTAGATCCTTATTTCAAGGCGCACAAGGTGCAAAAACCGAAATTTCAAAAAACCTTATATTAACGGAGTTTCAAAAAATAGCTATGTGAAATCAATACTGTTTTGCGCCCTTAAAATAATTATGTGCTTCAAATCACATAGCTAAAAAGTTCACCTTAACTAAAATATAGTCAAATGCGCGGAATTGCGCCCGCTATGTGTTTTACGGGCACATAGCGATATTGGTGTACAATATGTGACCTGAAACACCGCGCATTGCACAAATCAAGTGTCACATAGCTATATTTTTCTATGAAATTAGCCAGTCGTTTTGGATATTTATGTCATCGATCCGTTCAGGAATGTGTTAAAATAATAAGGCCGCTTTGGGGCTAGAATATTTCAGTAAAGTGTAAAAAGTTTTTTTTTTAATATTTAGTTCGCCAAATTGACGTCGCCACCAGCCTGATGGAAAGCCGTGGCGTATCTAGCGATTGGGGCCACTTCTGAAAGTGGTCCTCAAGTTGGCGGCCCTGTGATGGGCCTCTTCACGCTCCTCTTGAAGAACCCGGGATTGTAAGATGAGGGAAACACGTGTGCGGGCAGGTCGTTTAATGTTTTTATAGTTCGACAGAGGAACGATCTTTTGAAACGCTCCGTTCTGGCGAAAATTCTTTCCACTGTGTATGAGTGGCACCTCTGCCCGGCACGCGTTGTTCGGGATCGGAAAGGAGAGGGTGGGATCAGGTTGAAGAGCTCTTCAGAACATTCACCGTTATACAATTGGTAGAAGGCAGCCAGGGACGCTATGGTTCTTCGCTGCGCTAACGGTTCGAGGCCTCCCGTCACCTCAGGACAACCAATTATTCGAATAGCACGTCTCTGCATAGCGTCAAGTGCGTCTAGAAAGTACCTCGCGGAGTCATCGCAAAGGTGAGAATAGTATTCGATGCAGGAGCGAATCTGCGTCTTGTACAGTAAACATCTCTGATGTGGCGTAAAATACCGTCTCACCTTATTCAGGATTCCTAGTTTCCGCGAGTTCAGCCCAATACAGCTCTCTTAGTAGTTTTTGTGATTGAGCTCACGCCGGACGTCTATACCGAGGATCTTCACGTTGTCCTTGAGTGGAACCGTAATGCTCTGAAAAGAGGGTAGGGGTAGGAATGGGGACTTCTTAGCTGTAAACGCACACGCCTGTGTTTTTCTGGCATTGAACTCGACCAGGTTGTCCGAACCCCATTGGGCAATGCGGCCCAGGTCCCGGTCGAGATCCGCCACGAGTTGTCGTCTCTTCCCCTCCACGTCGCCTCGCCCCTCCGCTGGACGGCCAGAATAGCTCCCATGCAGAGTACTATCATCGGCATAACAATGAATGCACCCAAGGGACAGCATGTCATTGATATGCAGAAGAGAGTTGGAAACAATACCGATCCCTGTGGTACTCCGGCATTTACCTGCAAAAAGCAGGAAGCCTGATCATCACAGAGGACACGTCGCCCGTGCAGAAAGCTGGCCACCCAGCGGCACAACTGAGACAATAGGCCGTATGCTGGCAAATTGGAAAGAAGCGACGCATGCCATACCATATCAATGGCTTTAACGATGTCTAGGCCAATAGCCAGAGATTCACCATGCCTCTTCATAGTCTGCTACCTCCCCGCCGCCTCTTTTACAAGTATAACCTGTATTAATCCCGCTGGAGATGATTGCCCACACCATAGTCGAGAGAATGTCCACGCCCCGACCTGCAACGAGAACCTGGCACTGCTGCGCCCACGCTATGTACTCTCTAATTGTGGGAAGTGCTGCGGCCTCGCTGAATTTCATATATTCGCCTAAAACTCAAGTGGCTTCCTTCCGTCTTCGCTGGATCACTTGAATGTCTCTTTTATTCATTACCCCATGAAATCCCAATCTCCTTTACGTAAGCCTGTTTTTATCATACAGGACCCTTTTACGTTTCATTCTAAAATTTCTTGCTCAAAAATCCGAGCTCTGCACTCATTCCTTTTCAGGAATTATTTTTTTGTATCACACAAATATTTGAGTCTAATCGGGAATCAACCTCCTTACGGGATCTCAGCACAACAGTCGCATACATTTACAGACAAGTATCTAAAACTACTAGTGGGATGGTACGTACATTTGCATACCTACCAGGGTTCCTTGAAAAATAGTAATATTCTTTGGTTGCTTTAAAGAAGTTGGTAGAGGTAAATAATTGGGACGGCACGCCTTTTCGTAGTCTCCTTCCCGGCTGTATGTAGCCAGGGATTTGGGTGCACTCTCGAAAGGAAATCCCCGGCACCCTCACCGGTCGTGGTCGCCAAGCTGCGGCGACCTTTTGCCACGGTTGTCGTGAAAACTACGTCTTACTAGGCTGAAAGTATCTCGTGGCAGGTCTGGATGTGGATCTCTCGCTGGAGACCTTGGTACGAGCCATGAACCCTAGCGGGAATAAGTGGGACTGCGCTGCCTGTTTCTGCAAGCAGGTCATGCTCGTGAAAGAGTTTGGAGAGGTTTGGGAACGGGAGAGAACTCTCCCACCCGAGGTTGCCGCCGACACATCTTTGCCCAAGACTATCGGCCTCCATGACCGGGGTCCTGAGGACGGTAAGGGGGCTGCCCACTGTCCTTACTGAAGTAGGCCGCCGTCCTTGTAGATGTCAGCGTGACGTATAGGATTCACGAACGCCCCCCTAAAAAGCGGGATAGCATCGAAAAAGCCCCCAAAGACGCGTGATAGAACCTGAACCCCCCCCCCCCCCCCTAGGTGAGGCCGCAGTGGTAGCCGTAGGTCTGTTGGGAGTCCTGAGGTATCTTTCCGTGGGCTTACCTGGGGTTCCCAACCGTAGGCTGTTCGGCAGGATACGTGAGGTTTTTAGTCAGTAAAAGTCTGGCATAGCATTTATGAGGGTTTTCCTCTCACGTTAAAAAAAAAGGAAAGGGTAGTAGCCAGCCCAGAGTGATGGAGATCGTTCTGGGATCTCCGGCGACCAGTGCTTCTGCTGCGGTACGAGAGCGAACTGTTGCTTTCCCGTTTCTTCCTCGGCGCCTTTATTGCGTACAACACATCAAGGCAGCAGAGTTTTATGGCAGAGAACACCATGTTTGCCAAAGTTTCTTAATAAAATATGATATTATTTTCAATTCACACCTTTCATTAAATAGCTATGTGTAATTAAACAACGTGAATTATGTTTATTCGTACCCGCTATGTGCTCAACAACACATGGCGATATTTGTGACCCAAACAATTTTAGCTATGTGTCAGATTCACAATATTTGTTTTTTGGTATTTTTGTTTAAAACGTTATCTTTCTAAAAGTCATTTTCCACAACGTAAATATAATATTTACATAATAAAAAAAAATTGGACTTTCTCTATCACAATTATTTTTCGAGTAAATCGGTTTTTACTTCCCCCTGAAAAGTAGGTTAAAAAAACCATAGCGACTTTTGCAAGCGCAGCGACGATTTAGGATCGGCGAACATGAGACGGACGACGTTTCACCCGTAAATTTGCGTCCTTTAAAATCGGACTAGTAGTTTAGGAGAAAAGTGGCAACATTGATTTTTTCATCGCAAATAATGCTTGCTGCAGCGCCCCCTGGTGAGTTATCACTGTAACACCTATCTATGAACATGCTCCAATCAAACCCAAACCCGTAACTGTAAACTATATCAAAATCGAACCAGTAGTTTTTAAGAACGGTGGCAACATTAATTTTCACAAATAATGTTCGCTGCAGCGCCCCCTGGTGAGTTGTCACCGTGACACCTATCGAAGAACATGAATCAATCAAACCTGAATCCATAACTGAAAACTGTAATAAAATCCGACCAGTAGTTTTAGAGAAAAATGGCAATATGTGTTTGCACAAACAAACAAACAACACACAAACGAGGAGGTTATTTTCAAACTGTATCATTTCCACTTTTCATTATTTTGAGATATTCGAGAAAAACAACTGATAGCCTGGCTTTATATTATTTCTGCTGATTAATTTTTTCATTTGGTCATATGACTTACCAGCTGTTGGTATGTCCAATATTTAGAATATTTTTGCAAAACCTTTGGAGTTATTAAAAAAACAAAAATGGAAATGATTCATTTTGTTTGACACCGTTGAAAATGATACAGTTTGAAACAAATGTTTTTGGAAAAGCTTCAATTAGAAACTGATTAGATGGAAATGACATAATATGAAATTTGGTCGGTCGCGGTCGGTACGAATGCATGCGCATGCGGCGATGGGGGTCGTTACCCTTCCAAGTCTAGCCGAATGCCGGATAGGCACGTGAAATGTGAGTGATGGTATGGAAGATAAGATGAATGAATTGATAGATGTAATGAATAAGCGATGCCTGGATGTAGTATGTGTCACAGAGACTAAGCGGAAGGGGAGCGGCATCGCTGACCTTCCTGACGGAATAATGGCTTTGAAGTCCGGAGTGGGCCAAGAGAAGCATGCCAGTAAGGGTGTGGGTGTTTTGCTCTCCTCCCGTTTGGCCTCTGGAGTGAAAGATTATAGATTAGTAGGCCCAAGACTCTTGTGGGTACGTATAAAACTGGGGATCACGAGAGTTTTTTTGGTCGCAGCCTATGCTCCCGTCAGCTTGGCTGATCCCCAAGTGCTCGCGGAGTTCTGGGAATCTGTTAGGGACTTTGGCTTTCTCGTCAGTGTCGCCAGATAAAATTAATGGCGGTTTGCGATGGTCGACTCGATGATAGAATTAAGATCCATTTCATCATCCGAGTTTATTTGCAATGGAAATGTTATAGTTTGTTTAGAAATAGATATTCAGAAATAATAACTTATTGGAAATGATACGGTTTGTAACCAAATGAGTATCGCCTTGTCTGCACGTATCATGACTGATTGGAAATGATACAAATTGCTTCGAATCCGCCTTTTTAATGCTGATTTTAGTCAGGAATTGTTTCGATTCGAAAAAAGTACTTTGTTTTAGACCATAGAATTTAGTATTAAGAATCGGATGATGCGATAAAATTAAAAATATCAATAGTTGGAAATGATGCGGTTTGAAAATAACCTCCTCAAACATCCTCACCACCCAAACGCATATACCGTCTCCGCTCCGTCGTGGGTAAAAATGTCATTCAAAGCAAAAAAAAACGCTTGATATGAATTTGTTCCTCATTTCTTCAAATGGTAAACAATAAGGAACAAAATAATTATACTTATTTAATCCTATCCAGATTTCAATTTAAAGGGATAATTAAATCTTTCAACTAAATGGACTCAAAGTCTCTTCGGATTTAGTGAACAGATTTAGAAGGACGTCGGAAAGTAATTGGTTAGATAAATATCATCTTACTACCCCAAGGAGAGGTTTGGGAACTTTAATATGTAAATCACACATAGTTGGAAGTTTCCGATGGATATAACCACTGACATAGGTTTAAATGAATCAGTGGATTCAGTACTTAGGACCTCATAAAGCCTCTCTACCTTGCAGTATGAAACAAGCTCTCTACCGATCAAAGTGTATTAAAGCTGTCACCACAGAGATCTAAATGTCTTTTTGCTTCCAAATAGGAGCGTAATATTATGTTATTTGCAAAATGGACGCCCATGAATTTTTTTTTATTTACTACTTATAACTTTGCTTTTTCTCATCAATAAGTATTTGTTTATTTTATATATTCTCATGAATTTAAGTTAAATAAACAATTAAAGATACGTGCTGTTCAAGGCCATAAGGTTATTTTACCAAACTCTGTCTGTTTGAAATTTTCACAATTCCATAAGAACCAAATTCTGGATGAAAAGTCTATCTATATCTTCAGTTTTCATAGGTCAAAACCCCCCTAGTAAATTCCCAAAAATATGTAGGTATACCTTTAAACTTCGCATTTTTATAATATCAGAAAGATAAGATAGCTCTTACATTAAATACTTTCCGAAAATATTTACCTCATTTCCAATTTCAAGCGGCTTTGAAATACCACACAACATTTTGGGTCACAAATTCCTTCAAAATATTCAACGTCCTAGAAACCTACCCTTCCCTACCTTTTGCCATAGAGTAACGCGACCAGCACAATTGGAGTAGACATATCATGTTTGTTTTATTCATATTTGGCTCTCATAAATATATTGCGTGGGGAAATCGTACTCATTTTACATCAGTCACTATGAAACTTACTCAAAGCAGTTAAAACAACACACTCATTATTTCATACACACACATATAATATTTGTTATAGTGGAATTCAACAGACCTAAATAATATAGTAAACAAAGAAATTGGATCTCGACTACTCCATAATTACTTACATTTAATTATCAATCCTGATCATAGACGTTTCAAGGAACTCTAGTTAGATTTATGCGGACATTTCGACACTAATAAACCTTTAGATTATAGAATAATTTCATGAAAAATACTCGGATGGTAAAAATTTAAGACTGTCATTTTTGCTTGTCATTAAATTATTTTTTCTCAGACTTGTTTGTCTTTGCCATAGTGTTGTAAAACTGTTGTACTGGCCAATTGATTTTAAAAGGAGGTCATTGTTTTATCAATCTGTCAGTTCGAAAAAATGTACTTACTTTAATAATACAACTTATTGACCCAGAGAGCGAAGAGTGCTAGTCCACAGAGTATATTGAATATATGGAGATGCGAGTCTTTGCCCCTTTTCACAAGTACCGGTTGCCGGGTGCCGGGTAGGGTGGGTGTATGGCCGTGTACTATAGCTTTCACACGTACCGGCGTGATTTGCCCGGCAACCACTTGCATTCACCGCCGGTTACCCGGCACCGGCTACCCGGCAACCGGTAAGTGTAAAAAGGCACTTTGAGTTTGGGTCTTCGATTCCACAGTATAGACGATTTTGCTTTCGTCCGTATGTGTGTGTACATGTCAGTTTCGGTCTAGAAGACGCATTTGTTAACCAATTTTCTCCAAACTTGGCACACATGTTCTTTTATTTAAAATCATTGATCTACGAAAAGATAAAAATACAACTTTTGTCGAAAGTTTTTTTAATAGGGCGGAAAATAAGGGAGAAAAAGGTCCCCGTTATATATGATGGGATCATAAGGGATATAATTCCTCACAGGTTGTTTTTTCCTGGGCGCTCGCGAGGCCTACTCTTCGCAGAAGTACTTTTAAAAAATTGGGACTAAATAAGTATTTGTGCGACCCAGAAATAGTCAGAAGGATCCGGTTAGGCTTAGTACCGTGTGGAGGAGTAAATTTAAAGAGGCTAACGTTCATCAGCGAGCTGCCAAAAAGATAATGTAATGTTTCGAACGCCATAAACATTTAAATATGAATAAAAAGAAAAAAAAATATTCTTTAGGGTAGACTGGGTACGGTTGACGGTGGATGGTTAAAATATTCAGTCCTAAAGTAATATATTATTGTAAATAAATGATTATATGTACTATAAAATTTTCTAAAAGTTTCTTTTTTTTAAAGATCCTTTAATTAAATTAATATAAAAAAATTATTGCACATAATATATATTGATATACCGAATTTCATGATTTAATGAATTTGGCGATTGATATACCGAAGTAAATGAATGTACGGTGAACTAGATATAACTCAATGATTATTTACATACATAGAATCAGTATAGTTACAACACTATGATCATAGACAACTTCTGTCAACACATGACATGTTTACATGATTGCTGAGCTGTCCAGGAAAAGACTATATATGTTTTGGAGTACTTATGTATTGACAGAGGGAAAGTCTCTGGGCGCCTCTCCTGCTGATAAAAGTCATAGAACGTGTTGCTCTATGCCTTACGCAAACAAATGAAGTGTCACATAAACGCACTGATCTGTATTATTACCACACTGGATAGGTGGCTGTCAAACTAAAGTTATGCCTTCTTAATTCTCGCCATTGTGGCGCTGAAATCAGCAGCGCTGGTTCAGAGAACTAAAATTAGTGATGTGCCAAACTTTCTTGAACTGACGCGTATCGATAGGTTTAATTTGAAATGAAAACATTTTTAGTATACCTACTTATATATTTTAAAATTAATTTTGTTTATAATTTGTTTAATATAAGAATATTACCAACCGAAATTACGAATATTCCCTTTGACTTCTCCAACTAAGCTAAATTGCTTGTGCTAGGAGTGATTCGAACCCGGGTCTTCTCGATCGCAAGACAGTCAGTCTTCTTAACCACTAAGCTATCGACGCTTTAATGAATATTGCTCTTAATAAGGGTGGTTTAAGTTGGTGTCTAGTATACCTACCTAAATGAAATAATATTTACCTGCAATTTGGCATACTCGAGACGCAAAATTGCAGGAAAATATTACATATGTTGAAGAGATTGAGAGAGGTATTAAGGCGCATCTCCACTTGAGCAGCCGCGGGGCGAGCTGCCTCAATCTGAGCGTGCCGCGTGCTGGGGAAATTACATATGCATCTCCACTTGGGCTAAATTAATCAGCAACTCGGCAGCGTGCCTCAAGCTGAGCAACGAATTTCTATAGTTTCTTACTAGCTACCATGGGTTACGTATGCCAATTCGCTGCAGCTTTAGTTATTACTAAAGCTGCAGCGAATTGGCATACGTAACTATATATATTTATTCATTATTATGAATCCTGTTATAGTATCTAGCAATATAGAAAATGCAACTATGCAGCGACCCCGTTGCCCTTCTTAGTAACAAGCCTTACACGCGGAGACCGAATTGCTGACGCGAGATGACGCAATGCAGCCGTACTTACACGTGGAGACAAAACTGCTGACTTGATGAGGCGATGTTCGTCACATGCAACCGGATGCCAGTTTTACCCGATACTCGTGGAATAGCCGTAGATCATTCTGATTCTAACATCGGTCGGAACCACTTACTTTTAATTGTAATTTCTTTGTAATTTTTGTATTAATTAAATTTAGTTAAAAATCATTTTGGTTTTTTTTGGGTCCTCCGGCAGCGACTTCCTTATTTGGCGCAGTCGGTAGGATGCTCGAGGCGTCTCGAAATAGCTAATTAGGGTGGTTCTCGCATCGAATATCGTTCCCTTACCGCTAAATCGCTACCGCCGTCGCGAGCGATCGCGTTCGCCGAGTATCCTGAAAGAAGAACCTGACGTCGTGCCCGGAGGAGAAATCCAGACATCGATCCCAGAGGTGCCGAAATGCAGTTGATGTAAGTACACTAAAATTGTTTTTGTGTGTTGCTCTCAACTTCCCTTTTCCTATAGTTAGTATTAGTAATTAGCAATCATTTTTCACCCTAAGCAAACTACTCCCAGAGGGCCTGTGCGCTCTAGAGAAGCACGTAGGTTAGACTTAGACTCGAATAGAGATATTAGCGGAGATTCTAATAGTATTAGTAATAGTTTAAATAGCAGCGTTAGGTCTGTATGTTCCGAATTGAACACTATGGCAGACGCAGATATAATTTATAAAACCCTACGTTTAGTGCCAAGTTTTGATGGCAATCCGCACATTTTGCCAAGATTTATTCAGCTTTGCGACCAAATTGTTTCTGAGTATATAGATGCTAATCCTGGTAACGAATTAGCGCGGCTGTGCCTTATTAACGGTATATTAAATAAAATAACCGGCCCAGCCGCTCAGATTATTAACGCGAATGGTATACCTGAAGATTGGGCCAATATCAAAAAGGCTTTGATTAACAACTTCGCAGACCAACGGGATGAGACCACACTTTATAACGATCTTATGCTAGCTACCCAAGGAAATGTTTCTCCCCAGGAGTTTTATGACCGTTGTGTTTCATTATTCTGCACTATCATGACATATGTCACCCTACACGAGACGATACCTACCACCGTAGAAGCCAAGCGCGCACTATACAAAAAATTAACTATGCAAGCATTTGTTCGCGGCTTAAAAGAACCTTTAGGATCTCGTGTACGATGTATGCGTCCTGATAGCGTTGAGAAAGCCCTTGAATTCGTACAAGAGGAATTGAACGTGATGTATCTAATAAATCGAAACGACAACGAAAGGAAATCTGGTAACATACCTAGATCTTTGCCTTTTTCACCCATGAATAATTCTAGTAGTTTACAACAGAAACAGTTCAATTCAGCTGTACGAACCGGGCCTGTTACCAATTTTCAGCCACCGCAGCAGCTATGGAAACCTAATACTTTTCAAGGCAATGTGCAACCTTTTAACAGTTTTAATAGGCCTGCCACTCTCGTTAACGGTGTAGGTATGCCCACGCGCACGCAACAAATGTTCCGAGGGCCACCACCAGGGTATAATCGCTTCAACAACAACTTCCAACCGCAACCTAGAACATTCCAGCAGCCGTATACGGGCCCTAAGCCCATGAGCGGTGTTAGTCACTTCGTACCGAAAGAAAAACCCTCCTTCGGTCAAATAGCAGGTCATGACTGGCGTAAAAACGGTAACCCGCCCCCTAACAACTATTTTAAGTCAAAGGAAATGAATATGAACGAGTGTGGTTACCACAGTGAACAACACTATTACCCTGATTATTTTGACGAACCCAATTGTAACTTGTACGGTGATGGCACGGAATATTACAATGTAGAGCCAACCCCTTATACTTATTATGAGAATCCTATTTATGGTTACCCGGAACATAGCCAGCCTTGCGAAAGTCCTATTCCTGGACCTAGTTCTGAACCAGAGCAGGATTTTCAGGAGCGCGGGATATTAAGCAAATTAAAATAGAAGTAAATCTCCAAACACAAAGGCAGCTCCCATATCTGCAAATTTCACAGCCGCCCCTAAAACTATTACTTGACACAGGGGCAAATCAATCATTTATTAGCCCAGAAGCTGTGAATCAATTTTATAATAATTTTCCCCTTAACTACGAACCTTTTGAAGTTACGAACATCCATGGGTCTGCGCGAAGCGATCATACCATAGATATCCCGACTTTCAGCGAATTTCAAGAGCTCGATTCCATGAAACTATACGTTTTTAAATGTCACTATTATTTTGATGGAATTATAGGATTAGATTTGCTAGAGAAATGGGAATCTAAAATTGATCTTAAAGATAGAGTGTTGATAACGCGTAATTCTATTAACGAAATCAAGATGCATAATTCACGTAATGCTAATCTTTACGAGGATATTATACCAGCCAATTCATCGAAATTACTTAGAGTACCCATTAACTTTCACGATGGAGAGGCATTAATACCCGAACAGAGAATTTCTAACTGTACCATCAGAGATTGCCTTACCACTGTAAAGGATAACCGCGGATTTTTAGAAATTACTAACCCAACGTCTAATGATGTAATATTTTCAATGGACCGAGCCGTACAAGCAGAGGTTTATAATACTCAGTGTGAAGCAAAATACTCTCACAGAAGTCCGCATACGTACATAGATCAGTTTCCCGAACGTGCCAAATTTGTCATTTCTCAGTTACGCACCGAACACCTTAATGTGGAGGAACGGGCTAATTTAGAGACTCTATGCAGTAAATACGCCGATATATTCTACATAGAGGGAGAAGCCCTGACTTTCACAAATAAAATTAAACATAAAATTCGTACCTCGGATGAAATACCAGTACACGGCAAAAGCTATCGTTACCCGTATATCCATAGAGACGAAGTTAGGAGTCAAATAAACAAAATGCTGGAACAGGGTATAATTAGACCCTCCGAGTCCGCCTGGAGTTCACCTATCTGGGTAGTGCCAAAGAAGGGTGACGCGTCAGGCAAGACTAAGTGGCGTCTAGTCGTAGATTTTCGTAAGTTAAACGAGAAAACCTACGACGATAAGTATCCTATCCCGAACATAAACGACGTGTTGGACAAACTGGGAAACTGCCAGTACTTTACCACCTTGGACTTGGCTAGCGGATTCTACCAAGTTGAAATGGACCCGGCGGACATCCCTAAGACCGCTTTTAATGTCGAAAATGGGCACTATGAGTTCCTGAGAATGGCAATGGGCCTCAAGAACGCTCCATCATCATTTCAGCGCGTCATGGATAACGTCCTGAAAGAACTGCAGAATACCGTTTGCTTGGTATACTTGGACGATATTGTAGTCTTCAGTACTTCGCTCCAAGAACACATGACCAATTTGGAGAAAGTATTTATGAAGCTACGCGAATCTAATTTCAAAGTCCAGCTAAATAAGTCCGAGTTCCTCAAACTAGAAACCTCTTTTCTAGGCCATGTAATAACCAGAGAAGGCATTAAGCCACAACCCGACAAAATAATAGCCATCCAAAAATACCCAATCCCGACTACACCCAAAGAAATCAAGCAATTCTTAGGTTTAGTCGGCTACTATAAAAAGTTTATACCTGATTTTGCCCGTATTACCAAACCTCTCACTCAGTGTCTAAAGAAAGGCAGAAGAGTAGTAATGACCCCTGAGTACACTGAAAGTTTCGAAATGTGCAAGACGCTCATTACCAACGATCCGATTTTGCAGTACCCTGATTTCTCAAAAGATTTCATCCTGACAACAGATGCTTCTAACGTCGCTTTTGGCGCTATCCTATCACAGGGTACTATAGGCTCTGATAAACCCGTGTGCTACGCTTCTCGCACTCTAAATGAGAGCGAAATCAACTACAGTACGATTGAGAAAGAGCTTCTCGCTATAGTCTGGGCAGTCAAATATTTCAGACCCTACCTATACGGTAGAAAATTCAAAATAGTAACAGATCACAAACCACTCCAGTGGGTTATGAACCTGAAAGAGCCCAATTCTCGACTGACTAGATGGAAGCTTAAGCTATCTGAATATGACTTCACTGTCATTTATAAAAAAGGTTCTAGCAATACCAATGCTGATGCTCTCTCCCGCATCCAAATCCATAATGAAGAAACGAGCTCTATGGCAGTGAACGCATCCGAACGTCCACCCTCAGAAGGCGACTCATCAACCTTAACTGCACATACCAGTCAGGAAAACCCTATACTTGAAATTCCTATTGTTGACGAGCCACTAAATAAATTCCATAGGCAGATCTTCATCACTGTTGTTGGCGACCTCAAAAAGCGCCCAACAGCATCGAAGCCATTCGATACTCATACTAGAACTTCTGTACAAGTATCTCAAACTAATTTAGAAGATGATATCGTAAATGTCATCAAGGAATATGTCAATCCCAAAGTGAAAACAGCCCTGTTAATCAGTCCTGCCTTATCCATGTATGACATCATTCCTATCATTCAAGAAAAGTTTAGAAGTTCTTCCATGAATTTAGTTTTGGCCAAAAGAGAGGTAGAGAATATTAAGGAATATCTACAACAGCAGGACATTATCAAACATTACCATGATGGGAAAACTAACCATCGTGGCATCAATGAGTGCTACTTAGCCCTATCTCATAAGTATTACTGGCCAAAAATGAAGGAGGACATAACTAAATTTATTAACAACTGTACCGTTTGTGGGCAAGCTAAATACGATCGCCACCCAATTAAACCGCAGTTCAACCTAGTACCACCTGCTACTAAACCATTCGAAACCGTTCACATAGACCTTTTGAGTATCCAATCGGAGAAATACTTAACAATAGTGGACGCGTTCTCGAAGTATGCACAAGCATACCACATAAGAGATGGTACAGCTGTTACCATACTGCAGGTTTTACTAAAGTTTGCAACTCATCATGGCTTACCACTAACCATAATATCGGACAACGGTACGGAATTCACCAACCAATTGTTTAGCGAATTTGTAAAGTTACACGGAATTAATCATCACCGCACCTTAGCACATTCACCAAACGATAATGGCATCGTGGAGAAGTTTCATTCAACTTTGTTAGAACATTTACGCATTTTAAAGCTAACGCATAAAGGTGAGGATGTAACTACTCTCGTACCATACGCCATCTTAGCCTATAATAGCGCGATCCATAGTTTTACCAAATGCCGTCCATTTGATATAATAACCGGGCATTTCGATCCGCGAAATCCCCTCAACATAGACTTATCGAAACATCTCATGCAACAGTACACTCAAAATCATAGGGAGCAAATGAAAACAATTTACGAAGCCATAAATACGGATTCTTTGTCCAATCGCAGCAGAATAATAGAAAACCGTAACAAAAACCGCGATCCCGAAATCGAATATCAACCCCAGCAACGCATCTATATTAGCAACCCATTAGCGAACCGCCAAAGACAGCCCCTAGGTATACCCAAGACACCGTCTTGGCTGATCTGCCAATACACATATACACTTCTAAAAAACGCGGCCTCATTGCTAAAAACCGTTTGAAAAGGGTACCTAAAAGCGCTCAATTGTTACAGGGTGCTACTGGTCCTGACTGCTCGTTTGATAGCAGCCCAGGAAACGAACCCGGAAATAACATTCGAGAACCTAGATGATGGCCCGGGACTGCTACCTTTTCGCCTTGGTGGGACTAAGCTAATCACGCACTACCATACCTTCCTGCAATTTATTAAGCTAGATGATATTGACAGTAAAATTGCTCTATTAGGGGACCAATTAAATAATTTTAAGAAGTATTTAGTTGATGGTATACATGTGCTTCACGAAATCCAAATAGATTATCTTTCTAATAAATTAAGTAAAATTATAAGCTACATACAAACGTTAAAACCAAATCGTGTAAAGCGAGGTCTCATTGATGGTCTGGGTTCTATAATAAAAGGTATAACAGGTAATCTAGACTACTCTGATGCAATAAAATACGACAAGGCTCTCAAAATCTTACAAGATAATAACTACCAGATCCAGGAGGAATTTAATAATCATATTAGTTTGAGTAAAGAGTGGATGACCCAACATTCCGATATTATCATGCAGCTTGTAGAAAATCAATCCAAATTGAATGAGACTGTAATAGCTCTACTAGATAAAGACCTTAATAGAGAATATACTCTTATAACATTTGCAAAATTTAGCCAATGCTTAACATTAATAAGTGAGAACTTAGATGAGATACTTAATGAGTTAATTAGAATAGAAAACATTTTAGCATTCATACATAGTTCAAGCCCGCATCATTCCATGATTAATATAGAAAGTCTAGGACATATAGTTAAAAAGTTAGTTAAGGTTTATGGTAAAGATAAGGTATTAGATTTAGAACTTAGAGAATATTACGAAATAATTAAACCCGGCTACTACTATTCGGGTAATCAAATAGTTATCTCATTTAAATTTCCTATTTTCGCTGTAGATAATTACGACCTGTACAAGTTATCCCTAGTCCCTAATAAGTTCAAGCATGTACTTATCCCTCTTTACCCGTTGATTGCAACAAACAGGAATGGTTATGTGTACATAGAGGCTGAATGCCCGAAGTATAACAACTGGTACCTCTGCGAAGACAAGATGGACCACCAACTACGACGCGATCCAGACTGTATCCAGAACCTCATCATCAACCAAGTCCTACACAAATCTTGCGAAGTTAGGACTGTATTCCTGTCGAAAATATCCCTGGAAGAGCTGAACGAAAAACACTACATCTTATCGTTCCCCTACGAGACAAAAAATTCACACCATATGCGGCCGGGAAGATTACAGCACTCTAAATGGCAGTTATCTAGCTACTATACCGACAGGATGCTACCTGTACACTCCAGAGTTCACCATCACTAATCTCAATGATCACGTAGAAGGACAACCTATAAAGATCACGAAGATACAATACACTGAAGTTAACCAGCCGAATGCTACTCGGATCAATCTTAGATCCAGCGATCTTAGGAAGCTGCATAACGCCCAATTCAACATTATGTCGCAGCCTCCGTTACAACTGCAGCCGGTATCTCAAGAATACTTGTACCACACCACCATCCCGTTCTACATCATATTCGCCTGTATTCTCATAGCCGGGATACTGGTACTTCTGAAACGATACAAATTATTGAAATGCAAAGGCAAGAAACTGGAAATCCTGGATAGCACATACGCACAACCTGAAGAATCAGAAGCGCCAAAGGGACACTCAGCAATATTTTCTCAGTTCAAACTTCAAAAATAATTGCTGAACTGTCGGTGGAGGTGTTATAGTATCTAGCAATATAGAAAATGCAACTATGCAGCGACCCCGTTGCCCTTCTTAGTAACAAGCCTTACACGCGGAGACCGAATTGCTGACGCGAGATGACGCAATGCAGCCGTACTTACACGTGGAGACAAAACTGCTGACTTGATGAGGCGATGTTCGTCACATGCAACCGGATGCCAGTTTTACCCGATACTCGTGGAATAGCCGTAGATCATTCTGATTCTAACATCGGTCGGAACCACTTACTTTTAATTGTAATTTCTTTGTAATTTTTGTATTAATTAAATTTAGTTAAAAATCATTTTGGTTTTTTTTGGGTCCTCCGGCAGCGACTTCCTTATTTATCCCTACAAAAAGAATAAAAGGCAGACAGACAAAGATCATTGTGCGGTGAACGTGGATCCTATAAGTGTCCGTGGCTTTCATATACTTCAGTTAATTTGATGTTTTTGTTATTGTCCATTTCACCACGAAGTGAGCGTATATATATATATATATATATATATATATATATATATATCATGCGCCATAAAAATAGAAAGGGAGTTATGTGTAGAAAAAAAATAAAAATAAACGTGATTTTATTATTCATTTATTTATTTTACACTTTATTTTAAAACTATGGTACACCAGCGGACGGTATACTATTTATTAACCGGGAAGTTCTTGTGTAATGCTTATAATAACATTCAACATCAAAATGATTAGAACACAGACGATCGCCAGATGTTGCCAAGCCATGCACTTCTGATTTTTGGATCAGTTGGAAATCTGCAATAAAATAAACATACATCAATAGAGTAAAAAACATTATGTAGTAAGTATTACCCACACAAGTTAATGTCAGAAAATAAGTTAAATAAATATTACTAATAAGATTTTGTTTGGTTGATACCATTATTGTATATTGAAGCGCTCGTGGCCCCGCGGACTCAGTGTTCTGTAAATAATCACTGCAGTAAGCAATTTTCACTATGGCCAGTCCTTGGATGGGTGACCATTCTGGTGACCATTTTGTCACATTTATTTGAGCGTTTCCGTTCTTCGGAAGGCACGTTAATCAGTTGGTCCCGGTTGTCAGTAAAATGGCCGTCGTTAAGCCATGTTGAAGGCCTTTTTGGGCGGCTTGAAAAATTTCAACAGCGGGCAGTCGCCAAAGACTTCTATATAAACTGAGGTAGACATGCCCTACGCACCGATTTTTGAAACCTACAAACTGCGCTAATTAGCAGCGTTGTTCGCACTATTGTGAGTCAAAACTTCGAGAGTAGGTACTCGACTTCCAATTGGAGACCATATGCATTCTCTTTTACTCTTGTTCTATCCGTATATTACTATTGTGTGTGGTGACAATTACGTAAATAGTATTTATAAGTGAGTGTAGTCTTAGCAATGTGTGTGTTTGAGGATTGCTTTTGAAATCTCGCTTGTTAGAGTACGGCGCGTCTACCTCAGTTTATATAGAAGTCTTTGGCAGTCGCAACCTGCGCCTGTCCATCTCAACACGGCAATACGGCTCACTAATTGTTACGTGGGACAAATTCTAAAATGGTGAAATGTGGGCATATAGTATGCCTCTCCCTACCCCTTCGGGGATGAAGGCGTGACCACATGTAATGCAAAATGATACCATTATTAGACATATTACCTAAAAAGAAAAGTTTTCGATCACATCAGACCATGATCAAGTTTATCGATATGACAATATGGACATCACTAAATGAAATTAAAATCCTATTTTTGTGCTTAAAAATAATTTAATCTCACCTATATATTATTCTTATACATATTTTGTAAATAATCAAGCATTTTACATGTAGGTCAGGCTGATTTAATGATAAAAATTACAAAAATTCAACTTACCTGTGAAATCTAATGTTGCTCCCTTTTTTAAAGCTAATTTTGCAAAACACACATTTCACCATGTATATTGCTTTTTTGTAACCACACAAATCCTTACTAAACTGCACAAAAGTCCTTAAATTACAAAATAATTCGTAATTCCCGGTGCGATACGGGAAGTCATTTTGCATGATACGTCAGATTTAGTTCCTTGAACCAACTCTAGAGGCGTTTCAAATCGGCACAAATAATTCGCTGTCATTTGTATGAGACAGCCAATCCAGTGGTAATAATACAGATCAGTGCATAAACGCGTAAGGTTTTTATTGACGTCAGACAGTTTGTGTTTTAGTGTTTTGTAACATTCTCTGTTCTGTGAGTGCTACAATGACTCATCTGTGACGTAGAATAAATGTTTACCATTATATAAAATGTAGCAGTTTATTTTGTTTGGAATTAACATTAATAAATTTAAAAAAATATTCAAACGAACAAAGCTTCTATGAAAAAAGCAGTAAAACATAAACACTAAATAGAATAAATTTATTTGAATTTTTTTAGTACCTAAGTACTTAAAGTACTTAGGTACTACAAAATTTTTAACTCCAAGATACCATCATTCAGATCCTGACTTCCTAGTAATAGGACCACCTTAAGAGTATCTATTTTCTAACGAAAAAAGATAGTTTCTAATCAGTCCATAAACGACGGAGTTCTGCGCAAACAAAGAAAAAAAAATATCACCTCCTCCTTTTTAAAGTCGGTTTAAAACAAATCACGTTAAATTACAAAAAAAAATATTTTTATTTGATTTGTAGCTACCTACGTATTTCAATATTTATATTTCAAGTATTCAAATACAAGCGTGTTTCCTGCATCGCTATTAAATGAAGTTTCCCAGTCCATCCTAATCTAAAAACTAGTCAGAATATCCCGTCGGATTCCAACACATAATTACAACCAAATTATACCAACCAAAGTTATTATCGTGTGTAAATTGGAACGTATAAATTATATGAATTGCGCTCGGTCTGTGCAGAGTTGGAGTATAATTTGCATGGTCATTGAGAATCGTGACGAGGCAACTGGCAACTGTTGCAATTTGCTATTCGCAGTTGCTTTAGAGTTGCTAGACTATAATGAGAACAATATCTCATTATCATGCTGTAGGCCAACGTGGAAATACAATCTCCACAAAGATATAGCCTTATAAACTTAAGATCATGTTCAGTAAAATATGACAAAATAAAGTCCCTTCGTCGTATTTTGCTCGAAAATTTGATAGCATTTTCCACTTTAAATAATATTATTTGATGAGAGATGTTACTAGCAGCCCTTGGAGTCACCAGGCGAGTCAACTGAGCGCATTGTTAGAACTTAAAAATATAATTGGCATTGTGACTCCATGAGTCTCTACGACTGACACCGCGTCGACTGGAAGAAAACTATAGAAAGTGCCAAGATCCAGAAAAAGTACCCCTGAAATATATAGAACAAAACAGATTATCATAATTGAAGTAGTTAAAATGTCTGTTATTTTTCCTATACTGCGAAAGTGAGATAGGTCTTTATAATGAAATCTAGAAAAAGAACTTTTAAAACTCTTTGTAAATTGTACCTTATCAACATTTCAACGCCATCTAATTAAGTCGTAATTAAAATTAGTAGAACTTAAGTCTAATTTTCGAACTCGATATCGAACTTCGATATCTAAAGCTTTTTGATATGTTGAGTACGAATTTCAGGTTAATTTTGCAATCCAATATGGCTGCCGCGCCGCGCCGTTGTAAAATTTCATGTTCGATATCGTATAAGAGGTTTTTTGGTATGCTGAGTACGAATTTTGGGTTCATTTTGCAATCCAATATGGCCGCCGCGGAACCGATGTAAAATTTCATGTTGGATATCGTATAAGGGGTTTTTGGGTATGCTGAGTTCGAATTTTGGGTTAATTTTGCAATCCAATATGGCCGCCGCGCCACTGGAATAATAAAAATAATGGATTGCATAATTAGCCCGAAATTTGTACTCAGCATACCAAAAAACCCTTTAAACGATATCCAATATGAAATTTTATAACGACGGCATGGCGGCCATACTAGATTGCAAAATTAACCCGAAATTCGTACTCAGCATACCAAAAAACCCTTATACGATATCCAACATGTAACTTTACAACGGTGGTGTGGCGGCCATATTGGGTTGCAAAATTAACCCGAAATTTGTACTCACCATACCCAAAAACCCCTCATACGATATCCAACACGAAATTTTACTACAGTGGCGCGGCGGCCACATTGGATTGCAAAATTAACCCGAAATTCGTACTCAGCATACCCAAAAACCCCTTATACGATATCCAACATTAAATTTTACAATGGCGGCGCGGCAGCCATATTGGATTACAAAATTAACCGAAAATTCGTACTCAGCATACCAAAAAACCCCTTTTACGATATCCAACATAAAATTTTACAACGGTGGGGTGGCGGCCATATTGGATTGCAAGAGTAAACCCGAAATTCGTACTCACCATACCCAAAAACCCCTTATACGATATCCAACATGAAATTTTACTACAGTGGTGCGGCGGCCATATTGGATTGCAAAATTAACCTGAAATTCGTACTCAGCAAACCCAAAAACCCCTTATACGATATCCAACTTTAAATTTTAGAACAGTGGTGCGGCGGCCACATTGGATTGCAAAATTAATCCGAAATTCGTATCTACTCAGCATACCCAAAAACCCCTTATACGATATCCAGCAAGAAATTTTACAACGGTGGCGTGGCGGCCATATTGGGTTGCAAATTTAACCCGAAATTCGTACTCACCATACCCAAAAACCCCTTATACGATATCCAACATGAAATGTTACTACAGTGGCGCGGCGGCCATATTGGATTGCAAAATTAACCTAAAATTCGTACTCAACATACCCTAAAACCCCTTATACGATATCCAACATAAAATTTTACAACGGTGGCGTGGCGGCCATATTGGATTGCAAAATTAACCCGAAATTCGTACTCAGCATACCCAAAAACCCCTTATACGATATCCAACTTTAAATTTTACTACAGTGGCGCGGCGGCCATGTTGGATTGCAAAATTAACCCGAAATTCGTACTCAGCATACAAAAAAACCCCTTATACCATATCCAACATGAAAAGAATGTGGCGCGTAAAATAAACTGACACTGCCCACAATAAGACATGAATCGGCATGATCGACGTCACTTGGCAGTAACACTGGAACACGCGACTCAGTTAAACATAAACAAACAGTGGTGCATCCTAAAATTCGTAAAATACATTTGATTCTTTCTATTTGCACCTATGTATGTGTGCGTGAAAGGAATCGCTTTGGCGAGCGAAGAACAAAGGAGACGCCGACCGGCATCTAGGTACCTACCTACCTACGAGTAGAGTGCAAAAAGCAAAATAACCTTTATCAATTCGGTTACGGTTACTGTATACAAATTGGTAACATGTTGTTTCTGTTAACCTATTAATTCTGTTACATTATTATTCTGTGTATTCTGGTTACGGTTAACACATATTTGATTGGGTTAATAACAGATATATTTCTGTTATTAACCCAACCCGAAAGAACACTGTCCCCAGGTACAGTCTCCTGTGGGGAGCGTTGGGTCCCCTGATGTTGGGCATCAGCCGCGCCAGTGCGGCTGATGCTCCCCTCAGTTTTGGTACCAAACTTCGGAAGTGATGTCCGAAGTTCCACCGGCCATCGAGTACGAGCCCCAGATACTTCATCGAGGGCTCGATGCCGATGCTGACGCCCCCCACCTGTAGGCTGGATCCCGCAGGTGGCCCCATCCGAGGTCCATGGAAGCACAGAGCCTCGGATTTATGAAGGGCGACCTCGAGACCCAGCCGCCGAATCCGACCCACGACTTGAGCCACCCCTGCCGTGGCCTTTAGTGCTGCGTCACGGTGCGTTGCTCCCCGCGCCGTAACGAGGGTGTCGTCGGCGTAACACGTTACGCCGACCCCTCTGAGCAACGGACCACGCAGCACCCAGTCGTAACCGATGTTCCACAGGAGCGGCCCTAAAACCGATCCCTGTGGAACACCGCACGACACATCTTGCCGACCCGGCCCTAGCCAGCTCGGGTAAGTAATGGCTCTCTCGGAGAGATAAGCCCCGACAATTCGACGGAGGTAGGGAGGCACTCCATGATAGATAAGCGCCTCCCTGGCGCAGCTCCAGGGCAAGGTGTTGAATGCGTTGGCGATGTCGAGAGACACCGCCACCACCACCTCCCCTCGTGAAACTGCTTCCTCCGTCAGGCCTCTAATGCGCATGATCGCGTCCACGGTAGAGCGTCCCTGACGGAAGCCAAACTGGCTATCCGCCAGATCAGGCCCCACTCGTGTGAGATGTCCGACGAGGCGTTGTGCAATAACACGCTCAAAGAGCTTGCACACCTCGTCGAGCAACACGATCGGCCGGTACCCTGATGGGGAATTTGCCGGCCGCCCCGCCTTTCGAATTAAGACCAGTTTCCCGGTCTTCCAGACCTTGGGAAACTGGCCCTTCTCGAGGCATGCGCTGAAGAGCCCAATCAGTCGAGGCCCAAGCTCCTCGAGAGCCAGGACCCACGCTCGGCCTGGAATGCCGTCGGGTCCAGGGGCGGTGTTTTTGCGGGATTTAAGCCGCAGAACAGCCGCCCCTAACTCACCCTCGGTGACTACGGGCACGTCGTTCTCGCTGCCTTCCGCCTTGCTATCTTGTGTATTTCTAATCTTGCGGCGTTTTTTGGTTTTACTTTACAATATGTTCATACAATGTATATTCTACTCACCCTTAAGCACAATGAAGCAAGACATAGTGGGGTTTGGTTGTATTTATCTCACTGGGAGTCCAGAACACCGGAATGCTATTTTGTTTGCCTTTTTCACTTTCGAAGTGTCACACAATCTTAACTGGCTCGTTGTGGATTTATTTGCTGGCCGTGATGTGATGTTTGTTTCATTGATTGTTGTTGAAATTTGATGGAAAAAACACAGTGCACTTTTTGTTTAGGAATGTAATAATTTACTATCTTATCTATCATGTTCTTGTTATTTGTTACTGTTTGTCTGCCATATTGACGACGCGACGGTCATAGATAATAAATAGATTAACAGACGGGATCGTTGTCATTGGCTATGGTCGTTTCAGATGGGACGCACACTTGCCATAGGTAATAAAAAAAAATATATTGTAGAAGTCGACTTGTCTATGACTAGTTTTCCAATATAAAAAGGCGTGCAATGTAATGAACGCCCCTTTTTCGACGGTCGACCGCTGCAGAGTGCCGCGCCGTTGTAAAATTTCATGTTCGATATCGTATAAGAGGTTTTTTGGTATGCTGAGTACGAATTTTGGGTTCATTTTGCAATCCAATATGGCCGCCGCGGAACCGATGTAAAATTTCATGTTGGATATCGTATAAGGGGTTTTTGGGTATGCTGAGTTCGAATTTTGGGTTAATTTTGCAATCCAATATGGCCGCCGCGCCACTGGAATAATAAAAATAATGGATTGCATAATTAGCCCGAAATTTGTACTCAGCATACCAAAAAACCCTTTAAACGATATCCAATATGAAATTTTATAACGACGGCATGGCGGCCATACTAGATTGCAAAATTAACCCGAAATTCGTACTCAGCATACCAAAAAACCCTTATACGATATCCAACATGTAACTTTACAACGGTGGTGTGGCGGCCATATTGGGTTGCAAAATTAACCCGAAATTTGTACTCACCATACCCAAAAACCCCTCATACGATATCCAACACGAAATTTTACTACAGTGGCGCGGCGGCCACATTGGATTGCAAAATTAACCCGAAATTCGTACTCAGCATACCCAAAAACCCCTTATACGATATCCAACATTAAATTTTACAATGGCGGCGCGGCAGCCATATTGGATTACAAAATTAACCGAAAATTCGTACTCAGCATACCAAAAAACCCCTTTTACGATATCCAACATAAAATTTTACAACGGTGGGGTGGCGGCCATATTGGATTGCAAGAGTAAACCCGAAATTCGTACTCACCATACCCAAAAACCCCTTATACGATATCCAACATGAAATTTTACTACAGTGGTGCGGCGGCCATATTGGATTGCAAAATTAACCTGAAATTCGTACTCAGCAAACCCAAAAACCCCTTATACGATATCCAACTTTAAATTTTAGAACAGTGGTGCGGCGGCCACATTGGATTGCAAAATTAATCCGAAATTCGTATCTACTCAGCATACCCAAAAACCCCTTATACGATATCCAGCAAGAAATTTTACAACGGTGGCGTGGCGGCCATATTGGGTTGCAAATTTAACCCGAAATTCGTACTCACCATACCCAAAAACCCCTTATACGATATCCAACATGAAATGTTACTACAGTGGCGCGGCGGCCATATTGGATTGCAAAATTAACCTAAAATTCGTACTCAACATACCCTAAAACCCCTTATACGATATCCAACATAAAATTTTACAACGGTGGCGTGGCGGCCATATTGGATTGCAAAATTAACCCGAAATTCGTACTCAGCATACCCAAAAACCCCTTATACGATATCCAACTTTAAATTTTACTACAGTGGCGCGGCGGCCATGTTGGATTGCAAAATTAACCCGAAATTCGTACTCAGCATACAAAAAAACCCCTTATACCATATCCAACATGAAAAGAATGTGGCGCGTAAAATAAACTGACACTGCCCACAATAAGACATGAATCGGCATGATCGACGTCACTTGGCAGTAACACTGGAACACGCGACTCAGTTAAACATAAACAAACAGTGGTGCATCCTAAAATTCGTAAAATACATTTGATTCTTTCTATTTGCACCTATGTATGTGTGCGTGAAAGGAATCGCTTTGGCGAGCGAAGAACAAAGGAGACGCCGACCGGCATCTAGGTACCTACCTACCTACGAGTAGAGTGCAAAAAGCAAAATAACCTTTATCAATTCGGTTACGGTTACTGTATACAAATTGGTAACATGTTGTTTCTGTTAACCTATTAATTCTGTTACATTATTATTCTGTGTATTCTGGTTACGGTTAACACATATTTGATTGGGTTAATAACAGATATATTTCTGTTATTAACCCAACCCGAAAGAACACTGTCCCCAGGTACAGTCTCCTGTGGGGAGCGTTGGGTCCCCTGATGTTGGGCATCAGCCGCGCCAGTGCGGCTGATGCTCCCCTCAGTTTTGGTACCAAACTTCGGAAGTGATGTCCGAAGTTCCACCGGCCATCGAGTACGAGCCCCAGATACTTCATCGAGGGCTCGATGCCGATGCTGACGCCCCCCACCTGTAGGCTGGATCCCGCAGGTGGCCCCATCCGAGGTCCATGGAAGCACAGAGCCTCGGATTTATGAAGGGCGACCTCGAGACCCAGCCGCCGAATCCGACCCACGACTTGAGCCACCCCTGCCGTGGCCTTTAGTGCTGCGTCACGGTGCGTTGCTCCCCGCGCCGTAACGAGGGTGTCGTCGGCGTAACACGTTACGCCGACCCCTCTGAGCAACGGACCACGCAGCACCCAGTCGTAACCGATGTTCCACAGGAGCGGCCCTAAAACCGATCCCTGTGGAACACCGCACGACACATCTTGCCGACCCGGCCCTAGCCAGCTCGGGTAAGTAATGGCTCTCTCGGAGAGATAAGCCCCGACAATTCGACGGAGGTAGGGAGGCACTCCATGATAGATAAGCGCCTCCCTGGCGCAGCTCCAGGGCAAGGTGTTGAATGCGTTGGCGATGTCGAGAGACACCGCCACCACCACCTCCCCTCGTGAAACTGCTTCCTCCGTCAGGCCTCTAATGCGCATGATCGCGTCCACGGTAGAGCGTCCCTGACGGAAGCCAAACTGGCTATCCGCCAGATCAGGCCCCACTCGTGTGAGATGTCCGACGAGGCGTTGTGCAATAACACGCTCAAAGAGCTTGCACACCTCGTCGAGCAACACGATCGGCCGGTACCCTGATGGGGAATTTGCCGGCCGCCCCGCCTTTCGAATTAAGACCAGTTTCCCGGTCTTCCAGACCTTGGGAAACTGGCCCTTCTCGAGGCATGCGCTGAAGAGCCCAATCAGTCGAGGCCCAAGCTCCTCGAGAGCCAGGACCCACGCTCGGCCTGGAATGCCGTCGGGTCCAGGGGCGGTGTTTTTGCGGGATTTAAGCCGCAGAACAGCCGCCCCTAACTCACCCTCGGTGACTACGGGCACGTCGTTCTCGCTGCCTTCCGCCTTGCTATCTTGTGTATTTCTAATCTTGCGGCGTTTTTTGGTTTTACTTTACAATATGTTCATACAATGTATATTCTACTCACCCTTAAGCACAATGAAGCAAGACATAGTGGGGTTTGGTTGTATTTATCTCACTGGGAGTCCAGAACACCGGAATGCTATTTTGTTTGCCTTTTTCACTTTCGAAGTGTCACACAATCTTAACTGGCTCGTTGTGGATTTATTTGCTGGCCGTGATGTGATGTTTGTTTCATTGATTGTTGTTGAAATTTGATGGAAAAAACACAGTGCACTTTTTGTTTAGGAATGTAATAATTTACTATCTTATCTATCATGTTCTTGTTATTTGTTACTGTTTGTCTGCCATATTGACGACGCGACGGTCATAGATAATAAATAGATTAACAGACGGGATCGTTGTCATTGGCTATGGTCGTTTCAGATGGGACGCACACTTGCCATAGGTAATAAAAAAAAATATATTGTAGAAGTCGACTTGTCTATGACTAGTTTTCCAATATAAAAAGGCGTGCAATGTAATGAACGCCCCTTTTTCGACGGTCGACCGCTGCAGAGTAAAGAACTACACCTTGGTGATCAGTGTGATCCATGTGATATCAGTGTCGTCGTGATTGTAAGAATGTTCTAAGTTACTTACTGATTAGCTACTTGTGTAATGATTACGTTCAGGGTGTAGTAAATTTGTTAAATAAAGTGATAGAAATCTGCTTTGTTGGTCTCCGTGTATATTTTTTTATTAACATTCCTGGTGATTGCTAACATCAGAAGTGTGATTCTTACCTTATCGCCAACTGACCGAGTCGAACTAGAGGTATCATGAATCATAAGAAACGTAATCATTACAAAGTACCGTCTTTTAGTGAGTTGTGTATGTTTTACGCAATTTGAGTGTGTTTTCTCGTGTAATTATGCCTAAAACGCATAATTCAAGCCGTAAATTGCATACCTAGTGGATTGCACTGACACCATCGTGAGTGCCACGTGTCGTGTAATCGGTCACGTAGGGTATTACGGGAATACCGTTCATCTTAGACACCGCCATCGCGGTTTTGGATCCGATCTCGTTCGTTGTTACACGCACGGTATTGTTCTAAGTGAGATGTTTCAACAACTTGCCATAAAGGAAGCGAATTAGTAACGAAAGTGGCAAGCCCGTGAACTTTTCAAACGTCCAGAAACTGTCCTCTGTCACTCTCCTATACAGTAACGGCGATAATCCTACTGGCCGCCCGATCCGGGAGTTCTAAGTCAACGCGAGGGGCGTTGTTGAGCCCCAAAAGCGCTAGTCTACGTGGTGCGCGTTGGTGTGCGCTGCAGACGCTAGTCTACACGACGCGCGTTGGTGAGCGCTACAAGCGCTAGTCTACGCGATGCGCGTTGGTGTGCGCTGCAGACACTAGTCTACACGACGCGCGTTGGTGAGCGCTACACGCGCTAGTCTACGTGGTGCGCGTTGGTGTGCGCTGCAGACGCTAGTCTACACGACGCGCGTTGGTGAGCGCTACAAGCGCTAGTCTACGCGATGCGCGTTGGTGTGCGCTGCAGACACTAGTCTACACGACGCGCGTTGGTGAGCGCTACACGCGCTAGTCTGCGCGATGCGCGTTGGTGTGCGCTGCACGCGCTAGTCTACACGACGCGCTGCACGCTGGTCTACGCGACGCGCATTAATATGCGCTACACGCGCTAATCTACGCGATGCGCGTTGGGGTGCGCTGCACGCGCTAGTCTTCACGACGCGCTGCACGCTGTTCTGCGCGACGCGCATTGATATGCGCTACACGCGCTAGTCTACACGACGCGCTGCACGCTGGTTTGCGCGACGCGCATTGATATGTGCTGCACGCGCTAGTCTACCCGATGCGCGTTGGTGTGCGCTGCACGCGCTATTCTACGCGATGCGCGTTGGTGTGCGCTGCACGCGCTAGTCTACACGACGCGCTGCACGCTGGTCTGCGCGACGCGCATTAATATGCGCTACACATGCTAGTCTAAGCGATGCTCACGAATGCGTGCTACACGCGCGTGCCCTCAGCCGCGGTCAGGTAGTGCCAAGCTTACGAAAGGTAAAGGTCTTATTATTTCCACCTATTCCCTTAACTCTTACAGATCCGACAAGTTCTAGATCTTGTAGGATATTTTCGTAGGCATATCCAGAACCGTGCTACAAGGATTGACTGAAAAGTTTATTTGGAGTTCACATCAATAACAAATTAGACAAGGCTTGATACGATGTCTGACGAGAGTGATCAGTGAACCCAGAATCAGTGCCTCCCACGGAGGTTCACACGGACGCAAGTTAGTTACGCAGGTTAGTAGTAGTATTGACCTATGGTGATGATGGGAAGCGTGTGGTAGCATACTCTATTCGGTAAAGTAGTCTTTAGCTGTCGTAAAGGCTTCATAACACTTTTGCTACAACTTTGTTAAGTTACCCTCAACATTTTTGTTATTACTTTATTAGGCTACTCTCAAATTAACAAAACATAAAAATAGTCGGCTCCTTTTTTCTGAGAGGCGCCCAATGGTCGATCCGAACACAGGATTCCGCTTTCCAGCAAAGAAAAGGAGTTCTACTGCCACATGCTGATTATCTCAATCGAAATTTTATAGGTCAGGTCAGTATAATATCAAGGCCCCTTGACTGGACACAAAAAGAATAGACTGCAGAAGAGGGCATGGTTTTGTCACGTGAAGTAGTGTACCAAAACGAGCTTTTCGATGAACTTGCGTAAATGTGTTTTACTTAGAACAGAGCGAGCTATACTTAGGTGTCTCTGAGAGATAACATCCGAAAAGATTTTATCTATTAGCGAACCAGAGTGGTCAACATAGCTCTCAGAGTAAGTGCATCATAGTGGCCATGGGCTGGCCATATCTGTAGTAGAACCAACAACCTGGACAAGGCCGTAGGAAAGGATGCGAAAGGCGTAGAACCGTGTAAATTGGGAGAGAGACTGCTGTAGGCTGATTTGATTGATGATTGATTGAGAAGTCATAAACTTGTGCTTCTTGAGTTTTTTTTTCACGAACATAAAACCCCGTTTTCAGTAATACCTATACTTGGATGCATTGGATCCCCTACCGGAACCCGATGGTTATAATTTTGTGCCCTAGCTAGTGGATGCCTAAACAACATACATTTGTTTTTTTTTTATTCTAGACAGGATGTAGCCGAACGGTTTGGGACAATGACAAATGTAGTGTTCCTTTTCTGTACAGCAACGCTGATTTTACTGTCAAAGGTTTGAGTCTGCTGGTTGTGTGAAATCCGTGAAAGAAATGGGGCCAGAGACTTATGTACTAAGTTACACCAAAGATGCACCACGCGAACAGACAGGTCCACTTACACTCGAACTATACTCAACATGATCTGAATCGAGGTCAATTAATTAACCCCCGACGAAAACGCGTGTTGTTGTGAGTGTAACCTGTGTGTTTGTCTGTGGCATCAGCTGCCTAACGGATGGGCCAATTTGGATGCGGTTTGTTTTTATTTCAGAGCCGAGGTGATTAAGGTGTTTCTTAGCTATACATTTTGAACATCATCACTTCCTAGGTAATGAAGGGATTTCTCCTAAGCTTCGCAGGACTGATCAATCTGAAATTTGGCGTATTGTTGCTTTAATGGTATTTCAGCGACATGGAAGCGTGGAACTTACTGCTGTAATGGGTAGTCTGCTGTAATGGGAAGTCTGCTGTAATGGGTAGTCTGCGGGATGCCCGCATCCTCGGAGAGATGCAGCATTTGCACCAAGAGGGGCTCGTTACATCGGTCTTAGTTACTAGGTATTGCTGATGACTTTAAATATTTGTGTTTAAGTATTTTTTACAGCTGACCTTAACGTTATTAAACGGAGGACGTCTCATTTTTCCCCTGGGTCTCATAAAGAGAAACTAAACTACCGAAAGTTGAAGAAGCAAGTGAGGTGTGGTGTGTATGGACCGTGCCGTGTGGCGCTCGGTTCTTTCTGCGTACCCCGCAAGGGATTTGGCATGAAGATAGTTAGTTAGTTAAATTACCGTCCCTGTGATTTGGTCGCTAGCCTGAGATGTGCCATTGGGAGGTTTGCAACTAAGCTGTAAAACAAAAAGGTGCAGAAGTCCCCACGGCCGGGTTACTGAAGAGTAACTAGGTTCAGTATGGTTCACACGTGGATCGCAATAGAGGTTCACCTCGTGTGTTTAAATGTTAACAATTTTGTGTTTTCACAGGTTCAATGTAAAAATGCAAGTTGGACCCTGGTATGGTATTATGGAGGTCCATACGTAGTCATGTGAGCGCTGCCGAGCGGATGACACGAATTGAACCTGACTGCGTGCGGCCCAGTTTATGGTGGTATGGCAGGACGAATGGTGGCCTGATACCTGCACTGCATTCTTCGAGTGGCGAGTTGACGGTAATATTGACAACATTTACTATGACAGGTTCTTGTATGGGTAACCACCACGTGACCCCTTTGTTGTTTTGCGAGCGTTTCCGTGCTTTGGAAGGCACATTAAGCCGTTGGTCCCGGTTGCCAGTAAAATGGCAGTCATTAAGCAAAGTCGATGGGCGGCTTAAAATTTTTCAACAGTGGGCAGTCACAACCTGCGCCTGTCCATATCAGCACGGCAATACGACTCAGCACAGCACCTATACGTGGTACAACATCTAAAGGTGAAATGTGGGCATATAATGTGCCTACCCCTTAGAGGATAAAAGACGTGACCATATGTATGTATGTATGAGTTCTCGGTGCTGACTTAAGTGGCGTGTGCCTGACGGGTGCGTGTCATCTGAACGCAGCCAGAGTGTTGGTAAAGGAACAGACTGCGGGATGTTCCATGCTGACATGCTGGGTGCCAGTGTTCTGTATGGGTACAACTTTTGTACACATATGGCTAATAGCTTTATGTATAGGTGTTAGTTTTGTATAGGACGGACTGCGGGACGTTCATATTGGCAGACTGCGGGATGCCAATTCCATGTAGAGGACGGACTGCGGGACGTTCCTTTCGGAAAATAGATTGCGGGATATTTGCCCTACGTGGTAGTGTAAAGATGAATGTCGGCGTACAGGACGGACTGCGGGACGTTCCTATTGGTATGCCTGTGGGATGCCAATCCCCATGTAGAGGACGGACTGCGGGACGTTCCTTTTTAGGCAAATAGACTGTGGGCTGTTTGCCCTACAATGAATTGGTAGAGTGACGATGAATGTTAAATACTTGAATCCAAGTGTGAATGAATCATAAACCTCGTATGAATCAGAAATCCTCATATAGTTTGACTTATTTAATGCGCAAACGTAATCAAATTAAATGAATGTGGTGACGCGTGATAAGCTGTGAGCTATTTATCTTAGCTAATGTATTTTGGACTGTACGTTAGAAGGCCTTGAAAGGTTGATGTATACAAAAATTAGGTCTTTCTGAGTTACATTGGCACATAGTAATGTCATGTTATTTCTAATTGATTTTAGAAGCCGCCTCGATGGAAGCATCGCAGCCCATGCCGATGAGCGTGTTTCAAATCCTGAAGCAAGTCCATCTGAACCGATGACTGTTGAGGTTCAGACATCTTATATGCAGTCGAGGACGACGCATGGTCAGGAGAGGCCGTGTAGAAGTCGACTTGTCTATGACTAGTTTTCCAATATAAAAAGGCGTGCAATGTAATGAACGCCCCTTTTTCGACGGTCGACCGCTGCAGAGTAAAGAACTACACCTTGGTGATCAGTGTGATCCATGTGATATCAGTGTCGTCGTGATTGTAAGAATGTTCTAAGTTACTTACTGATTAGCTACTTGTGTAATGATTACGTTCAGGGTGTAGTAAATTTGTTAAATAAAGTGATAGAAATCTGCTTTGTTGGTCTCCGTGTATATTTTTTTATTAACATTCCTGGTGATTGCTAACAATATATATATTGTTTGTAGTTTGTTGGAAATTGTAGGTTCACACTTCATGCACTTACTTAATTTGTTTTATTCTGGAATTCGTTTTTGTGTTTTTATTCTGTGTTTTTATTTTGTACACCTGTTTCCTCGCCGGTCTGGGCCTAGCCCTGGGCATCGCCGCATCGCAGATGTGCGACAGAGCTCTCCCGAACCACTCCACCTCGGTATCAACATCGGCAGGCCTGTCCGCTGTCGGGATCCAGGCCTGCACGGTGGCCGCCTCTAGGAGAGCCTCCCGATCAAGGCGATGGTGTGCCCAACGCGGTTCCGGGGGATTCGCGATTGCTGGCGGCAGGTTAGGTGGAGGGGAGACGTCAAACCGAATATATCGGTGATCTGACGACGTCTACTCCTCCTCCACCACACGCCATCCCTGGACACGGCGGGCGAGCTCAGAGGTCGCAAACGAAACGTCTATGACTGAGCTGAGCCCCCGCCGCGTCCAGGTTGCGACATTCCCCCGGTTCAGGATGACTAGGCCACGTGTAGTGACCCAGTCCTCCAGTATCCTCCCCCTGCCTCTGGTTTCCCGGGAGCCCCAAGCCTGCGACCAGGCATTGAAGTCTCCTAGGACCAGGACAGGACGAGGCCGGCATGCAGCGAGAACGACGTCCAGCTCAGGGAGCCATAGCTCAAACTGATGCTGGTCGAGGCTCGGCGAGATGTAAACGGCCACGACAGCAACACCCTCATATTCCGCCGCGACGCAACCCGGGCCCCTAGCAATAAGCGCTAGGCGCGAGTCGTCCGCGCCGGTCCCCCCAAAGATAGTCGCCAGGCCGTCCAGATCCACCGGGCTTCCCGGGTGAACCCAGTACGGCTCGGCGACGACGACGATGTTAATGGACCACTGCCTGATGCTCTGGTACAGAAGGTCCTGAGCACCAGTGCAGTGGTCCAGGTTCACCTGCAGGATGCGGATATTGGTGTCCATTAATGGACGTCCATTTCCGCACCCTGCCGCGAACGTGCACCCACACCCTCACCCCCCCGTGCGGACGGACGGGGCTTCGGCCTTGAGGCAGCGCAAAGCTTACTGCCCGCCCGGTGGTCAGCCTCCTTGCCCTCCGCCACGCATTTGAAACAGTGTGGCGGAGCGTCACAGGCAAGGGCCGTGTGACCAGGCTGACTACAGCGGAAGCACCGGTTTCCCACGGTGACTTCCGCCGTACACTGCGCTCCTACATGCCCCACGACCAGGCACCTGTCTTCGCGGGGCTGCAGGAGATGCACCTGCGCCCTCAGGAAGCCTCCAGTAAGGAGGCTGCGTCCGTCCGCCACTTTCTGGGCCGCCGCGACGGGGCAGCTCACGACTGCGGACCCGTGACCGGTGGGGCCAAAGCGAATTTCGCCTGACCTCACCTGGTCGGGGGGACAGCCGCTCGCCTCCACGACGGCGGAGATTATCTCCTCCGTCGTGGCCGCGTCATCCAGACCCGAAATGCGCAGACTCGCGCATTTGTTTGGTCTGGTCACGCGGACGTCGCCCGTGTCCAGCGACGCCCTCAGCTTTGCCGCTAGGGCATCAGCCTTGGGGCCGCTGGTGGCGCCAGAGACCTCGAGGAGGCGTGCTCGGGTGCGCGTCACCTTGCACCGGAGACCTTCCTCAATCTCGAGGGCCTTGAGGTCGACTGAGGCTTTCGCCTGCCTCAGTACCTCGGCGTACCCCACGCCCTTCGCCTTGCCCTCTGTCGTCACCGTGATGACGACGGCAGTGGAGCGAGGAGCGCGGAGCCTCTTTGGCGCCTTCGCCGCGGCGGCCTTTGCCGCTTTGGCAGCCTCTTTAGCCGCCTTCTTGGCAGCCTTTGCTGCCTTTTTGGCGGCCTTAGCCGCCTTCTTCTTTGCTCCCGTCACCTGCCAGATCCCCTCTCTAGAGGGAGTCTGGGGTGCAGCGGGAGCGCTGGCTGTGCTAGGGGAGGCGGGGTTGCCACCTCCACCAGGTGCCGTCTTCTTCGTGGGGGCGGAGGCCTTCAGCTGGAGACCGGGAGCCCCACTGGGTGCAGCCGTCGTCGCGTACGACGGGACGACGGGTGCTGCCAGCGGTGGGCGGTATGCCCGGTCCTCGAGGACGCCGAGGCGGCGCTCGATGGTCTCCAGCAGTTGGACCATCGTCGGGGTCGCCTTAGGTGCACGGGGAGCGAGGGTTTTCACACCCCGAGCCCGGAGCTTCCCCTCCTCGCTGGAGACGCTCCTCTCAAGGAGCTCCTCCAGCGCCTTCGTCGCCCCTGTGACAGCTTCCGTCACTACTTTCTTCTTGCCCGCTACATTTTTGGCGCCTTTTACGGCCCCAGAAATGCGGGCAAGAGCCGCCATAATCTCCTTCGCCGCCGGCACCTCCGTGATCCTCCCGCTTGGCTGCGGGGGCACTATCGCCGGCGGCTCTGCCACCTTTCCTCTCGCTCTGTAGAGGTCGGCTTTCCGACCTCTACCCGCGGAGGTGGCCACTACCTTCCTAGGAAGGTCCTCCTCGCTCGTCGATGACACAGATCCAGGCCGACGGAACAGGCCTTTGCCTGGTCCGCTCGACCTGGGTGTCTTCCTGCCGACTTCTTCGGCATGGAGACCGGGTGTATCCTCGGTCTCAGACACTACGTCGACAGCCGACTCCATCTCCGAGCCAGCATGCGTGGACGCGACCTCCGCGTCAGAGTGGGTGGTTTTGAGGCACACCCTTGGGCCTGGACTGTGGTGACCACTCCCATATACCCTGGGATGAACCCTGGCGGGGGTCGACATGACGGATCATGCCAAGCGATTCCCCGGACACTGTCCGGGTGCGCTCCTGGGTAGATTCATTCGAGTAATTTGCCATAGTCATGATTTTTTACGGTTATAGTCCGCCGACTTTTAGGGTGGAAGTGGGGAAATTGGGAGTGGAAGTGAGGATAGGAAAGGTGGGAAGGTGGGAGTGACGCCCTAGGCACTAAGTTCCCCCCAGCGATGCAACAAATAGCCGGGCGTCAGAGCGTGAGTTTCGGGGTAATTTTTTATAGAGGTTTTCTTCCTCGCAACTCCAAAGAGCCACCGTGCCCGTCTGTTGCCAGACGGGGTTACGGCTCGGCCGAACGATGGTCCCCATGGGACCGTGTACTTCGCCACTAATCGCTCAGTGGCGAAGTACTCGTCGCCCTGAGAGCTCTCCGCTAAGTACGCTCTGCATAGCAGAGCGCATGCGGAGAACTCCAAACCGGCCATGAAGGCCCCCCCTCCTTGGTGGACTGTTGGCCGTGGGCGACGACGTGCGCCTCGCGCGAGGCCCACATCGTCGTCCACGTTACCAGGATGCACCACGTGGAGGTTGTTCTACCCAGCACCCCTTTACACAACGCTATCTGATCCCAAAGTAAGCTAGGAATAACCTGCTTGTGTTATGGAGGCAGGTATTACTACCGACCGCGCCACAAAGGCAGTCAAAGCATTTTACAACCTTGTACATTCTACTTTTCATCAGTTAGGTACTCGAAATTTTGTGAAATTCTAAGAATCTGGTAGCAAACTCTACCTGGATTGAATTGTGATATACAACCATTTGCTAAAATGAGTAAAAATTATATTTCTGCTCGAAAGTAAAACCTTTTTTTGACGGCCTAAATTCCTCTTTCATACCGTACTCATTGATAAGTTATCAACAAGTACGGAAGTACGTTATTTATTTTCGTTAACTTAGTACTTATTAGGCAACGAGTTGTGAGAAATGAAAAATCTATCACCTTCGGCAATTAGTAGTGTCGTAAGTCAACTTTTGCTCTTTCCAATCCTAAAACCTTTCAAAATAGAAAGCTTTTAGTAGCTATTGATGTAGACTCTAATAATGACGCCGGCACAAAATTCAAGTGATAACCTAAACTAATCTAAGTTTAACTATATTTCAACAAATGCCTAAAAGAAATTAAAGCTATACAAGACTTGCGCTGTAATACGTTACGTAACGAAACTGTTCATCTTCATAGTTATGACTTCAATAAACACGAGATTTTGTATCTCAAGTTTTCACACCCTTTTAAAAATCTCAGAGCACTTGCGTTTCAAGCAAGCAATATTCTTAAAAAGATATACAAAGTTGACTATCCGGTATTCGCAACAAAGTATTTTTCAATAAAGTCAAGTGAGAATCCTATTCTGTTCAGTTTAACTGACAGTCTGGAGTTCTCATTATACTTGACAGGTAATACCTTGACAAAGTTAGACCGTTAATTTGAACCTGCGACGTTCCTAGTTGAATTGTTTCAGCGATGCAATTGGCTTAGTTTGGTCCCATGCAAATGAGAAACTTCCCATGCAAATGAGAAACTTACTATTACTGTTAAACGTTTCAGTATAATAATGAGACTTTGGCCAGTATTTCCTTTGAAAGGTTGTTAAATCCATTAGTAATAGTTAAAAATAGTATCGGTGCTGAAGTATCGGTGTTATTAAATTCCACTATTTTTATTTTTTGGTAGGTATCAAGCATCTCACAACTAGCCAAAGCATTGCAGTCAAAAGACTGTTATTTAAAAACATTATATAATTGATTGCGACTTTTAAAACAAATCATATTTTTGTAAAATTATTGTAGAACTTTCATTTAAAATTTTTGAAATTTTGTCAGCAAGAAAAGTATATATAATAATAGAGCCGATCTTCGAAAGTCTATTAAATTAAGTCAGATGAGCTGCGTAAGAGGCAATCTGAAGCAAAAATACGTCACCTTAGGCACTTGGGATCAAAAATATGAATTCAAGTACCTAAACCCACGCAAGTTTAAGAAAATGCTTATAAATTTTACGAGACATTTGATCTCCTATTTATGTAAAAGAGTGAAGCAGCTGTCCAAATAGTAGTTGTCTCAGACCGTCACGTTTTGCATTTGATGCATTACTTGCGTTTCATTAATTTTGTCTGCCTTCCAAGAACTTTGGTTTGATATTACAAAAACAATATTATATTGCTTTGGAGATGTGGTTTGGTCGACACAAATCTTTAATATTTATAAAGAGAAAATTTGGAAAAAAGGCTGTCTGAATTCGTCAAGTACAGGGCAGTTCTTGCAGGACCAGAGTTAAGCATTCATAGAGTATGATATTATTCGCTCTAGCAGCCGCATTCAATGCTGTGTTAAAATGGACAGGGCGCAGATAACACAACATAATTCATATAGATAGGGTATCACGGCAAACAACATAACGATGACTGCCTTTTAGAATCAAACAAATTCGTCAAGAAAAATAACATTATGGTTTCCATTTCTTCGTAAAATTTTCACCATTACACGAGTATTTGAATGTAATCTTAAAAAGTATAATATCTACACAAACGAAATCTACGGGGAAATCTACAAAATTGTAAAAAGTTTTCGAAAAGTTTTGCAAGATTGTGTTTTAGAGTTAATTTTTTTACTTCATTTTATGAAAGTGTGAGTATTACTTTTTAGATTACACTTATTGGCATTTTACAAATTGGCAGATGAAGGTAGGAGACCCAAGTTGTTTTCAAGTTTGACTATCCCCTAGTTTCAGAGTAGGTACATTCACTCAAACGAACACTTATTAGGCAGAGGCATAATAATTATACGCCACATTTCACCCGTTATAATATATAAATTGGCTATGAATATGGACGTTTTGGCAACCTGATAATAAAAAAATTCAAACCACCCTTCTATAAGGTCTTCAATTTAGCGGCCACCAATTTACTACTGGCAATGGCAAACCAATTGTCTTACGAAAAAACAAACGTAAACAATGAATGTCACCGATCTGATCATAATTTTTACAGAACACTGTGCAAGCTGAACTTCGATTGCTTCAATAACCTCTCAGATTGGTGGCCGTAGGACTGTTGGGAGTCCTGGGGTATCCTTCCGAGGACTTACCCGGGGCTCCGAACTTTTTTTAGTCGATAAGAGTCCGGCATAGCATCCGTGTAGGATTTTACTCGCGTTAAAAAAAAGCCTCTCATCTATACTAATATACTAATTACTAATAATTACTAATTACTAATAATATTATAAAAAGGAAAGATTTATATTTTTGTAATTTTGTTTGTAATGAATAAACTCAAAAACAACTGGATTTCAAACTGCAAAGAAGGCTGCACAAAGTCATACCTCATTTTAATATCAATTTAGATTTAGAGACGCAAAAATTTGCATTTGTATTGGTGAATAGAAATTGTGCATAAACAAGACTTCATAAGCTTTGAGATTTGAGGTTAAATGAAAATGTATACATACATGTTTTAAGTCCCGGTATAATTTTTAGGATCTTGCCCAAAGAGTAAAAACAGATTATTCAGACTCCGCTGTCCGCCTCTCTGTCATCAGGCAGTATCTCATGGACCTTGAGAGAGAGTCAGTTGAAATCAGACGAAATTATATCTACATACCGAGCACCAGCCCATTCAAAGACAAAGTCAAAGTCAAAAAACATTTATTTCGTATAATCCTAATACATAGGCACTTGCGACACGTCAATGAATACAATGCAAATAATACCACCATTCATACAGACATCCAAAAATAAAGGTGCTAAAATTGTTTTTTGGCGGCTGCTCTAGTAATTCTCTTCAACAACTACAATTTAATGAAACTTATTTGAAAAGGAATGCCTTAACTAAAGTGCATGTCTGTTTATTAAAAATAGCGACTCGCTATTGGCATCTGGTAATTAAATCCGTCGCAGACTTGGGCCAATATCCTGCATCGAGAAATTGCTCGCTCTTGCTACGAAACTAAAGTGAAAATTAAAAGCAAGCTGTGCCTCTTTCAACGGAGTTTTTATCCGATGAAAGTTTATAAAGTTAATCTATAAAGAAAAATAGGATACTTTTTTCAAGAGATATTGATGACACTATCCCAGTGAGGTCGTCAGTGAGTGACGTGATAGTTTGAGTAGGATTAGAAGTAGATACATAGCCCTCTATATTTCATCGGTTATGGTAAATTTCGGCTATTTTTATAATTTTGTTCATTATTTATTTATTTTACTCTTTATTGTACGCCAGATAACAAACAATAATGTACATAAAATCTGAAAAAAGAGGCGATACAATGGGCGGCCTTATCACTAAAAGTGATTTCTACCAGGCAACCTTTTGATGGAGAAATTAGTTTGAAGGTAATGAGTGGTAGTTGTTAGGCGTACTTCTAAATAAATAAACATTTTCAACCTTAAAGATACATATGTAGACAGATACATACAAGCATAATATATATTTATATACATACTCAATACATACACATACATATACATATCCTATATACATACATAGATACCGAAATAGATCTACTCTACACTGATAAAAAGTGATCCCGTATCATTTTCTTAAATCTAGCTAGGGTCTGCGCTCGTCTTATCTCAACCGGAAGTCGATACCAAAGTCGAACCGCAGAAACCGTAAACGAATTATCATAAAATGTAGTCGAGTGAGATGGATTATTATGTTTAGTAAAATAACTAGTTACCAACGCATTTCTATAACCTACCGAATAACAAACCAGTAGGTACGAATTATAAATTACTTTTGAACTAAAGATGAATGTACTCGTATTCTATTGCTGCACAGTATTTACTCTCTAATAAAGTCGAAAGAATACATACTAATTAAGGTATTTTTATTTCACCTGCATTAATTTATTTAAAAGCTCATTTTCTAGGCGATTGGTCTGTAAAAGAATTAATGATCTAACTTCAAAGAATGTATTAAAAATAAATATACAAACTGCGGTTGAACAGACGATACATTCACTCACGACGATCAAAATGTCTCGGTGTGTTTCGAAATATTGCTGTCTAGCTGTAATTCGCGCGAATCCGGCGCAGTGCTTTACAAACATTTCAGTCGCCGGCTATCGGTGTCGCTACCGCCACTCGATAGCTCCTATCGAGTGGCGGTAGCGACACCGAAGTAAATATTCCCGTTTTCGCAATACGACAGGTGTTGTTACTTTTTTGTCGTGAACATAACATTGACATGTGCCTGAGCTGCATCTAATCGATCTCCGTAAATTTAAGTGTTAAAAACCCATAGAGTCTATTGTTTCTAACTAATAGTATTACTGGAAATGACTGATTAGTCTAAAAATGTGATTTCATATTTATAAGAGAAGTTCCTATGTTTTGTTACTTTAATAGATAGCCATTATTTTTCGTTACTTTTTTGAATAATTAATAAACAGTACTTATATATAATTATGTTGTATTTTTATTTAAACTGATATGTGAAATACATACACGCCATATTTCATCAAATTAAGTAAATAATCCTTGAAATTATAGCCATTCAAAACTAAGGAGTAATTTTGACGTATAATTATCTTTAGTAAAGACATACATTTATTGTTAAAAATTACAGAGAAACATAATTATTACATATCTATATTTACATTATTACTATCTAAACTAAACCTAAATAAGGCCCCCGTGGCATTGTGCCCAAAAGACTAGCAGCATTCCCCCTTTGAATAGCAATGCCTATTCGTTGAGCGTGAAAACTGCCAGCCCTTGGGTCACCAGTTGACTCCACAAGGCGCTTTTTCAAATTCTTGAAAAATTTTTTCGCATTGGGACCCCATGGACCTAGGGTCTCGACACCGACTCGACAAAAACGATACGATGAGTCGAGACCCTTATATTTATTAATTTTAATATTTTCAGCCGCTTCCGCTGCTGCACTGGCTTTTAATTTTGTTTTAGGAAGATGGGACGGGGCTAGAGTGTCAACACAAGTTGCATCCCACACCAGGACCCGACCCATCTCCCACGGTATCAAAGTTATACCATCCGGTCTCTTGCCATCGTCCCTGAAAACGCCGTTTGGCTCTAAGAGCGCAGGCACATTGGCGGTGGCAAGAGCACGGCGGATGATGTCATTCAGCGCAGCGTGGCGTGAGAAGCGGCCTGCGCTCTTTAAACATGAAAGACCATGATGCCCCAAAGTGTCAACGTTAAAACCGCAGGGGCATCGATGTGGAGCGCAAAGCGTGACGCCAAGTCTCAAACCAACTGAAATTCTTAGAATGTCCGGTTCCAAAAAAGTTCCGGTGTTGGCTGTAGGGAAAGCTTTCAACCAATCACCGGATTCCTTTCTACTGAGCGCTAATAATCTGGCCCGATCCGGGCCTAACCTAGCATTTAAAAGGGAGTCAAAGTTTAATTTTGACATAGCGTCGTCCCAGCTCCGTTGTAAATTTGGATGGGTAGGTAAATTTTGTCCCGGACAAGCCATTAGCCAAGCATTCTTGGCATCTGTAAGGCCATTCGTCTCATAGTCTGTAAGACAATTCGTCAGAATTTTACCTACGAGAGTGAGAGTGTCTTTTCCGTACATCTAAATAAGATTATCTTTCTAGGGTTTAGGTGTGAATAAATAAGTATAAAATCATATGTTTTTTTTAAACGTGTGGGAAAATCCTTCATGGATTCTATGTCGGACTTCTACCGACTAAAAAACCTCACGTAACGCCCAACAGCCTACGGTCCCCGTTAACGGAGCCCCAGGTAATGAAGGATGTCCCAGGACTATAAAATCGTTTATTCAAACCGATAGCTACGATGAAGATCTGAAGTAAATTTAGTAACTTGTCTATGTCTACTAAATAGATAATTGCAGACAGTACGTGACAAATTTAAGACACTAGTGTGGTCACGTCTTAAACGAGTTAGGCTACAGATCGTTTAGTTTTTGCAATAATAAAGCTGTGGATAGACAGCTCTTGTAGTTTACTTAGTTTTTCATCCACCTTTCTTTAATACCTCTCATTAAACTGAAAAATAAAGCAATTTGTATTCAGTGTCTGAAATAACGACTTACAAATTACCAAGATTTTATTTTTATTTGAAAAACTTGGAGGTGGATAAAAGTTTTAAAAATAACATTTGATTACAAAATAATTAAAGTTATTTTTCGACTACTTGCGGCTTATTTAATCAAAAAAATAACTTTTTTTCATTTTATACTAGATGATACCCGCGGCTTCACCCACGAAAAAAATATTCCCGTTCTGACTTCCCGTGGGAACTTATTCTCGGCATAAAAGTAGCCTATGTATTATTCCAGACTATAATCTATCCCTGTTCCAAATTTCAGAAAGATCCGTTGAGCCATTAGAGCTTGAAAAAGTAACAAACATCCACACTCACAAACTTTCACATTTGTTAAATTATATGGTAAGATTTAACTTTTTCTGTAGTGACGGTCTTTTGATATAGATCACGAAAAACAAATAACAGGTAGGTATTTTTGACTTTACAAAACTCTCTTTCGAAGTTCGTATTTAAATGTAGATAAAAACATACATACATACATATGGCCACGCCTTTATCCCCGAAGGGGTAGGCCGAGACATAATTATTATATGACCACATTTCACCTTTTTAGAATTTGTCCCCCGTAATAAGTGGCGAGCTTGAGGTTGGGTGACCAGTCGACTCTACCAAGCGCTTTTTCAAATTTTTAAAAAATCTGTGCGCATTGGGACTCCATGGTCCTAGGGTCTCGATACCGATTGGAATTCAACGATAGGATGATCCTATTATTTACTAATTTAAAATTTTTCAGCCGCTTCCGCTGCTGCGCTGGCTTTTAATTTTGTTTTAGGAAGATAGAACGCGGCCAGAGTGTTAACACAAGTTGCATTCCAAACCAGCACCCGACCCATCTCCCACGGTATTAAAGTTTTATCATCCGGTCTCTTGCCATCGTCCCTGAAAACGCCGTTTGACTCTAGGAGCGCATTCACATTGGCTGTAGCACATTGATTGTGTCAAATCTTTAAACACAAACGCGAAGCAAAGTCGATAGTAATTCCACCGGGACGTATGCCGTAAATGTTTCTTTCAGCCCACCTCAAGGGAAATCACTCACTTCGGATTGTGGGACATGCAAATAGTAGTGGATATTCTGTGTATTGACATAAAACTTGAAACACCATTTTTAGGATTCCGTACCCAAAGTGTAAAAACGAGTCCCTATTACTAACATACTCTGCAGTACTAGCAAAGATAATATAATAGTATTACATACAGATCGGCAACTCTCTGTCGCGCCACAGCTGTCAGTAGAGTTGACGTGCGCGTTGACGGACAATTTGCTTACATTTGATTGATCACACGCACACATTCAAGCTGGAGTTTCCGCCCTGTGGTACTAGGCGGTATCGCATGAACTGGGGTGTCTAGAGAGCTTAATTTTTTTACAGCAGATGTACTGTATTTCTGTCGTCGCTATAATAACAAATTGAGTATTCTTCTCCTTTCAGTAAGGTCGGTTGAAATCATTAAAAATATAATGTAAGGTAAAAATAATAAGGTAAACACGAAGCCTTGAAATTGCTCTTACCCGACTGCCCCTCTCCAAACACGTTTATTGTGAATGTTCAATCCGATTGACGTTGTCATGTTTGTTTTAATTAAAACTTTGAACAGATGATCCACGTGACCTAGTGACGTAATTTAATGCGACAGAGTCACAAACTACAGACAAAGTCTCGACATAAGCCCCTCTGCACTCTATTTTATAGAGAGGGGCTAAAACGAAGTTTGTGGTATGGGAGCCTTCCATACAGAAAACATCGTTTTTGGTACCGAACCCTCCGTGCGTGAGTCCGACTTGCAATCGTACGGTTTTATTTTTTTTATTTTTTTTTTTTATACCACTAAGGTGGCAGACAAGCATACGGCCCACCAGAAGGACCGGTGGTCACCGCAGCCTATGAACGTTTGCAACACCAGAGGCGCCACACTCGCGCTGCCGACCCTGCAAAACCTTCTAAGACCCCTTTTGAAGAACCCCATACTGTAGGCGTTTGGGAAAACCGAGGCAGGGAGATCATTCCACAACCTAAGCGTGCGCGGAAGAAAACCCCTATCGGATCTAACCGTGCTGGAACGCTCCGGACGCAGAGTGTGAGGATGAACTCCCTGTCTGTGGCGAGCGGTGCGGTGATAGAACGTAGCCGTGGGCATCATATCAAACAATTCCTCAGAGCCCACACCATTGTACAGTCGGTAGAACACGCATAAGGAGGCGAAGTCTCTCCTGTCGCGAAGAGGTTCCACACCACTTGTAAGTATAGGATCGTTGACAACTCTTAAAGCACGTCTTTGCACCGAGTCAAATGGACGAAGCTGATATTGAGGTGCCCCCGCCCAAAGGTGACAGCAGTACTCCATGTGCGGCCGCACTTGCGACTTATACAGAAGCAGTGTTTGCGCAGCAGTGAAGTACCGCCGCGCCCTGTTGAGCACACCTAGCTTCTTGGACGCCAGCTTAGCCTTGTCCTCCAAATGGCTACGGAACTGAACGTCACTGGAGATGTCAACGCCAAGGATCCCTATACTTTTGGAGATGGAAAGAGATGTGCCCTGAAATTGCGGCGCTACAGTAATTGGGGTTTGCTTAGCGGTGAAAAAACACGCTTGTGTCTTGGAAGAGTTGAACTGGACAAGATTTTGTCCACCCCAATCGGACACTCTAGTAAGAGTAGCCTCGATTTCAGACACAAGCTGTTCACGATTTTCCTTCACTGTGTCCCGAGAGATACCGGGGCGGCCCGTGTAACAAGTGTCTCCCGTACTGTCGTCCGCATAACAATGAATGCCGTCAATAGACAACATGTCATTGATATGCAGCAGAAACAGAGTAGGGGACAACACTGAGCCTTGCGGTACTCCAGCGTTTATGGCCATGCAGTCTGAACAGCTGCCGTCAACGACGGCCTTGATGCTTCTACCGGCCAGGAAGCTAGACACCCATCCGCATAATCTCTCGGGCAGTCCATATGAGGGCAATTTCGTAAGAAGACCACGGTGCCAGACCCGGTCAAAGGCCTTAGAGATGTCAAGGCTTACTGCTAGAGCCTCGCCCTTACTCTCGATAGCCGTCGCCCATCGGTGTGTGAGGCACACCAGAAGATCGCCCGTCGAGCGACCGTGACGGAAACCGTACTGCCGGTCACTGAGCAGGTCGTGTTCCTCTAGGTACCTCAGGAGCTGTGTATTAATTACACGCTCCATCACCTTAGATAAAAGGGAGGTGACGGCTATAGGCCTATAGTTGGCCGGGTCGGTCCTGTCACCCTTCTTGGGCACAGGATGCACATACGCGATCTTCCACGACGCCGGGACTTGTTGCTTGGAATATGAAAGCGTGAAAAGACGTGTAAGTACCGGACACAACTCTGGACCACACTGCTTCAGTACCACCGCGGGTATACCATCCGGCCCTGTCTTCGAGGCTTGAAAGACGACGACAGCAGACATCATCCCGGACGTACATACATACCCCGGCTTTCTGCCTAAAGTGGTACTCAAGCTTGTAGCCAGGGTACATTAAGCAAGATGTATCGCCCGGACGTAAGATCTGCGTCTCCGTTAAGAAAAGAAGGGTCGGCTTCGCAGTTTCAAGATGGTGGTGGACTACGTTGATGTTCGTGCGCATACCCCTGATGTTGCAAAAGTCCACTTGAAGTGTAGACGACGATGCCGCTGTGGAATCCTTTTTCTTTCTCTTTGTAGCCATAGTTCTTAAAAATATGGGGAATTAAGAAGGTGAAGGGGGCGCTTTTGTGCCGGTGGCGCAGGAGACTAGGCGAGGCTCGAACTCACCGAAGGCAGACAGAGGTAGTGCGGTAGATTGGCACGGCGTACGGAAGGGCCCCCGGTCCCCCCCCGATGCAGTAGCCGCGTCCACTCCGGTATCCTCCTCCGGCACGACCACAGCACCAGGGACTTTACACAGGCTGCTGGTTCAGCCTCCTGGGGCGGAGATTAAGTAATCCCCAGGTTCGGGTCCCGTACAGCCTGCGGGCGGTCAACGGTCAACCGTTTCACCGGGTCTCCCTGATCGCCGTACCAATATTCCGCGCCTCGATCTGCCAATGGAGACAGATAAGCCTCTGGTCTCACCGTCACCGGCACAATGTCACCCCAATGAGCTCTGGATCCCTGCTAACCGACGGAGAACATAACCCGACCGGAGTAAGGTTACTATTACCGCGGTCTTCTGCAGGGCGGAGGTACTGCCCCAGGCGGGCTGCTCAACGAACGGAGTACCGTTAGGCCCTTCCTCCTAATGTGGGCTTTTTCGTAAATCCCTAAGATATTGGATCTTAGGGATCTGATTGAAGAAGCCACTACTGTACCCTCAGGGTGTAACGTTAACTCCATGAGAAGTAACGCATGTAATAACGCATGTAATTTTTAAACCCCACTTTAAAACTGCGGTTAAATATCAAAATGTTTCAAAATCTTTGTGTTCATTGAAACGTGAATGACTGAGCATAGCAAACTGCAATCATGCGTTTGTTGGTGCAAGGCAAGTTGTAAAGTATTTGTGTGAATTCTATAGTTTAAATTGTTGAAAACTTAATATTATCCATATCTGCATATATTTTTAAGAACTTGGCGGAAACCTACAAGAAAATAAATATAGAAAAGCTTCGTACCAAAATCAATTTAAAAATCACGTTCTCATTCTTTTTCTGACAGAATTTGTTGTTATAGAGACTACACAACAATATAATCTGTGAAAGTTTCAGCTCTCTATCACAGTTCCTGAGATACAGCCTCGTGACGAACAGGCAGATGGACGGCGAAGTCTCATTAATAGGGTCCCGTTTTACCCTATAGTAGTAACCCTAAATTCAAATTATTCAAAAAACATATTCAACTTTGAGATTATTTTTGAAAAGCAATTAGTTTGCTAACTGATCATAAATTTTAAAATGGAAAAAGAATTGCCGTGTTACTTTCTAATAAGTACCGGTAGATGGCGCATACGTCGCCCCAAGACGTATATAAGGTGGAAAATTTGGTTGGTTCCGAGTATTTTTCGGTGGCTAAGTGGTTAAGCATCTTGCAGGATGCAGGTTCGAATCCTGCTCGAAACCAATTCTTTTTCCATATTTAAAAATTTATATTCAACTTTGTACTGTCATAGGCTAATTTCATTGATTTAACCTGGTCAGTTAGCATAACGAGTGGACGTCTTATTACGTATTCGTTCTCCATGTGTGTACGTTTGCAAAATTGTACCTAAGCCTCCTTTTACGATAAACATAATATGAATTGGGACAGTGACATTTGTACTTCAGCCCATCACCAAACACGTGTCCAAGCTCAAATGGTTTCTATTTTTCTGCCCATAACAGAAATTGTTGACTATTCAACTGAATTCCTTCCTCTCGACACAAAATCTTCCTTGTATTTTTCATTGTTTGTCAAACAAACTAAAATAAATCTTAAAGCTTTCTCTGCAATCCATTTGTGATTCAGTTTTCACTTTAATACTTTACAAAAACAATGTTTTCCTATGCAATTTGTTCAAAGAAGCATCGAAGACAATCATGTTACGTGAAGTGGCGAGTTATTTTGTTCAGTTATGTTAATATCCACTGCAATCTGATCTCGTGCCTCGGTCAGTAGGTGCCATCAGGTGAGGAACACTAGTGCCCTGAAGATCCTGGTTGGGTTCTTTTGCTTTAACGAAATTAAACTGTAAAACAGGGTTGGGTCTATTATTAGATGTTGTATTGGAAAACCACTACATTTCTTAACCCATCCAAACTAAGGTATCCAGCAAGTCATGCAGCTGCCAAAATACGTAAAAATGGTTAGATCTACCACGCATCACGAGAACCTAAGACCAAAACAGGTTCTGTAGATCTTAAGATTTTTAGAATGCAATTTGGGCAATACAGGGCCTGAAGGGTGACTTTGTATGACTCTTCTAGTTCTGCTTCAGACTACTCACTAAACTATCACGATGTTTTGATCTTTTCTCTACCGAGCCACAGGATAAACCCACGATAGAATCTATGTTTTCGAAAAACATGGTTGCATATTATGCAAATAAATATAAAATAGTCAAGTTATGTTAATATATAAGACATTGACTGCAATTGAGGATGAAATATTTGCCTCCAAGATAGGCTTAACTGAGAGATCACAAACAATCGAACCATTGTGGCTCTGCATTGACAATGGGTAGCCATTGTTCTCGACCAGATGGGCTCAGATGCACTGCTTTGATCTGAAATGCACAATATTATAATGAAGCTGTGTGTTCTAAGTTTGATTTCTATCTTCACCATCATCAATCTTATCAGGATCTCCAACGCGTGCCATGCAGGAATGCCACTCATACACAGTGGAGAGAATCTTCCGAACTGAGCGTTTCAAAAGATCGTTTCAGGTTAGAGAGTAGTAGTAGAGTCCAAATACCTCAATAATCGAATAACTGAGCATTCCATCAGTGTTGAGATTGCTAGTTCATTCGTCTGTACTTACAGTCTGAATTCAAAATGAATTTTCTACTGGCTATATCAAAAATACCCGCTACAAAATTTAATATCAGCCATTCTTACAGTTAACCATCATAAACATGACGTTTGGAGAACTATCTGACTTTATTCGTTAACTATCTGATGCCTGTGACTTTGGACATGTGAAGTTCTAAAAAGTTTATCTATAACTAGCGGACGTCACGCGGTTTCATTCCTCCCGTTCCCGTGGGAATACGGGAATAAAATATAGCCTATGTGCACCGCAAAGAGTGTAGCTTCCCAACAGTGAAAGAATTTTTTAAATCAGTCCTGTAGTTCTAGAGCCTATTCGTTACAAACAAACAAACAAAAAACAAATCTTTCCTCTTTATAATATTAGTATAGATATAGTCATTTGAAAGCAGTCTTAACCTCTTCACAATAATTATCATTAGAATGGGAAGCCCCCTCGGTGAGAGTCAGCAGACATATTATTGGAATTAAGTTAAGGCGTAATATTTATTTTACTCAGAAGTTTATTTTTATAGTACCTACATCAAATAACAACCAACCAAATAAGTACAACTATGCATTTTTCTTCAAAATCTAAATAACCACAGAGTACAGCATTTTCTCAATGTTCGCTTTGACTCTGTGAAATGTAAAAGTCCCTGTAATATTTCAATGGGTACTGGCTTCATAATTGAAAATTTCTCGAATGTCGTTCCAATATTTTATTTCTTTCCTTTTGCAGCCAGCAGGTCTTCAAACGGAGCGTGAAAAGGCACATCATAGGGCTGCCAACTTTAAGACCACTATAAGAAGTCTTAAGGACTGTGGGAGTGGCCCCCAAACACAAATATCGCTATGGCTTTCCAACAGGCGAGTGGCTTCAATTCGCTGAGCTTCAAAAAAAAATTGCCCGTGTAGGTACATAAGTGAATTTTTCTAAATGATTGAGATTGGTATAAAATAGCATTAGGTATATTAAAATCACACATTGGCATAAATATTAGGAACCACGGTCAAAAAGTTAGGAACTCGTAATATACACCTACATTTATTTTTACGAGATAGAAAGTATCAGAAATGATAGGGGTGGGAACCAATTCAAAAAGATAAGAGAATGTAAGTTATAAATATCTCACTAAATATTTCAAGATAAAACACATTTAACATGGATTTCTCATTAATTTTGTAATTATTTGATTACAAAACACTGTTTCACATCACCGTGTCAGACATCAATGTATGCATCATAATAGTACCTTTTTTTTACGTGAGGGAAAATCCTCATGGATGCTATGCCGGACTCCTACCGACTAAAAAACCTCACGTACCGCCCAACAGCCTATATATGTTTTTATTTATGTGTGATAGGCTCTACCTATATATCAATTATGTCACCTTAAAATTGCAAAAACCAGCACATTCCTTTAAGATTGTAAACTATAAAAAGATTACAACACAACCTATCGGATTACTTTTACTATTCCGACCAAATTTTTTTTACCATTTATTTCGATAATCATCAATACGGTACACCGTGCGGGGAAGAGTCGCGGGTGCCATCTAGTATCAATATAATAAGCTATGCAATATTTTAAGTTTTTATTATATAGAACATTTAACAAACACCAAATAGTGTTCTTCAATATCATCTAGAAACACTTTGAAATTAATTTACAAAATATTTGACCTTTTTTTCTGTAAAACATTAGTTACAAAACCTCCTTTAAAAACTTTTTAAAAACAGTTACATTCATACAATTTTCAACCACTCGTATCACTTTCAGCGACTGTCGACTGCAACTACAGTGATACATGTTACCCATTTAGAAGGTGGCCCCGAATGAAATCAAATTTGTACCCGGTCTGCGTGCTCGGTGGGAATCACGTACAATACTCGTCTAACCATTAGATTCTTTTTGACAAAGCTTTTATATGTAGAAAACATGTCACACTGTCAACAAATTGCTTTCAATAACGTAGCTGTGATGACATGTTTCTAATATCATACATTTTATTATATTTTCTACTAATACAACCCCGAGTTTTTCAAACGAAGTGTACTATAGATATAGAATATGTTAGGACCGACACTCTGAAGGCGTTGCAGTTCATCATAACTTTCCAATAAAATAAAAAATAAGTACTATCAGTATTTTAGACTTTATGATATTTGACAAAATTATCTTCATCGTTTCAGCCGATTGACTCCCATTTCTTCCCATTACTGGGCTAACGCCTTCTCCTAAGATCCACCACTTTATAGTTTAATGGGTACATTTTAATCTAGACAAATATACATACGTTCGCTATTATTTGGTAAAATTTATTATCCTATAGATGTCTCTATTTAAAACTATGGTCTTGGGACTTTTTGGCTTGTTCCAGCGAGAAAGAGTAATGAACATCCACACATTCAGAAATCTACACATCCACACTCATAAAGATTCGTAATTAGAATACCTAATTAATAAAGATATTGTATGATTTTAGATAGATAAATAGATATATATAAATAGATAGATCGACAGGTAGATAGATAGATATTCGTTTATTTAATTCAATTCCATTTCTATAATAAAATAAATAAATAAATGGTTTAAAAACCCTAGAAAAATACGGTTTTATAATGCACGAAAAAACCCAAAAATAAATTATGGATCGTTCAAGTTGCCTCCATTTCTGGGCTGAAGTGAAAACTATGTGCTTTTAGTTATAATATTTGATTATAAAAGCGTGGGGCGCTGGAACAGGAAAGACTTTCCTGGCAGAAGCTGCATGATGTCTTGTCAGATTAAGGATAAGGTCACATTTATAAAAGCGTGTTTTTCTCGTGTTTTTAAACTATTAATTTACACTGTCACGCTTTTATATATCTATTGTGACTTTTACTATTATTAATATCATTTAAAATTTTGGAAATGTATTAACGATGATAGGCTTCAATTGAAATACGTAACATACTTACTTGAAAAGTAAAGTAGTTAATCACGCCTATGCATTTTCATGACCCACTTTTGCCAGTTTTTCGTGACGCCCGCGTAATAGGAGCAAACCTATTACCGTTACGAATCTCTATTAGATAATTCATTGGTAGGTCCTTAAAGTTTCGGCATTCCGAGATATTTAGTACAATATGTAGTGATCATGTAATAGGAATACAAACGCATATATCCCCAAGCGGGTTATTAACGGTAACCAAAGATATCTCGTTCTCGAACAAGAACTCTACATTTTGCCACTGTTAACGTATTCCCCTCATGTATCTACTTAATTGCCTGAAAGAAAAGGCGTTCCCTTTGGCAGCATAAACGTTATGCTCTTGTGCGACCTCATGCAGCTTTCGTCAGGAATTTTATTATATAAGGATTAGTATTAATAGGAATATGCTTACAAAAAAGTCTTTCTTGTTCTAGCACCCCACGCTTTTATAATCAAATATTATAACTAAAAGCACATAGTTTTCACTTCAGCCCAGAAATAGAGGCAACTTGAACGATCCATAATTTATTTTTGGGTTTTTTCGTGCATTATAAAAGCGTATTTTTCTAGGGTTTTTTAAACCATTTATTTATTTTATACTTTTTAGTCACAACATTTATACCTTAACTAGATGTGCCCTGCGGCTTCATCCGCGAAGAAGTCGTTATCGCATAAAATCATTACTCTACTTTCGCGTAGTCAGTTAAAAAGTAACCTATGTCCTTCTCTTAAACTCAAACTATCTTTATAACAAATTTCATCAAAATCGGTTTAGTGGTTTAGGCATGAAAACGTAACAGACAGACAGACAGAGTTACTTTCGCATTTATAATATTAGTAGGGATTTCTGTATTACATGGTGTTTTGTCTGAGTTCGACTAATGTGAAAATATTTCATTATTACTCTAATACATAAACATTTTCTGCAGGTACCTATGTCAATATTTACACTCAATATTAACTTCAATATATAACAGGTTTGTTATAACCTTAAACCCCAATCGTGGTCTAAGCTCATTACACGACTTTTTTAACAAATCCAAACACAGCTATAATACGATATTTAATCATGAAGTTACAGTTCATATCTTACGATTCCATCATCAGATCAGTTTGACAGCACCATATTATTGTATTGTTATCAGAACTACAAACATCTGCCAATTTTCATGACGCTACAATCCTTGGAAGATGCTTAAATTAGTTGCCTGAGATTCCATTGCATAATTTTACAAGTCAATTAAAAAAAGGTTTGTTATAACCTTGAAACCTAGGCCTGGTCAAAGTTCATTACAAGACTTTTGTGACGAATCCAAAAACAGATATAATACGATATTCCATCACGAAGTTCCAGTGCATATCTTCCGGCTCCATCATCAGATCAGTTCGACAGTACCATATTATTGTATTGTCATCAGAACTACATACAGCTGCCAATTTTCATGACGCTACGATGCTTGGAAGCTTGTTAAATTAGCTACCTTAGATTCCACTTTTTCCATCGAAGTTTCAGTGCCTATCTTCCGGCTCTATCATCATATCAGTTTGACAGTACCACATTATTGTATTGTCGTCAGAACTACATACAGCTGCCAATTTTCATGACCCTACGATCCTTGGAAGCTGGTTAAATTAGCTACCTTAGATTCCACTTGTTTTCTGTGCATATCTTCCGGCTCCATCATCATATCAGTTTGACAGTACCATATTATTGTATTGTCATCAGAACTACATACATCTGCCAATTTTCATGACGCTACAATCCTTGGAAGATGGTTAAATTAGTATCCTTAGATTCTACTTTTTCAATCGAAGTTTAAGTGCCTATCTTTCGGCTCCATCATCATATCAGTTTGACAGTACCATATTATTGTATTGTCATCAGAACTACATACAACTGCCAATTTTCATGACCCTACGATCCTTGGAAGCTGGTTAAATTAGCTACCTTAGATTCCACTTGTTTTCTGTGCCTATCTTCCGGCTCCATCATCATATCAGTTTGACAGTACCATATTATTGTATTGTCATCAGAACTACATACATCTGCCAATTTTCATGACGCTACGATCCTTCGAAGATGGTTAAATTAGTATCCTTAGATTCCATTACATTGTTAGTTACATACACGACGACCTAATAAAAGCTTATTAAAAATAGCTTACTCATTGGAAACATAAATTACACATTGTCACACAATGATGGCTCCCCAATTATTTTCAGTTCATTCATGTCAAGTTGTAAATTTAATGTAATTTTTTATTGCCAGTGCATACTACATGCCATGTACCTTCCTAATGAATATTGAACAGATTAATGACTTATTATGTTAATGGAATGGCTCCATTTTGCAGTAACGGATATGCAGATATATTTTCCATGCTTTTGTAATGAGAAGAACGGTTAAATGTGAATAAAAGAGTTTCGGCTTTCAATGGAATTGAATTAAATTAATGAGCTCTAAAAAGCTACTTACCTATAAAAGTAAAATAGGTATGTTACCTACGTTTACATACTCAATATTTTAATCTATTAATAGTAGGTATTGAAAATAGTGACGTTTTATTAAGTAAATAAATTGCATTTATGTACTTAAAACGTCATGTTCACCTGAAGTGGGAAATACCTATCTACAAAATGGTAAGCAAAGGTACTCTTCTTCAAAGTCAATTTATAAAAGTGATCACATCTTTGTCTAAAAAGAATCAAAGCTTTAAAGCTATGGTCCTGAAGGAATCTCTAACTCAATTCAGATAGGAAATTAAATTTCTCAAACAAAATTAAATTCTCAGGTAGTAAAATAATCTTTGATATTAATGGAATAAGAGAACAAATCTTTCCCCGGTGATAGAAATCGCCGTTTCAAAATTCTATTTCAAATTGAATTGTAGAATCTCGTAATTCATCAGTTTTATCCTCTGAATGTGCGATGAGTATCCCGGATCTTTTCAAGTTCCTCAATAGATAGCTAAAATAAATATCTATAACTGAATATTAAATATTATTTATTGTTAAAAATTACAGAGAAACACAATTATTACATTATCTATAATTATATTTACATTATTACTATCTAAACTAAACAGATTGTGCCGAAAAGACTAGCAGCATTCCTCCTTTGAATAGCAATACCTATTCGCTGAGCGAGAAAACTGCCAGAATAAAACGAAATGAAAACTGAATATTGATATTTTATGTGTAGGTACCGATTTATTTTTTATCTTATATTAGTACGAAGCGCTAACTCGTCGCTGAAGCCCCGCTGACTCAATGTTGTGAAAACGATCATTGTGTTATGCAACTTTCGCTATGAATGGTCCTCAGAAGCGCTTAGCGTTCCCATGTTTTGAAAAGTACAGTTTGGTGATGGGCAAAGTACGCCCCGCAGTCCAGTTCCGGCCCGCGAAAGCCTTTGATGCGGCCCGCCAAAGGTCGTTTGAGGTCAATAGTTCCCATATGGCTTGCGATAATTAAAGTTTGACAGTCCAGGGCACCGATTCTCGCTTCACACGACATGAATCCGTGGACGGAAATCGGCGGGTGACGCGAAATACGTAGGCTCCAGCCGAAGGACTTAAAAAAAACCGAAATCAAAAATTAAAACTTTAATTAAAAATCAAAATTACAATAATTTTCTAAGTACTAATTAACCTAGTGCCTTAAGTCGATGTTAGAACAGAAGTGAGTGCGATGCGGCGCGTTCTCCGTATTGCGCGGCGGATCACGTTGCAACGCCAGGTGCACGTTGTGCTGACACGGCGAGTGAGTTGGCTCCCACGAAGCGTTGCCATGTGCATCAATTGCGTTGCTATACTGATAATGCTGAATCGCCGAGATACGCTGACGTAATTCCTCCACCCTTAGAGAAGCAATTATTTTCCTACTTTTAGGGAAAAAATTGCTGGTGTCGTTGGTTTCGTATATATGTGGTTTTCAGAGTTTTCAGCGATTCTTTCCTTTTGGGAGCTGGAATTTTCTTCAATGGTTTCAGGGTGTTCTCCTCTCCGTTGGTGGTAACGACGAGCCAGTATAACCAAGGTAAGTGCGGTTACACATGCTATTACTATGTAGAATGGTATAGTGGTGTGGTATACCATCTCGAAGTTTTTCTGAATTTGCAGCGGAGGCTGGGATAAAATCTTGTCCCGGATTACATGTAGGGATTTCAGGTTTATAGAGGTTAAGTTAAGGTGTGGCAGGTCCGCTTTCTTCGGTTCATCGGGGTAAGTGATTTTCATAATTTTCAGTGGTCGGCCTTGCACGATATCGTTGGTGTTAGTAAGGGTAAGTTCCGGCGAGCTTAGTGAGCAATGGCTTGGTATAGTGGCCAAGAATGTCCCGTTCAGTATGTTGTGAGTTTCAGTACCGCAACTAAGGCGGGTGGTCGTGGAAAACTAATCAAGTAGCTTTGGTCGTCCAATTCTTCCACAGCTTCCGTCAGAAGGTGTATGGTTGAGAAGCTGCACGTTGATTCGATAACTTGATTTGAAATGACTTGCTGGATACAGTCGTGTTGGGTGCGAAGTTTCTTGTGAGAGTTTTCGTTGCAGAGAAACTGGTTTCCAAACTTCGGGCATTCAGCCTCCATGTACACGAATTCATTTCTATTAGTTGCTATGTAAGGATGGGGAGGAATAAGGACTTGGTGAAATTTATTTGGTGCTAGGGAGAGCTTATAGAGATCGTAGACGTTCGTGGAGACTATTGGGAATTTAAAAATTATAACTATTTGTTTCTTACTAAAGTACGATCCTGATCTTATTATATTATAGTATTCCCTAAAATCTAAACTTATTAACTGATTTTTCCCATAAATCGTTTCTAACTTATCTAACATAGTTTTAAGTACATTAATGCTAAGCATGGAATGATGGGTTGTCATAGTTCTAGTAAAAGCTATTATATTTTCTACTCTTTTTAACTCGTCAAATAAATCTTCAATATTCTCTGTAATAATCGCTAATAGTTGAGCAAACTGACCGTATTTAACCAGGCCGTGAGATCTGGAAGCATTTTCGTTTAAAATTAAGTTTAATGTGTAGTTAATTCTATTCTGGTTATCGACTAGTTGACTAACTATTTTATCATGCTCCTTAATCCATTCGTTGTTTAAACTAGAACGACTATTAATCTCTAATGATATCTTATCCTGATTCTCTTTAAGATTCACTAACGCTTCGTTGTACCTAATGGCATCCTGATAGTCTAAGTTGCCGGTAATGCTTTTAATTATGGTACCTAAACCGTCAATCAGACCTCTTTTTGTCCTACTAGGTTCTAAGGTTCTTAAATGGTCAACGATAGTGTCTATCTTATTATTTAAGTATTCTAGTTGTAGTTCGTACAATGTGTAAGTATCATTATCAAGTCTGTTCCTGTAGTCCTGTAATTCGTCTTTGAATGTAAGTATTCTTTGTTCTATTCTGTCAAGCTCAATGTATTGTAGAAACGTATGGTAATGTGTAGTTAGTCGAGTTTGTCCTAGTCTAAACGGCAGAAGTCCAGGTCCGTCGTCCAAATTGTCAAGTTTTATCTCTTGCAGAAGTACCAGGAGTGGGGTCAGCGCCAGGATCAATACTCGTATCCTGCAACAATTGTACATCTTTTGGAGGACGTTTGAGACGAGAATTTGCTACTGGGCCGCGTTTCTTAGATGTATAAATATGAATCGGAAGGTCAGCTAAGACTTTATCTTGGGTATATCGGGGTGCTACCTTTTGTCTATCAGCTAATGGGTTCTTAATGAAAACCTGTTGTTGAGGTTGGTATTCAATTTCAGGTTCTCTAGTTTTGTTCCGAGATTCTATGAGGGCGGTTCTATCAGCTAATGCGGTCTCATTTATCAGATCGTAAACGGTCTTCATTTGTTCTCTGTGGGTCAAAATTTATTTATTTATTTTATTTATTATTAAAATCCCCTTACAACCATTCTTACAGGCTAGCCTAATACAATGGTAGCAGAACTTATTTAATCTTTAATTATGTTACAAATTCATATATTATAATAAAGTGAAATATCCATTTAAACAATTTTGTCAATTTTGCAAATAACTACCCAGTTTAATGTCAACTTAACAATGTCAGGTGAAAATGTCACAAAGTCTTAGAGATATCCATATCATAGAACTGCACAATAAATTCAGATATACCATTTAAAATACACATTAAAAGTTCTAACCTATCATAATATTCAGTCATATTTCATGAATAATCTTCCCATCTTAATTGACCGTGTCATAGAAATATAAATAAGAATCAAATAAATAATATGTACAATAAATCATAAATTAGTATTAGTGACAACAACAATATCATAAAATTAGATTCTAAAATCAAATTCGAGACATACCTACACTATGTTTAAATATTCCATAAAATAAAATCGAATAGAAAAAAAAACATATTCATATCTATACATACACACACATATACACATATATACACATATACATGTGTATCCATACACATATATATATATACATACACATACACACATATACACACACATATCTATATTACAGAGTCGAAAACAATCTATAAATAGATACAATTCATTCAAATTAAATATTTTATCTACAATACAATTAACCATGCTCTAAAAATTTAAAAAATAAATACAAAGATCATAAACAATCAAATATTCTTATTTAATAATGTCATTCCTCAATTAATTCAATTAAATTGTTAATTATTTCCTCAATACAATAAAACTCAACCTGACCATTTGAGACAACTACTAACTATGATTAAAGCCACATTACAGCTTTATCATACATACTGTTGAGAATACATGGCCCTTGTGAACTCACTCAGTGTACACGCGAACAAATCAATCCTCTGGGATATCCCGTTCAGCGCACGCAACGTCCGCGTCAACGGCGCAAGCTGCAGTAGGTTTGTACGCGCCCTTGGAATGTCGAATAAGGGCGGCTGCCTCCGGCGGCCCATGTACTTGTCCGGAACATACAGACAGACCGTTTGCAGAACAGCCTGATTATTTATGTCCCCTCTTAATACTTTAAAGATGTACGTGGCTAATGCTACTTCTCGTCTTAACTCAAGCCTACTGTAACCCACCATACCTGTACCATGTATTGTTGGAGTAGTTTTTCGTTCAAGTCAATGTCAGTGGGGTCTCTGGGGTCAAAATGTCCTTTTAATATGTCGTAAGGTCGGCATTTTGTAAAGCTGTGTATAGAACTATTGTAGGCGATTAGAGCATAAGGTATGAGGTTAACTATGGGTTCACCCCTATTCTTTAGTTTCAGTATGCGGAGGTGCTCTAGTAGTGTAGAGTGGAAACGCTCTATATTACCATTGTCATTAGGAGAATGAGGTAAGGTTTTATGATGGGTTACTTTGTGTAATCTTAAGAATTCAGTAACTAACTGGTTCGTGAATTCGGTGCCGTTATCTGTCACGATTGTCAGGGGCAGTCCATGATGGGAACTAAACAGAAGGAGGGCTTGTACTATGCTTACTGCGGTGCCATCTCTCAAGTGGTATGCCTGGGCGTATTTCGAAAAGACATCTATAAAGGTAATGTATTTTTCTGACTCCACTGTAAATAAGTCAGCATGAACAATTTCTAGGGGCCTAGTGGCTGGTGGTACGATGTTAAACTGCTGCCTAATAGGGTTCCTGTCGTACTTACTTTGACCACAAATGCTACACTCATTTATGAACTTAGTTATATGCTCTCGCATTTTAGGCCAGTAATATTTCATAGATAAAGCTAAGTAACATTCGTTAATTCCTCTATGGTTTGTCTTTCCGTCGTGGTAATGTCTTATTATGTCCTGTTGTCTTAGATATTCTTTTACGTTTTCTAATTCTACTTTAGCTAAAACAAGGTTCATTGAAGAGCTCCTAAATTTGTCTTGAATGATCGGTATAATTTTATACATGGCTAAAGTGGGAACTATTAGTAAACCGGTCTTAACTTTAGGGTTTACGTATTCTTTTACAGCTTCTATTACGTCGTTCTCGAGGTTACTTTCTGTGATTTGGATAGTCACTCTCGTGTGCGTCTCGAAGGTCTTAGTAACAATAGGTCGTCTTTTAATGTCGTTAACTATGGTCATAATTATCTGTCGATGAAACTTGTTGAGGGGTTCGTCAGTGATAGGTACTTCTAGGATTGGATGTTCTTGACTCGTGTGAGCTGTACTGGTAGCTGAGTTGTCTAAGCTTAGTTGTCTTTCAGAGGCATTGGCGACTATAGAACTGATTTCCTCGTTGTGAATTTCTATTCTAGATAGCGCGTCAGCATTGGTGTTACTTTTGCCCTTTTTGTACACGACTGTGAAGTCGTATTCACTGAGTTTCAATCTCCACCTAGTCAGACGAGAGTTTGGTTCTTTAAGACTCATCATCCACTGGAGTGGTTTATGATCAGTCAGAACTTTAAATTTGCGTCCGAAAAGATAGTGTCTGAAGTACTTTGTAGCCCATACTATTGCTAGCAATTCCTTTTCAATAGTGCTGTAATTAATCTCACTCTCGTTGAGAGTACGAGATGCGTACGAAATGGGTTTGTCTGATCCTATGTGCCCTTGTGATAGAACTGCTCCTATTGCAAAGTTAGAAGCGTCTGTGGTCAGGATGAATTCCTTGGTAAAGTCGGGGTATTGGAGTATCGGGTCATTAATCAGTAGGTTCTTACACTTTTCGAAACAGTCGGTATAGTCCTTGTCAAAAGTTATTTTCCTATTCTTCTTGAGGCATTGGGTCATGGGTTTCGTTATTTTCGCGAAGTCTGGGATAAATTTTCTGTAATAGCCTATTAGTCCTAAAAATTGTTTAATTTCCTTTGCCGTTTTTGGCATCGGATATTTTTGTATGGCCGATATCTTATCGGGGTTGGGTTTTACACCTTCCCTCGTTATTACATGTCCTAGATATGCTGTTTCTGTTTTCAGGAACTCGGATTTGTTCATTTGTATTTTAAAATTAGATTCTCGAAGTCTATGGAATACTTTTTCGAGATTTATCATGTGTTCCTGGAGGCTAGTACTAAAGATGATAATATCGTCTAGGTATACCAGACATATTTCGTTCTGTAGCCCTTTCAGCACGTTATCCATGACGCGCTCGAACGTAGCCGGACAATTTTTGAGGCCCATTCCCATTCTTAGGAATTCGAAATGGCCTTGCTCTACGGTAAATGCAGTCTTCTGAATGTCCCTAGGGTCCATTTCCACTTGGTGGAAACCGCTAGCTAGATCTAAGGTGGTAAAATATTGACATTTTCCTAGTTTGTCTAAGACATCTGAGATGTTGGGAATAGGGTATTTATCGTCAATTGTTTTTTCGTTTAATTTACGATAGTCTATCACGATACGCCATTTCTGTTTGCCAGAAGCGTCATTCTTTTTAGGCACTACCCAGATTGGTGAGCTCCAAGCGGATTCAGATGGTCTGATAATGCCTTGGGCGAGCATGTTCTCAATCTGGTCCTGAACTTCTTGGCGGTGAATGAAAGGGTACCTATAGCTTTTGGTATAAATAGGGACTTCGTCGGTTGTATTAATTCGATGTTTTATTTTGTTGGTGAAGGTAAGGGGTTCGTTTTCTATGTAAAAGACGTCAGAGTATTTTGAGCATAATCGTACTAAATTAGCTTTTTCTTCCTCGTTCAGGTGGTCTGTACGTAGCCGCGATATCACATCATCTGTACGATTTGAAGTTTCGATTGGCGTGCATTTAATGTTGAAAACGTCTGCACAAGCGGGCTTATTTAAATAAAATATGATGTCATTGGATGTAGGGTTCTCGATTTCTACATAACCTTGGCCATTGACTACGGTAGTGAGACATTCGTGTAGAATGCAACCACAGAAAATCTGTTGTTCTATAGACACTTCGCCATCCGGAGCGTTAATGGGTATTTTAATAATTTTAAAGCTTTTAGCCGGAATCATGTCTTCGTACAAATTGATGTTGCGGGAGTTATATAATTTAATAGAATTCGTTGCGTTTCGGGTAATTAGTTTAAAATCTTTTAAATCTATGTTTGCTTCCCATTTGGATAAAATATCTAAACCAATTAGGCCGTCAAAGTAATCATGAAAACGATATATGAAGAGTTTAATACTATCGTCTTCATTAAATTCCCTAAAACATGGTAACGTTATAGAGTGGTCACTTTTCGTAACGCCATGTATGTTTGTTACTTCAAACGGGTCGTAATTAAGTCTATGGTCGGGAAAGAAATGTTGTATGGCCTCGGGGCTAATGAAAGATTGGTTCGCACCGGTGTCTATTAGAAATTTTAATGGTGGGCAGGAAGTCTCTATATATGGTAATTGTCTCTGGGTCTGTAAGTTAATATCTATCCTAGCTAGGTACGTGCATACTATTTGGTCGCATAATTTAATAAATCGTGTAAGCACGTTTGGGTTGCCGTCGAATTCTGGGACGTGGCGTATGGCCTTAAAGATAGTCTCTGGCGTAGGGGTTGCCATTTCGCCGATTTCGAATAAAGTATTTAAATCTAAATTAGAATTACTTATACCTATGTCTCTACTGCTATCTAGATCTCTTTGCCGGCGAGTCTGTCTCTGTGCAGACTCGCTGGTGCGCGGAGTACTTGGATGAAAAATGTTGGAGTAAAAAGGGATTACGTACTAAGGAAATAGCAACACAAGAAAGAATCTGTGCAACTCACAATTCCATTTCAGTTTTCTGCGTATCGATGCCTGGATACTCTCCTTCCACGTGGCTGAAGCACTCGTAGATTCGGATGCTCTTTGTGGCTGCTAGATAGCGCCCGGGCGACTCGCGATCGCGATTTTTCGATTTTTGAAGAATCTAAGCTCAAGCGAACCGGCCCGCGAGCAATCCTACCGACTGCGCCAAATACGTAGGCTCCAGCCGAAGGACTTAAAAAAAACCGAAATCAAAAATTAAAAGTTTAATTAAAAATCAAAATTACAATAATTTTCTAAGTACTAATTAACCTAGTGCCTTAAGTCGATGTTAGAACAGAAGTGAGTGCGATGCGTCGCGTTCTCCGTATTGCGCGGCGGATCACGTTGCAACGCCAGGTGCACGTTGTGCTGACACGGCGAGTGAGTTGGCTCCCACGAAGCGTTGCCATGTGCATCAATTGCGTTGCTATACTGATAATGCTGAATCGCCGAGATACGCTGACGTAATTCGCGTCGCCTGTCTCATATTTAGGAACGGCGAACATGAGACGAACGACGTTTCACCCGTAAATTTGCGTCCACGCATTCACGTCGTGTGGTCGAGAATAGGCGCCCAGAAGTATTACTTAGATTCTACTTATTAGAACAATAGACGCATATCTCAATCAGAAACGCTGCAGGTTAGAGCAAGCGACCTTTTCGCTCTACTTACAGTTACTGCGTCACAGTTCGAAGCTGCATTCGGAAAATTGATTTTTCTCATAAATTTTGCCCTCCACTTGTTTAGGGCATCATGGGTGCCTTGAAAATCCATTATGCTAGCTCTACAGTGATAAATGGTTGACTAAAAGTAATACAGTCAAACATTTATGTGCCTATGTGTATGCAGTTGAGTCCACTTCAGATATCATTCATGATTATATTTCAATAAATTTACTTGTAACTGACTCAGCATATATTAATAATGCTGACTCATATGCTGGCTTAGAAGTAATGCGGCGGGATCTATAGGTATTTACGATGTATCTAAATGCCATCATTTAGATACATCGTAACATAGATCCCGCCTGCTGTATAATCGGCTTTCTCGAATGTTTCACAGACAACATTTTCAAATGCCTGTAAGCTTTACGAGTATATAGTGAGCACTTCTTGCTCTTTTATCTTTTAAGACTCAAACAGAATGAATATACTTATTACCTACCTATCTTTTTACTTTTTGTTTTAGGTATTTCCAGTAATATACCTACTTGCTCATGTAAAGAAGTTATAACTTAAATTATCGTTATACCAACTTACCTATAGCAGTCACTTGACTTTTTATGTAACTCTATTAAGCTTTTAATCTTCTGTTATGGGAACGACACAAGTACCTATCTACTAAAATACTTTTAATATTTGTGTGATCCTCAAATGAGTGATTCGGAGCTTAAGTTATGTATTTAGAAACATATTAGTATGTCTATATGTATATTAAAACAAACTTTTAATGAAGGCTACAACTCGTAGCGACCGCGTCTGCGAAGTAGTTGCTGATATGAAACCCGGGATATTTTTACCAAAAATCTAATTATCTATCTAACTAGAATCTAACAAAACAAAATTCTTTTTGCCGTATTGTTGAAATTAATACCTCTGTTAATTAGTATAGTATAGGTATAAGGACGAACTATTTGTACTGCATATTAAATACTAGAGCACGTCACGCGGTTTCACCCGCGTCGCTCCCGTTCCCGTGGGAATATGAGAATAAAATAAAGCCTATGTTCACCGGTAATAGTGTAGCCTCCCAATGGCAAAAGAATTTTTCAAATCGTTTCAGCAGCTTCGGAGCTTATTCGATGCAAACAAACAAACAAACCAACAATCAAATCTTTCCTTTTTGTAATATTAGTTTAGATATAACCGTAGGTATTTGTTTTCAATTTAACAAATAAAATCACCTTTGATTTTTGAAAACCAATAAGATCCATTTTTCAAATTGATATTTCCAAAACGGAAACGGCCTTCAATAACAGGTTGCGACGAGTAGGTACCTACTTTCGCTTGTGATATTCGCTCCAAGTGTTCCATGTTTTCATATTTATCCTATTGCGTATTCACGTAAAATATATGGACTTTCTATTTTATTTTGTTTTATAACAATCAGTTCCATTACAATTGCCTCCGCCATCAAATTAGCACTTTATCGGCTTGTTAAATAAAATGAATGAACTTTTATAGAACCCGAAAAAATACACGATATTTTTCATTCATTTTTGTGTAAACTCGCGATGAAAGGTTTCGTTCATTAATATGGGTTTTATGTCATGTTTAATCGGTTGTCGATATCAAAGAGAGGCGTTCTAGTAAGTAAATAAGAAAATAAACGTTGGTGTGGATCGATGTTTAACTGGGTAACGTAAAAATTTACTGTGTATTTTTTATTGGACAATGATATTGTGAGATGTATTGTTTATTTTTATAAATCATGATGTGAATGGCGATTAAAGGCCTTTATGTCAGCAGTACCAAGGTAAATAGTATTGAGCAGTCAAAGTATTACACATTTTTCATTGGAAAACGTTAAAAATTCTTGGAGAATGTGTACTTCAGGCGTTTAAAGACGTATCGGTTTAGAAATGTCCAAAGAGTAAGCCCTTTTTCACACGTACCGGTTGCCGGGTATCCGGCAGGCGGCGAAGTGTATGGCCATGTACTATAACTTTCACACGTACCGGCGTAACTGCTTGCATTCGCCGCCGGGTACCCGGCAACCGGTACGTGTAAAAAGGCACTAAGGGACTCTTAATTCCTTCGTTCTATAATTGACACAAATCATACTAGGTAATCATGTCTAATGTCAACTGGGCATTACATTTTAACCGACTTCAAAAAAAGGAGGAGGTTCTCAATTCGTCTGTATGTATTTCTTTTTATGTATGTCAAGCGATATTTCCGTCAATTATTTTTATATTTTCTACTTACAAGTAACATAACAATAATATATTATAACTTACAAACAACAATATAAAGTCATAGACTAAATTTAAAACTAAATATTTACAGAAAAAGGGGGAGGGGGTGAGACAAAAAATGAGAAAAAAAAAACAAAGTGCAAGACTGTTGTAGCGTTTTCTAGGTGTCATAGAATTCCTCCCCATCATACTATATTGTAATATTTGTTCAAATTCAAATTCAAATGTTTTATTGCGAATAATGGGTAGGTACATAAGTAGCATTTTATTATTTATTATTTATATTCCGCCGAAAGGCATGCAATAGGTAGACATTAAAATGTCAAAACAAACTTAATAATTAAATGTCGGTACAATTACAATTTATAATGAAATTAAACAAAATATAATTATTATACAAATCAAAATAATAAGCCCAATTAACAGATTGTCACAAAAATAACAACAATAATAATAAACCACAAGAAAATCAATACAATGTCAATCTCAAAAATCAGTTTTTCTATGGATACGTCTATTTAAAACTAGATGGTGCTGGGACTTTGGGCCCGTTCCAGCTTCCCATGGAATTTAATCCCGGGACTAAAAGAATGCCTATATGTTATTGCAAACAATTATCTATCACTGTACCAAATTTCAGTCAGATCCATCCTGCCGTTAGAGCGTGAATGAGTAACAAACATCCATACATTCAGACATCTACACATTCACTCACACTCATATGCTTTCGCATTTATGTTACACATCCTTACTTTTATTATAAATGCGAAAGTAGCTACGTCTGTCTGTCTGTCTGCCTGTATATCTGTCTGTCTGTCTGTTACGCTTTCACGCCTAAACGGCTTGAGCGATTGAGATGAAATTTGGTATAGGGATAGTTGGAGGCCCTTCTTTTTACGTGAGGAAAAATCCTCATGGATATTATGCCGGACTCCTACCGACTAAAAAACCTCACGTTACGCCCAACACACACTCATTTATGTTACACATCCCTGCTAATATTATAAATGCGAAAGTAACTCTGTCTGTCTGCCCGTCTGTTACGCTTTCACGCCTAAACGGCTGGAGCCATTGAGATGAAATTTAGAATAAGGATAGTTCGAGGCCCTGGGAAGGACATATGCTACTTTTTAACCGACTGCGCAAAAGGAGGGTTATGATTTTACGCGATAACGACTTTTACGCGATAACGACTTCTACGCGGTCGAAGCCACGGGAAACAGCTAGTAATAGATAAAGGTATAGGAAGATTATAGATTGCTCATTTAAAACAAATTACACGATTATATTTCTTCATTCTTGCCAGGTTGTATGTACATTTTTAGATTATATAGATAATAATACATAAAAGAGCTTAATGTTTAAGGTTATTTTAAAACAATTCAGTCAGCGCTGAAGGCGTGGACTGAATTGTTTTAGAATAGACTTAATCTTTAAGCTCTTTTATGATTAAGCAAACAGGGCAGTTTCACACACTGTTTGATGAGTCTGCTGAAAAAATATCTCTCCTTTCATACATCTTATGTGACATAAACGAAGTTGCGGGTTCAGCTAATCTAAACTAAACTTAAATAGGGCCCCTGTTAACTGAATATTGATATTTTATGTGTACCGATTTATTTTTTATCTTATACTAGTTGACCCGCGCAACTTCGTTTGCGTAAGAGAGAAAGAAATAGAAAAGTTCCCCGTCGCTTCTATTCTTTTCACGTGGTTTTCTGTCGCGTGTACATACTCCCGTTGTATTATTTTGGCACTAATTTGATTTTCATTATAATGGTTATTTTGAACGAACCTAATTCGAAGCACTATCAGTAGGGTTACGGGATAATTTACTTTCCCGTGACTCTACAGCAGCGCCACTGGTGTTGCAAACGTTCAATATGCGAATTAGTCCGCTACAGTAACCAACTATCAGGTGGACCGTAAGCTTCTCTGCCATCTTAGTGGTATAAAAATCAGACAAGTGCGAAGCGGACTCGCGCACAGAAGGTTCCGTACCAAAAAATAATCCCCCTTAATCCCCCCCCCCCACCCTTTTCTGACGTTAGTATTTTTTGTTGTCATAGTGGCTACAGAATATATCATCTGAAAATTTCAGCTCTCTAGCTATCACGATTCCTGAGATACAGCTTCATTTTGGACAGATAGACAGACAAACGGACACCGAAGTCTCGTGAATAAACAGGACCCCGTTTAAGGGTACGAACCCTAAAAATCGTTTCTTTCTACGCACCTATGCCATTAATCTAATTTCAAGGTTCTCGATCTCGATCAGAATTTAATTCAGTTTTTGTTTTTATATAAATAAATAAATAAATATTTACGGACATTGCACACAACGCTATCTGATCCCAAAGTACCTAAGCTAGGAATAACCTGCTTGTGTTATGGGTATCAGACCACGGATATTAATACTTATATACTTTTAAATACATACATATTATACATAGAAACACCCAGACTCTTGAGACAAACATTTATGGGTCACACAAATATTTGTCTCCGGTGGGAATCGAACCCACGACCTCCAGCGCCGCAGGCGGTATCACTACCGACTGCGCCACAGAGGCAGTCAAATCAAATCAGCATGTACGCTCCTGGACGTAGGCCTCCTAATTTACGTCCTGCGCCTTTCGCATCCAGCCTGCGACCTCTTCTAGATCCTCGATCCATCGACCAAGTCGCGATGCCCGCTTTAGAAGGAACTCGTTTGATCCATCTGCCATCGTCTGTAGTCTTCTGTGGCCAGCCCGCTGGCACTTTACAGTACTGTTTTTATATGTATAGATATAATTCTAAGTAAATAAAAACATACGTTACGTACTGAGAGTAAATCTATATTTTTGCAAAAAATAATAATGTCTTGGTTAATTGGTATAGAGAGAATTCTCTGCATTTGATTAGGAGTTGATATCTTAACTTCTTTATTTTTAGTATTTCTGAATTATATAGGTCTCCAGACTTGTGAGGCTGAGGCAACCCGTACTTTCATCCGCTAAATGTTTATCTTTAACGCCTCTGGTCGTTTGTATTATCACCGTATAAAATAAGAAAGTAAGCGAAGATTGTTATAAATACTCTCGTGTTATTCGGATGAACCGTGTACACCTTACTTATAATAGAACTTGTTCTTTCATAATTCCTAGCCAGTCATGTACAGGTTTTCCTTCTCACAAATCTATTTTTGACATACAAAATATGAAGGCAATTCCGCATACTGAAGGGCAAAAATCAATAAATTTAGCAGTTTGAATAAAATTATTTGACTTTTTGACATTTAACATAAATTGACACCATTTTTTTTAAAACTCGTATTGAGCTGTCAAACATGTGTCAAAAAAAAATTAAAAAGTACCGACTAAGAAGTACTAATATAAACTTTGGGGCAATTACCCCCAAAATTTTTTTCTACCCCATTTTAACCATGATAAAAGACAAATTTCAATAAAATACAAAACACGTCCCCTATCAATTCAGTTAAAGATGTTGTATGCCAAATTTGAAGAAGATCGGACCAAGGAATCACGTTGTCGCATACAAACTTTGCAACCCTTGTTTACCCCCTTAGGAGTTGAATTTCCAAAAATCCCTTCTTATTGCTCGCCTACGTGACATAAGGAGCATTTGTGCGAAATTTCATGGTTCTAGACCCAGCGGTTTAGGCTGTGCATTGATCGTCAGTCAGTCAGTTCTTGTTTTTATATATATAGATTAGTACGAAGCGCTAACTCGTCGCTGAAGCCTCACTGACTCAATGTTGTGAAAACGATCATTGTGCTATGCAACTTTTCTCAGAAGCGCTTAGCGTTCCCATGTTTTGAAAAGTACAGTTTGGTGATGGGCAAAATACGGCCCGCAGTCCACTTCCGGCCCGCGAAAGCCTTTGTTTCAGCCCGCCAAAGGTCGTTCGAGGTAAACAGTTCCCATATGGCTCGCGATAATTATAATTTGAAAGTCCAGAAGTATTATTATTATTATTATTTGTACTTAGATTCTACTTATTAGAACAATAGACGCATATCTCAATCAAAAACGCTGCAGGTTAGAGCAAGCGACTTTTTTGCGCTACTTAAAGTTACTGCGTCACAGTTCGAAGCTGCATTCGGAAAATGGATATTTCCCATAAATTTGGCCCTCTACTTGTTTAGGGCATCATGGGTGCCTTGAAAATCCATTATGCTAGCTCTACGGTGATAAATGGTTGACTAATAGTAATACAGTCAAACATTGCATGTGCCTATGTGTATGCAGTTGAGTCCACTTCAAATATCATTCATGATTATATTTCAATAAAGACTCATATCCTGGCTTAGAAGTAATGCGGTGGGATCTTTATTACGTTGTATCGAAATGCCATCATTTAGATACATCGTAACATAGATCCCGCCTGCTGTATAATCGGCTTTCTCGAATGTTTCACAGACAACATTCTCCAATGCCTATCAGCTTTACGAGTACGAGTATATAGTGAGCTCTTCTTGTTCTTTAATCTTTTAAGACTCAAACAGAATGATACTTGTTAAATTCCTATCTTTTTACTCTTTGTTTTAGGTATTTCGAGTAATATGCCTACTTGCTCATGTAAAAGTTGAATGATCGTTAAACTAACCTATAGAAGTCACTACCTATTTATAAGTCACTATATTAAGAATTTTCTGTTTTGAGAACGAGACAATTTCTAAAAATACATATAATATTTGTGTAGTCCTCAAATGTGTGTTTCGGAGTTTAAGTGGTTTCTATGTATCTATAAATATGTGTTTAGAAACATATTAGTATGTCTATATCTATATTAAGACAAAACTTTTAATGAAGGCTAATAGCGACCGCATCTGATACGAAAGTGGCTGATACGAAACCCGAATTATTTTTACCGAAAATCTAATTATTTATCGAACTAGAATCTAACAAAACAGAATTCTTTATGCCATGGTGTTGAAATTTACACCTTTATTAGGTAGTATAGGTACACGAACTATTTGTACCATATATTAAAAACTAGAGCACGTCACGCGGTTTCACCAGCGTCGCTTCCGTTCCCGTGGGAATATGAGAATAAAATAAAGCCTATGTTCACCGGTAATAGCCTCCCAATAGAAAAGATTTTTTCAAATCGTTTCAGTAGCTTCGGAGCTTATTCGATGCAAACAAACAAACAAACCAACAATCAAATCTTTCCTTTTTGTAATATTAGTTTAGATATAACCGTAGGTATTTGTTTTCAATTTAACAAATAAAATCACCTTTGATTTTTGAAAACTAATAAGATCCATTTTTCAAATTGATATTTCCAAAACGGAAACGGCCTTCAATAACAGGTTGCGACGAGTAGGTACCTACTCTCGCTTGTGATATTCGCTCCAAGTGTTCCATGTTTTCATATTTATCCTATTGCGTATTCACGTAAAATATATGGCCATTTTTATGTCACAACCAGACTTTCTATTTTATTTTGTTTCATAACAATCAGTTCCATTACAATTGCCTCCGCCATCAAATTAGCACTTTACCGGCTTGTTAAATAAAATGAATGAACTTTTATAGAACCCGAAAAAATACACGATATTTTTCATTCATTTTTGTGTAAACTCGCGATGAAAGGTTTCGTTCATTAATATGGGTTTTATGTCATGTTTAATCGGTTGTCGATATCAAAGAGTGGCGTTGTAGGTAAGTAAATAAGAAAATACACGATGGTGTTGATCGATGTTTAACTGGTTAGCGTTAGAATTTATACTGTGTATTTTTTATTGGACAATGATATTGTGAGATGTATTGTTTATTTTTATAAATCATGATGTGAATGGCGTTTAAAGGCCTTTATGTCAGTAGTACCAAGGTAAAGAAGTATTGAGCAGTGTACACATTTTTCATTGGAGAACGTTAAAAAATCTTAGAGAATGTGTACTTCAGGCGTTTTAAAACTTATCGACTTAGGCCCTTCGTACACTAGGCTACGCAAATCTTCGATACCCAAAGATTTTGGTCTCTAAGGCCCTTCGTACACTAGGCTACGCAAGTCTTCGATACCCAAAGATTTTGGTCTCTAAGCGACTACCGCAATACAAATTCAAAGAGGTTCGTACACAGACATGCGTCGCCGACATTTCGTTCATTCGTCGCCGACGCCAGTCGCGCGCTACCTGCCGGTCGAGATCGTCGCTACTAATGTCGCTGCGATTTCCAAGATGGCAGAACAATTGACATAAATATTCAATTTGAATTTAGTATTTTTTATACCACTAAGGTGGCAGACAAGCATACGGCCCACCAGGACCGGTGGTCACAGCAGCCTATGAACGTTTGCAACACGAAAGGAGCGACTCTCGCGCTGCCGACCCTGTAAAAACCTTCTAAGACCCCTTTTGAAGAACCCCATACTTTAGGCGTTTGGAAAAACCGAGGCAGGGAGATCATTCCACAACCTAAGCGTGCGTGGAAGAAAGCCCCTATCGGATCTAACCGTGCTCGAATGCTCCGGACGTAGAGTGTGAGGATGAAATCCCTGTCTGTGGCGAGCGGTGCGATGATAGAACGTAACTGTGGGCATCATATCAAATAAGTCCTCAGGACACACACCATTGTACAGGCGGTAGAACACGCATAAGGAGGCAAAGTCTCTCCTGTCGCGAAGAGGTTCCACTTCACCTGTAAGCATAGGATCGTTGACAACTCTCACGGCTCGCCTTTGCACCGAGTCAAATGGACGAGGCTGATATTCTGGTGCCCCCGCCCAGAGGTGACAGCAGTACTCCATGTGCGGCCGCACTTGCGACTTATACAGAAGCAGTGTTTGCGCTGCAGTAAAGTACCGCCGCGCTCTGCTGAGCACACCGAGCTTCTTGGACGCCGGCTTAGCCTCGTCCACCAAATGACTCCGGAATTGAACCTCTCTGGAAATGTCAACGCCAAGGATCCCAATGCTTTCAGAGATAGTGAGAGATGTGCCCTGGAATTATGGCGGTACAGTAAATGGGGTTTTCTTAGCAGTGAATATACACGCTTGTGTCTTGGAAGGGTTAAACTGGACAAGTATCTGTTTGCTGTAATTTTTTTGTAGCTACAAACAGTCTACACTTTACATTTTTTTTTAGATGGTTGAACGCAGTATTTCCTATTACGACGATTTCTTTGCTTTTAGTAAAGATAGTAAGCCAAAATCATAGTTTCGTCACTTGTGTCAGACATTTCGTAAATTAAATTAGTCTGAGACGTGTTGTCGCTATGTCTACAGTGGCAGAATAGACAAAATTGCGTCTTGAGATATCTCGTGTGTACGGTTCGTGCGCTACCAAATATTCGCGACATAAGTTGACAACATTAGTATCGAAGATTTGCGTAGCCTAGTGTACGAAGGGCCTAAGCGACTACCGCAATACAAATTCAAAGAGGTTCGTACACAGACATGCGTCGCCGACATTTTGTTCATTCGTCGCCGACGCCAGTCGCGCGCTACCTGCCGGTCGAGATCGTCGCCACTAATGTCGCTGCGATTTCCAAGATGGCAGAACAATTGACATAAATATTCAATTTGAATTTAGTATTTTTTTATACCACTAAGGTGGCAGACAAGCATACGGCCCACCAGGACCGGTGGTCACCGCAGCCTATGAACGTTTGCAACACGAAAGGAGCGACTCTCGCGCTGCCGACCCTGTAAAAACCTTCTAAGACCCCTTTTGAAGAACCCCATACTTTAGGCGTTTAGAAAAAACCGAGGCAGGGAGATCATTCCACAACCTAAGCGTGCGTGGAAGAAAGCCCCTATCGGATCTAACCGTGCTCGAACGCTCCGGACGTAGAGTGTGAGGATGAAATCCCTGTCTGTGGCGAGCGGTGCGATGATAGAACGTAACTGTGGGCATCATATCAAATAAGTCCTCAGGACACACACCATTGTACAGGCGGTAGAACACGCATAAGGAGGCAAAGTCTCTCCTGTCGCGAAGAGGTTCCACTTCACCTGTAAGCATAGGATCGTTGACAACTCTCACGGCTCGCCTTTGCACCGAGTCAAATGGACGAGGCTGATATTCTGGTGCCCCCGCCCAGAGGTGACAGCAGTACTCCATGTGCGGCCGCACTTGCGACTTATACAGAAGCAGTGTTTGCGCTGCAGTAAAGTACCGCCGCGCTCTGCTGAGCACACCGAGCTTCTTGGACGCCGGCTTAGCCTCGTCCACCAAATGACTCCGGAATTGAACCTCTCTGGAAATGACAAAATTGCGTCTTGAGATATCTCGTGTGTACGGTTCGTGCGCTACCAAATATTCGCGACATAAGTTGACAACATTAGTATCGAAGATTTGCGTAGCCTAGTGTACGAAGGGCCTTAGACATAAAAATACGTCCATAGAGTAAGGCACCCTTAATTCCTTCGTTACATAATTGACACAAATCATACTAATCATGTCTAATATCAACTGGGCATTACATTTTCATAATATTTCTGACATTTTGATAAAGTATGTCTCAAGTAATAATACAGATCAGTGGTCTCAAGGGATCAACATAGACGTCAAAAACCTATTGAAAATGACAGTCTAGCTATTAGGCATTTTTTTTTTCAATTGTTCTTGGACCAAGCAGAATCGGTTAAAATTCTCAAACCAAAAGAGGCTAGAAAATTTGTATTGCTACATGTACTTTTTTTTTTGTATTGCTACATAAATATATTATTTTAACATAAACATCAAACGTCTATTCAATTTGGCGTTCTACCTATAGATTTATGTATGTAGAAGGTTTCGCTACTCTCATGCGAAAAATTCTAAATGTACAGGTAAAACCCCAATTTCAATAGACGTTTGATGTTGATATAATATATATAGCAGCGTAAATAATAATATTAATTTATTAACAAATAAAAATAAATTGAATAAAAGCCTTCTAACTTGTTAACTTCTGAAACTTCAAAAGAGCGACAACCAAAAGTCGAACTTCTAAAGCTTCCAGACGTTTATAGATGAATACCCCAATATTTGGTAGACAATAAAAATGGGAAGTTATTGGATATTTCTAAACATGTGTACCTAAACACAGTTCAGTGGTTTGATATCACATTACAAGCACAAAGATCCAATTGTGCGGCAAGCAGTAATGCGATACGTCTTTTCTCGTAAGCTTGGCCCGTATTCAATCAAATGGAATTTTGTATGATGGTTTATAGGTTTTATTTATGATAGAGTTCTTATTAAAAATCTTAAAAGATTCTTTCATATATAAAGAATTTTATGTCATCAATGTTAACGTTAGTTTTCTGATCGGTGACATTTTTGGCATGACTCGACAATGCATTACAATGAGATTTTAAAAACATGCAAACAAAAAATTTGATTTGAAAACTGAAATCATAGACTATTTAATGTTTTGGATATTTAAAGATACAACCTTTTCACAATTTTATATTGTATACTAATATTTTTAAGAGGAAAGATTTATTTGCTTTTTTTTGTTTAACGTTAGGAAAAAGCCTCATGGACGTTATGCCGGACTCCTACCGACTAAAACTCCGGCCAAGTGCGAGTTGGACTCGCCCATGAAGGGTTTCGTAGCAGCAAGTAACATAACATAAAATTTCTTTTAGTTAGTTGTAACTTTGATTGACGTTGTAACACGTTCGCAGTGCTGCAGTGGTAGTGATTTTTCTAACCGAAAATTGCGGTCTATTTTTGAAGTCTATAATAACCTCATTTTCTACCTACCAAACGAAATAAATAAGCATCTGTAATAACTAAAACAATAATATTAAAATATTACTGTTTAAGTTATTTTAATAAATTACTCTCGAAAGAATTTGTCATTCTAAAATCAAAATACCTACCTCTGAAATTGTATTGCCGTCTCGTCACCTTCCTTATAAAGACTTCTGGATATTATTTCTCACTAACGATGTAGACTTTGACACAATAGGTAGAGCGTGTCTTCGATATCAACATGACATGTATTGTGAATTTTGAAGTACTTAGAGTTCATAAGAGTCTTGAAGTTTGGTCAAAACTCTATAACTAGACTTAACATTCCAATAAACTTGGAGAACGGCAGTTGCCATCTCCGAATTGCTCGCCTTAGGTACGCACACTCACCCACACACACGCACGCACACACACGAAAGCCTAAGCATGCTGTAAGATTTTGTTTTGGTTTTGTTTCATATTAATAATATAAGTAACTTTTATAACTAAGTAAGTATATTAATGTGATTTGCATTTGAATTTCGTAACTGAAATTGGCTATGAACAATTTTTGGACAGCTCAAAAAAGCCTGATTGGGGAAATGATTCAGCCAGGTCGTGCCGGCATAGAAATGTATTATGATTATCGTTTATCCATATTAAATGCCTTAGGCTTAAAAAAACTCAAAGTTTGATCACTTCCGTTTGAATGAATGAATGAAATGAAAGAAGTTAGTTTGAACTACAATGAAGATTAAAACTTGTCTCATTTCATACGAGTAGTAATCATTTCAATATTTAGACTCATGCCTTGGCAGCACTTTTCTTACTAGGTACTTAAACTAAATTTGAATACAAATACTTCGCTTCAAGAGCTTTCTTTGTCAAGTTAGTCTATAGAAAGTTATATTGAACGAACATGTGTTATGTGCGTTCAATATAACTTTAAGTCACAAAAACCTTCAGCAAATATGTACCAGGTGTGACAAATATAAACTGTTATTGTCAAAAAATTCAAGTATAGGGCTACATCATTTTGAGGTGAAATGTGTGTCAATGTTGACTGAGGGACGTGAAGAAAAATATTAACTCGAGGATGTTTATAAATATTGGGGTCTCGAAATATTTTTAGGTATAACAAAATAAACAGTTACGAGAACGGCCATTGTCTTTATTTCCCGAGGCCTTTAAATACTAATATAATCGCTATTTATTTTACACGTACTGTAAAAGATTTAGCTCTCTAACAGTTAAAGTATTACGGAGCAGCAGTACATAGACTACGTTTAAACGTCCATAGGCTACGGTAACCAACCTTCCGGTGGGCCGTAAGCTTGTCTGCCACCTAAGTAGTATAAAAAAATTAAACTTATAGATTCCCATCATTCAGGCATCAATTTTTTAGATTTCATCTTTAAAGTGATGACTTCATTGTGTATCATCGTGTGAGTAATTGTGACATGTAGCTTATATAGGACCGCGTGAAATTTGGTTCCCGATCCTGCTTCCCGTGGGAACATTTTCCCGGGATAAAAAGTAGCCTATATGTTATTCCAGACTATATTCTATCCCTGTTCCAAATTTCAGCCAGATCCTTTCAGCCGTTAGAGCGTGATTGAGTAACAAACATTCAAACATTTCTCAAACTTTCACATTTATAATATTAGTAGGAAGTAGGATTAACTTATCTTATATTATACTTAACTTTATTATTACTTAGTAACGTTTTGAACAATAAATTCAAAAATATCTAGTTTCCGACAGTATCTTCAATGAATTACAATAAGCAGCTATTACAGAAAGCTGTTACTTAAAGGCAGTTGTTATTAGGTAGTTGGAACTATAATATTTCGTTCTCGTAATACTTATTCTCGATCTACTTCATAAACAGATACTTGTCGTAAAAATAAATGAAGGTATAATACAGAGTGTAGCAAATTGACTTTCAAACGATTGTCTAAATCTTACTGTACTCAAATAGCGTATATATATAACAAAGGTTTCTCGCAAAGTACAAAATCAGAAAATTATCAGATAAATTCAAATCCTCAAACATTGGATGGCCGAAGAAGCTTAAGAAGAAGCTGAACAGGTAAAATGTCCCTAGGTCTTCTTTTTTAGGCCTGGGCGTGGACGACCTCACTCTGGAGACCATGCTGAGAGCTATGGTCAATAGCGGAAGAAAATGGGACATGGCATTCCTGGTTTACCTACTGCTTACATCAGCAAAAATGCCCCAAACACGCGTGTAACTTAAAAAAGTAAGTAATTTACGCAAAATTTGAAATAGCGCCTGGAAGAGTCAACTGGTGACCCAAGGTTGACAGTTTTCTCGCTCAGCAAATAGGTATTGCTATTCAAAGGGAGAATGCTAGTAGTCTTTTGGGCACAATGCCACGGGGGGCTTATTTAGGTTTAGTTTAGATAGTAATAATGTTATTTACATTACATAATATTATGTAATAATTATGTTTCACTGTAATTTTTAACGATAAATGTGTATTTACATTTTTTTTTACATTTTACATACACCCGCGAGTTCGATATCGATTTACATTGACGAATAATGTCTATCAATGTTACTGCGACAAAAAATATACATAATGGTACAAAGTTGAGATTGAAAATAAATTCAATCACGAACAACACAATAAAGGCAAATATTATAAGCTAGGAAGCAAATAAATGTACAGAAATTCAACTTTACACCATTATGGACTAGCTGATGCCTTCGGCTTTATCTGCGTTTTCCTGTACTCGTTTTCTACAGAAGCTCGTTTTTGCGATAAATAAATATATCTATAGTATGGTATGTGAGGTAATCGACAAGTGTGTCAGTGACAATTGTGTGGAAGCCTGGGGGGCGCTTCTTTCATTTGCTTATGGAGCTCTGCGGGTCCCTTCGAAAAATACACGGGGCAACGTGACAGCGAAGGTGAAGGCGAACATCCAGTCTTTCGGATCGGATCAGTTCCCCGACGAGCCGGGGGGATTTGGGTTCTCTGGGTCTCGGGATGCTCACAAGATCATCGAGAGCAAGGTTTACGAGGGTGACCTTCGTAAGGCTGTCCGATTATTGCTTTCTGATGACTCGTTTGCCCGGCACGATCCTGAGACGCTCGGTGCGCTCCGAGTGAAGCACCCTGGCCCATCACGTCCGCTCAACTTCCCACCAGTGCCGGACACAACTATATCGGCGGTTACCGTTTCCGTGAGAGATGTGGCAATGGCACCGAGCACTTTTTACAGCGGCTCTGCGGCGGGTTTGGACAGCTTACGCCCTAGACACTTGAAGGAGCTCACATCTGTTTCGGCGGGGGAGAATGGGCAACGATTACTGGAGTGTCTAACCAGAATGGCAAATTTCTTATTAAGTGGGCAGTTGAATCCCGCGGTCTGTCCATATCTGTATGGGGCATCCCTTTGTGCGCTCAGAAAAAAAGACGGTGGGGTTAGGCCGATAGCGATAGGGAGTGTACTCCGTAGATTGACAGCTAAGCTAGCGTGCCAGTCCGTGAGGGAGAAAATGTCGGAGTATTTAAGGCCGAACCAGTTGGGTTTTGGGGCGCGTCGAGGATGCGAGGCCGCTATCCATGCGACACGTGCGTTTGTTATGGACCCCGCTCATTCAGATTGGGTGGTGCTCAAACTGGATATACATTCTTTTGAGCGAAGTCAAGGAACAAATTCCCACTTTGTACCCCTTTCTGTTTCAGGTCTACTATTATCCTTCTAATCTATTCTTTATTGAGAGCATTATTTCCTCACAAGTGGGAGCGCAGCAGGGGGATCCACTGGGGCCTCTCGTTTTCAGTTTGGCGATCCATAAAGTCATCACGGAGCTCAAATCAAACCTGAATTTATGGTATCTAGACGATGGGACCCTGGGGGGTTCACCGGAAGACGTCTACCAGGATCTGAACACTGTGATCACGGGTTTTAAAGACCTGGGTCTGGAAGTGAACCCCTCAAAATGCGAATTTTTCCCATGCAGCACTGAAGCTCGCGCATGTTGAGTCGCCAGGCATTCCCAGCAGCAGTGTACACATCATAACTTTAGTAAACATTGCTTGCATTAGCACTCTGACAATATTTGATTTAAAAAATAGATAAAGTTATATGTGCAGTGCGTTTTGAAGTTAAAAGTGTTATTTAAGTTATAAATTAACTGTGACGACATTGGTGACAAAATACTGGCACTACGTCTCGAAATAACGAGGAATTTTAATTACTGCAAACTAGACATTGACTTAGTGTAAATTACGAATCAACAAGTCAACGAACGTTATGTGCGGTATACATTACAAACAGTGAACTAAAATAAAATAAAAAACTCGCACAAAATAATAAAATGTTAAATCTGGTGCAACAGAAAAGATTCCAGATTTTTATTTAAAAAATGGTGCTTACCGACATTAAGAATATTATTATGTGATCCTATCAGCGACATCTATTGAATACAATGTGACACGATAATTTCTAGCGAGTAACGTGTTCAACAATTTCACAATCGCTTGTCAATGAGAGTTTGGTCTCGAGGTATAAGTTCTGTCGCTTGAATTGCAAGGCAGGGGTTTCAAATCTCTGAAGCCTTAATTCTTTTTGAATGTTATTCTCCAGAGTTACGTATAAGGAGAAAATATATATTAATTTCCTGATCGAGTAATGCAACAATTATAGTGAAGAAAATAAAATAAAAATTATTTAATTACCTACAATTAGAGATGGGTAACGACCCGGGTTAAAACCCACCGGTGGGTCTAAACCCAGTTATCACCCGTTTCAATTCACCCACTGGGTGGTTTGGCCGGGTGAAAACAAAATATTGCCGATGAAACTTGCAACGCCCTGCGATCGGTTTGCGGGGTGGTAGGTAGAGATGGGTAACGCCCCGGTTAAAACCCAGTTATCACCCGTTTCAATCCACGCACTGGGTGGTTTGGCCGGGTGAAAACAAAATATTGCCGATAAAACTTGCAGCGCGCTGCGATTGGTTTGCGGGGTGGCAAAACTGTGCCGGAGGGGGGGGGGGGGTTTGATCCGCGCCCCGCCCGTGCTCAAACTCACTCTCTTTCTTTACTCTCTAGTGTACTTCGCTACGCCAGTTAGAGTGGGCGCTTTTTGAGTGAATTTGTTGTTGTTTTTATTTACGACTCTGCATTATTATTGTGATCTGATCCAGTTTTTACCTGAATGACCTTGGCTTGAACACCTTGACTACGATTTGCTTATGAAATTTGATTCTGTTGACCCGGCTTTTGCCAGCTCGGGTAAGTTATTCTCTGTGGCTGGCCCTCTCGGAAAGATAGGCCCCGACAATTCGACGGAGGTAGGGAGGCACTCCATGATAAATATGTGCCTCCCTAATGCAGCTTCAGGGCAAGATGTTGAATGCGTTGGCGATGTCAAGAGACACTGCCATCGCCACTTCGCCCTGTGATATCGCTTCCTCCGCCAGTCCTCTAATGCGCATGATCGCGTCCACGGTGGAGCGCCCCTGACGGAAACGTAACTTTATCCGTCAGATCTGGCCCCACGCGTGTGAGGTGCCCGACGAGGCGCTGTGCAATAATACGCTCAAAGAGCTAGCACACCTAGTCGAGCAACACAACCGGCCGGTATGGGGAGTAAGCCCCCCCCCCTCCCCGCCTTTCGGATCAGAACCAGTTTCCCGGTCTTCCAGATCTTGAAAACCTGACCTTTTCAAGGCATGCGCTAAAGAGCCCTATAAGCCGCCCAAGTTCCTCGAAAGCCAGTACCTACGCTCGGCCTGGAATGCCGTTGGGACCAGGGGCAGTGTTCCTGCAGGATTTAAGCCGCAGTACAGCCACCCCTAACTGACCCTCCGTGACTTCAGGTACATCGTTCTCGCTGTTCTCGTTCATCGATCTCGCGCGTCTGAGACGAAGCCTGTTCCTCCGCCCTTGATGGGGACAAGGAACCCAGGACCGTCCAGCTGGAGACTCTGGGTCAGTGAGGGTGCCTTAGGGCCTAGTTTGCCTCTTAACATAAGGTACGGGCGCCCCTATGGGTTCGTCTCCAGGGTCTCCGGCAATCTTTTGGTCCTCTTAATGGCTGCTTGAGTCTGATGACGACTCATTCTCCTTCACTACACGCTATCCCTGAGCACAGCGGGCGAGATCAGGGGTCGCAAACGATACGTCTACGACCGAACTAAGCTCCCGCCGCGTCCAGGTTGCGATTGCGACATTCCTCCGTTTTAGGATTACTAGGCCACGTGTAGTGACCCAGTCCTCCAGTTTATGGACCACTGCGTGATGGTCTGGTACAGAAGATTCTGAGCAGCAGAGAAGTTGTTCAGGTTCACCTGCAGGATGCGGATATGGGTGTTCATTAATGGACGTCCATCTATGTACCCTACCGCGAAAGTGGACGCTCTTGAGCGGTAGCCTCGCTCCCCTGAACGGGGCTTTAACTTGGAGGCGGCGCAGGCCTTGGTGCCCACCCGGTGGTCGGCCGCCTTGCCCTCCACGACACAAAACAGAGTCGCGGAGCGTCACAAGCAAGGGCCGTGTGACCGGACTAACCACAGCGGAAGCACCGGTCTCCCATGGTGACTTCCGCTGTGCACTGCACCTCCACATGACTCCACCTGGCTTCGAGGTGCTGTAGAAGATGCACCTGCGCCTTGAGGAAGCCCACAATGAGAAGGCTCCGTCAGTCTGCCACTTTCTGAGCCACCGCGACAGGGCAGCTCGCTACTGCCGACCCGTGACCAGTGGTACCAAAGCGAATTTCGCTAGATCTTATTTTCGCGACGGCAGCCGCTCGCTTCCATGACGGCGGAGATTATCTTCTCTGTCGTGGCCGCGTCATCTAGACCCGTAATGCGCAGACCGGCGCATTTGTTGGGTTTGGTGACGCTGACGCGTGTGAAATCCCCCGTGTTGGTGTCTCCCTCAGCTTAGCCGCTAGGGCCTCAACCTTGGGACCGCTGGTGGCGCCGGAGATCTCGAAGGGGAGTGCTTCAGTGCGCGTCACCTTGCATCGGAGCCTCCTCCTGTGTCGAGAGCCTTTAGGTCCACTGAGGCTTTCGCCTGCCTCAGGACCTCAGCGTACCCCACGCCCCTTGCCATGCCCTCTGTCGTCACCGTAAGGACGACGGCGGTGGCGTGGGAGCATGGAGCCTCTTTGGCGCCTTCGACGCGGCGGCCCTTGCCGTCTTTTTGGCAGCCTTAGCTGCCTTCTTTTCGCTCCCGCTACCTCCCAGACCCTCTCCCTGGAGGGGTTCTGGGGTGCAGCGGAAGCGCTAGCTGTGCTGGGGGAGGCGGGGTTGCCACTCTCCCCATGCGCCATCTTCTTGGGGGCGGGGGAGGGGGCGTTGGCCATACGATGTGACGACGAGTGCCGCTAGTGGTGGGCGGTTTGCCCGGTCTTCGAGGTCGCCGAGGCGTCTCTCGATAACCTCCAGTAGCTGAATCATGCTCGGTGTCACTTTGGGTGCACGAGCAGGGGCCTTTCGAGGAGCGGGGGTTGTCACACCCCAAGCCAGCAGCGTTAGCTTTTTGATTTCCTCCTGCATCAGCTGTTGCTGTTTGCGGGAATCGGCAAGTTAGTCTCCAGCCTCGCAACCCGAGCCCAGAGTTTTCCCTCCTCGTTGGAGATGCTCCTATCGAGGTGCTCATCCAACGCCTTAGCGGCGCCTGTTACGGCTTCTGCCACTATCTTCTTCCTGCCCGCTACATTCTTAGCGCCTTTTACGGCGCCAGAAATGCGAGCAAGAGACGCCACTATCTGTTTTACCGCTGATACATCTGATGTGAAGAATGTAGCTACGTTAGCTGTCCGGCACTGTCCAGCGGGGGCACATCTACCGGCGGCCCCGCTGCCCTCCCCTTGGTTCTGTAGAGGTTGGCTTTCCGACCTCTACCCGCAGTGGTAGCGCCGATTTATTGAATAAACTGCCTACTAATTAGTTCTGTTTTTAAAATATATATTTGTTTTAAGGGTAATATTAGTTTTTTTTTGACTTGCTAGACTACTAAACACTACTTCCCACTTCTTACCAGTTTACGAAACCTATTATCACCCTCCCACTTCCTACTAGTTTACAAAATTTATTATCACCCTGCAAAATGGGTGATTATGGGTTTTAATTGGGTTAAAACCCAAATCACCCAGTTTTAACCCAACTGGGTAGATTGGGTTATAACCCGCTACCCATCTCTACCTACAATATGGAGTACGAACAAAATATTACGCTCCGTACTCGCAGGCTTGTAAAATGCAATTCGTTGAATGACATAACAAAGGAAGACTCGACCTTGTTTGATGCGACAATGTTGAGTCTGTCGAATACTACAAGCACGTCAGTGATCGATAGCCAGGCCACATTAGAACTTAAAGAAAAAATTACAGATCTAACAATTCAGCTAGCAAGTGCTCATCAAGAGATCGAAAACCTCAATAGTGAAAACTATAGGTTAAAATTGGATTTGGCAAAAAGTTTAAAAACTATTGAAACATACAAAACCATTAGCCAGTCGTCGCCGGCTATACTACGATTTTTAATTCGAGTCAGTAAAATGACATTTTCAGTGTTGTGGGTTTTTTGTCACAAATAAATAGTGATGTGGTTGAATCGAGTTTTACATTTAAGTCGACAACAAGTTAGTCGAGATTATATTTTTTATCCAATATCAAACAGTAATTAAATATTACATAAAACCACCTATACCGTATTTCAACTCACTCAATAATGCAGTTAACTAACAATTTGGATCTCGATTGCTCCATAATTATTTACCTACATTAAAATATAATTCCTAGAGTGAGGTGTGTATGGACCGTGCCGTGTGGCGCTTGGTTCTTTCTGCTTACCCCGCAATGGATTTGGCGTGAAGGTAGATAGATAGACTTTTCTAGGAACCATAGTTTGTTGTATTTTTTTTCAACAAACATTTCACACCAATTTACCTTGAAAATAATTTCATGAAAAATACTTTTATGACAATTTAAAATTGTCATTTTAGCTTGTCCTTGAAATTATTTTTATCTACGACCATTTGGTAATTCGTTTAATACATAACCACAAGTCATATATTCTTAAGCTTTTTCTCAGCTTTTATAATAATGTTATAGAAAGCAAATTTAATATGCTGGTAAATATGTAATAGATATTACACATAAATAAATATTCACGGACATTTCACACAACGCTAGCGCAAAGTAAGCTAGGAATAACCTGCTGTGTTATGGGTATAAGACCACGGATATTAATACTTATATACTTTTTAAATACATACATATTATACATAGAAACACCCAGACTCTTGAAACAAATATTTATGGGTCACACAAATATTTGTCTTTGGTGGGAATCGAACCCACGACCTCAGGCGCCGCAGGCGGTATCACTACCGACTGTAAATTTTATATTTACAATAAAAATTTAAAATTTATTAAAAAAAACACTTTCACACCTAATAAAATAAAGGGGTCGTCCATTAATTACGTGAGGTTCAAAAGGGGGGAGGGGGTCTGACAAAAATCACAAAACATCACCAGGGGGGTGGGGGGTGGTGTGAGATATCACGTGTATTTATATTGAACAAAACCTTTACAACCCTGAATTTGGGATCTCTCTAATTTCCGAACAACAAAACCTACAGTATTAAAACTTGTATAGAATCATTCATAAAGCACTTAATTTCTTTCTTACATCAGAAATTAATTGAAATCGGAATACCTATGCGTTGATCATAAAACACAAAAATCATTTTGTCTTTCATCGTGTCTCCCAAAAGAACCGCGCAGACTATCGGCATCAATCCGATCTATTATAATCTCAAATTATGTCAGTATCTATTATTTAAAATGGTACTATAGTTTTGGCGTGATACAGAAACGTGTATTCCAATATGTTCAACTGTTTTTGTTCAACTAATAGAACAAATTGGAATATTTTTCTTCATTGTTCTACTAAAAAACATAGTAGAACAAAATGGAATTTAAATCCCTTATTGTTCTACTATTGATTGTATCAATAGAACAAACTGGATTATTCATTCCACACTGTTCTATTGTTTTCATCAGTAGAACAAATTGGAGTTATATTCTATAATGTTCTATGATTTGTTCTACTCTTAACGACAACATGAAGAGGTGTGTGTATTTAACACATAAAGATAGAAGTAAATTTTCAGTGGAAAAATTAAAAGATATTTTAATTTTAAGAAATTTAAAAAGGGTGCTAATTAAACGACCTTCTTTTTCATAGCATTATTGGCCTCCAAAAAAATACTTTGCCTCCGAAATTAATAAGTCAGCCACAATTAGTGATCCTAAGAATTTATTGAATACAGCCACCAGTTAACTTCTTTATTAGCCACTGTTAATATAATTCGTGATTATTTTTTAACATCAAATTTTGTAACATGCATGCAAACAGTAAACTTCTAAAATACTAAAAAATGACATCAAAGTAGACACAATTTATTAATATTGTAGCTTCTAATTTCGTAATTCAGCATGTTTAAAATGTAACTCGTCCCACATTAATGGATCATCAAAGTTAAGTAAAATTGCCATCAAAAAGCAAATTATGGCCACTTATATTACCTAAATAGCTAGAACTACTTGTAGCCACTGACTCAGTCTTTCGTAAACGATCACTGCAGTAAGCAACTACCGCTATTGCTGGTGCTCGGATGGGTGACCACTTTGTAACATTTAAGTTTCCGTGCTTTACAGGGTACGTTAAGCCGACTATGTGGGGTGTCACAATCTGGTGGAAACGGACAAGCCAGTCCATTTCAAGACGGGAGCTTGGGACAGACCTTCGGGCATAAATACTTTTATTATACACATATTCACTTAATGTATATGTATATACTAAACTCAAAAGTGTATAATGTATACACTTTTGTGTTTTGTATTTGCTTTCTTGACCTCACTTTCTTGTTCGGTATGCGTAATCTGTCTTTAGTTACAAAATGATATCAAATAGCGGTCTCTGATTAATGCAATTGGCCGGTCGCTGTCGTCCTGTGCACTCGCGTCAAGCCTTGCAGTGGCTATTTTCACGAAAAAAGAATATGATATATTTATTTTACACGCTAAGTTATAAAAACTGATGTTGTCTTTGGAGGCTTAAATTATAATTTTTTGAGGCTCTAGTTTTGAAGCTGTAAAATATAAAATGGTGATTACATGTTAAATCTGTGGCTCAATTAATAAATTAGGTGTTAATATATTAATACGCAGGACGAGTTAAAATAATTGTAGATCTTTATTTGATGCTTATAATGGGATGTTTAGGTGACGTTGTAAAGAAGACGAATTAGCATATTAGAGGCTATTTCATTTCCACAAACTTTTGAAAAGTCTAGAATTCCCAAAACGGTGTTCCCAAAAATGGTGAGTTATAGTAGAAAATATTCTCTTTAACTTTAGATTATTTACACTGTCCTTTATACTTAACCAAAATTTACTGCAATGGGCTGATTTGACAAGACGTCGCTTAGATTGTTGCTTGCGCATTCAATACCCCCTTTTGAGTCAAACCTTGATTGGACTAAAAATATAATTCCAGTTTGTTCTACTGATAGGAACAGTAGAACATTGTGGTATAAATAGTTTACTTTATTCTATTGATACAATCAGTAATAGAACAAAAAGGAATTTTAATTGCATGTTGTTCTATTATTTTTTTTAGTAGAACAATGGAGAAAAATATTCCAATTTGTTCTATTAGTTGAACAAAAAGACATACAAAATATAAACAATTTTAGCTTTAGTATCGGACGTAATGTGGAAGTTACATAGAATATCCAGTAAAAAAATCTTAGAAAAGAATTATCAAATATATTCGATGTACAGATTTTTGATTCTCTATAGCCTTATTAAAAGTTATGCATGCAAGACTAGCACGCAGCAGTGTCCACTGGTGGGCGCATGTCGTGGGACCCCATCCACCGATGATCATTAGGGGGAAAGCCCCTTTCCGTGTTCCGGAGATGCCTTCAGCGCCCACCTGCACGACCGCTTTCTACCCTCTCTGCTTCCAGAGGCACTAGAGAGCGGTGCGATGCGGGCTTGGGTTTTTGTTAGCTGCTCAGGGAGCTCCAGGGGAGCCGCCCATCTTGCTCCCCGGTAGGGCCCCGGAAGTGCGGGGAGCCCCCGGCCGGGCTGACTTGAATAATCTTTGGATATCCTTCGGCCCGGCTAAAGGATGAGGAGGAACATCGCGGGATTTAGTGGATAGGGCGGTCCCTTTACGGGACCGGGAGCCCCATACACCGTCTTGGCTGCCCCCGCAGCTGGGATCAAGGTGCCCAATCGCATTCCCCCGTGACCAAAAAGAAACGCCGCTTTGCCCACTTGGATATCGATAGTCGTGACCAAAAGCATAATGATCGCATGGAAATTCAACCTTAATTTTTTTTATACCACTAAGGTGGCAGACAAGCATATGGCCTACCAGAAGGACTGACGGCACAGATTACTAAATAGTTACTACGTAACAGATACATCACTCCCATACAAAAGCGACAATACCTACGCTATATTAGCCTACAAAATTTTAATAATAATACCTGCTGCTCAAAACGAGAAGAATTGTACCTTAAACACGCGCACATAGCGTCGAGACTGTGTTGTTCGCTGTGCGAGTGACGTCATCGTAAGAATGCGCTAGGGTTGAACCTATAATGGTTGTTGTAATAAAACAAATGAATACGCTTTTATTAGGTCGACGTGTATGTAACTAACAATGTAATGGAATGTAAGCAAAAAAATTATGAATGGTTTAAAAACCCTAGAAAAACACGCTTTTATAAATGCACGTAAACACCAAAAATAAATTAAGGTAGGTATACCTATATATTTATATTGTTTATCTTATGCCTACCCATACCTAAAATTATCAAAGAAATCTAAATTTAACTGACATTACCTTTAGCGTAAGTGGGATGCGGGGTCCTACTAACATCTTAAGGACCCCAATGGGTCGGATCCTCCTCGTGGTGCATCCTGGGCAACGGAGTAGCGACCACTCCCCTTCCTCTGTGGGGGAGTTGTGCTACTCTGGCTAATTCCGGCCGAGGCGGGAGTAACCCACCTGTGGGTTGCTCGGTGGTGTGTGTTGCTGCCGGCCGTGCCGTTATTCACGGCCGGCAGCAGCAATGATGGGTCGCCGTCGCTTCGCCTCCTTTGCTGGCGAGACGATGGCGGCAAAGTGGGAGAGGCACTGCGTGGGGGCGGGAGTTTGGGTAGATGCTCCCGCCCTGCCATGCAGTTCGGGCTGCCGGCCGTGAATAACGGCGCGACCGGCGGCCACAGTGCTGGGCCGCTGTCACCTCGCCAGTTGACGAGGTGATGGCGGCAAAGCGGGAGGTGCACTGTGCGGGGGAGCGGGAGTAACCGATAATGCTCCCGCTCTGCCGTGCAGTTCGGGGGCGCCGCGGTGAGGAGTCACTGCGCGCCCCTGAATGTTTCTTGACCGTGGGCGTAAGGTCGGGGGACCCCGCCCACCAACGGTCACATGGCGGTGGGCACCTTTTCCGTGTTCCGGGGGTGCCCATTAGCGCACGCCTGCGCCAGCCGCTCTCTGTCTCCTCTATTACAGAGGGGCGCTCGAGAGCGGTGCAGGCGTGGACTTCAGCTCCTTAGGGAGCTTTGGGGAGCCGCCCATCTGGCTCCCCCGAGGAGAGCCCCGAATAAACGGGGCGCCCCTAGCCGGGTCAACGTGAATAATCTTTTGATATCCCTCGGCCCGGCTAAAGGGTGAGGAGGAACACCGCGGGGTTTAGTGGGTAGGACGGTCCATTTCGGACCGGGCCGGGAGTCCCACACACCATCCCAGCTGCCCCCGCAGTTGGGATGAAGGCGCGTAAAGGCGTTCCCCGCGTCAACAAAAAAAAAAAAAAAAATACCTTTAGCGTAAGTACCGGCTATTCACCTATCTCACCCGGCCATCCTACCTTACTATGTTACACACACATACATATGGTCACGCGTTGATCCCCGAAGGGGAAGGCAGAGGCATATTAGATGCCCACATTTCTTTTTTTTATAGTTTGTACCAAGTACAGGTTGTGACCCTCTGCTGTTTAAATTTTTCAAACCGCCTAAAAAGGCCTTCAACTTGGCTGACTTCTATTTTATTGGCAACGGGGACCAACGGTCTAACGTGCCTTCCGAAGCACGAAAACGCTCAAATAAAGGTCACAAAGTGGTCACATGAATGGTCACCCATCCAAGAACTGGCCATAGTGAAAGTTGCTTACTACAGGGATCGATTACAGAACACTGAGTCCCCAGGGCCACGAGCGCTTCGACTACCTATAAAACCTATTTAAGTACCTACACATTCTATAAAACATTGAATTGCCTATAAAAAACAACAATTTTATAATACCTGACTCAAATAACTCCTTAATTTACGATTTACATACTTATCACCTACCTACTTATGTTCAAACAAATAAATGGTAAAAACATTCAAATTGATAAGATTTAAAATATTACTCAGCTTTCTTCGTCTCTCGGCAATTTAAAAAACGACAAATTTTCTTTTGTTTTTGTACTATTACACCCATCCCACTGCACAATAATTACGTGGTTTTGGTATTTCGAAGCGTAAGCGCGGGAAACGTGCGGTACGGTATTCTACTTTTGTCCGCTAGCTCAGTCTAGCTATCAGCAAGTATTCGTATAGAAATATCCAGGATAGATTATACAATAGGGACTTCTATAAAATTTAGAAAATCTTTGTAGTTACTAAAAAATCTAAAAATACACAGGTGGATAACTCAGGTGGTCGGTTGGGAAAGGGAGCGGGCCCCAGGGGTGGGAGGGGTAGTCTGAAACCTCACCAAGTATCACCAAGGGGGAAGGGGGGTCCAAAAAATGCCCAAAGAAACCTCACGCGATTAATGGACGACCCCAAAGAATGACTAAAATGTCTAAGTCTATTGATTGCCGAACATCACTATTATAGCGGGTCACACTTTTTTGTATCAGTGACAGTTGCACTTGTCATTTTACTGACTGAGATTAATAATCCGACTTTACAAACAACTTGACGCCTAGCGCGACCAATCGCGCAATACAACGTAAGAGCAAATGTACCACTCTAATCCCGCAAAGTACAACGCCAGCTCTCCGTCGCCAACGCTCCGCCCGAAATCAGCAGAATGATACCACCACTACTGTGAGTAACAAGGGTACTCAAAAGGAAGTCACGATGCCTTTGAGTGCAAGTAAAAAATTGCCATTAGAGACATCGCACATACCAGTGGGACCACAGCACGAAGATAAAAGACCACAAAGTTCCACAATATCGGCAAACAAACAAAATAAGACGTCATTTTTGACTTATCTATATTAATAAAATTACAAGATAATCTAGTTATAATATACAAATCTACATCTACACTAATATTATATAGAGGAAATATATATTTTTGTATGTTTGTTATGAATAAATTCAAAAACTACTGTGCCGATCTCAATGATTCTTTCACCATAGGAAAGCTACATTCACCCTAAGTAACATAGCCGCTAGTATATTATATCCCATCAAAATCATAAATGTGACATGAGAGCCAAGTAATGTTATTGTAGTTTAGTATTTCTGATTCAATATTATATTGAACGTGATTATTTTCATATTGGAGAAGTTTAATATAATGTAAGTAATGGAGCAGATGTTCTTGATTTGTTATTAAGAACCCAATTATAATAACGTAGTTATTTTTTTCTAGAAAATATCGAGTAATAAACGAACAAGTAAAAACTATTCAAGAAGGTTGCAGGAAAAAAGAAACAGGTTCCACAAATAAAATTTACGTGTAATTTAGACTAATAACAAGTAATTATTATATTTTAGTCGTCTTTTAAGTTAAAGGTAATGTACTTTTTTAAATGGTATATTTTTTATGATAAATCTTGGGTCTTTTTTCTATTTTCTATCTGTGCCTTTTTTGAAAAATCTGGAGGTGATGGAGAAAATCTAAGTACATATTCGTAATAAACGCACCAAAATGCCCTAGAATCAGCTATCAAATTCCAGAGAGGAAGTTATGACCCTCATTTTGCAGGCCTGTGAATTCTGTGAAATTGTTGATGCGTAATAGGTTCGGTTCATGTACATTTTAAATATCTCTTACAAGTGACATTAATCGCTTGGCAAATAAACAGAATCTTGTAAGAAACCGAGTGCATTCTAAAAGCGTTTAAAATCCTTCTCCAAATATTTTTGTTCCATTTACATTCCATTACGGAAAGTGGGACGAAACCAACTGATTGTACGGTTGTCAGTAGGAATTAAAAAGACGTGTTTGCACTGGTAAAGTGTTGAAGGGTAGCTTTGATTGTCTGCTAAATTCGTAGTAGCACATGTATGGCGTTCATTTGTGTACACACATGTATCTTACTTTTACTAATATTTGTTAAGTAAAGTTTGTGAGTATGGATGTCTGGATATTATTTACTCTTTTACGCTCTAACGGCTGAACATATCGAACTGAAATGGGTACAGCGGTAGATTATTATCTGGAATAATACATAGGCCACTTTTTATCTCGGGAATAAGTTCCCATGGGAAGCGGGAACGTAAAAAAAAATTCACACGATCGTAGCCGCAGGTGCATATCTTTATTTTTATAAGAACTACTTATTTTTATGAGAAATTTCTTCCAGTAGCCCTGCGAAAGAAGAGCATGATGAGAAATTGAAAAAGGTGTAAGCAAGTTTGAATAAATTAAACATTTTCATTTCACATAGACAAACTAAAGTTTATGTAATGAAAGCCAACGGCAATTTTTTATTATTAAAAAAATCTTTGGTATAATCCGCGCCAGTGAGAATGGGACACAACCTTTTACAACTGAAACACGCGCTGTCTACTGGTCAGTCGAAGTGATTCAAAACATGTTCCAAGCTCTACTCGACATCTGTCGTATTCATTGACTTTTTATAAGGTTTTATTCATTTCCATTGCTCGGATAATATTACATCAACAAACCACATTTTTATCAATAAGCGCAATATTACATTATTTTTCTTTAGTGGAACCTACGGTCGCCTAAGAAATCTGCAAAATTTGTTACTATAACAGCTCTTCTATTTCATCCTTCAATTTTATAAATTCTGTAACCATTAGAATGCTAAGTTATTCTGAAACAATATAGCCTGTGCATGTGCAGTCATCATGTTAAGCAACGTTTGTCGATTACAAAAAAAAAAACAATTCTTTCCTCTTTATAATTTTTCGTATAGTTCCTAAACAAACGTTAGATACTATGAAGATATACAAACAAGTTATAATGCAGTAATATTTTCTCTTAGAATAGTCTCTCTTTAAATTCCTTTTCCTATCTATCAGACAATTCAAATACCAAAGCATTGGTTGCACGGACGTGCTAATGCGATTTAGAAATGTTCGGAAAAATATTCACCACGGAATGTACAGAGATTTGAAGTTAGTCTAATTAAGCTGTGATCTAATTAAAAGTTCATAAAGTAGTTTTGTATGTTTGATAAAATTAATAAAGTAATTATGGTTTAGAGATTTGAAGCTTTGGTTGTGGAATCATACATGACCATTAACTCGGCCCCTGGGGAGGTAGAGTCACCTTCTCTATCTCTCACTAGGGCAACTCTCGTCCGGCGCGTCCCAGCCGCGGGGGTGGGCACCCCGCGTCTCAGTAGGCCGAGGCGTTCGGGTGGCGAAGTTCGGACGGGGACCCGGTGCCGCGGGGTATATCGCGGTCCCCTGCCCAGGGTTACGGGTGAAGTCCTCAACGGCTGCGAAGGCGGAGATGGCAGGCATCGGTACGGCGGAGCAGGCGGAAGAGGCAATGCCCAGTGAAAGGCTGTCCTTACATATTGAGGTCCCAGGCTACACTGGAGCTACAACGCTAGGCAGGGCGGTGTAGTAAGGATGGCGGCGGAAGAGACGGAAGTCCAACGGCGGCGCCTAAGCTCTCCAGAAGAGTCACTGTCTTGGCGTCAGGCGGCAGCCGGCCGTAAAAAGAAAGCCACAAAACACTTCTCCTCACATGAAACATAAAATGAAAGATAAGGGCAATACTACTAGGGCGTACCCCGTAAGCGACGCAAATGCGAAAGATGCGATGAATACTAGGGCGTACCCCCGAAGCGACGTATATTTTGACAAGAACAAACATTCGCATTTGCAGCTTAACAGAATAAGACTTGCAACATGGAACTTGGGGTCTCTTACGGGAAGGAGTCAAGAATTGGGCAAAATCTTACAAAAAAGGCGCATTAATATCTGCTGCCTACAAGAAACAAAATGGAAAGGCTCAAAATCCAAAGATATAGGAAACGACTACCAGGTCATTTATCACGGCATCGACAACAAACGGAACGGAGTGGCAATAGTTCTGGATAAAAATTTCAAGACCCGCATAGTAAATATCACACGAAAAAGCGATCGGCTTATTACTGTCAAACTGGCCCTGGATGATCAGCAAATTACCAACATCATATCAGCCTATGCTCCACAGATAGGCTGCACAGACGCTGAAAAGGCCGAATTCTGGGACGATTTTGACGAGCTGATGCAGAGCATACCACCAAACGAATATAAGATCATTGGTGGAGATCTGAACGGTCATGTAGGTGCAAGAAACACAGCTTACGGCGTTGCCAACGGAGGGTTCGGGATTGGATATGCGAATAAACAGGGTGAGGACATCTTAGACTTTGCAGCAAGACACGCACTGACACTAATAAATACAAACTTCCAAAAGAAAGCGGAGCACCTGATCACCTACAAGAGTGCGGGCAAAGTGTCACAAATAGACTTTATCATCTCGGACATCACTGTCAAGCAGAAGTTCAAAGACTGCAAAGCAATCCCTGGAGAAGCCTTGACATCCGAACACCGCATTCTAGTCGCCGTATACGATCTACCCAAACCTGTGAAAGTGGTGGTGGATAGAACACCTAGGACAAAATGGAACGAGCTAGATGGCCCAAAAGGGGAAACACTACTAACTGTGATTAAGAACTACCTTGAAACTGACGTTGGAACCAACTATGATTGCGCTGAAAGTATGTGGTTCAAGTTTGAAAAACGCTGCAAAGTAGAAGCAGCAGATATCTTGGGCGTGTCTAAGGGACCTCTTCGTACTGGGAAAGATCCTAAGTGGTGGAATAACAAAGTACAAGAGGCGTTGGCTGGAAAGAAAAGAAGATTCAAGGAATGGCAAAGCTCGCAGGCGATGGAGGACAGGAACAAATATAAACAAGCAAAGAAGCAAGCAAAGAGATGTGTAGCGCAGGAGAGGGCAAATTCAAACCAAGATTTTTATGATAATTTGGAAAAAGCTGCAACTGAAAATGAGGTCCTTAAAATTGCAAAGACTAGGCACAGAGCCACAATGGACATCAAAGTCAATAAATACATAAAGAGTAAAGACCAAATACTACTGACGGACAACACACAAATTAGCGACAGGTGGTATGAATATTATGAACAACTTTTAAACGAAGAATTCCCACACGATGAGCCTATTCCCCTTGCAGAAACAAGCGGACCGATACCTGAAATCGACTCCGATGAAGTGAAACGGGCGGTGGCTAAAATGAAAAACCGAATGGCTCCCGGCCCAGACGAAATCCCGGCAGACTTATGGAAGTGTCTCGGCCCTGTAGCGATTAACTGGTTGACTAAACTGTTTAATATCATCTTAATCACCAAACAAATACCGGAGTCATGGAGACGAAGCTATCTGCTACCGTTCTACAAAAGTAAGGGTGATGTTGCACTGTGTGAAAACTATAGAGGCATAAAACTGACGTCACATACGCTAAAGATCTGGGAAAGAATTCTCAATAAACGCCTCTCAGCGCTCGTTGAAGTATCCCCAAATCAGTTCGGGTTCACAGCATCTAGATCTACCACCGATGCCATACAAGCAATCAGAATTCTGATGGAAAAGCATAGAAGCAACAAAAAGGACCTACACCTTACATTCATTGACCTCGAAAAAGCTTTTGACCGGGTACCACGTAACCTAGTGTGGCAGGCCCTTCGTGCCCAAAAAGTACCAGAATATTACATTGACCTCATACAGGACATGTACAAAAACGTCAGTACAAGAGTTAGAAGCCTGGCGGGTTTAAGCAAAGCCTTCGAGGTCAAAGTGGGCGTCCATCAGGGATCTGCGCTCAGCCCTTTCCTGTTCAATCTGGTTATTGACTATCTCACTAAAGATATACCGGCACCATTACCGTGGGCCATGTTATACGCAGATGATATTGTACTGGCTGCCAATACCTCACAACATTTGCAGGAACTTCTAAACACCTGGACACACGCTCTGGAAAAATACGGATTGAGAGTAAGCAGAAGCAAAACGGAGTACCTGAAATGCCCTTTCAGCGGAAACTCAACTCCTGAAACGATATGCATTGGGTCAACACCTATTCCCACAGTAGATAAATTTAAATACTTAGGCTCTATGCTTACAACGGATGCCAACATAGACGCAGATGTGTCCCACAGAATTAATGTTGCATGGCAAAAATGGCGAACGCTTACCGGAGTGTTGTGCGATCCTCGCATGCCCGTGAAAACCAAGGGCAAAGTATATAAGACTGCAGTCCGCCCGGCATTATTATATGGGTCCGAATGTTGGACAGTTAAGACAACGCATGAACAACAGGTGCACGTCAGTGAGATGAAGATGCTGAGGTGGGCAGGGGGGGTGACCAGACTGGATAGGGTGCGCAATGAACACATACGCGGCAGTTTTAAAGTTGCGCCAATCATGGACAAAATGACCGAACACCGCCTCAGATGGTATGGACATGTGAAAAGACGCAGCGAAGATCACGTAGTGAAACTAGCCCTAAATATCCCAGAACAAAAGAGAGGCAGAGGCCGCCCGCCATCGACCTGGTGGTCAAATATCGAGAGAGACCTCAGGAAAGCCCAATTGCCAGAACCGACAACCCAAGATAGACTGTCTTGGCGCAGAAGAGTGAGGAGACCCGACCCCAAATAATGGGAACAGGGAAGGAAGAAGAAGATGGTTTAGAGATTTGAAGCGCTTATTAAGTTACCTACAGTGAGTGGGACATCCTTCCGAGGGCTTACCCGGGGCTCGAAACCAAAGGCTGTTGGTCGTTACGTGAGATTTTTTAGTCGGTAGGAGTCCGGCATAGCATCCATGATGGATTTTTACTCACGTTAAAAAAAAGGATATTTATTGAATGAAGCTAGTTTAAGTTCCTTACTTGCTCGTAGCCTGCATTCAGTGCTCTTATACAATTGATATACCAAAATTTCGAGAATCAAAGTCTTATACAACATGATCTCTTATCTCAGGACTCGACGCTTTATCATGTCTCAGGACCAGCAATGACATAAGTTGACGTCATGGCATAAGATACCTCTTTGTGGAATTTTTAACATACCTACTAGCGTTCCAGTGCATGCTTAAGCACGCCATGTTCTGCTACATTGCTGACATGTTCTCGACAGCAATATAGCAGTTGTTAAGCTAAGTTAAAGCCCTTATGGGTTGCTTAAAAAATTTACACCTGCGTCCGTCTTTTTCAACTCTTAAATAGGCTCACCAACTTTTACGTGGGACGAATACAAAATGATGAAATGTGGTCATAATTATAGCTTGCCTCTACATACCTTGGCTTGGGCGATAAAAGCTTGATATATAAATTATTTAGTGCTCAATACTAAAAAAAATGTTTTAGTCATCTTGAATCAGATAATTTACTAGGCAACAAATGGATTGAACGGGAAGATTTATATTCTGAAAGATCAACATTGTAAAGCCAATCACATTATTCCGGGTGTACCTGCAAGAGTTAAGGTAAGTAATGGAATATTGTATGACTCACGCAGTTACAAGAAATGTATGAAGGTTGCCTTGTGTGTAATGTATGATTGTGTTATATATCACCATAGAACCGGTGTTTATCCTCACACTTTACGACCGGAGTGCACATAAGGTATAGTCTAGTAGGGACTTTAATATGAGTATGCTCAGATTTTGGAATTTATCCCTGCGTCAACATTCTCGAAATATTTCCTTAATGTAGATTTTATTTTGCTGGACAGGCAACTTAGGTGTAGAACCTCGGGTATTGCACACGTTTATAAATAAATAGAAGATTATTGCAACAGTCATCTTTTTCAATAACTAAATGAAATCATAATCTCGCCAATAAAGGTCACATATATATGTACTACCCGTTCGCTCTAACTTTGCCGCTGGCGTAGAGGCGTATACCTACCCGAATTTTAAATTAGATGAAGTAAATTGACAGTAGCTAATGTCACTTTGTCATAGAAAATAAGCAACATTGTATGAAGAAGTGACATTAGTAGCTGTCAATTTACTTCGTCTAATTAAAAATTCGACTTTAGTATGGAGCCGAGCGGCAAACTTAGAGCGAACGAGCAGTACATATTATGGCTAAACCTAAACATGCAACAACACACCTTTCAAAAGCTGTGAAAGCAAAATGAAAAATCTTAAAGAGACTTTATTTTTATCATTCCACTGATTGTCCGCGCGGGCGCCAAGTCCATAGCGTGGCACAGTATAATTCTACAAATAAAATAGAAAGAATCTTTATACGGTGACGACTTTCTACCGGTTGGGCTCATAGTAACTCATTTGCAAACTATGATAATATGCTCTATCCTTGCCTGCCACCTTATTGGAATAAAACTATGAGAATATGATCTATCCTTGCCTGCCTTACTGAAATGAAAAATTTAGAAAATTTTAAAAGAAATGTGAGAGATTAAATCCTTATCTCGAATACCTAATGACTGCACAAAATAACTTGTTACGTCTTTTTTTGTTATACTTCTAAGTTCAATACTTTGTAATTCCTTTCAATAAATGAAGGCGCATAAAAAGAATTGAACCAGACTGGACGTTTTCATTAAATTTTTACGGCTTTCAACCGCTTTTCAAAGTTTTTAGAAACTCGATTGTCGTAGCGTCTACGAAACTTCCTTCGTACAACTTTCGAATTTGTTGGACTGGTCCTATCTGCGATAAGTCTTTTAGTTGAAATAAAATATTTTTCTTGGAGTTTTGTAACATTTTTTGTTACACCAATTTATATAATGAATAAGATTAAGGCGGTATTTTTATTGAGACAATGAAGAGGAATAGGGTGTTATTTTATTTGTGTCACAACTTTTAGTACCTATCTTATTAATCAACGCTGAGCCCTACAGATATAAATGCGAAAGTGTGTATGTCGATGTCACGCTTTAACAACTGAATGTGTTAAAATATGGTGGAAGGATAGAATATAACCTAAAACAACACTATTCCTATACTATCTACGATCCCTTAGGATGTGAAATCGGAAACAGAATTCTACGCAAGCGAAGCTACGGTCTCCATCTAGTCTATAATAATCATCTCCTATTTATAGTTTTGCACATGCTAACTAAATAGCAAGTTGATAGAGAGAAGCAGGAGAACTTGAAACAAAACCAACTACCAAACCTTATGTACGAAACAACTTCTACAATGATGGCCATCATTATGTATTATGGTAACACAATTATTATACAGAAACACAAACAACAACAGAAAATAAAACATCGTTTAGAACAAGTTCAAACTATTTTACGTATCACTCTTCTTCAAAAGTCTCATGTATCACTATTCTTCAAAAGTTTATAATAAGGTGCCTTTATATAAAGGCATCTCATTATAAACTTTTGATCGTGACAGAGAAGAAGGATCTAAGCTAGAATGTTCTGTTGCTAAATGACAATCAAAATATTTTTACAGTATTTTCTTCAAAGTCTGCATATTCTATGAATTTAGTCTTTGAAGTAACTATTTATGGTTGCAACTTCATCAACAAACATCTGATTAAAAGAGTTTCAAATCGAGTATGATACAGAAGCAATGTATAATTTCATTTTAAGTGTTTGTATAAACGATGGGCTGTTTATTTTGGCTTAAAACGCTACAGTGTAAACCAATGACAGTTTCGAAACTGTGTAGACTGAAAATTCGTTGCAAAACATTTTCGAAGTCGGTAAAAAATTTGCTTTGCACATTTTCTCGTTTGTGAAAACTTTGCGTGTATGAGTAAAGCAAATGTAAGCTGGCATGAGTAAAGCAAATGTAAGCTGGCATGAGTAAAGCAAATGTAAGCTGGTATTAACTTTAAAACTCTAGTGTCTCATACTATAATAGTAGTTTATGACACTGTTGCATAATAAGGGTTCTTATAACACGAGTGTGTTTTTAAAAAAACGAGCCGTAGGCGAGTTTTTTTATAGTATCACACGAGTGTTATAAGACCAAGTTATGTACAGTGTCATACACTACTTTATCTACTCTCATACTATAATACCTGATTTCATTTTGTTGTGATATATAGTTGCTCCTTGATTTCGCCGGTAACAGGTTCATGGTCATGTTTGACGCAGTTTCCAGAATGTCTGGTGGTGTACAATTACCACCATCCTCGCTTTAAGACATGTTTTTACACAAAAACTAATTTATTTTACAGACAAAACCAAACTTTGTTTAATTTAAATGTAAAATGTTGGCGCCAAGGCGCAAACATCGATTGCGCATGCGTGTTTCTTTTTTTTTTTAGGCTGCGGAGACCATAGATTTAGGATTTTTCGCTACTCTGGAGACACAATTTTTTTTTTAAACTAGAGGTTCAAACTTCTTTTTCAGCTGGAGATTGTTTATGGTGTATCGTAATGATTAAAAAGTTTTATTATGATATAGGTGTCCATACAAGACCTGTATCGTAATAAAACTTTTTTTTTGGCCTGTGCGTAATGTTTGTCATAATAGTATTGATTTCAATTTTATAATCTTTGTATTATAGTATCAGAGTAGATAAATATTTTTAATGACGATAAACTCTATAATAAGTCAAAAATAAATATTCAAAAACATTTTTTACTTAACGCTCTGATCCCAAAGTAAGCTAGTAATCATCTGTTTGTGTAATGGGTACCAGACCATGATATTAATAGGTTCTTAGTTATATATTATTATGCTTATTATGACCCAGACTTTTGAGACTAAATATTTATGGATCACAGAAAAGAAATGTCCCATGGTGGGTGGGAATCGAATCCACGAGCTCGTGATCCGCAGTCTGACTTTACGACTTCTAAGACCGATGAGGCGGTCAGTATCTGCCTTACAGTAGCTACCTAATTTCAAAACTTTCTGTAATAAACTGATATTTTCGACCAACAATCTGTACAATCAAGTTTACATTGAAATTACTGTAAAATATATCCAGGTAAAATAATATTGTACATTCAATTTAAGTTCGTCGAAAGTCATTGAATTAATGTTACATTTTCAAAGTTTCACGTCTTCAATAATATCGTACAGAACTGCTATCAATAACAGTCCCAATTTTAACTTAAGACTGCAGCAACCACATAATAAGACCTGTGGAATATCATTAACATTACTACTAAGTGCGAGAAATGCAGTAAGGAAAGAGGTCTATGTAGAATGGACAACTCATGTAAAGAGTACAATGAGTGAGTTTAGCATAATACGGTCCATTGAAGTTGCCAAAGCAACTACGACCAATGTGCTCTGCAATTTTCTTCAGTATTTCGTTTGAAATGAGAACAGGGCTTAAGCGCAAGGTTAGAGTCAGATTTTTTTTTTTAATTTTAAACTATGCATGTCTTAGACCCTTAGATCATCTAACCTTAGACCATATATCACGCGACTAGCCTTTGCGAACCACCGCATACAAAAATATTCTGCCAGTTTTCATAGCGGGTGAAGGGGGAAACACAAAGACATATAGCTGTTGTGTGTTAATTTTTGAAGTGAAACTTCTTTATCGGCGTTGGAAAAAAATTTGCGTCACGTCACGTCACGATTTTTGGTTACGCGCCATCTTTGTTCTGTTCCCCACCACGGTGGATTCGAATTAAGAGTAGGTACTTTAACCAGGGATAGCATGTCATTTAAGGGTTTTTGGACTTTTGGGCTTTTGGACTTTTGGACTTGTGGATGGGACATTGGTACTTTGGGTCTTTGGGACTTTGGAACTTTAAGACTTTGGGACTTTTGAACTTTTGAACTTTTGAACTTTTGAACTTTTGAACTTTTGGACTTTTGGACTTTTGGACTTTTGGACTTTTGGATGGGATCTTGGTACTTTGGGTCTTTGGAACTTTTGGACTTTTGGACTTTTGGACTTTTGGACTTTTGGACTTTTGGACTTTTAGACTTTTAGACTTTTGGACTTTTGGACTTTTGGACTTTTGGACTTTTAGACTTTTAGACTTTTGGACTTTTGGACTTTTGGACTTTTGGACTTTTGGACTTTTGGACTTTTGGACTTTTGGACTTTTGGACTTTTGGACTTTTGGACTTTTGGACTTTTGGACTCTGGGACTCTGGGACTCTGGGACTCTGGGACTCTGGGACTCTGGGACTCTGGGACTCTGGGACTCTGGGACTCTGGGACTCTGGGACTCTGGGACTCTGGGACTCTGGGACTCTGGGACTCTGGGACTCTGGGACTCTGGGACTCTGGGACTCTGGGACTCTGGGACTCTGGGACTCTGGGACTCTGGGACTCTGGGACTCTGGGACTCTGGGACTCTGGGACTCTGGGACTCTGGGACTCTGGGACTCTGGGACTCTGGGACTCTGGGACTCTGGGACTCTGGGACTCTGGGACTTTGGGACTTTGGGACTTTGGGACTTTGGGACTTTGGGACTTTGGGACTTTGGGACTTTGGGACTTTTGGACTTTTGGACTTTTGGACTTTTGGACTTTTGGACTTTTGGACTTTGGGACTTTGGGACTTTTGGACTTTTGGACTTTTGGACTTTTGGACTTTTGGACTTTTGGACTCTGGGACTTTGGGACTCTGGGACTCTGGGACTCTGGGACTCTGGGACTCTGGGACTCTGGGACTCTGGGACTCTGGAACTCTGGGACTCTGGAACTCTGGGACTCTGGGACTCTGGGACTCTGGGACTCTGGGACTCTGGGACTCTGGGACTCTGGGACTCTGGGACTCTGGGACTCTGGGACTCTGGGACTCTGGGACTCTGGGACTCTGGGACTCTGGGACTCTGGGACTCTGGGACTCTGGGACTCTGGGACTCTGGGACTCTGGGACTCTGGGACTCTGGGACTCTGGGACTCTGGGACTCTGGGACTCTGGGACTCTGGGACTCTGGGACTCTGGGACTCTGGGACTCTGGGACTCTGGGACTCTGGGACTTTGGGACTTTGGGACTCTGGGACTCTGGGACTCTGGGACTCTGGGACTCTGGGACTCTGGGACTTTGGGACTCTGGGACTTTGGGACTTTGGGACTTTGGGACTTTGGGACTTTGGGACTTTGGGACTTTGGGACTTTGGGACTTTGGGACTTTGGGACTTTGGGACTTTGGGACTTTGGGACTTTGGGACTTTGGGACTTTGGGACTTTGGGACTTTGGGACTTTGGGACTTTGGGACTTTGGGACTTTGGGACTTTGGGACTTTGGGACTTTGGGACTTTGGGACTTTGGGACTTTGGGACTTTGGGACTTTGGGACTTTGGGACTTTGGGACTTTGGGACCTTGAGACCTTGGGACTTTGGGACTTTTGGACTTTTGGACTTTTGGACTTTTGTACTTTTTGACTTAATTTAAGGTGAGGTGAAAATTAAGTTTATGAAGAAGTTTCACTTCTTACGTGTGTACACTAAGTACACGCAATTTTTTTATTGTACAGTCAACTACAATGAAATGTACTAGTTTAATCATATAAAATGATGTACTGATGTACAGTGCTTTTTATAAAGCCAAAAGACCAAATGGTCTATTGGCTTGGCAGAAAACAATGCTTAAGTAAGGCGCATCCTGTGGTTAGATGATCTAAGATGCATGTACCTAATTACCATTCATATTTCATAGAAGCAGAGCCTTTATAAGTACTATATGTTCGTTCCTTGTTCAGACGTGTGACTGTTCTCAGTCTTGCTCAGAGACTTATTGCTTTAAAGCCAATCTCTATAGTTTTGTAGACTTTGAGAGTGGTCTGCAGTTCGCTGGTCGCATCATTGTGGCATGTTAATGTATAAAATAATAATTATCGCACGTTCGAAATTGCAAAAATAAAGTAAAGTACCTATTTAAAATGGAAAATGGGAATATAATTACACAAGAAAAATTATTTGCGCATAAATTTATTTAACAAAGTCAAACCCTTAAAATCAAATTTTATGCTTGGGTATGACTTGAATTCGCAGTAAATATAGAGGAACCCAAATAAACTTGAATCTATGTAAATCATTTCATAATCATATGCCACCCAATTAACATATAGAAAATACGAACATTAATATTTTAGGCAGACATTGAAACATTGAGATTTAATTTACAGTTATTTTCCTTAGCCAATGTTATGTAAATTACATTTTGTCGTTTATGCAAAAGGGGAAAATTGTTTTGAATTCAAAGTAAAGGTGTGGTTATCTCTGTCAGTCATTATAATAGGAACCCGAAATCCGAGTTTTGAAATGAGGGCTTTGAATGCACCCGATGCTAAGGTTCAATATTTATGTTAATGAAATATTAGAGACTAGCTGACCCGCGCAACTTCGTTTGCGTCACATGAGAGTGAGAAGGAGAGAGGCGTGGTATAATGTAAAGTGATATAATGTTTTCCGTCGCATTTACTTCCACCCGTCCTTTTTTGGTACGGATCCGACTCGCACTTGACCGGTTTTTATCGTTCACTTGACTGGCTACCACTGCAGACCACGATTATTGCCGTCGTCGCCTCGTTCATGTTTTAAAAGTTATAACATATGAGGGTTATTGTAAGCGAACCGTTAAAGATAGGCATAGACTTTTTTATAAACTTTTTATGAGGAACAATTTTATAGTACTCTTTTTTTACGTAACGTTAACCCAGTGTACGCCATGTAAGCTCTAAAAAGAAATAAATTTTCCCCGTTCTCAAAACATTATTTATGGCTGCTCCGCCCCTATTCGTCTTAGCGTGATGTTATATTGCCATTAACCATCCTCAATAATTTGACTATTAAACTGTAAAATATTTTTTGAAATGCAACCAGTAGTTTCTGAGATACTAGCACAAACAATCTCTTCAGTTTTAAAATATTGTGAACGGACTTTAAGAGATAGACAAATTAGGTTATTGTGAGTGAACCTTAAAAGATAGACATAATATGCTGTCGCGGACTTTTTTTGAGAACTTTTCAAGAGAAACAATTTTGTAATAGACAATTTTTACGTAACTTTAACCATTTACGCAGCGTACGCTTCGGAAGCTCTGAGACGTTTAAAACTGTTCCCCGTTTTCGAAACATTCTTGATTGCTGCTCCGCTCCTATTCGCCTTAGCGTGATGTTATATAGCCTATAGCTATCCTCAATAGATGGACTATCAAACTGTAAAAGAATTTCCGAAATCCAACCAGTAGTTCCTGAGATCCTAGCGTTCAAACAAACAAACTCTTCAGCTTTATAATATTATAGTATAAAGTATATAGTATAGTATGGATAATACATTATGCACTTTTTGCTTTACCACTTGTACTTTATTCCACTATTTTTATTATTATGACCGGTTTCGCTTCACAGCATAGTCAAAGATAATTTAACTGTTCATATACATACGTTTCTAAACACAATAACGTAAGTGTATGAACAGTTAAATTAAGTTGGAACTTGTTGTAACACATTATATATAATAATAAAAACTTTATTATAATAAGTTCCACCAAGTGCCAACAATCAAGAGTATTAGAGATAATCTTAAAAGGCAACTAATATCTATTACAGAACCAGTGTCATTCCAATCAGTATAAATTATAATAAATATCTTGAAACCAATTTCCCCTACTACCTAATCAATATCTTTTTACTGAATTCTGTTGTATCACGTATGGTTATAAAATACAATCACTGACGTATTTGGTAAAAAAAACCTACCCAATTTTGCTGTGCATCAATTAAAATTATTTGGAGTGCAAATAAAAGCTGCACAGCTGTATGTAAGCTTCTAACTTCAATTAGTTTTGGCCAGCACCCAGTTAGGATTTCCATTTTAGATAAAAATATCTAACCGGGCGGTGTTGGAAATTTCTATTTGAAAATTTGTTTTACTGTTTATACCTATATAATAGTCAGTTTAAACATTGCTGAGTTATGTTTACTAATGGTATTGAAACTGTGCAGCCCTTCCTCTTAATCATTTTTTATTCTGTAAAAAAATGATAATATCACACACACACTGTGTAAACACGTAAATTTTTTAGCTCTGATTAAATTATTAAATAAAATAAGTAAATACGCTATTTTCTTAGCTTTAATGACACCAAACTATTAACAATAGTTCATTCCTGCCAGTGAAGTGTTGTTCTCACTATCCTCAAAGAACTCAAAGTAAATAAACAACATCTAAAATATGGTTGAGTCTCTGCAGAGATCCATGAGTGGTTTGAGGGACTTCTTTAATAAAAGGATGGCGGGCTTTGAAGAAGAGTTGCCCAAGACTCAGGCCACAACGTCGGTCGGTGGTTTAGCGTCGGAATTTGCTTTATTCAAGTCATTTATCACAGATATCATGACTAACCTGCAGCACCAAATTGATGTCCTAACAAGAACCGTGGACACCATGGAAATGAGAGCTCGAAGAAAAATGTTGTTGCTTCATGGAGTCCCTGAAGAGCAAAATGAGAAGACAGCTGAACTCATCGTTAAGGTCACACAGAAGCATCTCGGCATTGCCTTGAGTGGCACTGATATCCGACGTTGCCATCGCATGGGGCGTCCATCTGGTGAGCACAAGCCGAGGCCCATCATAGTCAAACTTGAGAGCAAGGAGCTGCGTGACAGGTTATGGTTTGGCAAAACTAAGTTCAAGAATACGGGCATAACGGTATCGGAATTCTTGATAAAGGAGCGCCATCAGACTTTCATGACCGCAAGGCAGACATTTGGTATCTCGCAATGTTGGACGCGGGATGGCTGCATCTACATCATAGCTCCCGATGGACAGAAGCACCGAATCACTACACTTATTGAGCTTCAAAAGATCAGGCCTCAAAGTGAGGTAAGGCCAACACCCAGCCCAGTCGCTAAACCAGCAGCCAAACCTAAGAGAGCCGCCGTCACGCAACGAAAATAGGTACCTAACTTGTAACTTATTGACATTAGTTCGAGTAACTACTAATTCTATAATTATTATAATGTATTTAGTATTCCAACTTTTTTACTGGGTGTGACTACCAGTTTGCACGTATCTATTCTTCTTGTATTACTAAATTACTATTAACATTGTACCTTCTATTTGTAAGTTTGCTTAGATTTAACTGTATGTAAAGATCATATAAATTTTATGTATGTACTCTCAATTTCTCAAACATAAATAATAATAAATAAACTTCCCATCCCAATGACGTGCAAGTGTGACACTGACACTGACTGACATGACAGCATCTAAGTGAAATAGTTTTTTTTAATTTTCTATTAGATTTGTTTCTACTGATTGTGGATTGTCTGTGCTGTGTTGGGGTGGCACTCACCGACCTGAGTGGGCATCAAATTGTATACGGACACTGATTGTTGGTGGATATCCGCCTAATTTTGGTCCTAGTTTGTCACGTTATGAACTTAAAATAAAAATGTAAAACGTAGGTTTGCTGTAATTATTTTATTAGGCGCTATTAAGCGTAGGTATATCTGGTTATACTTAGGTCGGTATAATGGGTGTGTCCTTAATAGTGTCAAAGTAGGGGTAGTTGATGGAAGGAGATATGGTGGGATGTAAGCTATATATAAGCGTGCGCAATGGTAGAAGAAAAAAATCAGGAACTAACTAAAATTAATTTATTTTACTTCATACTGTCGAAGAAATTTTACATCAAAGTAAATTATTCTATAAAATATATTTCACTGAAATACCAGTGAGGGCGTACGTAGCCCAAGTATTTAAATAAAATTATACATTTGAAAACGGAAGCTCTGGTAAGCATCAATTGCGTAAATTTTATTAAGTAAATTAATTGTGGGTAATTTTCATGTAAAAAAAAAAGTATATTTTAAGTAAATTTATTTTATCAGGCAGGCGTTTGTGAAATTTAGAAAAGGGGGTAATGTTCTTTTGTATATTAAATGTTTTAAAATGGGGTTAAAAATAATAGTAAGGGAAAGTTTAGGGATGTCTATGGTTGAAGAGGGTGTATATAAAAAATATTGTTTGTTCTTTTCAGAATGAGCTTCCAAGTTTTGGATAAAAAAACTGCTTGTACTTTGATGTTAAAGTGGTCTTACGTACAATATTGTTATAGGCGTAGACCCATATTTTTAAATACACATATCCTGGAAGAAGGACGTCCCAACCCAGAAATCCGGATGAGTACTTAGTTTTAAGTAGTTATAAGTCTTATATTGTAGAATATTACAATAAAAGTAAAAATACTCTGTAATACTTGCATTATTGACTCCAGGACAAATTATATTACCTTACCTAAACTACTGAACCGCCTGGGAACTCCCGGGATCATTTCCGGACTTCCCAGAAGTGTGTCAAGTTTTCTGCAAAGGGACTGAAAATAGTGAGAGACGTCTTAAATTTGTACTTTAAAAAGTACTTAATATGGTACTAATTCGGGTGGCGCCACATTAGCATCAGGGTAATCCACCAAAATAATGGCTACTTATTTTTAGTCTTCATGTTTTTCTATGTGTAAATTACTAAAAATTTTTGTTATGTATTCTATCTCGTACAATGTAGAAATTCTCTATTTATGTTACTCGGACTGGCTTGTGTAGACGGTTGCTTTTAAGATATTAGGCTTCTGTGGATGTTCTGCTCTGGTAGACTTACAGTTTTCTGTAGATATTCTAGCCTTTGTTATATATACGCTATTTATTAATGCTTACTATAGATACCTGTGTATTTTCTATCAGCACAGCTGGCAGGTGGTAGAATAAAGTATTGAGTGTAGTTATTGTTTTAAAACTTTATAATATATTATTTTATTTTATATTTGTTAAGTATATTTTATTTTTATTTATTATATTAATTATTATATTTTTATATGTTTTCGAGCGACACTGAAAATGATGATTCTGAAAGTTTTCAGTCACTATCCAGCGTCAGCCTAGATAGTTTTAATAGTTTTGTGTCTCTTGGAGAGTTTCTTGATTCTCAGTTTTCAGACGTACCGAAGAATTTCAATGCGGTCCACATCAATGCCCAAAGCATCCCGGCACACATCTCTGATATGCTGACTACGTTTGACTGTCAGAACATCCATGCCATACTAGTTTCAGAGACGTGGTTTAAGTCTACCCACTCTTCCTCTCTATACTCCCTTCCTGGGTTTCAACTTATCAGAAACGATCGCTGGCAAAGCGGAGACAGGCGGGGTGGTGGTGTAGCTATTTATCTGCGCACATATTTTCCTTACAAAATTATTAGTATGTCAGCGCAACCTCCACCATCAGATGCCGGTGAACATCTGTTTCTTGAAATTGAACTCAATCATACCAAGATCCTTTTCGACATTTACTATTGTCACTGTTCAAGTGTAAAATTTTTTCCTTCTTTGGAAACCATGCTGGTAGATCTTATGCCTTCTTACAGCCAACCAATACAGATTAGCAACAATAATCATGGGTGACTTTAACGCTTGCTTGGTCAAAAAAGATTCTCGCACCTCTTCCTTTCATGCCCTTGCCAACTCCTGCAACCTATCCATTCTTACTTTAAATACAACACATCATTTTCCAAACTGCAAACCTAGCTTAATAGACCTGATATTAGTCTCTTCCAGAGAGCACGCCGTGAAGCATGGGCAATATCCAGCTGATGGTTTTTCGTACCATGACCTTATTTTCTTATCCTACAAAATCCGTGTCCCTAAATCCAAGCGAAAAATTCTCATGCAGCGCAATTTTGGTAGCATGAATCTAGAAAACCTCCGTCGGGATACGGATAGTATTGATTGGAGTTCACTTACTACCTCAAACTCAACAAATGAGCAAGTAAGCCTTTTCAACACCTTAAGCTCTACGATAAGCATGCACCAATTAGAGCTGTTAAAATGAAGCATCCTCCTGCCCCGTGGCTTACCGCGGATATAAAGGACCTCCTGCGAAAAAAAGCAGCGGCGAAGTTCAAATATAAAATAAGACCTAATGAAAATAATTATAACAAATATGTTTTAATTCGAAATCATTGCAATAAGGACACACCTTATTGCAATGATTTCGAATTAAAACATATAAAGAAATGCACATTCACAAGAATATTCAAAATGGAGACTCGTCTAAAGTGTGGAAATTTCTTAATTCTATGGGGGTTGGAAGAAAGCGACATGATACTATTCCGAAGGATCTTAACATTGATTTATTAAATCAACATTTCGCAGCATCGTCCAATTTTGATAGGACAACAAAGGCACTGACAATCGATTCTCTTTCATCTCTTCCAAAACCCAACCACCCGCCATTTGTCTTTGATCTCTTCACTGTTTGTGATGTTAGGAGAGCCATTACATCTATCTCGTCGAACGCAACCGGTGTAGACTGTATTAGCCGTCATATGATCCTCCCCATCCTTGATGAACTCCTTCCCATTATCTGTTATATCTTCAACTATTCCATCAGCAGTGGTGTCTTTCCTGCCGTATGGAAAGATAGTAAAATTATTCCCATACCCAAAAAAGCCAAACCGCATATTTTTACTGATTATCGTCCCATATCCATACTCCCATTCCTTTCCAAAGTTTTTGAGCGTCTTGTACATACGCAAATCAGTAGATACCTTTGTAAATATAGCCTCCTAAATTCCTTTCAATCCGGTTTCCGTCCCGTCCATAGTACTGCAACAGCATTGGTCAATATTACAGATGACTTCAGATCTGGTATGGAAGATGGAAAGTTGACAATCCTTGCATTACTAGATTTTAGTAATGCTTTTAACACCGTTGATTTTGATGTACTGCTTCATGTCTTGCGCTCTATTAACATATCTCCAACAGTGGTTGATTGGCTTCAAAGTTACTTGTGTGGTCGTCGACAACGTGTATGTATTGAAAATACTTTTTCTGATTGGTGTAATACTGTTGTTGGCGTACCCCAAGGCGGCGTTCTTTCTCCCTTACTTCGCTCAATTTTCATAAATTCGATCTCAACTCGTATTACTTCTTCCTACCACCTTTATGCAGATGATTTGCAAAATCGATGCGAAATAACGATACTATAACAAGAAGAAGTGAGACGGTCTCACCCAACTGCCCCTCTAACGTTTATTGTGGAAGTGAAAGTTCAATTCGATTGACGTTGTCATTTTTGTGTTATTTCAAACTTTGAACAGATGATCCACGTGACCTAGTGACGTAATTTAATGCAACAGAGTCACAGACTACAGACACGAGTCTCGCCATAAGCAATCCATTTTATAGAGAGGGGCTGATAAAATTGATTTTCGGTCATGAACCGTCAAAGATAATTATTGTCAACATTCGGATATGGTATTGAAAAATAATTGATATTTGAATACATGCTCAGAGTAGTTATTTTCAGGCTCATGTGGAATATATTTTAAGTAGGTACTTCACTACCCTGCTGTAGGAAAGCAATGCTGCTTTGTGGTGGGCTCTAAGCCTTTAGCAAGGAGCTAGAGTCTAGCCCGTTGCTAAACACAACTACAACGTGTTTAGTGAATAGTCTAGCCATTAGACTATTCACTAAACCACTGTAGCTGTGTTCCACTTTGCTTTAACCGGGGCCACAGAACTGGCCAAATTAGCCCTAGTCCATTTCAATTATGTCTAGTAGTAGTGATACTATTATTGCAAATTGTGAAACGATGTCACCCTTAAATTTCCGTCCATGTATTCAAGTAGCAATTCTAACACATTTAAATTAGTAGACTTGCCCTAAGAGGTTCAGTCACAGTTTCTTGACAACGGATTACCCCGGGAAGGTGTTTCCTTGAAGATATTAAAACAGTTATTAATTGACCATCGCTCCAGTACAAAAGTAATGCTATAATTAATTGATTAAGTACTTATTTGAAACAATTTGTGGAAAACAGTGAATAATACTTTTAATAGACGTGTATATTTAAGAGGACTTAATTTTATTATCTCCTATTAACTAATAATATTGAACTTTGTAAGTCAAAACTTAAATTTAATTTATCGACAATCCCAATGAAGCCCAACATCTGTCAACTCTCGATTCGCCAATAATATTTCAGTTCTTGCGGTTGACAAGGATCAGCTAAGTTGACAGTCTGGTATTGCATTGTCTGTAATCTAAACATGTCCAAAAAGACTTCATTTAATTGTTGTTATATAAATCTTGTCAATTCATCTAACAACATAACATTTTATTATTTATTTTATGGTCCGAGATCTGGCTGGAATTTTTAGAGTAAATATTTAAAGCAAGTTATTTTCTAAGGGTGAAAATTCTAAATGGATGCCGACTAAAACCTCACAATGCCTTACTAACTGTCTACGGCTGGGTGTCCCGGGTAAGCCCACGGAAGGATTTTGCAGGTTTCCTAGCAGACTTTAACTACCACTGCGACTTCGCCTAGAAATTTGAAGCAAGCTGAATTCCTGTCTCATATCTCTCTTTAAAATTTCTGTGGCTGATTTAGCCCCACTCCTCACCAGCAGGTCTGAAGTTCCGTGTTGAGGTAATAGGAGAGATATTATGACATGTGACCAGTTTTCAGCTAGCCTCAAATACCTACCTACACAAAGTTTTTTTTTCGACATAATGCAATCTGGAATATAATAGTTTATAAATTTATTGAATTGAAATGTATTTCATATACATTTCAAAAACTGTTTCTATAGTTGACCAAATATTGGTACAAGTTATGTTCGAAACTGTTTAAGAACTTGACTTTACAATTTAACAAGTTTGTTAACTTGTGTTGCATACTTATTAAATTCTACGCCAAATGCCAAATTTTTAATATTTCAAAACTTACATAAATAAGTAAATAGTTACTGTACATTTTAAGCTTCGAAACAGTTCGACAACTACTAGCAGCGAATGATAAATTTAGATAGAAATAATACCTATAATCAGAGGGCTGCAATAGATAGATTATGTGCGGGTTCGAATGATTATTTTCGGGAGAGCAACGAGGCATGAAACTATTGCTTATTCGAAACATATTATGCTCGTTTGAAACATTTAACTCATGTTTGAAGGATTGATTAATTTGATGGTTTAGAATTACAGAATGCTTTGGTTCGGGCACTTACAGTTCAGTTAATATTGCATTGACTGAGGAGTGCTGTAAATTTGTGTGTTACGTACGAGCGTGTTTATCGTGCGTTCGTGCGTTAGTGGGTCCGCACTATTTGGTAGTACTCAAATCATATTACAGAATGGTTATAGACGTACTCCAATTGATTGACTGGTGACGGGTTTAGGTGTACCGTAAACCGTTTTTTTTCGAGTCTGGCAACACAATCGAACTGTCAAAAATTTTAGCTCTCTAAAACTATTTTTAAAATTAATTAGATAATTAGTATTTAAACAATTTTTAACCAACTAAAACCAATATCATCGCATTAATAGTGTCCTAAAATAGTCAGATAATTTAATAAAAGTGTTCTGTCCGTGTATTTTGGTGTAAAAAGTGACGAGTCAGGTACCCGGTTTTTTCGAATGTTGAATGTTTTCTTTTTCACGTAAATACATACTAAATCGACTGTTTCTCGTGAGTAGAATTATTATACTTGTATAAGCGTTTACTCGACGTTGACGACGGTCGGTGTATTTGCGTAAGTACATAAAAATATTAAGTATAATTTTATTGCCGGTACATACATAACCTTGTTACTTCTTACCATAAACTGTACAAAGAGCTCCATCATCAATATAATTCGCGTTTAATTGCACTTTCTTATTAATAATATGAATACCCGTAGTCGCAGAGCTCTCGGCCGCCAGCAGGAGGAAACCAAACTTCAGTTGGTGTTGCTGGAGCTTAAATGTAAAACAGAGCTCTGTGAACAGTTGGAGAAGGAAAGAGAAGAGAATGAAAACTTATTGATAAACGCTCTGAATGACACAAAAAAATTAAAATGCGAATTATCAAAACTTCATGTTAGTTATGATGACATTGTTGCGGAGCGGGACCACCTTCAGTCAATAGTAGATAGTTTCCAAGAGTGCAGTGACGAGTATGAGAAAACCTTGAGGAGGACTACCTTTCTGGAACAGGAGCTAAGGGATGCCCAGGGACAGATCTCACACCTGGAAGAAGCTGCTGAGAAAGTTACTGCTCAACAAACTGATAATCTTTATAGTGAGTTAATGAGTGGTATCCCGCAGTTTATTCCTTCTGCAAATTCTGAAAACCTGGACTTGACTACTATAGATCTTACAGGTGACAGTCCATATCAACAGGACAAGTCGGTTTTGTTTTGCAGCAGAAATAAACTAAAAAAATATCTTAGAATTAAAAAGTTTATACAAAAATCAAAAAAGCAATTAAAATTCCATAAAATGTTAATCAAGAAGTGTAAAAATATAGGTTCTTGTTTAAAATTTAGAGAACAAGCTAAATTGTCAAAGTTAGAGCTGGAACAAAGCTATTTAAAATATTGCACTGACACACAAAAATTAGAATCAAAAATACAAAGTTTGCAATTTGAGCTACAATATATGACTAAAAAATATGAATGGTCCCTTAAAGACTTTACTAAATGTTCTTTAACCATAGATAAGGTACTCAAAACATCAAATGATAACACTGAGCGCCTTAATTGTTTCCTAAACGACCACTCATGCAATATTAACTGCCCTAAAGCAATTGAGCCGGTGGAGGCTCAGGGCGAACCGGTTACCGCTGAGCCCCAAGCTCCCATTACCATGTGCTCACCCAGTACATCAGTGGATATATTGTGTGACAGTGTAAATAATAGTAATAGTTGTACTAAATTAATTGTATTTAGTGATGATATTGGTACCAATCTTAGTTCATTTTTAAAACAAAACTTAAATTCAAGTTATTACTCGGTTATTAATAATTGCTATCCGGGTGCTTCATTAAGTGACATTATGCAAAAGATAATAGAATATAAATTTGACGCTAACAGTAAAATAATAATTTTCTGTGCAAACAGGGGCAAAATTTGCAATGATGATTTGTCCCTATACATGAATTACATCTTAAACTTAAATGCCATACAAGTTGTAATGTTCACACTTCCATTTATAAAAGATGTGCCAGATTCGGAAAATTCATTTAAATATAAGATGAATTTACGTTTAAACTTAATAAGTCAGTATAATAATAAATTTAATGTAATTGACTTTAATTCTGTATTTGACACAAATTTGTCACATAGCAAGTATATAATAATCACAAGGGTAGGTATTGTCTACCCAATTATTATAAAAGACAAATAGCAAGTTTGCTATTCAGTTATTTTTACTCTTTAGCCAAAAACTTGGCTGACAAAACTGCTTTATTTGAGCAGAGTAGATTTAGGACTTTGGAATCTGTTCCAAGTAATTTAAATTAACTTCTGGGACAACAGAGGAATTACCCTCTAGCCAAAATTGTAAATTGATAGAGTTGAATTTAATTGCAAACCATAACTATATCGGAAACTGTCCTCCGAACAAAACTAAATTAAAAAATGTTAATTATATCAGCCTGGTGCATTATAATATTGCAACATTAACGCAGGTCAAAGAGTTTGAATTGGAACTGTTCATGAGCTCAGAAAATATTGAAATTGTTTGTCTTACAGAACATATGCGTAAGGAGTATGAGCTCATGTTCAGTTTCAGTAGTCACCGGGTTGGTAGTGCGTTCTGCAGGGTCAACACAACACGGGGGGGTTCGTTGATTTTATTAAATAAGAAATTAAAGTATAAGGAACGGAAAGATGTTGTGTCCCTCTCTGTAGAGTGTACAGTTGAAATATCATGCGTAGAATTGGAGCAATTCATAGTAGTATGCGTATATAAACCTGGAGTCTCACCCTTTTGTGAGTTTGAGGAAGTAATGGATAAAGTGCTATTTAAACTTGGAAAAACTAATAAACACCTAATAGTGTGCGGTGATTTTAATGTTAATATACTTATAAATACGCGTCAGACCAATGATATCTTAAATTTATTTAAATCACACAATCTCACTAACTTATTTTTAGAGCCTACTAGATATTGTGATACAACAGCTACTTGTCTGGACAATATATACAGTGATATGTTGCCAGAAAGTAAGAGTATTATAAATAAGATAAAATCAGATCATACTGGGCAAATAGCATCTTTCAAGATCACAAGAGAAAAAGTTAAAAGACGTAAAATATTATGTAGACCAGTAACTAGTGGCCGCTTGGAACGTATGCGAGTTGGACTTTGCAATAAACTTCCATTTTTAGACACTGGCTTAGATCCAAATGTAATGTATAAGTTATTTTTTGATTCCTTTTACAATGAGTTCAACTCCACATTCAAGTCTAAGGAAGTCACAATCGGTGACAGGCCAGCCTTCAGTGAATGGGCCACTGAGGATATACATAAAAGTAGATTAAAACTGTATGAACTATACTCAGAAAGACAGCTTAATAGAACAGATGAATTTCTAAATTATGTTAAAACTTATTCAAAAAAGTTTAAAGCAGACTGCTTAGCGGCCAAAAGAGAGTATATAAGTAATAAAATTATCAATAGTGTAGACAAAGTTAAATCTACTTGGAAAATAATTAACGCAGAAAGAGGCCAAGCAAAATCAAATGATAATAATTTTAAACTTAAATTAAATGGTAACATAATTACAACAGATGCCGAAGTCGCTAACGAATTTGAACAATTTTTTTCTCGTATTCCAGTAGATTTGACCAGAACCCTAGGTTCTTCTACCCCAATAGCAGAATCCTTGTTAAAAGCAAATGTTCCTTGCTGTAATGAAATATTCAAATTCAGTAAAATTAGTTTACACACTATCATAAAAACTTTTAAATCTTTAAATATTAAGAAAACGGCTGACCTCTGGGGAATTTCTGTACATTTAGTTAATTCGTTAATTGAAATGGTTGCTCCTGAATTATCAATAATATTTAATAATTGTGTTGATAGTGGTGTGTTTCCTGACTTAATGAAGTTTAGTAAAATAACTCCTCTGTTTAAATCGGGTAGCACCTCGGATCCGTCCAATTTTCGTCCTATTTCTGTACTACCCACGTTTAGTAAAATCTTTGAAAAGGTAATGCTTAATCAAATGCAAAATCATTTTAATACAAATAAACTATTCCATACTAAACAATTCGGTTTCACGCGCGGTCGGTCTACCACGGATGCTGGAATCAAATTATTAGAGTATATATATGAGGCCTGGGAGGAGTCGTATGATGCTTATGGTGTATTCTGCGACCTATCTAAGGCCTTCGATTGCGTCCAGCATCAGACTTTAATTCAAAAACTTGATCATTATGGGATCCAGGGGACGGCCTTGGATTTAATTAGTTCTTACCTAAGAGATAGAGTACAGAAAGTAGTTATAAATGGTAAACAGTCACATGGTTCTGCTGTAACAATGGGGGTGCCTCAGGGTTCAATTCTGGGACCTTTTCTATTTTTAGTGTACATAAATGATCTCCCTCACCTTATAAGAGACGATCACGAGGTAGTTTTGTTTGCTGATGACACATCTTTAATATTTAAAGTTGAACGTGGACAATGCGATCTTGACGAAGTAAACAATGCCCTCTCTAGGGTAGTCCACTGGTTTAACGCAAATAATTTATTGTTAAATGAAACTAAAACAAAATGTATTAGATTCACCTTGCCAAATGTTAGGCTCGTTAACACCAGTATTAAGATTAGGGATGATCAAGTAGAATTGGTCGATGAAACTGTCTTTCTGGGCATAAAGTTAGACTCCAACTTGCAGTGGGGGCCTCATATCGAGAAAGTCTCGGGCAGACTGAGCTCTGCAGCCTATGCCGTTAAAAAGATCCGACAACTGACAGACATTAGAACAGCGCGTCTTGTCTACTTTAGCTATTTCCACAGTGTCATGACCTATGGCATACTATTATGGGGTAACGCTGCCGACATCGAATCTATCTTTGTGTTGCAGAAAAGGGCTGTCCGGGCTATCTATGGTATGGGGATTCGGGAGTCATTAAGAGAAAAGTTTAAGGATATCAACATACTTACTGTGTATTCACAGTACATATATGAAAACTTATTATATACTCATAAAAATAACAGTAAATTTATTAAAAATAGTGATATACATAATCTAAACTTAAGAAATAAGAATAAATTGGCTGTACCTAGATTTAGGCTTAATAAAATAAGCAATTCTTTTGCGGGCAATTGTATTCGAATGTACAATACATTGCCGACAGCCATAACAGGTTTGTCAGTTAATAAATTTAAAAAACTAATAAAACTTAAATTGTGCCAGAAAGCTTATTATAGCATTAAAGACTTTCTAGAAGACAAGGCTGCCTGGCAGTGACACGAATTGCTCCTTTCTACATAAAAAAAAACTGTATTAGATACTAAGATACTAGAAGAGAAGGGACCAGACTGAGTTTCTTGGGGTGTTCTTCTCAGTCTGTAGTATTTCCGAACCCCCGGTAGAGTCACAAAAATTTTGACAAACCTAAATAATTTTTTTAAAAATTTCAAAGGGAATAAATTTTATTTTATTTTATTTTATTTTATTCTATGATGTGGGACCGACAAAAGTACTGGCAAATTAATTCAACGTTGTCTACCCCTCTAGAATATAAGCGTGATAGTATTTTAGTATTGTATATTATTTTTTGTTAAAATGACTATAGCGCAAGTAAGATTTCATATTTTACTTAGGCCAGCAATCATGTTGAACTTTAGTTTCAGACTAAAACTGTGTAGTATTAATCTTTGCTACAACATCAATGAGGTGTACGAAATTCTCATTTGAGGTTAAATTTTTCCGTTTAGCAGTTCGAATACTGCAAAGTTTTCGTATTGAACTTATTAACAGATTTTGCATTCAGTCAACGGTGCAGAGGTTAAATGATGCAGAAAATTGCATATTCTATATTTGAACTTATTGAGTTACCTGTAAAAGCTTTTCCTTTTCAATCTGTATTTTTTTCTTTTTACGGGATGATCGCTTTAAGACTTTGCGCGAAACTCATTAGTCGCCATCATATTGCTTATAAATGTATCAAATAATAGGTCTTTACCTACGTAATTGTCGTTTTTGCATTACTGGCTATTTCAAATAAAAATATTTTTTGTTTGGCTAATTTGCTAATGCTAATTTCAATATTTTTTTAAACATGGAATTCATTTTCCAAAAGTAGTAATTTGTTTACTGATTAGTGTGACGTTTTCATCGCATTTCAATCTTTTCGTCATCATAAATACGTTAAAAATTCGAGTAATTATAGAATATGAGTATCGTCGTGGCAGCAACGCGGCACGAGCAGCACGCAACATCAACGACGTTTACGGAGCTAACACTACACCACAGCACCGCTTGTTATTGGTTTGCTCGCTTCCGTCCTGGAAATTTCGACCTGAAAAATGAACCACACGGTCGTCCGAAGACTTTGGTCGACAATGACGAATTAAAGGCGATTGTGGAAGCTTCCACAATCGCCTTTAATTCGTCATTGGTGCTTTGGTTTGTAGTGTTAGCTCCGTAAACGTCGTTGATGTTGCGTGCTGCCTGTGCCACGTTGCTGCCACCACGATACTCATATTCCATAATTACTCGAATTTTTAACGTACCTTTACACAATCAACGGCTGAATTAGCAGCAGCTTTCGATGTTAGCGTCAAAATAATATTGGTCCATTTGCTTCAAATTGGCAAGGTAAAAAAGCTTGACAAATGGGTGCCCCATGAACTCAATGATCGCCAGCGCGAAGTACGCGTCGAGACATGTCTTGCATAGCTCAACAGACACACAAATGAAGGAATTTTGAACCACATTGTAACTTGCGATGAAAAATGGAGTCTGTTTGATAACCGCAAGCGCTTAGCAAGTTGATAGGATCCTGGTTCACCTAAACATTGCCCTAAACGAAAACTAACCCTAGAAAAGTGATGGTCACTGTTTGGTGGTATAGCGCCGGTGTGATTCATCACAGCTTTTTATAAAACGGGGTTAGCATTACTGCAGGTGTGTTCTGTGAAGAACTGAACACAATTATGGAGAAGCTGGCACATCTCCAACCAGCGTTGGTCAATCGCTCGTCTCCGCCGCTCCTGCACGACAATGCGCGACTTCATACTGCACAGCAGACGGTCTACAAGTTGCAAGAACTAGGGTTGGTCATCCGCCATACTTACCAGACCTTGCGCCTGCAGACTACTACTTTTTCCAGAATTTGGATAACTTTTTGGCGGGAAAGAAATTCAATACCCGAGAGTCAGTACAAAATGCCATTGAAGAATTGGTTGCCTCCCGGCCAGCTGATTTCTTTAAGAATGGCATCAATAAACTGCCGCTGCGTTGGCAAAGATGCATTGATTGCATCGGTGATTACTTCGATTATTACAAATAAATAATACAGGAAATCAAAAAAGTTAATTTTTTCATACATAACGGCAATTTCATAGGTAAAGAATATAATTATATTATATTATCTGTAAGAATATCTAAACAAAATAGTACATTTTCTAATATCAATCAAATTACCTTCTCTACTACATTCAAAAGTGTTTACAAAGTCGCACCAAAAAAGGTTACTACTCGAATTCATTGTCAAAATGCTCTCATTTTCTTATCCTTAATTAAAATCTCTTGTGGGCTCGCAATAAACATAGCAAACAATTACCTTAGTCAACAGTTTTAAAAGCTATTAACTGAAATTATTTCCTCGAAAATAATAGCTATCTTCCTTTTAGTACAGGGTTTTGGTGCTTTTGTAAGTGACTGTTTTGATGTGAATTTTTTACGGACTTAGTGTGAATTAGATTACATGAAACGAAAGAGTGTATCAAAAAAGAGACAATATAACCTGTGTTTTTTGCTACTTCAAACAAAATTAAATTTATTAAGTAGGCACCTACTCTTTTTGTTTTATTATCGCGAGGAAAATCCTACAGTGATGCTATGCCGGACTCCTACCGACTAAAACCGACCGATTTCATTGGGAACAATTATAGGAAAGGTACTCGAAAGATTGATACATCCGGTTCTTAAAAGTAGTATTGTTATAGATGATGCCCAGTTTGGTTTTCGTCCTGGACTCTCAACGGATGCAGCGATATTTAGCTTGAAAAGTACAGTAAACTATTACGTGAGTAGACATACATCAGTATACGCATGCTTTCTAGATCTCAGTCGTGCTTTTGACCTTGTCAATTTAGATTTACTGTGGAGAAAGCTTACAACATCGAAGGTCAACGGGAGAGTTGCGAATCTGTTGAGATTCTGGTACGAGAACCAGGTAAACTGTGTAAGATGGGGTGACTCAAGCTCAAGTATTTTTAGGCTAGAGTGCGGAGTGAGGCAAGGGGGGCTGACTTCGCCGGACCTCTTTAATCTCTATATGAATGATCTGATCGAGGAGCTGAGAGGTACCGGGTTAGGCTGCCATATTGGAACTACGAGTATGAGTAACTTTAGCTATGCTGATGATATGGTGCTTCTCAGCCCTTCGATTAGTGGGTTGAGAAAATTATTAGGTATATGCGAACGTTATGCAAAATGTCATGGTTTAAAATACAACGTTTCAAAAACAAAGATGATGGTCTTCAGGGCTGGTAGAGGTCCGGTGAATGTGCCGCCATTGTTCCTCAATATTCAAATTCAAAATTTCCAAATTGAGAGAGCGGGATTGTTCAGGTACCTTGGACATTTGCTTACAGAGGATCTACGCGATGATTCAGACATAGAACGTGAGCGCAGGGCATTATCTGTTAGATGCAACATGCTCGCGCGTAGGTTCTCGAGATGTAGTGATGCCGTAAAGTTGACGCTGTTTAGAGCATACTGTCTATGCCTATACACGTGTCAGCTTTGGAGCGGTTACACTGTGCGCGCAATGCGTGCCATTAGGGTACAATATAATGATGCATTCCGCATTCTAATGAGACGACCAAGGTTCTGTAGTGCATCCAGCATGTTTCCGGAGGCAAGAGTGCCTGATTTTTTCGCTATCATAAGATCCCGTGTGGCATCATTCTGGAGCAGTCTGCGTAGCTCGAGGAACGGGATCCTCTGTACGCTGTGTGGGTGCATGGACAATCCCATCTTCAAGCATTGGATTGACGTGCATCGCGAGCCAAATAGGAAGTAGCGTATACCAAGTCATTAGAATTTCTTGGAATGTATTTTAAGATATTTTATTATGTTTTTATTCTAACTTAAATTTTATTGAATTCGATTTTAATTTTAATTTTTAATTTTTATGTAATGAATTTATATGTATGAATTTTATTATTGTATGTGATTTTTATGGGTAAATACCTGTCAATAAAGAGATATTATTATTATTATTATTATTATTAAAAACCAACTGCCTACGGTTAAGAGCCCCGGGTATGCCCTCGGAAGGTTATCCCCAGGATTCCCAACAAACCTTGGCAACCACTGCGGCCTCAACTAGGGGGTTTCGGATACTATAAGAATACTTTCTTATGGGGCTGAAAAAATTCAAGGTAAGAAAATGTTTCTTTTTAGGGTTTCGTAGTCAAATGGCAAAAACGGAACCCTTATAGATTCGTTTTGTCTGTCTGTCTGTCTGTCCGTCTGTCTGTCCGTCCGTGTGTCACAGCCACTTTTCTCCGAAACTATAAGGCCTATGATATTGAAACTAGGTAACTAGATGTATTCTGTGAACCGCATTAAGATTCTTATGTAAAACTGGAAAAAAATCAGTCAATTTTGGGGGTCCTCATACTCAGAACTGAAACTCAATTTTTTTTTTTTCAAATCAAAACCATACGTGTATGGTATCTATAGATAGGTCTTTAAAAATGCTATGAGGTATCTAATATCATATTTTTCTAAACTGAATAGTTTGCGCAAGAGACACTTCCAAGGTGGAAAAATGTGTGTCCCCCCCCCCCTCTAACTTCTAAACTAAGAGAATGATGAATCTAAAAAGAAGATATGATGTACATTGCTATAAAAACTACCAACGGAAATTGGTTTGAATGAGATAGAGCTGGTAGTTTTTTTTTAATACGTCATAAACCGCAATTTTCGGTTAGAAAAATCACTACCACTGCGAACGTGTTAAAACATCAATCAAAGTTACAACAAACTATAAGAACTTTTATATTATGTTACTTGCTGCTACGAAACCCTTCATGGGCGAGTCCAACTCGCACTCGGCTGGTTTTTTATTTACATAGAATATTTATTAAAAGCGTTCCAAAAAATTGACAGCATAGCCTACACTTTTTCATGCCCTGTGTGAAGAGTATGGAGTTGTTTTATTGTAGTACTGTTGGTAAATAGTATCAAATTTTTCAGAATAGACTTCTCGTCGAGTAGATTGTTCAACCTGGTCCAATAATTCAGGGTTCATAGGACATTACTCTATTATATTGAGAAAAAATATTGATTTCATTCTTTTACGAAGTAATATTAAAAAAAATCATCACACATACCGCTAATATTTCATCCATACAAGAGATCACGTTGCAATGACCCTGCCTTTAGCACTATGGCACACAGAATCACCAGCGTTCCCAACACTAATCTGAAAGCATTAATCTTAATCTACCTTGAAAGCAGCTCAGCAGTCAAAGCATAGTCTGTTGCTTTGAGTAAGTACTTCGTAATGTTACTTAGCCTTATCGGATACATGTGAATACTGTACTTAAAGCTTTGTACCAATACATCAATGTATGTTACTACGTCGTCTGTAATGTAAGTAAATACGAAATGTACAGTAATGCACTATATAAGCTATTACCCTATTTATGAGATGACATTGCAGTATTAGTATAATTCCAAGGCTAACATAATATCTCGGGACATCCTTCCAAGGGCCTCCTGAACGTAGATATACGTAGACACTGGTGGGCCACGCATGGTTTAAGCCGGTAAGAGCCCGACCAAGTATCCATGGGGCGATTTCTACAAGTAAAAAAAAAGTGTGAGGCTAATATCGAAAACCGTAGAGATTTAGGAAAATTGTTAGTAATACATTACTTGAGATCACTGTTGATCATTACTGAGCTTATTCCGTTTGATATAAATATGAATAAATTCGTTCGAACGTTAAATCCGTGAAAATCTGGATAAATTACACAGAAATTTTATACAGCTACTCTAAAAGACAAAAAATATCTGGATAAATTACACAGAAATTTTATACAGCTACCTACTCTAAAAGACAAAGTAAATCTGGATAAATTACACAGAAATTTTTAACAGCTACATGTAAATTCACAAACAAACCAACATATTTTACTGCAAGACAATGAATACCTTCATTGTCTTGCAGTAAAATATGTTGGTTTGTTTGTGAATTTACATGTAGTATTCAAAGGAAAGCGGGGACAAAATTTAAATTCCGTGAATTCAATTTCAAATTGAATTAAATACCGACATTAATGAAATAAATCATTTACATTCCTGCCGTAAGCCATTAATTATTTTGTCAGTCAGTTTACCTGAGAGTAATATCCGTAATTATTAATTTCCGTTCAGATTTTTTGAAATTTACCGGTCACCCGGGGATTCAAAGGAAAATAGATGAAGTCTGGTTGCTTATTTTCCCGGAAAATCTGTGTTAATTTATTTTCTGCAACTCAATAATTTTACATTTCCTTCTAAATCGCCGAATAAAAGGTTTAGTGTTAAAAATTCAATTTATTGATGAAGTTACCTACAACGTGGAACGAATATGCAATGAGCACAATATTGTTGACAAGTAATAAATATTTGTGTATATTATACTATCTTCGATGTTCAGATTTTCGACGCTCTACAGATCTATTTTATGCCGTATAGATATAGATATCGACGTAGGTAGTACATACTATACACAACGCCGTCTAGCTCAAATTAAGCTCTTATAAGAAGTGTGTGTGTGTGTAAATTACATCCAGACACACAACGAATAAATTTAGAAAATACTCATCGCAGAAAAGGTTTGTATGAGATAATATTTTAAAAATAGATTTGGACTAAATTGTTTAAGCTCTCCTAATTAGCGTAATGAAGAATTACAACTCCTTTCATAAACTTTCCTCCGTTAATGTACAGTAAAAGATTCGTAGATATGTTTCGATTCACAGTTTCTTTCGTTCTCAATTTACAAAATGTAAGAACGCACAAAAAGGTTGGAATAAACTAAATTTGTAAATGTGTGTTAAAAATGCAAACAACTGGAATCAATCAAACGATGATTAGTCAAGTTTAAAAATAGAATGAAATGAAACAATTGAACTGAAATACAATATGAATTTAAATTGCTTTACAGAATGCAAAATATGTAATACAAATTGTAGCAGTATTCACTATTAATATGAAAATTAAATAGGTTGCATGCAGATTTTGTCACACTTAATAGAAAAACTTACTGTTAGAAACTAGTTCCGGAAAACTTGACCACGTTTAATAATGAAATAAATCGTCTAAGTGCGCGTCGAAAAATCAGGAAAACTAAAAAGTACTTAGGTACCTATTTTATACAATGATAACACGATTTACAAATTTCACTACCGTTTCCAAACGGAAGCCTCAATAAATAAATTCACCACGATATACAAAATTGTAAAAGCGTTATCAAATCGAATCTAACGGTTAGGCAACAATATGAATGTAATTCCCGTCCGGCGGGTGGAGCGGACAAAAATTTGATTTCCTTCAATTTACGTTCGGAGCGACTTTTAAAATATCCCCTTTGAGCATTGACAGGGTTATGGATGTACGTAGATTTTTTTGGTGGTTGCAGTTGAGGGTTACTGATGCTCTTTCAAAATATTACATTTACAAAAATTTAAGTGATATTTGTTTTTACTGAAAACTACTTTCATGAACTGTTACTACTGATCGATTTCGATAAATAGGGGTTAGGGGACATTCGTCCCACTATGGAACTGGCCCGAGTACCAGTTGCCCCCTCTCAAAATTTGATAGTGGTCAACTGGGCCCACATCTGTTTTGGTTCCAACCAAGTGAAGGGCGTTTAGGCGCAGAATGTCCAGTTCGCAAAATGTCCAATATTCATCATAACGTTGTCCATGTCCCAAAATGTCTCAATCCCACAATGTCCATATATATATACCGGGTCCGGTGGGTTATAAAAAAAATAACCACGAAAGTCGAGGTGTTAACCACAATAAGTGAATGGTTAACACCCAGCGACTCAGAGTACCTCGACTCGGATAGGTTAGGTTAGAAGGCTAAGGTGGGAGCGAAGCGGAGCGGAGCTCCCGCCTTAGCCTTCGTGGTTATTTTTTTTATAACCCACCGGTATACCGGTCGCCCATCCATGGACCGGCCATGGTGAAAGTTGCTTACTACCGTGATCGTTTACAGAACACTGAGTCCGCGAGGCCACGAGCGCTTCTTGTAATTATTAATTACAAATTTAAAAAATATGTCTAGGCACTTTTACGCGTAAATACATTTATACAAGAACTCTATTGCATATCTAATTTCTGTAGATCTTCTAAAGCCTTATAAAAAAATTATTAGAATGTTTGTCAATATTAGTGGTTGTAGGGTAGTTCGGGAAAAATTATGTAGTAGGTACCTATGTCAAATGTTTTCTTAACTACACTACTACAGCGTAGTAACATTTGAACCGCAAGCAGTGTAGTAGTTTAAAAATTAAATTATTGTGGTAGTTTAATCGATCTGATTGCAAAACGAGGTGAGTTTTAGGAATCACTTTAAATAATTTCATGCAACGAAAGTATTGGGTAGTATTTCAATTTTAACTTTTTTTTAGAATGGCAGCAGAATCTTCTACCAGCAATGGTTATGAAATTATAAAATCTCAAAGAGGAGGTGATTTATTGTTACGTAATGGGTACCGGTACACTACAAAGCGTTCTAATGCCAATGGTCATATTGTGTGGCGCTGTGCTAATAGAAAATCATCATGTACAGCTGTGTTAGTTACAAACCTGATGATAATTATTAAGGAACAAACTCATCAATGTCAATCAAATGTCGTTGGAAACTAAGTCAAAATAAAAGTAAACGATATCATGGAAAGATCAGAGACAGAATTAACACCTATGCCTATGTTGTAATCAGAAGCAACCGACCAGCTTAATAATGATGAACGTAAATTTATTATGACAAATCTCCCAAATTATCAAAATATAAAAAAAAACTTTATACAGGCACAGGAATCGAGCACTAGGTGTTAAAAAAATAAGATTTTTTAAAGTCAAAGATGTTTTGATTCCAACAATATTTAAAAATTTTATTTTAGCGGATTATTCGCATAACAATTCCAGAATACTTTTGTTTGCAAGTACAGACGCTAGAAGTGTTTTAAAAAAAGCGAAACATGTATTCTGTGATGGGACTTTCAGATGTGCAACACCACCCTTTAAACAATTATATACCATGCACGCGGACGTAGGAAGTTCCGAAGAAAGTAACAGCATCGTGCCTGTAGTGTACTGCTTGCTCCCGGATAAAAAAAGGAATACCTATGATATTATGTTTAGGCTCATTAGGAGCAGAGTTCCAGAGTTTGACCCAAACACATTTACGACCGATTTTGAAGTTAGTGCTATGCAAGCTATTACAGCAGTATTTCCAACAGCAAAGACGCAGGGGTGTCAATTTCATTTTGCGAGAGCTTTATGGAGAAAAGCCCAAAAAACTTGCACACTTGGCACCTCGAGCCTCAAAAAGTCACCTCAGCTGAGGGCTCACGTGAAACGGTGTATATCACTTTCTCACCTACCTCAAGACTATGTGAATGACGGATGGCTGTATAACTTGGGGGAGAGTGACAGGGACTCAAAAATTGATTCCTTTAATGATTACTTTCACTTCTTACCCACCACACTACCAAGCCACACTACCGGTAGTGTCGTGGGGAAATTTCTTTCCCTTCTACACTACCAGCTAGTAGTGTCGCGGGTAATTTCTAAAAGGTCTTACATCTCCGTTCCCATCGACACTACTATAAGATACCGCACTACCAAATACTCTACCGGTAGTGTCGTAGGGAATAATTCTGCACTAGTAGCCCTTTTTACCCACTACACTACCAAGCCACACTACCGGTAGTGTCGTCTCCTCCGGAGCAAAATGTGCAAAACGCAAAATGACTACCACACGCAAAATGTACAAATTGCAACAAATGAAGACCGATCTCCATTTGTTTTACCGATCTTCATTTGTTTTACCGATCTTTATTTGTTTAACCGATCTTCATGTGTTATGTCGATCTTCCTGTTGTGTTTTTACCAAGTAAAACACAGAACTAATAATTTAATTGAAGCCTGGAATGCTAGGCTTAATAAAATGGTAACACCCAAACCAAACATTGCTGTTCTATTAAGGTCCCTTCAAAAAGATTCACGTCATTATTTTGGTATACTAAAAAGAAACGGGTACATATCGAAAAAAAGAACTAAAAGTAAACGATCACAAAAAAAATTTGATCGCGTTCTGCGAGAATTAATAGATAATGAAATAAGTTTAGGACATTGCATTGAAAAACTAACTAACTAGAATTGTTATTTATCAATGAATAGCGTTTTTAGTTTTGTTTGTGTGTTTTTGTTGGATTATTCCCAGTAGTTCCGCGGCAGTAGTTCCGAGACGGATCTTTTGTATTAAAGTTGATTATTAAACTGTTGGTTTGACTAAACATACTTGTTTTTCTACATGGCAATATATTTATATGTATGTATTAATATATATATCTATGTAATAAAAAAAATACTGTATAACTTACCAATATTATAAATGCGAAAGTTTGTGAGTGTGGATGTTTGTTACTCTTTCACGCTCAAACGGCTGAACGAATCTGTCTGAAATTTGGTACAGAGATACATTATAGTCTAGAATAATACATAGGCCACTTTTTATCCGGAGAATAAGTTCCCACGGGAAGAACAAATTTTACGCGGGCGAAGCTGCGGGCACCAGATAGTAATATAATATATAAGCCACCTTTCGCTTGGTTGGAACCAAAACAGATGTGGGCCCAGTTAACCACTATCAAATTTTGAGAGGGGGCAACTGGTACTCGGGCCAGTTCCATAGTGGGACGAATGTTCCCTAACCCAAAAATAGTTACGACATTTTAATTAATTCGAAAAAAAATAAGTAGTACTCCGCTCAAGAAATGCTGAATATCATTTTTACATAAAAAACTTTTACCCTTTCCAGACAGTAATAAACCAGGTTATGACTGAATATACAATCAAAACTGATTTAAAATTCTATATCCAACATTTTTATTTTCAATAAAATAAAATCTCAACGGAGTGATCAAATGAAGACTAAGACTGGTGCTGTTTTTATTAGCAGCATATAGGTAACTTTGTATGGATTTTTACGAGGCATCTGATGTACACACAACTTTCATTAGCTTTTATAACGAAACGTAATAGGTACATCACATATTATAATATCGGGTTTTAGAATAAGTCTGGTAGTATACTGAGCAACAAATAAAAGAAATATACATCCGAGGCTATGCTATACATCCACTATTCATTAGTATTTTTTACACTTTCGTACATCTATACTAATACTAGCTGACCCGGGATGCGGGGTCCTACTAACATCTTAAGGACCCCAATGGGTCGGATCCTCCTCGTGGTGCATCCTGGGCAACGGAGTAGCGACCACTCCCCTTCCTCTGTGGGGGAGTTGTGCTACTCTGGCTAATTCCGGCCGAGGCGGGAGTAACCCACCTGTGGGTTGCTCGGTGGTGTGTGTTGCTGCCGGCCGTGCCGTTATTCACGGCCGGCAGCAGCAATGATGGGTCGCCGTCGCTTCGCCTCCTTTGCTGGCGAGACGATGGCGGCAAAGTGGGAGAGGCACTGCGTGGGGGGCGGGAGTTTGGGTAGATGCTCCCGCCCTGCCATGCAGTTCGGGCTGCCGGCCGTGAATAACGGCGCGACCGGCGGCAACAGTGCTGGGCCGCTGTCACCTCGCCAGTTGACGAGGTGATGGCGGCAAAGCGGGAGGTGCACTGTGCGGAGGAGCGGGAGTAACCGATAATGCTCCCGCTCTGCCGTGCAGTTCGGGGGCGCCGCGGTGAGGAGTTACTGCGCGCCCCCGATTGTTTCTTGACCGTGGGCGTAAGGTCGGGGGACCCCGCCCACCAATGGTCACATGGCGGTGGACACCTTTTCCGTGTTCCAGGGGTGCCCATTAGCGCACGCCTGCGCCAGCCGCTCTCTGTCTCCTCTATTACAGAGGGGCGCTCGAGAGCGGTGCAGGCGTGGACTTCAGCTCCTTAGGGAGCTTTGGGGAGCCGCCCATCTGGCTCCCCCGAGGAGAGCCCCGAATAAACGGGGCGCCCCTAGCCGGGTCGACGTGAATAATCTTTTGATATCCCTCGGCCCGGCTAAAGGGTGAGGAGGAACACCGCGGGGTTTAGTGGGTAGGACGGTCCATTCCGGACCGGGCCGGGAGTCCCACACACCATCCCAGCTGCCCCCGCAGCTGGGATGAAGGCGCGTAAATGCGTTCCCCGCGTCAACAAAAAAAAAAAAAATACTAGCTGACCCGCGCAACTTCGTTTGCGTGATAAATGAAGAACCGCTCGACCGATTTTGTGCAAACTTCACGTAAACCATGTAGGTACCTACTAAATAGTCCAAACAAAGCTTAAAAAGTTGGTTTGAATAGGTGAGCCCGTTCTTGGATTATAAAATTACAACGAAAAGTGGCATTGATTACTAAATTTAAAGATGAAAGATTTGATTGTTTGTTCGTTTGTTTGCATCGAATAGGCTCCGGAACTACTGAACCGATTTGAAAAATTCTTTCACTGTTGGGAAGCTACACTCTTTGCGGTGAACATAGACATATTTTATTTCTGTATTTTCGAGGGAAGGGGAACTACGCGGGTGAAACCGCGTGACGTCCGCTAGTAATAAATATTTATACCAATTGCTGTTTGGGAACGGACAGCGCAACTTGTGCAACTGCTGTTGAAATGTTTTAAGCCCATAAAATTTGGCTTAGCGACCATCATGTTACTGAAACATTCGTAATCAGAAAAAAACCGGCCAAGTGCGAGTTGGACTCGCGCACGAAGGGGTTGTGCCTAAAAACAACAAAAAAATCAAGTTTGATGTCCATTTTTTTTATTAATAAAATTATTAAAATTAATGAAAATATACATCTCGATGTTTTGTGAGCATTTCAAGCGTATACTTGTTGTCGATGGCAGAAAAATCATATTTGTTGTGAGCCCCCTAAATCCCCCACTTTTTTCTGATTTTAATAGTTATTTTTTTTAAAGCGGCAACAAAAATACATAAGAAAAGGGTCCTGTTTTTTACCCTTTGGGTAGAGAACCTTAAATAACAAAATTTAAACCTCTGCGACTATTTTGGGGCTCTACAAATTGACATACCTATAATTGCATCTACATGTCGAATATGACGCATATGTTCGAAATTACAATATGCCATTTTCCTTTTTCGGAGACATATGAACAAGTTTTGTTCGACAGAAAACACAATACGAGACAAAAATTGCACTTTGATAGACTGATCGTTAGGTAGACCTTAAAAAATCTGTACTAAAGATTACAATTATTTTCAAAAGAACTGATTAGGGCCGTTACGTATGAGTAATAGAATAATAATATGAGCTAACCTTTCATAGGGTTCCTTGCTTCAAAAGACAAGGATACAACCCGAGACATTTCGTCTACTCCCACCTGTTCTGTTGAGTAGTTCTGCCGTCCGTCCGCGTCTTGTGTAATGACGTGATTTGACCTCCTAATAACGAATATCATAACGAAAATTGGCGCAAAGGTCATTTTGAATTAGAAAAAACGGAGAAGAACCTCTTTTCGTTCGGTGTGCATGATCGCGTTTTCCTAACCGATTTAGACTAGTTTTTTAGCTTTCACAATACGTCATTACACAAAATTTCAGATTGACCGGCGGTATGCGCTTTTCGGAAGTTTATCCCAAAAAACCCTTATTGGATTATTTGGTTAATATAACGTTTGTCTCGGGACTATGCTCGGAATATAGCAACTCAGTCTTCATGAGTCACGCAAAATAAATCAAGTAGTATGAACTTTAAATTCAAACTAAAGTGCTTACCGCGCAATAAAAATCTACTAAAAAATTAAAAGTGTATGGTGGGGGATTAAAAGAGTGACAATAGTCTGCCTTTTTCCTATAGCTACAATAAAACATAAAATCTGAACCTTTTTCCTTCCCTAAGGGAGATCGAATATTATGCATTTCATTTCAAAGCACTGCATTCAAAGCAGCTCATCTGCTTGAGAACAATAGCTGCTATTATTAAAACCGTGCCGGACCATATCGATTGGAATTTCTCATGGAAATCTGGCTTTGAAATCTAGTCTAGAAATAGATTTTGTCTATTTGTGAAGTCACTATTTACGGCCAAATTGGTTTTATTTGCACAGCGATTGAAGAATACAAAATTTCTATTCAATGACGCGGCAGATAGAAACATTATAGTAACTATAAGTTGAATGGTTGTATATTGTATATGAATTAATATTTTATTTTTGCTTTCCGTGTTATAATATTTGGTATTATGTCAATTTTTTGAAGGTATAGGTATATTACCAGCGAACGTCTCGTGGTTACACCCGCGTAACTCCCGTTTCCGTAGGAATATGGAAATGAAATAGGTAAAGCCTATATTACTCTGGGTGAATGTAGCTTTTCAATGGTGAAAGAAAAATATTAGAACTATATATATTGAAATTAAAACAAAATCGACATTTAAGGCGAAGTGCAATTGTGTCTCAAGCGATTCGGAGGGGGTGAAGCAGACGCAAGATGTTCGGGACGCTCCGTGCGTCGGAAACGTTTTCGCGCGTTAACCCGTTCACTACGCAATTGAAATCATTGACAGAAGTACAAGTTTACGTAACAATTTTTTTCGCCCTGTTTAGATAAACCTCTTTAGATCTTCTACTCGTGAGCAACTACGTAATTGATTTTGATGCAATTTTTATCACTAACATGTAATGAAATTTATTTTCATAATAAGAATAGAACATAATACACTCATTTGCAAAAAAACGGGCACCTAAGCAATGAACCATTTCAAATGTTAATATTGCTTTGTTTGATAATTATAGGTAGTTTTATCCTCACAATTTGGTAAATTAATAAGAAAATAATCGTTTTCTTCAGTATTTCATAAAATTTTGTTACAATTTATGGGAAATAATGCTAAACCTCGCTAGTAGTGTATGTTCGCTAGTAGTGCATATGCTCATGAGGTAAAAATAAAAAAAAGTTTTTTTGTTTGTTTTTCTTTAATAAAGCAGATAAATGTTTAGTATCGAGTGTGACCCCCTCTAGCTAAAATCACAGCTTGAATTCGTCTGGGCATGCTAGCGAGTATATCCCGGATACTTGCTTGCGGAATACGTTCCCACTCCGCAGTAATCACATTCTTCAGCTCTCTGATGGTCTGCGGAGCCGGGTGTACTGATCTCACACGCCGTTTTAGAACGTCCCAGATATGTTCTATGGGATTGAGGTCGGGACTTCGAGCTGGCCAATCCAAACGACGAATGCCGACCTCTTGCACATACGCATTAACATCGCGGGATCGGTGGGCGCGAGCATTGTCGTCCATAAAAATCGAGTCTTGACCTAGAGCGGCCAATGCGGGTTGTGCATGAGGAATTAGAACTTCCGTTATGTATCGATGCCCAGTCAGTAAGCCGTTTTCAATGAAGGCTAACTCTGTACGTTCCATTGAATTTATTCCTGCCCAAAACATAACAGAGCCCCCACCATAAGGTGTGATTTCTTCGAAACATGCATCTGCAAAGCACTCTCCTTGTCTTCTTAGCACTCGCCGACGTCGATCTTCACCGAACAGAGATATCCTGGCTTCATCAGAGAACAAAACCCTATTCCAATCTTCTTGAGTCCTATATTCACAATTTCTAGCGAACCTAAGCCTGTGAACTCTGTGCTCACGGAGTAATTTGGGGCCGCGGGCCTGGCGGTGACTGCGTATATTGGCAGCGAGAAGCCTCCTCCTGACCGTCCATAGACTAATATGCACATTTCTTACTTCTTGGAGGTTGTTCTTAAGATCCACATACGAAGATTTGCGATTTCTCAATGCGCGACTCACAAGAAAACGATCATCCCGTGGTTGGGTACATGGTTTTCTTCCAGAACCAGGCCTTCTCTCGACGGAACCAGTGTCCTGATATAGCTGCCAGGTCCTTTGGACCGTCGAGCGACGAACATTTAGCCTCCTAGCCACGAAACATTGGCTGCAACCCTCATCAAGCAGCGCGATAATTTTGGTAGCTTTTACCACTTTATCTACCATTTTTGATACAGCCAAACAGCAATAAATAAAGCTTTGACAGTCAAGGATATGAAATTAATCGATAAAAATTGAATAAAAGTTGTGAAAGTCGATGTTAACTTTTGGAACTTCGCGCCAAAATTGTAGGATAAAAAGGGGTTCTCTGTAAAAATGAGCATCAAATGAAAATTTGAATTTAGAACGTACTTTTTTAAATACGACGGCATTTTTAAAACCGGACAGTAACGTGTACAAACGATTGAAACCTTTTTGGTATTGTATCTTTTTAAAGATGAATGAAAATCAAAACCGCCCGTTTTTTTTGCAAATGAGTGTATATTTAAGAAGTACTTCAATTTATTTTTTTACCTGTGACGATTTTTGCCAGGTTTATTGAAAAAGTAAGAATCTGCTGCCCCTATCCTTTGTTTATATTTTTTGGTACTTACTTAAAAGGAAAAAGGAGGGTTCTGTACAAAAAAAGACTGAAAAATATACCTGTATGGGCGCCCTCCTTAATTTATTTTTCTGTTCTTAGGATTCGTAAATTTCAAATGCCTAGCTATCGCAGTGGTGCATAAGATGACAGATAGATAGTCTCAGTAATAGGGTCGCGTTATTACAGATTATTTATACTGTTGGCACTTGGTGGAACCTGCAGCGCATATTGAATAACCACCACTTGTACTGTTTTACAGCATTTATTTACTCTACACCTGACCGCTTTTGCCTCTTCGCATTTTCAAAAGGCAATACTTTCTCCTCGTTCCATTTTTACCCTTTGGATACGGAACTGTAAAAACGGCCGAGGTTCAAGTTGGACTGGCACACTGATGAGGATTTCGTCACAAAAAAAATACGTTGTATGGGAGTAACCTTATTCTTTCTTTATCTAGTGTTATTATAGTTGTTACAGCGGTAGCAGAAACACATCTTTGAAGTGTATTACTGCCTAGTTCATGAGATACAGATGAACAAACGGACTTTGAAGTCTCAGTAATAGGGTCCCGTTTGGCTAAGAAAACGAAGAATATACAAAAACGAATATTGCTATTTGCATATATGCAAGGGTGTAAAGGAATAAATTTCGATACTAGTTATTTAAAGTAGACTAGGCTTTAGTCCTGTCCAAATGATTACCATTTCCTAAATTAAACATTCTACGTTTCACTTCGCATAGCTATTGCCCGCAGCTTCAGCTGTGTAGAATTCTGTTCGCGTTCCCTTCTACCATTGGGTCATATCCAGGGATAAAATAGCCTTTATGCTATTTTCTAAATTATCTTACCTTACTTAATATTATAAATGCGAAAGTTTGTGAGTGTAGATGTTTGTTACTCTTTCACGCTCTAACGGCTAAATGGATCTAGCTAAAATTTAGTACAGGGGTAGATATAGGCCTGGAATAACACATAGGCCACTTTTTATCCCGGCAATCAGTTCCCACGGAAAGCGGAAACGGGAACAAAACTAGACGCGGGCAGAGCTGCGGGCGTCAGCTAGTGTATAATATGTCCAAGAATACATTGCAGTCTGGAAAAGCATAAAATAATTATAATAGGCCATCAATTTCAGCCAGATCTGCTCAACCGTTGGAACGTGATTTTGTCACTAACATCTTCACAGACTTTCATATATCAAAATTAAATAATTCGTAAGTCATATTAAATCATCAGGCCTTTTCAGTAACATATATTCACAAAATCATCTTCTAGCGCTTAACATATAGGTACCACTATCCATTGAACATTGTATTACTAAGTTCAATGGATAGTGAGATAGTTCAAAGTTAGGGTTGTATTGACTGTATCGGGTTGTATGTAAGCTGTTTATTTTCAGTTCACTGTTGGTTAAAATTCAAACTGAGGTGACGGGAGGCTTCGAACCGTTTTGGCGCAGCGAAGAACCATAGCGTCCTTGGCTGCCTTCTATCGAATGTATCACGGCGAATGTTCTGAAGAGCTCTTCAACCTGATCCCACCCTCTCTTTTCCGATCCCGAACAACACGTGCCGGGCAAAGATGACACTCACACACAGTGGAGAGAATCTTCGCCAGAACTGAACGTTTCAAAAGATCGTTCCTCTGTCGAACTATAAAAACATGGAACGACCTGCACGCACTCGTGTTTCCCTCATCTTACAATCCCGGGTTCTTCAAGAGGAGCGTGAAGAGGCACATCACAGGGCCGCCAACTTGAGGACCACTGTCAGAAGTGGCCCCCAATCGCTAGATGATCCACGGCTTTCCATCAGGCTGGTGGTGACGTCAATTTGGCGAGCTAAATATAAAAAAAAAGAAACTTCTACTTACAACTTCAAATTCAATACCTACCTACATCAACTACGACACACGAGTAGTAAAGTAAGACTACGAGAATATCAACAATACGCAATACGTGCCCTGAAAGGTGTTATTTTCGATAGAAGAATACCAATTTTTTAGGGTTTCGTAGCCAAATGGCAAAAACGGAACCCTTATAGATTCGTCATGTCTGTCTGTCTGTCTGTCTGTCTGTCTGTCTGTCTGTCTGTCTGTCCGTCCGTGTGTCACAGTCATTTTTCTCCGAAACTATAAGGCCTATGATATTGAAACTTGGTAACCAGATGTATTCTGTGAACCGCATTAAGATTCTTATATAAAATTGGAAAGTAAGCAGTAAATTTTAGGGGTCCCCATACTCAGAACTGAAACTCAAAATTTTTCTTTTCATCAAAACCATACGTGTGCGGTATCTATAGATAGGTCTTTAAAAATGCTATTGAGGTTTCTAATATCATTTTTTTCTAAACTGAATAGTTTGCGCAAGAGACACTTCCAAAGTGGAAAAATGTGTGTCCCCCCCCCCCCCTCTAACTTCTAAACTAAGAGGATGATAAATCTAAAAAGAATATATGAAGTACATTGCCATAAAAACTACCAACGAAAATTGGTTTGAACGAGATAGAGCCGGTAGTTTTTTTTTAATTCGTCAGAAACCGCAATTTTCGGTTAGAAAAATCACTACCACTGCTAAGTTAAAACATCAATCAAAGTTGCAACGAACTATAAGAACTTTTGTATTATGTTACTTGCTGCTACGAAACCCTTCATGGGCGAGTCCAACTCGCACTTGGCCGGTTTTTATTGAGTTTAATTTATTATATACTCAATTAATGTTTATTCCTACTGTTATATTGTAAATTTAGGAGAATTGGCCCACTGATTTATCAGTCATTAGTATTATACTCGTTATGACATTGATTTTTATTAATTTAAATAATGTACATGTTATACGCTCGGTCAGGGCGTCACATACATGAGCGCATTTATAGGTGAATCTTCTGGCATTCATCTATTATGTGGCATCAGGCAAACTTTGTATTGGAAAGTATGAAAATGTTACTATAACTTATATAATACACCAAAGAAACTTCCCTAAACAGATGCGATATTTTTACGCTCTTGAGCTTAAGCCTTGAATACTTCCTTTTTTCGTTTTTTTTATTACCTATTTTCGTTACTACGGCAGCGAATTACGTCAGCGGGCGTGACAAAGTTGTATACGGGTGTCCTCAACGAAGCCTGTCGGCTGACTGAGCGGGCTCTGTGAGGTGGCTGATAGCGGCAAAATGCACTCCCGCTCAACAAAAGGTTTTTTTTTATTAAAACAATATGTTTTTAATTAATAAATAACTGCATAGGACCTCGAGGTAACTTATTAGGGACATGGAAATAAAAAATTAGTGTGGTACATTATATAACTACTGAATGAAATTGATTATAGTCAAGGCGGTCACAGGTAAATTTACAGATTCGAGGGAACTTTGGGATTATTTTCTATCGAGCCGAATTTACTCAATCGTGTTTTGGAGAACTGACATCCCTAGTCAATATACTTAATAATAATTATCCATTTAAAAAATTATGAAATCTTTGTTAACACCGTTGCAAAATTGGTTCGAAATATGTCAAAATTATGTATTTTGAGTCCCACTTCACCTTAAGGTGGCTCCCATACAACAAACGTGAATTATTGTTGTTTTTTAGTACGGAGCCCTGTTTTTTGGTGCGCGAGTCCGACTCGCACTTGGCCGGTTTTTTTAATACGTCGCAACCCGCTTTTCGCCTTTCATTCAATTAACTCAAAAAAAAAACATTTAATTTCATAAAATAAACCTTATGCTGCTATAAAACCCATGGGTGAGTCCGTCTCGCACTTGGCCACGGTTTTTTTACCAAATAAATGTTTGATTTAGCCCCTATTAACGGTAAGTACTAATTGTCAACTTTTGCACGAGTACAGGACTTAACTGTATACATGATGCCTAGATGGCGCTGTACCGAAAAATTACATCGCGGTATGGTTTCGTTACAGTTGGGCCTATAAATCTGATAGTATAGTGCTTCGCTTCCGACGAGTCTCCAAGGCCCAAGGGCTAGAGGCTCAAGGTAGAGTTTAGTCAGTAAGAGTCTGACATAATCACACGGCCGGCCGTGTGGTATAGGCTTGGGCATAATCGTTCACTTCGTGGAACTCGTTCCTCAACTCTCGTTCCGGAGTTGGAACGAGTTCCTCTAAATCGTTCCGACTCCCAGTTCCTTTAGCTCCGCGAACTAGAAGAACGGTCTGTTATAACTCCGACTCCACAGTTCCTTTAGCTCCATGGATTTGTGAATGATGTGTCTATCGATCCAGTTCCACAGTTCCTTTGCTTTGTCTCTGTGGATAGTGGAATGGAGTGTTTATAGAACTTGTAGTAGGTATTGTTAGCTTCGGTTGTACTAAGAACCGTAAAGAGACTTTATTAATAATAGTTTCTTACTTATTAAAATAAAGTTTTTGAACGTTCTTACCTATTTAATATTAGGTGCTTACACAACAAATTGGCGTTTTTCGTACTGGCCACTTTAATTACGATTTTCTCCTCTTTGGTAAGGAATTCCAAATTCAAATTTTCCCAGCTATTTACTCATGTATTTATCCTTCGATGACCGTCATTCATTTGTTTTTTTCTTCTGTTTTTTTTCTGTTTGCGTCACTCATTTTACAAAATGGAAAACTTAAAATATCGCATTATTTACGAGTACGAGTTCCGCCGTGGCACTAGTGCTGCGGAAACGACTAGAAGGGTGAATGATGTGTATGGCGGTCATGTTGCAAAAGAAAACACAGTTCGTTTTTGGTTCCAACGTTTTCGTTCAGGAAATGTCGACCTGCAGAACAAGCCCCGTGGACGGCCTGAGACTCAAGTTGATAATGAAGTATTGAAGGCTATTGTGGAAGCGGATCCATCGCAAACCACGTCCGAGTTAGCTGCAGGCTGCGGTGTTAGTGATAAAACTGTTTTAATTCACTTGAAGCAAATTGGGAAGATTAAAAAGCTTGAAAGGTGGGTACCTCACGAATTGACTGAAGCAAACCGGCAAAAGCGCGTCGACTGCTGCGTTACATTACTGAACCGGCACAATAATGAAGGTATTTTAAACCGAATCATTACCTGTGACGAAAAATGGATTCTTTACGATAATCGAAAGCGCTCAGCGCAATGGTTGGATCCTGGCCAGCCAGCCAAATCCTGCCCCAAGCGAAAATTAACCCCAAAAAAGTTACTTGTAAGCGTTTGGTGGACTAGTGCCGGTATTGTTCATTACAGTTTTCTCAAATCTGGCCAGACTATTACGGCTGATGTCTATTGTCAGCAATTGCAAACCATGTTGAAAAAGCTAGCGGCTAAACAACCTAGGCTGGTCAATCGCTCCACGCCACTGCTGCTTCACGACAACGCTAGACCACACACTGCACAACAGACGGCTACCAAATTAGAAGAGCTTCAATTGGAATGTCTAAAACATCCTCCGTACTCCCCGGATCTTGCTCCAACAGATTACCATTTTTTTCGAAATTTGGACAACTTCTTGCAAGGGAAAAAATTCAACTCTGATGGGGCAGTCCAAATCGCCTTCACAGATTTTATTGATTCCCGTCCGACTGGTTTTTTTAGTAAAGGGATCAATGAACTACCTATGAGATGGCAAAAATGCATAGAAAACAATGGTTCATACTTTGATTAATTAAATATATTATATTTAAAAATATTCGACTTTTTGTTCCTCCTATACAAAACGCCAATTTCATATGTAAGCACCTAATATTAAAAATATTTTACGCGTTGATGCACCTACGAGTTATATTTATTTAAACTTAAATCACACTCGCGCAGAGGGTTCCGTAGGCATCAATAACGGTAAAAATCAAGTATTTTGTTTGGGAGTCCCTTAAAATTTTTCTTTTTTTTAATATTTTTGCTATGATCTGTGATAGCTTCTGGAGAAATAGATCATGACATGTGTTAAAATTTAACTGTCTAGCTATCGCGGTTAATGAGATACAGCCTGGTGCCAGACGGACAGACAGAGACATGTGTTAAAATTTAACTGTCTAGCTATCGCGGTTCATGAGATACAGCCTGGTGCCAGACGGACAGACAGACAGCGTAGTCTCTGTAATACGATTCCGTTTTTACTCTTTGGGTACGCCGTACGGAACTCTAAAAACAATACTCTTGTTTGAAAACAAACAACTTACGTAAACAAATGGCACACTGAAATGAACTTCATCCCACGCATTTTAAGTCGAAAGTATTATAGCATGTAATGCCTACTAAAAACACCGCGACAGACGACAGTAACTGTGTAGTGTCTATCAACATATGACCAATCGGACTTCACCAAGGTATACAAATAAACCGCTGTGATTGGCGCGGCACAGCCGGAGCGAACGGTGAGCGAATCGCAGGGCATGTCAGCACGGCTCCGTCCGGTAGGAACGATATGAATCGGAACGAGCGTTCGGCGTATCAACTCCGACTGGGAGTTGGAACGATGGAACGATTTAACTCCACAGAGAGGAACTCGTTCCTTTCGTTCTTTACATCGGAGCAGTTCCTCGGAACGACTCACTCCGGAGTTACACAAGTCTAGTGTGGTACGCATGTAGCGTTCTCTACCTCCACCCCTCGCTCCCGGGTGGTGCCTTAGGGCTCAAAAAAAAAAAAAAAAAAACTTTCTATACTAATTACTTTTTACACTTTTCATTTTTTCATTCATAATTTTTTAAAGAGTCTGTTTAAAAAGACTCCGATTTGTTGAAAATTAGGATTGTGTATTCCCAAAGGATAAAAACTGGCCAAGCGCGAGTCGGACTCGCGCACGGAGGGTTCCGAATCCTTACCAAATAAATCGGCCAAGTGTGAGTTGGACTCGCCCATGAAGGGTTTCGTAGCAGCAAGTAACATAATATAAAAATTCTGTTCTTATACACGTTCGCAGTGGTAGTGATTTCACTAACCGGAAATTGCGGTTTATAACGTATTAAAAAAAAACTACCAGCTCTATCTCGTTCAAACTAATTTTCGTTGGTAGTTTTTATGGCAATGTACATCATATATTTTTTTTAGATTTATCATTCCCTTAGTTTAGAAGTTAGAGGGGGGGACACACACATTTTTCCACTTTGTAAGTGTCTCTTGCGCAAACTATTCACTTTAGAAAAAAAAATGTTAGAAACCTCCATAGCATTTTTGAAGACCTATCTATAGATACCCCACACGTATGGGTATGATGAAAAAAACAATTTAGAGTTTTAGTTCTGAGTATGGGGACCCCCAAAATTTACTGCTTTTTTCTAGTTTTATATAAGAATCTTAATGCGTTCACAGAATACATCTATCTACCAAGTTTCAATAGCATAGACCTTATAGTTTCGGAGAAAAGTGGCTGTGACACACGGACGGACAGACAGACGGACAGACAGACAGACAGACATGACGAATCTATAAGGGTTCCGTTTTTGCCATTTGGCTACGAAACCCTAAAAACGACAAATAATCATGTTTTTTGTATAGGAGTCCCCCCATAAATGTCTATTTTTTTTAAATTCGTTATATTTATATTAATTGAAATTACACAGCTCGATATTCTAGGAGTATTTCAAGCGCCTACTTGTTGCCGATAGTAATATCACACATACTATACGTATGAAGTTCCCTCTAAATATCGCACTTGTAGAAGAGGATCAACCCAAAATGTTCTTCTACCATAATGTTGTCGGTCAATACGCTGTTTGTACTCCTGCGAAGAGTAGACCTTGCACCCAAAAATAAAACAAAAGTGCGAGTCGGACTCGGTTCCGTAGCAGCAAGTTACATAAATTAAAGTTCTTGTAGTTCGTTGTAAATTTGATTGACGTTTTAACAAGTTCGCTGTGGCAAGCGCTTTATGACGTACTTATTTAAAAAAATGGTTCAAACTAACAGGTAGGCATGTCAGTGAATAAATTTAAAAAACTTATGAAAGAAAGCTTATTATGCATTACAATGACACGAATTGCTCCTTTCTACATAATTAAAAAACTGTATTAGATTCTAAGATGAATTTTGGGAGGGATCGGACTGAATTTCTTGGGGTGTTCTTCTCAGTCTGTAGCTTTTTTTTTTTTTTTTTTTTATACCACTAGAGTGGCAGACAAGCATACGGCCCCACCAGATGTACCGGTGGTCACCGCAGCCTATGGACGTTTGCAACACCAGAGGCGCCACAATCGCGCTGCCGACCCTTTGAAAACCTTCTAAGTCCCCTTTTGAAGAACCCCATACTGTAGGCGTTTGGGAAAACCGAAGCAGGGAGATCATTCCACAACCTAAGCGTACGCGGAAGAAAACCTCTATTAGATCTCACCGTGCTCGAGCGCTCAGGACGCAACGTATGAGGATGAACACCCTGTCTATGGCGAGCGGTGCGATGATAGAATGTAGCCGCAGGCATCATATCAAACAATTCTTCAGAGCACAAACCGTTGTACAGGCGGTAGAACACACACAGAGAAGCAAAGTCTCTCCTGTCACTAAGAGGTTCCACACCACCTGCAAATATGCCTCGCCTTTGCACCGAGTCAAATGGACGAAGCTGGTATTCGGGTGCCCCCGCCCAGAGGTGACAGCACCTACTCCATATGCGGACGCACTTGCGACTTATAGAGAAGCAGTGCTTGCGCCGCAGTAAGGTACCGCCGCGCCCTTCTGAGCACTCCGAGCTTCCTGGACGCCAGCTTGGCCATGCCCTCCAAGTGACTGCGGAACTGCACATCACTGGAGATGTCAACACCAAGGATCCCTATACTTTCAGAGATGGTGAGAGATGTGCCCTGAAATTGTGGCGCCACAGTGAATGGGGTCTTTTTTGCGGTGAAAACACAAACTTGTGTCTTGGTAGGGTTGAATTGGACAAGATTTTGTCGACCCCAATCGGACACTCTGGTGAGAGTAGCCTCGACTTCAGACACAAGTTGTTCACGACTTTCTTCCACTGCAACCCGAGAGATACCGGGAGAGCTAGACAAACCTTTTTTTTTTTAAATTGCAAAGGCAATAAAATTGATTGTATTTTATTTTATTTTACTAATTTTCGGTGGAAGTTTGCATGGCAATGTACATCATGTTGATTTATCACTCTCTTATTTTAGAAGTTAGAGGGGGGGGGGGGGGAGATACATTTTTCCACTTTAGAAGTATTTCACACGCAAACTATTCAATTTAGAAAAAAATGGTGTCAGAAACCTCTATAGCATTTTTGAAGACCCTAATAATATACCCTACATGTATAAGATTGATGAAAAAAAATTAGTTGTAGTTCTAAGTATGGGGACCCCTAAAATTTATAGCTTTTTTTCTATTTTTGTGTGAAATTGTTAATGCGGTTTACAGAATACATATAAATACCAAGTTTCATCAGCATAGGTCTTATAGTGTCGGAGAAAAGTGACTGTGACATACGGACAGACATACAGACAGACATGGCAAATCTGGGTTCTGTTTTTTGCCATTTGGCAACGGTAAAAACGTCTGTCTGACTGTCTGTCTGTCCGTCATGAAGCTGTATCTCAGAAACCGCAATAGCATGAGAGCTTAAATTTTCACAGATGATGTATTTCTGTTGCCGTTATAACAACAAATACTTAAATAAGAAAAATATTAATATTATTTAAGGGTACATCAAACGTGATTCTTTGCCGGTTTTTGGTACCGGTTTGTTTCTGTTATATTGCAACAAATAATTTGTAATTTTTTTGAAATTTATTTTCATTGCTATTACAACGTACATTTTATTGTAGGTACTACGAATGAAATATATTTGTTTACTTTGTGTTTAAACTTGGTATACAAAAATAAAATAAGTTACTTTCTGTATTCATATACAGAAAGTTGAAATCTTGTACAAAGGTATTCAAATTTATTGTTAGTTAAATAATGCTACCTACTTATGTAGGTAATTAAATGGTGGGCGTGAAATCGGCTACGTTTCAGCGAATAAAGGATGACTCACGCTACATCGTGCCGGGCCCGAGCCGAGTGTCGGCCATAGCTCGGACCCGGCACGGTCAACTTATAACACAATGATGTTAGTGTTACTCACCAACTAGCGCGAGGTAGCTATGCAGAGAACTCTTTCCCAGGGCGCCTTACTACAGAGATTCCAGTGTGCGTGCAAAGGTAGGCCAGGGCTCTCACGAAAACAGCCAGGTAGGGTGTACACACATATATTTATATAACACACAGTTCACTACAGAGACAATGAGATTACATAGATACAAAAAGCACAGACATACATAAGAATATTACAGATTTAGGTACTAATAGTACAGCACTACACTAATTCAGCGTGAGGAAGTAACTTTGGCGGCTAGACTACACATATTAGTATAGGTGACAAGTACTGGCCTGCGTTGTGAGCGTAGAGTGGCAGTGGCTGGTGGTAATGCCAGGTGTATGAAGACTGCCGGTTCCTCTTAAGTCACCTCGCTCGTGTAGTCCACGTGTTATTGGGTGTATTCAAATGTGGCTGTACAACTTTTCCCCGTACTAAAAAAACCCAGAATCTGGGTAGAAATTACAAAAGAACTTTGACAAAAAAACATCAACTGGAGTGACTAACATAAAACTTAGTAGCTCAGAAAATAAAAGCACCGAAGCCATCCAATCTCAAGAAACCTCTTCTAATTTTTTTATTAACCTTTTCTCTCCGATGTCAGTTCCCAAAAAAAACTCTAGTCATGTCCCATAGACTATAGACCGTTTTCTTGAGACAGCTGTTGCCACAGCAAAAAAAACAATCAATCGATCATGGCGCTCTCAAACGCTCAAATACATTGACAAGCCCAAGACCAGACTTGCCACATATAGAAAATAAATGTTACAACCACCCCCCCTTTAATAGTATTTCCTGCGGATATGACACGCTGGAAATACACAATAAAGAAAACAGAAAAGTACTGACTAATAAACAAGGACAACCAGCTATGTCCTTCAACCCCAAGCTGACTGCTACCATTACAATAACAAAGAAAGATCCTCCTATACACCTAACTAGACACTGACTCGTGTACCGGATAGGCTAAGTAACTAGAGTCTAATGCCCTTCATAGAAAACGAATGCTCCCTTTACTCGCTGACGATACCCTAACACTACCCAAGCTCTCAAGATATTGTAGAGTACTGAGGAGCGAATGAGAGAAAAACGCTCGGTGTGGTGCATAGAAGAAACTATAACGTGACAATTTGAAGTCACGTACACACATAGAAATACAAACAAAAGATTAAAATAGTCTTACATAATGATCACATAGCACTGGTTTAATAAAGTAGAGAAACAGTGCTATGTAGTTATGTTAGGTATTGGAGACGTTGGGTATTGGAGACGGCTCCTCCTGATACTTCAGGATGTCCTTGATATGGTACTCCCCAAGATCCCTACCGTCCAGATCTGACAGCCTATATACTAAAGGGGATCGTTTAGCAGTCACCACACATTTAAGGAACTTAGGAGCTAGCTTAGAAGTGAAGTTCTTGGCCTTGTTTGACAGGTAGAACGTGCGTTTGTAAACTATCTGTCCCACTTTCAGCTCCACATGCCTTTTTCTGAGGTTGTAATACTTTTCATTACGCTGGTGGGCAACATTCAAATGTTTCCTCACCTAGTCGTATATGCGTTGTATTTCTCTCAGCTTGACACCGAAGGCTGATGGATCGTCTACAGAGACTGAAGCAGGGTGGCACGCAATATCTGTCTGCCTGTATAGCACTCCATCTCCAATAAACTCCCTACCATGTACCAAGAAGTAAGGGGTGAAACGAGTTGCTTCGTTAACTGCAGTGTTTAAAGCGCACTGTATCTCAACCAAGAACGAATCCCATGACTTGTGTTGTGACTTCACATAGCATGAGATCGCTTGAACAATATTACGAATAGCTCGATCCGCCTGATTAGTTTGGGCATGATACCTAGGGTTGTAATATATATTAGGTACATTGTATTTAGCTAACAGATCTTTAAATGGCTTACTCACAAACTGAGGGCCATTATCCATGTAAATAGTCTTGCAGACTCCGTGCACGAGAAACACACTCTTCTCTATGAATCTCGCGACTACAGCGCCTGTGGCAACCCGAACAGGGCACAACATGACGTATTTGCTAAAGTAGTCGGAGACCACGATCAGGTGTACGTTTCTATTGCTCGAAGTGGGAAAGGGACCAAGCAGATCGACAGAGATAGCTTCGAATGGCTTCGAAACCAGCTTCGGGCTACCCATTAGGCCGGGACGAGACGTATTTACGGGTTTGTACTGCTTGCATGTTTCGCAATTCCCAACATATTCTTTGACGTCCTTGTACATCTTGGGCCAGTAATAATTTAGGGCTAACCTTTTATGCGTCTTCCAAACGCCACCATGGGCACTAAGTGTGTCATCGTGGTACTTCGAGAGCAGGGGCAAGCGATCCTCCTGAGGTACCACCAGCTTCCAGTCAAAGTCTGAAGTCAAAGAATATTTATTTTTAGTTAACCTATATAGAAGGTTGTCACGAATGTCATAATTTGGTGACTTTCTGGGGTTCTTCCGAACACTATTCATGGTGTGGTCATACCACGGGTCTTTAGTGGGTACTGCATCGAGGGAATCAATCTTGATGCGTGACAGAGCATCAGGTACAACGTGGTCTCTACCTTTTCGATGCTCTATGTCAAAATCGAATTGACTGAGCCTCATGCTCCAACGTGCTAGACGACCCGTGGGATTTTTTAGTTTATGGAACCACAGAAGAGATGAATGATCCGTGACGACCGTACATTTTTGGCCTTCGACGTACTGTCGAAATTGTTCCAATGCGAAGATCACGGCCAGAAGTTCTCGTTCAGTTGTGCTGTAGTTCACCTCGTTCTTGTTGAAAGAACGGCTACAGTAGGCGATAGGGTGTTCAACACCATCGTGAGTTTGTGTCAGTACAGCAGCAACTGAGTAAGCTGACGCGTCACTAAGAATGCGGAAGGGCATCTCAAAGTTAGGCATTTTTAATATAGGGGCAGAAACCAAGGCTGACTTTAGCAGGTTAAAGGACTGTTCAGCCTCAGGGGTCTATTCGAACTTAAGGTTCGTAGAAGTGAGTTTGCACAGAGGTTTACTAATCTTAGAGAAGTTGTTAACAAAGCGACGATACCAGCCGGCCATTCCCAGAAATCTCTTAACCTCCTTAGGGTTAGAAGGGGTGGGATAGTTGAGGATAACCTCAACTTTACCCGGGTCTGTCCGTAGGCCATGTTTGTCCACATAATACCCCAGGTATTTGAGTTCACTCCGACAAAAGTGGGATTTTTTCATGTTAATTGTTAGGCCAGCATCCTTGAGTTGCTGATAGACTCTATGTAAGAGCTCTACATGCTCCTCAAAGGTGCTGGACACACAGACTATGTCATCCTGAAACGCAAATACCTTGTTGTCGAACTCGGGACCAAACAGACGGTCCATGAGGCGTTGCATCGTGGCACTGGCCCCGACAAGACCGAAGCACATGGAATTGTAGTGGAACAATCCTCTCCGGGGAACCGTAAAAGCAGTCTTCTCAGCAGACTGGAGTGAGTCGAACGGAATCTGCCAGTAGGCCGCACTCAGATCTACAGAGGTTAAATACTTAGCATTATTAAGATGGTCCAAGATTTGATTGATATAGGGTAAGGGGTAGGCGTCACTCTTAGACACAGAGTTCAGCTTGCGAGAGTCCAAGCACAATCTGAGGTCGCCGTTCGCCTTCTCCACCATGACCACTGGAGAGTTCCAGGCGGACTGAGACGGGGACACTACTCCCATCTCCAGCATTCGGTCCAGCTCGGCTTCCAGGGCCTTCTGCTTAAGGGGAGAGAGCGGATAATAACGCTGCTTGATCGGCTTGCTGTCACCAGTGTCAATGACATGGTGCACAAGTGAGGTCCGACCTAAACCCACCTTATCAGTGTTCAACGAGTCAAATTTTTCAATGACCTCGTTGATTACACACCTTTGTTTAGTTGTCAGGTTGTCGTAATCCTCGAGGCCACCGTTAAGGGACACAGACTCTATAGGATTATTATCACTAAAACTATCAAGGCTAATATTTTGAAAAATTAATTTATCACTTAACTTAAATTGTTGCCAGAAATCCACACCAAATATCATGGAGGTGGTTATTCCTGGGACAACATAGAACTTGACAACTCGGATAACCGAATTGTACTCAATTGGCAAAGAGATACAACCCAGACATTGCAAGTGAGTGCTGTCTGCAGTTGTAATACGAAAAGTAGGATTGATACTCACAAGATCAAAACCCAGTTCCAAGAAGATGCGGTGCGCTCCCTTACCTAGTATAGAGCAGGAGGCATCGGAATCTAGAAGGCCTAAGACATTTAAATTTAAAACCTTAACAACTAGATACGGTCTAATGTCACTATCCCGTTTAGGAAACAGGACCTTATCAGAAATAGACTCAGATACAGAGTAATGCATAGAGTTCCTAACAAGGCCCTGGCCTACGCGTTTTTTGGCTTGCCAGCACATTGTGAGCAGTCTGGGGTCTTGACTCCTTTGAGACCACACCGGAAACACACCAGCTCCCTTGACTGTGTGCAGCTGTATACAGAGCGACCGCCCCCGCCACAACGAAAGCATTTGCGTTCGTGGGAGGTAGTCGGCGTCTCCACTGCAGACACCTGCTTGGTGGGCTTCTGTACACCTTTGTTCTTATGCTGGTGTAAGTCCGACGAAATCTCAAACTTGTCAAGAGCAGGCTCACGGAAAGCGTCCGCCCTAGTACGCGCAAGCTCCAAGCGCTTACCCAAACGTCTCAAATCATCTATAGAGTTAACTTCATGCAAGGCCAGTTCTTTCATGTAATCAGGTCGAATATTGTGCATGAGAATGTCCAACTGCTCTTCACTGGGCATCTTACATGACAACCTTGAGAACATGGCTTGCATTGTACATATATAATTAACCAAGGACTCGGAGCGGTCTTGTGTACGCTGTCTTATCTCGTTCCTGAGGCGGTAATCATAATCAGGAATATCGAAGGTATCTCTAAGCTCACTAATAAGATCCTCATATGAGATGAAGTTAGCTTTGTTTGTACGGAATCAAGACAAAGCCGGTCCATCCAACAGGTCGGAGAAAGCCATAAGGAGTCTAGGCTTAGTAACCTCCCGAGCACAACTAAGTTCCTCTAATCTCTCTAAAAACACACGTACACAAGTAGAACCATCATATTTTAGATTAAATGAACATAAGTTAAGGGGACGTTCTTTATACACTATGTTACATGTAGAACTATTCCTACTTGAACTAGCTCGCACCGAGCGGGCCTCTCTCACTACTGGTGAAGTATACTCCACCTGGTCACGACACGAAGGATCATCACCATCATCATCCGAACCCTCGGATTCAGAATTACTACCGGGTTCAGCCCTAGCAATGATCTTCACTAGCCTACCACGTATTTCCACCAGGTCAGGGCAATCCAAACCACAACGCGCCAACCTAGTTAGCAGATAGTTTGCTCTAACCGTTATCCCTAAGCGAGAATTAGTATTAGATAGAAACTCACCTGACTGAAGAGCCTCCTCCAACTCGGAGACCTTCGGACGGCAGGTCGAGAGCTCAGCCGATGCATCAGCGGGTACCGTTCTCAGCTCACCACGAGGACCAGTCACCGTCGAATCCGGTTCCACTGAAATTCCCATGTGAGACAGCTCGTTAGCAAGTTCATCCTTTCTTAAATAATTAACATATTTTTGCATCTGTGCCATTATGTAAAAGTTTAATTACAAAAGTTATAATAAAGTTAAGTGACACAGATGGGGTTCAATTACCAAGTAAAGAATATAAATTAAGTTTCACCAAGTGTATGATAACTAAGGTTTTAAATTAATATTTAGAATTTTACCAAAATTGCAAGCTGACTAAAAGAGTTTAAAGTTTATAAAGTTTCTGAGAGCACAAAGTTCAAGTTAAAATTTAACTTGCACACCTTCAAAAAAAAATTATAATTACACAGAATGAAATTCACTAAGTTAACACAGAGATCTACTAAGTTTACCTTACAAGGTGAGGCTATAGGATAATATATATTATATATTAATCTATACTAATATTATATTATAACAAATATATGTGTGCACCATAAAAAAAAAACATAAAAAAGAAAAGAAACACAATATGAAAAGAAGTGGGTATGCCAAATAAAATCAAAAAGTTTTTCCAAAATCACAGCCATTTTTAAATTTTAGAATTTAGAATTTAGTGTCTTTTCCAGCCAAAGATGTAGGTAGCTGGAAGAAGACGAAAGGGATAATTTTGTGCTTAGCTGTTAGCACCACCAATTAACGTCCTGGAGCGTCTCGGACGAGACACCAGGATGGTTTCGCCAGAGGTAACCACCTATGCACACACACTAGACTGAGGCTACCGCGGAGTAGACCCAGAGATTTGCCACTACGTTGGGAGCCAATTTAAAACACAATGATGTTAGTGTTACTCACCAACTAGCGCGAGGTAGCTATGCAGAGAACTCTTTCCCAGGGCGCCTTACTACAGAGATTCCAGTGTGCGTGCAAAGGTAGGCCAGGGCTCTCACGAAAACAGCCAGGTAGGGTGTACACACATATATTTATATAACACACAGTTCACTACAGAGACAATGAGATTACATAGATACAGAAAGCACAGACATACATAAGAATATTACAGATTTAGGTACTAATAGTACAGCACTACACTAATTCAGCGCGAGGAAGTAACTTTGGCGGCTAGACTACACATATTAGTATGGGAGACAAGTACTGGCCTGCGTTGTGAGCGTAGAGTGGCAGTGGCTGGTGGTAATGCCAGGTGTATGAAGACTGCCGGTTCCTCTTAAGTCACCTCGCTCGTGTAGTCCACGTGTTATTGGGTGTATTCAAATGTGGCTGTACAACTTTTCCCCGTACTAAAAAAACCCAGAATCTGGGTAGAAATAAGAAAAGAACTTTGACAAAAAAACATCAACTAGAGTGACTAACATAAAACTTAGTAGCTCAGAAAATCAAAGCACCGAAGCCATCCAATCTCAAGAAACCTCTTCCAATTTTCTTATTAACCTTTTCTCTCCGATGTCAGTTCCCAAAAAAAACTCTAGTCATGTCCCATAGACTATAGACCTTTTTCTTGAGACAGCTGTTGCCACAGCAAACAAAAACAATCAATCGATCATGGCGCTCTCAAACGCTCAAATATATTGACAAGCCCAAGACCAGACTTGCCACATAATAGAAAATAAATGTTACAAACTAATATTATATACATTTTGTATGAACACACTCACGCTACACCGAGCGGCAACCTAGTGACGGCCGAGCCACTGACAACGGTAACGCTCGGAAATAACTCGGTCCCGCCTCGGCTCGGTACCGGCACGGTCTAGCGTGAGTCACCCTTTATACTACCAACTTACATATTGAAAAGCTTCCAATTTTATTTATTTCCGAGTTTTTTTTTTTTTAATTCAAAACATCTATCTTCATCAGCTTAGTTTGAATTTGTATAATGCATAGCTTGACCGCCGTGTGGCGACGGGAAAGAGTACAAAATATCGCCACCCTAATTCACCCCGAGGGTGTTGTAAAATGCGACTAAAAGAACACTTTCGCAAAACGATGCATTGCGCAAAGAAGGAAATCTATAAATGAAACCCGGTTGTCAGTATATAAAAATAGTTCGACGCGGGTTGATGGTAGCACAGATTATATATGATACTAGCGGACGTCACGAGGTTTCACCCGCGTAGTTCCCGTTCCCGTGGGAATACGGGAATAAAATATAGCTTATATTCACCGCAAAGAGTGTAGCTTCCCAACAGAATTTTTCAAATCGATCCAGTAGTTCCGGAGCCTATTCGTTACAAGCAAACAAACAAAAAAAAAACAAAAAAACAAATCTTTCCTCTTTAAAATATTAGTATAGATATTCTTTAACATATTCGTCACAACCTGCGCCCAATAGGCTCGCCCTCTATTATGTGGGCAAATGCTAAGCCTCTGCCTGCCCCTTCGGGGATAAAGGCGTGACTATTATGTATGTACGACTTGAGCTGAAGTTCTTAAATAGCGTATTACATTATACACAATCTCTTTATTATGGTTTTGATTGTGTACAATATATCACAATTATATTGTACACAATCAAAACCATAATAAAGACCTTATTGCAATGCTGAAACGGCCAAGGGCATTAAAAAAAAAGTTTAATACATAAGTACCCACATACTTGATGTTTACTAATATTATAAAGGAGAGGCGCTCGCCGTCTCAGTGTTTCGTAAACGATCACTGCAGTAAGCAACTTTCTAAAAAGGTGAAATGTGGGCATACAATATGCCTCTGCCTACCCCGTCAGGAATAAAGGCGCGATGAAAGATTAAGATTTAAGGATTCTTATTTTTACAAATACTCGTAACTTCATAATACGAGTACAACAGTTTCATTTGCTAATTGAGTTTACTAAAAAGCACCTTTCTGTTAAATTAATGAGAAGTTTTTAACTAGAAAACAAACAAGACTACAAAACAGCATAGGAGTGTAAAATTTTATTCATATACCATCTACCTACTTATATTTTAAACTTCATAGGAATTACAGTTGGATATTATGATCGCTTCATGAAATGAATGCACAAACATGCATCAACTACCTGCGGTTGGATCCACTCGTCTGATCCATAATTAAAGCTTATGCTGCATGTAAACTTGTTAAATTCTTGGTTGACGATCGCAATTTCTCAACTTCAGCTTCAGTGGAGTTGAGTTTAACTTGCTAAATTTATGTGTTTTACCAGATGTTGTAATTGACTAACTACTCAGAAATTCAATATCTTGTATAGTTATGTAGTAATCAAGTGAGTATGCTCAGTGTTACTTTACATCCTGTAAAAATATTTAAAGTGCTTGCTGTTCGGTATGGGAACATAAAAATAATGAGGCGCGAACACTTGCTTTTTCACGTAGAAGCTCCCACTATCCGAGATTGTCACTATTTTCTTTTACCGTGAGGGAAAATCCTATTGGATGCTATGCCGGACTCCTACCGACTAAAGAATCAAAAGCATCCTGCCTAACACCCTACGGTTTGGAGTACCGTGTAAGCCCACGGCAGGATATCCCAAAACTCCCAAAATATGGCCACACGGTGGTGATTGACGGCTGTATTTGATCACGATACTTGTTTACCATCAGCAATGGCGACCACTACCAGGCACTTGGAGCTCAGTTTTCTTGTAATCTAGGCGGAACACGTCGCGTAGCCACTTTGAGCCGCCTGACAGAGTGTCGTCTCGTCTGCCGTTACTTTGCCGCTACCTCTTTTGCGTACATCCTCCTCACAAAACAAGGTGGTGATTTAAGCGCACTTTCACTGTTGCAGTGACAATAGCCAGAAACAAGGGATACAGCGTGAGGTTTACCACTTCTATGGCTGACACAACATAATGAGTGCTAATTCTTGGCAGTCTCCTCAAAGCAGTGGCACTAGGGCACTGTATCTCGCTGACGATGCAGAAGAAAAGACGATGCTGAAAGAGCCTTGTTCAGTGAGTCGGTCGGATAGACCGGATTACCTCTCCAACTAGTTCCATACGTAAGGTATGCTTCGAGTGTGGCGAGCATTGGTTGTTTAATCAGATCTTCTGATTCCTCCATAACTTCAAAGATGCTGCTCTATACACAGTGCAGGCTTCAAGCCCTGCTCTAGCGGCTATTTTTATTTTATATTTAATATTGTTGAAAATGTCTATACATACGAAAGTAAATACGAGATTCAGTTCGAGGTTTTCAAAACTTAAATTAAAAAACTAGGTAAGTACACAGCGCTTCCTTTACATTTCACTGAAAAGAAACTTGCCACCATTCAGACGTACCATTTATGTGTCGATTTATCTTTGCATAGAATTTTATTGTCTACAATTGCAACGTTGTAAATAAATTGATTCTTCAATATTTATTGAAGTTGGAATTGAATTTGTAAATTGAATGGATTGTAGCTGGTTCTGATTGAAATGTTATGTAGGTTTTTGACTTCCCTTGTACAAATAGTACAAGGGAAGTCTATCTACTACGTTCATTTCCTGGTGTTTTTAAGTTTGTTTGATATCTTTTTATGTCCGTTCAAGGACTTTTTTTATAAGAATTATGTCTATAAATCCACCCTTGTATAAAAATTCATTACAAGGATTCGGCGGTTAAATAAACAGTAATACCATAAGCCTAAAAAAGGTGTATTAGGAATAACTGAACAGTGTAGTGGGGCCCTATCAACACCATCGGGCCCAAGTCAACCTCACGTGCAAGCTCGTGCACCTGCTGAACAACGGACGAGGCTCTGACGGCGGCTGTCCATTTCAACACGGCGATGGGCGCACCACCTGTCACGTGGGACCGAATTGTACACGGTGAAATGTGGGCCGGTATAGGCCTCTGCCTACCCCTTCGGGGATAAAGGCGTGAGTATATGTATGTATGTATGTATGTAACAATAATACTGACGTCAACAAACACAAAAATAATTTAAGTACACAACGTTAAGAGCGTAGTTCTTTAGTTTTGTGTTAGGATTATAATGGAGCTATTGAACTCTGTTTACAAGTATCAAATTACTGTAGCTCAGCTTCCTGTATGCTATTCAAATTTGTCACCGAACCGTAGGACTACGGTTCTGCTGTATATATATTAGCATCTGTGTTGGCTACAGGACTGTAGCCAACACAGATGCTATTCAATCAGCAATCCAAACACTTCAATAGCAAGACCGCCGGCTAGCTTGCTCTCTTTGCCTTGTCTTGGACACAAAGCGGCCTTGATTGAAGCCTCCGTACCTCGGTTATACATTATGCAAACATTTACCTGTGACCAACAAGAATGACGAAAATGGCATTGTAAGTCTATCGATGTGCAGAATCTGTTCATGACTTTGTAAAGACATATTAATAGGTATAGGTATTAGTGCGGTAGGTTCACTAATAAGAAATCTTACTAAGATTATAAATGCGAAAGTCTGTGAGTGAGGATGTACAGATGTGTGCATGTTTGTAACCCTTTAACGCTCGAACGGCTGAACAGGTAAGGCAGAAATTTGGTACAGGGATAAATTATAGTTTGGAATCACACATTATGTTACTTTCTATCCCGGAAATAAGTTTCCGCGGGAACGGATACAAATTTTACGTGGGCGAAGCTGCGGGCATCAGCTACTTAAAAATAAAGTTATATGAGAGTAGGAGAGCGGTCCGGGAAGTACCGTGATATGACGAATTTAAACGATGACACAAACTGCGAATACACGAAAGGACTGAAGAATTTTATAAGAATACTTCAAGAAGCAAAGAATCATTAATTCACCTAGACCGATTTTAATGAACTTTTGTGTGCCATTGTAGATAAAGGGGCTTTGGTTGAATGCAGAAAAGAAAAAAATATTATGCAGACATACAAACACACAAGAAAATGATATTAACGTGTTTTGACATGATTATTTTTATTTCTTTCTAAAAGATATAAAAATGTCACTCTCCAACTAGATATTATAGCATTATTCATTGTGTATACAAAATAAAGAACCACTCAGGAAGTTATAAGCAGATTTGGTGTACAGATGCTTAGAGTTTGGGCAACTTTCTATAACTCGTTTGTAGCTTCAAGTTACACTCATTGTTTGCAACCAACAACAATGATGTTATCATTCATATTGATTCTTTGAATCAGATAATGGCATTCAAAGAAAAAAAATACTTTGCTCTAAGAACTATACACGGATGGGGTCGAAAAGACCTATGTGGTGACCTCAAACCTAGAGGATAGCGTCAGGTTTTGATGCATCACTTGTCAAATTGACGGGTCGGCGCCAGGCCAGATCTCGTTCGTTCGACCACTTTCGAATTTATTAATTCAACTTTTAACCCCGTTTGTGTCCTCACCTCAACCTCTTCCAATGACATTGCAATTTAGTATAAATTATAAGTACTTATTCTAGATATTCGTGTGTGCAAAATGGCGAATTATATATTTTTTCAGCACTAGCTCAGTGTGGGTATCAAAATGATTCTGTAGGGCTAATCAACCTCTGAAAATTTTGAAAAGTGAGGGCGTAATGTGTGGTGGTGTACTGTGATAGGCTATTAGATTGACTTCTGAAAAATTTTACCAAGGAATTGTTCACCGTATTTTAGACGACGTAGACACATACAAGATCAGACGTCTTTTAATAAGATTGCACTGTATCTCTTGGTATTCGTAGGCAGCTTACATGACCGTCGTGAATCTAATAGATGTGTCGCTACCAGTATCTCATGTCCTCATATGCATCGGGTTATTCGAAAACAATAAAGGCTGCTCTAATAACGTAAGCTATATGCTATGCATAGGTGCTATGCCGGACTCTTACCGACTAATATTTCACGTGTCCTACTATTGCCTTGAGTCGGGAGCCCCGGATAGGCCCTCGGAAGGATCTCCTAGGATTAGTCACTCTTTATCCCCAAAGGAGTATGCAGAGGTTTAGTAGTGTTTTTGTTCCAAGTTAGAGGTAGTGAGCCAATTGCTGTGATGATGTAGGCAAACGCAGTTTGTGGCTCCCCGCTGTTCAAATTTTTCAAGCCACCTAAAGTAAGCCTTTAGATAAGACTAACAACCGGGACCAACGCGCGGCTTAACGTGCCTTTCACACCCGGAATCGTTCACAAATGCAATATAGCAAAGCGGTCATGCATCTGAAACAGTAATTGTTTACAGAACACTACTATATATCAGTAGAGTTACGAGCGCATCTACAGCGCCAATACAGGGTTAAAAACTATAGCTTAGCTTGAAGTACAATTCAACCCGAACAAGTTTTAAGATTATTCACGTTAACGTTGCTATCCCGAGTCCTGAGATCCAATTAAGAACACAATGGACTCCAAGTTAGTTGGAATACGATGCCGTATAATCCACACTCACAGGTGCAGTAAATGCAAATGTAATGTGTGCTACAATTATTATATCTAAGCTTTGTTACTGAATTCCTATGAATATATGCTTTTTGAATAGCTCAGTACTCAGCAAGTTAAAATTATGCATTTGGATCAAGTCCCGTAGATTATAAGGATGCAAATAAACTCATATTATTCATTTATGAAGGTTTAGTTTATTATGTTGACTTTTCCGAAACAACCTACAAATTTAAACACAGTCATACAATTATCTCTGTTTTTGTACTTTTTCTCATAACAACATCTATTTGTGCACAATAATGTACACATGTGTCAAAACTCGTTTAATACGAAAAGTGAATCCTAAAACGGTAAAATAGTTCAGTTCTGCGGCGGATGCAATCGTACTGTTTTGTCAAACCACTCTCACTTTCGAACTTTTTAACATGGTTATAAATCTTCATTTAGAAAAGGATTACGAAACGATAACCATACAATATTAATAAATATTGCTCCAGTACGTGGCCAGAGAATCATACTTCACTTACTTCCCTTACTATATAGTGGAAAATACGTCCCACTGTTTTGTGAATGCAAATACATAGATAGTTAAAAAAAATAACCAATACTCCATAAATTTCGTTTGACATTAATGGACTATTTTAGTACAAAATTTTAATGACTTCCGCAAATAAGAGAGAAATGTAGCTCGAATATTTTGTGTCGTAAATATTCAGACATTCTCCACGCAATAAGCATTCGGCGTCTCGTTCTTTTGAGGTGAAGGATGTCAATATTTACTAGTAGAAGTGCAGAAACGTTACGTAACTGTAAGATGTACATGATATTTACACAAAAAAACCATTTTCTTTGACTACAAAAACAGACTTAATGAGTTTCAGACCGCGCGGTAGGCTTATTTAGTTTTCGCTTTCAACAAATATTTATAAAAAAAAACTTCGAAAAGTGCCTAGATTTCCTTAGTTCGTCGATTTCTCGTAGACGTGTCCTAGGATTACTTAATGGCTATAAAACTTAAGTGACGTCATAGAAGGGATACAAATCCACACTCGATATAAGCTACTACCCGAAAAGGTATTTTGAGACACAATAGTTTGTTATACTCTCGTCATATACTCGTAAGTCGCTCAACTATTCCTAACCTAATCTTTTGTTTAAATTGTTTATTTTATCACAACCCGGGAAGCGCGATGGTAGTCAAAGTCTGCCATGAACCCTGGTTTTTTCCGAGAATTTACCCGGGTCGCCTTAGACAGCTACTAACTAGCTAGCGCTAGTCAGCTGGGAAGGCTTCCGTGTGATTTTAGTGGCTTACGTATGGCGACTGGACCTTTTGTAACAATGGAAAAGAGCACAAAATGTCGCTGCCCCAATTCATCCCGAGGGTGTCGTAAGAGGCGACTAAGGGAATACTTTAGGAAAACAATCCATTGCGCAGAGATGGAAAACTCGAAATGAAACCCGGTTGTCAGTAAAATGATAATCGTTAAGCCAGGTTGAAGGCTTGAAAAATTTCAACTGCGAGTCACCACGACCTGCACCTGTCCATTTCAACACGGCAATAGGCTCGCCACCTATTTATTACGTGGGACATAAAACTATAAGAACTGTAAGGTGAAATGTGGGCGTATCCTATGCCTCTACCTATCCCTTCACGAATAAAGGCGTGTTTATATTTAATCCGACATAACATCAAAATTGACTTTGTAGACATTTGTTTTATAAGCTCTATCTGTGCTTTCAATCAATAACAATCTTTTTTGCACACCTACAGAAGATTAAGTATATATTTACAAGTTTTTGGTTCGTAGTAGCTTGGTATAAGAGCAGTCTCCATAATATGCATATATTTGCATGTCTCACTCGCTATATTGCATACTAGCTGTTGCCCGCGACTTCGTACGCGTGAAAATTATGTTATAATGCCAATTTGATTGCTCTCTGCTTAGCTCCTAGGATATATAGCGGGATAATACATAGCCTATTTGAAGACCCTACCCCTAGTTAATATTTGTGCAAAATTTGAATCAAATCTATTGTGCACTTTTCGAGATTCTTCCGGACAAAGCAAAGCAAACAGACAAACAGACAAACCGACGAACAGACAAAAAAATTTCTAACTATATTTCCGGCTTCGGTATCTTATGTTGAACACCCAGCGAGTATTGTATTTAAAATATTTCCAATGTACAGTTCTGACTTTTCTATCATTTTATTATATGTATACATATAGATAGGTACTAATTTAAGCAAAAGCTCTTCATCTACGAGTATTTTCGTTTAAGCGTGATTTCTATTCATTGCTTGTTTACGTTGCATGTAAGTAAGTCTAAATTGACGCTAAAATGAGATATGTCTTTGTGCAAGCGTCTCTACTTTGTTCAACTCACGGGGGGGGGGGGGGGGGGGCAAAAGAGAAGACTTGTCTCTGACATAAATTAGAACTAAAACGCTTAATATTTGACAAACAGATTGTAGCACTTAAAAGCTTAATAAGTATTTGATAAACAGATGACTTGATTCAAATATTATATTTTTGAACAAATATTCAACGGTATTACATACTACGGGGTGGTCGTTAAACCAGCTAATAGTCAAGTAGTCCTACAACAATAATCGGATTTTACTAAATGTAGTGACTATTATCTATAGCTACTGAACCGCATGATTTTAGTCAATATTCCAACAGACTGATTCTCTTAACCGATCAAATTTACACAAGCATAAACCTTTACTGCGACCTAAACCGTATTTGATATTATTTATTTATTTATTTATTTATTATACACTTTATTGAACGCCAGGATAGTATTACAGGATAGTAATTTGAACATAATAGCAATACAATGGGCGGCCTTATCGCTTAAAGCAATTTCTGCCAGGCAACCTTTGGATGGATAAATATGATTGAAGAAACTAACTGGTAGTTGTTGGCGTCATATAAGTAGGTATATTTTAACTTTAAACTTTATACAATAAATTATTAAATAAACACTAACATTAAAAAATATATATATCACATTGACTTATTATATACCTACATAAATACATACATACAATACATATTAAAGTTCCTATATTGGTACCTTGATGTTGTCAGTGATAATCACTAACAATTTTCAGTCAAGTAGTAGTTTTTAACAGTCGTTTTGAACTTTTTTAATGTCTCAGCCTGTCTTATTGCTAGAGGTAATTTATTCCACAAGCGAACTGCTGTGACGCTAAAGGAACGGTCAAAGAACTTTGTAGAATGTGGAGGAACTTTTAGAACTAGGCTTTCCGACGACCTCAAACATCTATCATGCATTTCATGAAGGAACTTAAAACGTTCTTTTAAATAGGATGGTGTAGATGGGTTAAATAAAATATTATATAACATGGCTAGTATATGAGTATTCCGGCGAAGTCGTATAGGTAACCACTTGAGCTGTGTTCGAAACTGTGAAACGTGGTCATACTTGCGCAAGCCAAATATGAATCGTATGCATACATTTTGGAGACGCTCAAGTTTCTCAAGTTGGTTCTCGGTGAGATCTAAGTAACTGACATCTGCATAATCAAGGATTGGAAGAAGCAAGGAGTTTGCCAGCGCAATTTTTGTAGCTTTAGGAAGGAAACGTTGCAGTCTCCTAACTGTTCCTGCGGAAGCAAACATTTTTCTACTGATCTCCTGGAGTTGTGGGTCCCATGATAAATTGGAATCCACAATTATTCCCAGATTCTTGACCTTGTCGCTAACAGGAATCGTTGCCCCATCGAAAACAAACTGTGGTATCCGAGACCAATCTATTTTTGCTGTTGTATGAGGTTTGCCAATAACGATGATCTGTGTTTTAACTGGATTGACTTGTAGACCATAAGATTTACTCCATGACGCTATTCTCAACAAATCCTCATTAACTATGTCCACCGCTTCCGATAGTCGATCCAGGGGTGCCTGTGTGTAGATTTGGAGATCGTCTGCATAAAGGTGGTAGGAAGAATTTAGTTGATTTGAGATGGAATTTATAAAAATTGCGAAAAGGAGAGGAGAGAGAAAGCCACCCTGGGGCACACCGACGCTAGTACTGCACCAGCTAGAAACATTATCTTCAATAAGGATACGTTGTCGGCGGCCACACAAATAACTACGAAACCATTCTATTTCTGTAGGAGATATGTTAAGAGAGCAAAGTATTGCAAGTAAAATGTCAAAATCAACCGTATTAAATGCATTACTGAAATCTAGCAAGCATAGAACAGTTAACATGCCATTCTCCATGCCACATCTAATATCGTCGGTAATGTTTACCAAAGCCGTGGCCGTACCGTGACTAGGACGAAACCCTGACTGGAAAGGATTTAGAAGGTTATGTGTGCGGATAAAGGAACTTAATTGGATATGGACAAGGCGTTCAAGTACTTTCGAAAGGAAGGGTAGGATAGATATAGGACGGTAATCTGTTAATAACTGAGGATTAGATTTTTTTGGTAAAGGAGTTATTAACGCGTCTTTCCATGTCGATGGGAAAGTACCACTTGTTACGGAATAATTAAAGATGTAGCACATGATAGGCAGGACTTCATCGAGGATAGGAAGGATCATGTTTCTGCCCACACAGTCGCTACCAACAGCTTTGGACGTAATCGCCATAATACTCCTCTTAACATCACTAGCAGTAAATAGATCGAAGACAAATGTTGAATAGTGGGGGGTTGGAATAGTCGAAAGATAATTAATTGTATTTGCCTTCAGAGTCCCATCAAATTGGACATGGCAGTAAAATGCTGGTTGAGAACCTCAATATTCAAGTCTTTAGGATTAAATTCTTGTCGTGATTTACCGACCCCCAATGTTCTTAGAAATTTCCAGACCTTTGAAGGGTCACTGTTTTGAACTGAAGTATGAATATGCTGGCGTTGTGCATTCCTACACGCCCTTCCGCAGCGAGTCCGAGCCAAAATATATTTATCTAAGTTCGCATCAGTAGGATTGATTTTATATCTATATTTAGCTTTAGCTTTCTTAGAAATCAATAATTTGATCTCGTTCGTTAGCCACGGAGATGGTGGATGTTTTAATTTAATGGGCCGGACAGGAGCATGCTTGTCATATAGCAGTATCAGATTCGACGTAAATATAGCAACTTGCTCGTCTACGGACCCTGACGTAAGTAGTGTTGTCCAATCAACGTTACGGGCATCTTTACGCAAGCTATCAAGATCCATGCCACAAAAATTGCGCTGCAGAAGGATTTTAGGCTTGACCTTAGGAGGAGAGATTTTATAAGAAAGGTAAAGTAAGTCATGGTATGAGAACTGGTCAGCCGAGTATTGTCCGTGCTTAGCGACTTGATCAGGAGAGGAGACCAGGATGAGATCAATGAGTGTAGGATTGCAGTTTGGGAAGTGATGAGTAACATCCGTTTGAAGAAGACAAAGGTTACAGGATGTTATGATGTTAAGAAGAGAGGAGGAACGGGAATCATTTTTTAATAAACATGTATTTAAATACCAAAAAATAAAAATAGTGTAATTTAATAACACCGATACTTCAACTACTGTAATTTATCTATCAATAATGGATTTAACAATCTCTTAAACAGACAAAGGAAATACTGCCCAAAGTCTCATTATTATACTAAAACACTTAACAGTGAATAGTAAGTTTCTCATTTGCATGGGACCAAACTAAGCCAATTGCATAGCTGAAACAATTCAACTAGGAACGTCGCAGGTTCAAATTAACGGTCTAACTTTGTCAAGGTATTACCTGCCAAGTGTAATGAGAACTCCAGACTGTCAGTTAAACTGAACAGAATAGGGTTCTCACTTGGCTTTATTGAAAAGTACCTACTTTGTTGCAAATTCCGGATAGTCAACTTTGTATATCTTTTTAAGAATATTGCTTGCATGAAACGCAAGTGCTGGGAGATTTCATATAACGGTGTGAAAACTTGGGATACAAAATCTCGTGTATATTGAAGTCATAACTTCTAACATGAAGATAAACAGTTTCGTTACGTAACGTTTTACAGCACAAGTCTTGTTTAGCTTTAAATTCTCTCAGGCATGTGTTGGAATATAGTTCAACTTAGGTTAGTTAAGGCTGTCACTTGTGTAGGGCGTCCCGAAATGCACATGTTTTTTTATTTCGGAAGTCATTTATGAACCATAGACAGCTTATTTGTAAATCATGTCTAAGACGCCTAAGCCTGTTTTGCTGACTTCATAGATACCTACTAAGAGTTTTCTGTTTAGCAAGACTTTAGGAAGTTTCGAAAGGGAAAACAGTAGACTTTCTACTCAATCAGTTGCCAAAGGTGATAGGTTTTTCGTTATTTGCAACTAGTTGCCTCATAACGAATAAAACCGTAGGTACTTATTGATAAATTATGTCAATAAGTGTGGTTATGAGACAGAAATTTTCATTCTCAGTCCCCAAAAATGTCCATCGTTTGAGTAGAAAAATAATTTGTTCCATTTTAGCACGTAGTTACATATCACAGTTTAAGTCCAGGGGGAACTTACTACCAGATTTTTAGAATTTCACTGAATTTTGAATAACTGATGCAAAATACATTGTTCAATCTACAAGTTACTAAAATGTTTGTCAAAATGGTCATCACACTAAATGTCAAAGTATGAAAACGGTTGCCTGGAATGAGTAGCTAAATGACTTAACTTTTGTAACAGTTTTATACATCAAGCCAAGGAGCTTATGAAAAGTGGCTTGAGGAAAATGTTCTTTACTTGTTAGGGAAAGCGTCGGAAATTAAATTAGCTCCGGCAACACTTTCAGTTAGGAGTTTCAGAGGTGCTACACACTTGTAAGTGGAAAAATGTTGGATTAGAAAATGTTTGAAAACATTACTGAGCTGGTGTTGCTTCACAAGTGTCTTCTAAAACCTGTATAAAGTTGAAACATGTTGGTCTCTACATTCAATATCTTTAGAAACTTAAATTAATCAAAACGAAATCTCAGCTCATTAGATCTTTCAAATTAGCTGGGATTTTCCAAGTATAGTTTTTTTTTTCCAAGCAAAATGCATTACTTATGGTGACGATTTCCCTGCTTTTTCGTCTACCTTCTCTTCAGAATATATCCGCTTTAGGATATGTTTTTTTAGAATTGATACATAAATACATACACGCGCATACCTAAAGATATTTTTTAAAAAGTACCTATGTTATTCTAAATGATAATCATAAAAGATAATCTTGTCATGAAACTAAAGAAATGATTCTTGACTAACTAGGTACAGCGCCGGTGTTCTCAAGAAATTTAGTCAGAAAATTAGACTTAAGTTCTACTACACTCGAGAGCAATGAATCCGGGTCACTTAAAGAATCCTAAAAATCTCGGAAACTAAAAATGCTAGGTTAATGCAATAAATTGTATTTAATAGACAATGTAATACTCCTTAAATGAAGGTATTAAAACTTCTTAGTTATTGTAAAGTTATATCATAAAAAAATCAAATTTGAAAAAGGGCCACTTTCGAAGATGGAACTACGAAATTACAGCATTTGGTGTTGCTTTTGTTTGTAATCTGTCATTTATGTGGGTACATAAACCATGTTGATAGTGCTCTATATTCATTAATCAAGCTGAAATTATGTCGCTTACGCCTGAAGAATGCACCAGAATACTTACAATGCTGGAAACCGGCCGGAGTCAGCGCGATACAGCCAGGACTGTCGGTGTGTCGCTGTCAACAGTACAAAGAGTTCTCCGACGTTACGAAGAAACTGGTTCTAACCTACGCAGACCAGGAACGGGCAGAACCAGGTGTACCACAGCACGAGAAGACCGATACTTGGTGAACACCATGCTTCGAAATCGCTTTCTCACAGGAACTGAACTCACCAATCAGTTTCGACGCCTCGGAGGAAGTAACCCAAGTGCATGGACAGTAAGACGTCGGCTTGCTGAATCTAACTTAAAACCCCTTAGACCTGCAAACGGCCCTAAACTGGAGCGTGGGCATCGTATTTCGAGACTAAGGTATGCCCAGAGCCACGTAAATTGGAGTATTGAAGATTGGTCAAAAGTTATGTTCTCCGACGAATCAAAATTTATGCTCTACAAGCACGATGGAAGACACAGAGTGTATCGAAGACCAGGGGAAAGATTCAAGCAAGCATGCATCGAAGAAAAAGTAGCCTACGGTGGTGGGTCTGTACTTGTGTGGGCCGGAATTTCTTCTGAAAGTCGCACAGAGCTGGTGATCATAGAAAACGGCTCTTTAACTAGCGTAAGATATGTGGAAGAAATCCTCAATGATCACGTTGGTCCATTTATGGTCAATTTAGGTGAGGATGCTATATTTATGCATGACAATGCCCGACCTCATACAGGTAGGATTGTGAATGACTACCTTCAAGAGATGAACATTACTCGTATGGAGTGGCCAGCGCGCAGCCCGGATATCAACCCGATCGAGCATGCTTGGGACGAGCTAGGCAGATGCGTAAAACAACGAAACCCTCCCCCAATCACGCTTCGTGAGCTCAAAATTGCTCTCACAGAGGAATGGGAGAATATTCCCCAAAATCGTATAAGGAACTTGGTGTACAGCATGCCAAACCGCGTAAACGCAGTAATGGAAGCACGAGGAGGCAATACGAAGTATTAAAATTCAAGAAAATCGTAATAAAGTTCAAAAATTTCATGTTTCCTATTTTTGTTTTAAGGAGAGATCGGCAGTTTTTTCTTTATGTAATTTTGTGTTAATAAAATGTATGCTGACTCATATTTTTTTTACTTTCATTTAAGGAGTATTACATTGTCTATTAAATACAATTTATTGCATTAACCTATCATTTTTAGTTTCCGAGATTTTTAACATTCTTTAAGTGACCCGGATTCATTGCTCTCGAGTGTAATTTTAATTACGACTTAATTAGATGGCGTTGAAATGTTGATAAGGTATAGTTACAAAGAGTCCTAAAAGTTCTTTTTCTAGATTCATTATAAAGACCTATCTCACTTTCGCAGTATTAGGTCTTGTAGAAAAAAATAAATGCCATTTTCTCGACTTCAATTATGATAATCTGTTTTGTTGTATACAAATTATAGATCTGCTTTGTGCAATACTTGTGACTCTACTGCCTACACTCGTTAATATTTTGAGATCTACAACTTGTATATTTTTGGGGGACTTTTTCAAGATCTTGGCATTTTCTATAGTTTTCTTCTTGTCGACGCGGTTTCAGTCGTAGAGACTCATGAAGTCTCAATGCCAATTATATTTTTAAGTTCTAAAAATGCGCTTCTCTGACTCGCCTGGTGACTCCAAGGGCTGCCAGTAACATCTCTCATTAATAAATATTCTTTAAAGTAGAAATGCTATCAACTTTTCGAGCAAAATAAGACGAAGAGACTTTATTGTATTTTTGTAATATTTTACTGAACATGATCTTGAGTTTATAAGGCTATATCTTTGTTTTTCCACGTTTGCCTGCAGCATGATAATGAGAGATTGCTCTCGTTACAGTCTAGCAACTCTAAAGCAACTGAGAATAGCAAATTGCAACAGTTGCCAGTTGCCTCGTCACGATTCTCAATGACCATGCAAATTATTCTCCAACTTTGCACAGACCGAGCGCAATTCAAATAATTTATACGTTCCAATTTACACACGATAATAACTTTGGTTGGTATAATTTGGTTGTAACTATGTGTTGGAATCCGATGGGATATTCTAACTAGTTCTAAGACTAGGATGGACTGGAAAACTTCATTTAATAGCGATGCAGGAAACACGCTTGTATGTGAATACTTGTAATATAAATATTGAAATACGTAAGTAGGTAAACCAATCAAATAAAAATAAAGATTTTGTAATTTAACGTGATTTGTTTTTAACCGACTTCAAACAGGAGGAGGTGACTCAATTCCACCGTATATTTTTTATGATTGTTCGCGCAGAACTCCGTCGTTTATCGACCGATTACAAAATATCTTTTTTCGTTAGAAAATATATATTCTCAAGGTGGTCCTATTACTAGGAAGTCAGGATCTGAATGATGGTATCCTGAAGTTAAAAAAATTACCTAAGTACTTAAAATTCAATGAAACTTATTCTATATAGTGTTTATGTTTTACTGCTTTTTTGATAGAAGCTTTGTTCTTTTCAATATTTTTTTTAAATTTATTAATGTTAACTCCAAAAAAAATAAACTGCTACATTTTATATAATGGTAAACATTTATTCTACGTCACAGATGAGTCATTGTAACACTCACAAAACAGAGAATGTTACAAAACACTAAGGGCGAGGCCGCACTTGCGGTTATCGCGGCGGTTTCTAACCTCAAAATGTCAAAACATTGACTTGATTTCATTGATTTTGACAGTTTGATGACATTTTGAGGTTAGAAACCGTCGCGGAAAAACGCAAATGCGGCCTCGCACTTAAACACACAAACTGTCTGATGTCTATAAAAACCTTACGCGTTTATTTGACACTTCATTTGTTTGCGAAAGGCATAGAGCAACACGTTCTGTGACTCTAAGGTTACGTCCGCACAGGCAGGCGGCTTGCTTGGCGCCTAGCGCCTAGCGAGTCACCTAGCGAGTCGCTTAGTAAAACGAACATACTTGAACGTTCGCGACCGGCCGCACTGCGCGCTTGGCGCCTAGTGAGTAGCTTAGCGTGTATCCAAGTAAACAAACATGTTGGTTTTTTGTCGCCAGGCGCGAGGCATTTTGATTGCGGATGTTATCCGAGGGTTGAATGAATCAATTCCCGAGGTATTTAGCCGTTATAGTCCGAATCGGAATTGATTCTTATATTCGTGTTAAACACTCTACTTTTCATTGCAAATACGAGGAAAATAAAACTGTTTATTTATCTACACTATTTATTGATAATAATTAGTAATATTAATAGTACCTATTAAAAAAAATTAACAAAAAAGAAACCGACTTCAAACAAAACTAAAAACTGAAAAATAAAATTTACTTAGCACAAAGCTAGTATATATTCTGATTTATCAGATATCATTAAGTATAATAGTGAAGTTGGTGTCAATATGACTATGAGAGAGAGAACCTAAGGCTACATAGTTTTATTCAAACAAAATCAAAAATCTCAAAAAAAATCTTAAAAGGACAGAATCCCAAAGGTGAAATCTAATATGCCTCTGTCTACCCCTTTGTGGATAAAAGGTGTGATCATATGTATGAACCCAATATAAAGCAGTATAGAGCTATTTTTGAAAGTGACATCTTGTGAACGTGCCGACAAGCAGCAAATGACCAAGGCACCTAGCGACCCCCCACGCAAACCACCTTTCAGTGCGGCCACCGTGTATCCTAGCAAGTAGCCAGGATGCAAGCCACTAGACTCTAGGCGCCAAGCAAGCCGCCTGCCTGTGCGGACGTAGCCTAAAGGATGCCTCACGCTACACCGTGCCGGGTCCGAGCCGAGTGTCGGCCGTAGCACGGTCAACTAAATGTTACATACATATTTTTTATCAACACACTCACGCTATACCGAGCGGCAACCGAGTGACGGCCAAGCAACGGACATCGGCAAAGCTCGGAAACAACTCGGTCCCGCCTCGGCTCGGACCCGGCACGGTCTAGCGTGAGTCATCCTTTATCGGAAGGAGAGGCGCCCGGAGACTTTCCCTCTGTCAATACATGCTCCGAACGGTACATCAAATATTATCAACGTATTTATGAGAGCCAGATATGCATAAAACAAACATGCTTTGTCTACTCTTCTTATGCTGGTAGCGTTATTCTATGGCAAAAGGTAAGACGGGTAGGTTTCTAGAACGTCAAATATTTTGAAGGAATTTGTGACCCAAAATGTTCTGTGGTATTTCAAAGACGCTTGAAATTGGAAATGAGGTAAATATTTACGGAAAGTATGCAAGAGCTATCTTATCTTTCTGATATTATAAAAATGAGAAGTTTAAAGGCATACTTACATTTTTGGCAATTTACTAGGGGGTTTTGACCTATGAAAATTCAAGATATAGATAGACTTTTCATCCAGAATTTGGTTCTTGTGCGACTGTAAAAATTTAAATATTTTTTTAACGAGGAACACTTTCGCTTCACATCTTAAGGCCGTAAATAGGGCTAACGTCCTCGACCATACAAAACACGCGCCCTTCAAGCTAGGAATTTTAGTATTTTATAACTTATTTTAGCTGTTATAAGTTAATACACATACTTATTCAACATCGAAACCAATTTATTGGTGTATGTTTTCTTCATAATAATGGGCTAAAAGATATGGGCTAAAGATTTAATTATTCCTTTAAATTGAAATCTGGATAGGATTAAATAAGTACCTATAATTATTTAGTTCCTTATTGTTTACTTTTTGAAGAAATAGGAAATAAATTCATATTTTTTTGCTTCGAATAACATTTTAAGTCAAGTTAAAGGGCTAATTGGTGGCTTGAAAAGTATCAACAGCAGTTAAGCCACTGTAGTGAAAATTTTCAATATTTTTTTTTAACGAGGAACATTTTCGCTTCACATCTTAAGGTCGTTAATAGGGCTGAAGTCCTCGACCATACAAAACACGCGTCCTTCAAGCTAGGAATTTTAGTATTTTATAACTTATTTTAGCTGTAATACACATACTTATTCAACATCGAAACCAATTTATTGGTGTATGTTTTCTTCATAATAATGAGCATATTCTTTTCTTTCGCGTCAATAGAGGGTGTTTGTGGGGCTCTCGGATTTACACGTCACCTCACTAAAGCCCGCGAAAACCTATCTCAATGGAAAGGAGGAGCACCAAAAACTTATTAAATTGGCTTCCAACTCTGCGTCGTCCCGGTAGAGATACTAATTAAGGAGGTTAAAGCTGGCCTCACTTCGCCAAATAATGTGTAAAATGATACTGCATCTCTCTTAGCAGGCATTAGGGTCATAGTCCCAGAATTTTAATGCTTTTAGGTAAGAATGAATGTATGTGTCTAGATTCCATAGCACTAGCTCAGCGTTAAATTTAATGGCCTAATAAATAATTTCTATAATTATTTTTTCCAAATCGCCAATCTTAAGAGGGTACTAAGACTCAAAACAGCAACGCACAATTGCATTTCAGTTCATGAGGTAGTGGGTTCGATTCCCACCGGAGACAAATATTTGTGTGACCCATAAAATATGTTTGTCCGAAGAGTCTGGGTGTTTCTATTATTAATATCCGTGGTCTGATACCCATAACACAAGCAGCTTATTCCTAGCTTACTGTGGGATCAGATAGCGTTGTGTCAAATGTCCGTGAATATTTATTTATTATTTAATATTATTATGTCCTTAGTCGAATCAAATACAACAAAAATAGAACAAAAAAATGTTAATTAATTTATGAGTACATCGCGTATAAACATTGTGACACTTTACTTCAGATGATAATCTCTACAGTTCGAACCTTCCAACTAATCTGTGAATGCCGACTGTACGCCGAAATTTAATCGTACAAAAAAGTTTTGGTTCCCTTTGGACTTAAGTCAAATTACACCAGCAACAGACTTTTTGACTTATAATTAGCTTGTATTAACCCCATTTGTAAATGACAGCGCTATCTCAATTTGTAAAAGCACCCTACTCCCATGAGTGCTTCGTTAGCTTAACAAACTTTTTCTTGATGTATTTATCTTACATTCAGACATAATAATCGCCCATTTATTTCCGAAAGGGTAGGCAGAAGGCAATGGCATAGTGTACGCCCACATTTTCAAGTTTTAGCTTTTGATCCCACGTATTAGGTGGTGAGCCTTATTGAAATGAACAGGCGCAGGTTGTGGCGACCCTTTGTTGAAATTGTTCCAGCCGCCAGCTCATAAGGCTTTCAACTTGGCTTAACAACTGTCATGAGGCTTACCTTACCTTCCGAAGTACGGAAACACTCACAAAGTAGTCACGTGGTGGAACTTCATCCAAGGACCAGCTATAGGGAACGGGGCTCCCAACCGTAGGCTGTTAGGCAGGATACGTGAGGTTTTTTAGTCGGAAGAGTTCGACATAGCATGCGTGCAGGATTTTCCCTCACGTTAAAAAAAGGGAAAGTAGCTAACTGCATTGACGGTTTATAGAATGAACACCCCTTAAGCAGAACTGCATAAAAAGTTGCCAGTGGGGCTACGAGCGCTTCTAGATTAATTCATACAGCCTGTGGCACAGCTACACTGACTAAAAGTCTTGGTATAAGGTTAATTTTAGTAGGTAAGAATTAGGGCAACCAGATACGCCATCATTCAGCGTATCTGGTTTGCCCTAATTCTTACCTCACTTAGCTGTTCATTCGTACATCAAGTAGGTACTCATGCATACACTGGTCTGTATTAGAATATTACATGTCACAACATTTTATTGTACTGTTCATTCATCCATCAGGAATGTGCTGACCCGCTCCGTATGAAATATTACACGTAACAGTATGTCAATATGTTTTATTAAAGAGAGGTTTGATTAAAAATACAAAGTCAAATGTACCTATCTCCGAATATGGAAAAGTGAATTACTACGCTAGCGAATGCCTGCGCATTCGTCTTATAGTATTTGAATCATAATTACTACGCTAGCGAATGCCTAAGCATTCGTCTTATAGTATTTGAATCATAGAATATGTATGAACATAAACTGTAAAAGTCTGTTCATCAAGATCATTCTATATATAACTAGCCAACACCTACGACTTAGCTCGCTTATAATTGAATAAGAAGTATCCTACGTGTTAAAACTAGCATATCTGCTACCTCAGTCAGTTTACAAACAAACAAACAAACCTTTATGCTTTATATTATCATAATATATAGGTAAGGAACTATTATTTAAGCAGAGTGAAAAAAATACAGAGATGATGTGGATACATTATTTATTACAATTAATTTTTACAAATAAATACATAGATTAAATAAACAATTTTAATTACAATTTACGGCTAATCAGATTTTCCTAATGTTTGAACTATTTTACTAACTAAATAATTGGTTTCGTTCATGATTTCATCACAGGCATTCGTTACCAGGTATTGTATATTAACACTTGCGCTGTCTGACTCTATTTCACCGAATGAATGTCCCTCCAAATCATGTATAGTGATCTTTATTAAATGATGAGCACGTCCTGACACCTCACGTTGAATAAATGATTTATTCTTAAAATTCTTCGATTTAGTGGTTTTGATTTTCTTCGGTGTTATCTTTTTTACCTTACTCTCGTTACTTTCTTGGCGTACTTTTGCTGCTACTTCAGCGTACCAGCCCTCACGGTCTTGAGCATAATAATAAGGATTCGTTATAGGGTTATCGTCTCCCAGCAAATTCTAGATAGAAACGGTTAAAACAAATAGAAGTACCACTCAAAACTGTCTAGTCATAACGTTTGTTGGATTAGTTTCCTACTCACCTCTCGTAAACTGACAACTTCGTCATTATTAGAAAATACTGTTTTGTTAATATCTTCTAGTCCAAAATCGGGCTGTAGGATGGAGAGTATGACATTATTCTGAAATGATAGTTACAAAGTTATGCAAGAGTGTGGTTCGTTTTTTTTGAAACAAATAATATCCACAAACTAAATACAATATTAGAGTACTATAATTAACACATTAAAGAATATAAAATAAATTTTGGAGTAAAAAATATACATACCGAGTTTTCCTATTACACCTCGTCTCTGGACTGGAGGATGTGAAATGACATAAGGTTTGCTTTATTTTTATACTTTTATATACTTTTAACCCCCGCAAAACGAAGTGTGTTATAAGCTTGATCGCTAATAAATAAAAAGTGTGTTTTTTTTTTTTTTTTTTTTTTTTACAAGTAGGATACCTACTTTTATTTAATTTCAAGTAGACAAATTCGTAGGTGTTAACTAGTTCTATTTAAAATAATTTCAACGAACAGACAGTTCATGTTCTTAATTTGTGTTATAAAAATTCTGATAGGCGAATACACAGGTATTCGCTAGTGTAGTAATAAAATTCCACTTTCTATATTTGATTGTGAGATAATAATATCTTATCGGACGATCAGTCTTAGAGTTTATACACATTTGATGGAAATTCTGCCGCCGATTTTAATCAGCAGTAAGTAATACAGTAAGTACATCGAATTGCGTATAATAAGTATAGAGGTGACTAATAATGAGCAAACTATACGCAACATTGATATTGCTCCGTATGTTAGATAATCTTTTATACGAGTATGCATTTAGCGTTAATGAGGTTGAAAGTAAGCGATGAAACTTCCGTCAAGTGTAGTATAAGACTAAGTTTTGTTATACATTACTAGCTGATTCTCCTTGGTTTCACCCGCGTAGTTCCAGTTCCCGTGGGAATACCGGGATAAAACATATCCTATGTAACTCCTGAATAACTAAGCTTTCTAACAATTTTTTTTTTTTTAAATCACTCCAGTAGTTTTTGAGCCTATTCATTACAACCAAACAAACAAAGTTTACCTCTTTATAATCCTACTAGCTGACGCCCGCGGCTTTCAAAACAAACAAACTTTCGCCTTTATAATATTAATAGGATAATATTAATAGGATTGTGAGTATGGATGTATGGATGTATGTTTGTTACTCTTTCACGCTCTAACGGATCTGGCTGAAATTTGGCACAGGGATAGATTAGAGCCAGGAATAGGACATAGGCTACTTTTTATCCCGGAAAAAGGTTCCCATGGGCTGCGGGAGCGAAATTCTACGCGGGCAAAGCCGCGGGCGTCAGCTAGTATTAGTATAGAAGAAGAAACAATATGTAAAATCTATTATTAAATTACCTACTAGTTCAAGCATATAGCTTTGCTTGTGCTAATAATATGTATGTATTGTATGTTTTACGACAGTATTGTAAAATATCAACACGGCGATAGACCACCTATTACGTGGGACAAAAAATTATGAGGTGAAATGTGGACGTACCTATACTATGCCTCTACCTACCCTTTCGAGGATAAAGGCGTGACTTTATGAATGTATGTATGTATGCATGTAAAACATTAAATGGTTTAATCATCTAATTAAAAAATGCTTACATTATGTTATAGCTTTAACTTTTTCACGCTATATCCCTGACAGGGAGGTGGAGATGGTCATGCTTTGTAGTTTTTGCATACTTCTAGTACAAATATCAGTATAAAATATACATCTTTTGTTAGAAACTAAATACCTACTCGTAGGTGCTTAATTTTATATTAGAACTAGCCTTCCGCCCGCGGCTCCGCCCGCGTGCATCTCGGTTAACGCGACCTTTGCTCATATCTTCGGTTCTACTCAACCGATTGCGATCAAACAATCGTAAGATTTTAAGTCTGAGCAAGACCTTTCTAACAAAAAACCGCATCAAAATCCGTCTAGTAGTTTTTGCGTCCATCGCGGACAAACAGACAAACAGATAAACAGACAAACAGATAAACAGACAAACAGACAGGAAATTAAAAAAAAATATTTTCGTGTTCAGTATCGTTAACATAACATAATAGCCCAAGTATTTTTTTTTTAAATATCACCAATGTACAGACACGACCACTTTACAATTATATAATAGTATAGATTCGTCATGTCATCAAAATCTAAGAGTGCAACATATACTAGCTGGGTGGTCGAAACATGCTAACTTTAGCTATTTTCTTGTTTAGAAAATATATAACATGATATTGTTACACGTGTATGAACATAAAGGAGCGTCTTCATGCAGATTTCGCAATATATAAGCAGGATAGTTCGAGAGACAGATTCATAGATCACAGGCATCTGAAGGAAGATTTATCTCACTTCTAACCACTGACTCTATAGAGCGCACACCCGAAAATGTAAGTATCTACCGAACATTTTATATACTGATAAATTTTATATGTTATGTACGATAATATATACGATGGTTAACATGAAGAGTACAGTCAGCGTCAGAGAAAACAGACCCCCTCATGCTTTCATATCATTAACAAGGGGGGTCCCTTTTCTCTGAAGCTTACTGTACATACATACATATAGTCACGACAAAATAACTAACTAACTAAATAAATTACATGTCTTTGTTGCAGGTCGAATCTCAACCGTGATTTATTTGTATCAAGCGACTCTGAAGCAGAGGTAAAGCTTCAAGAAAAACCAACAACGAAGCGTGTCAAAGCCAATAAGCCGAGGGAAGAAATACCTAAAAAGAAACCTAAGCCAGCTATCAAGCCCATCGCCCCGACTACACGACTCACCGTGCAAGATTTGTTCGGTGAGGACAGCGATCCAGAGACGTCGTCACCGAGCTCCAGTACAACTGGTAAAAATGCGCCACCTCTATTTTCATATTTTACGAAAAGAGCGAAAAAGGGATACTCACGTCAAATAAGCGAATCGAAACATGGTAAATACTATGTGGAATTAAAAATTTACGAGACCGATGAAATTAAGAAGATATAACCTGTAAACAGATGGCGTCATTCTATAGCCACGATAAAAACTCACTTGAATGAAGATGCAGACTCTTGGAATCATATTAAAGAATTTGTGTTGTTGACGCAAAATGACTTTAAAAACTGTCGAATCACGCTTTTAGGGGGTTATGAATAATTTATCGCCTTGAAATAATTTGTATACTTACCTACGCTATAATTATATGCACATGTTACTGATATTTTATAACGACCTAAAACTTTGATTTAGGTATTTGTTAATTATAACGTTCTTAATATATCACTCTAGCTAATAATGTATAAATTAATTTAATACTTATAGGTACAGAATTATACTATACCAAACAAATTCTTATTCATATTATCATAGTGATATCATATTGTAATTTATAATTATCACCATTGAATATTTAAAATGTATACAATTGACAACCTTCTTTTTTTTCACAGCTGTGAATCCCGTCAGTTTATCAAGATCTCGAAATACTATTCATTGTGACAAATGTCAAATATTAATTCCGAAAAATAATTACATATATCATATGAGAACTAATTTACACAAAACTAACTGTTTATTAAAGACACAGTTCGCAAATATTAATATTGTGGCGACTGCGTTTAAAAACAGGATAGTAACATACAGATTAAATATCACTCAAGATGATGAGTACCTTAGTCCTGAGGCGCTTTTGAGTGACAAACAAATAGATATAATAGAATTGATCAATATTTCATTGAAGAAACACAATTGTATAAAAACTAATTTTGAATTATTTGCTCATTTTTTACTACCGAAAACTGATGAAAAGCAATTAAAATATTTTAATTCTAGATATATTATTATTTACAAGAATACAGACTTAAAGCAATTCTTAGCCACGATTATGAATACATTCAATAAAAAATTTACTGAATTCCAACATACTCAATCTGGGTGGACATTTTTATCAATGAGTCATCTTGAAATAAACATAAATAAATATTGTCCAATGAGAGGTGGAACTTATATAGAGTTACCACCGGCAATCAAACATTCAAAAAGTTGTATTAATGTTAAAAATAAAGATAATAATTGTTTTTTATGGAGCATAGTGGCGTCATTATACCCGGTTAAAAATAATGTCTGTTTAACTAGTTCCTATCCTCATTATTCAACTATTCTAAATATTGAAGGAATGAAATTTCCTCTTACTGTGAATGATATAAAATTATTTGAAAGTAATAATCCTTCTATAAGTGTAAATATATATGGTTTACAAAATAATACCGTGACTGGACCCTTATATATATCTAAAACTAAAAAGATCAATCATATAAATCTATTGAATATCGAACATAATAAAAGAGGGCATTATTGTTTAATCAAAGACCTAACTCGATTAGTTCGACGTCAAGTAACTCGCTACAAAGGTAAAGTTTATTAATGTGATACATGTTTACAATTTTTTAGTACAGAAACACGATATAAGTCTCATTATTGTACTAAAATTTTGTCCATTTTACCTAAAAAAAACATGACAATTAAATTTGATAATTATGAGAGACAACAAAAAATTAATTTTATTATTTACGCTGATTTTGAATGTTTACTCTTAGATTATAATGAAAATATATCCGTAAAAACTCAGAATCTGAAATTACATCAGCCTTCATGTTTTGCATATTATATATGTTGTTCATATAACAGTAGCTTGAACAAATTTGTCTCGTACCGAGGTGAAGATTGTGTAGAAATTTTTGTAAAATATTTAATTAAAGATGCTACACGAATTCATAAAATATTAAATGAAAAGAAATCCATGCTGCCATTGTCATATGATCAGGAGGTAGAATATTTAAACACCACCATATGTCATATATGTAAGCAGTTATTATTAAATGACCGAGTTAAAGATCATGATCATATTACGTCAAAGTACAGAGGTGCTGCACACGCTCACTGTAACTTGATGTATCAGGTTTGTCCATTCATTCCGGTTGTGTTTCATAACTTAAGTGGATATGACTCACATTTATTCATTGAAGAATTGGCAAAATATAAAGGTTCTATTAGGATCATACCGAAATCAAAGGAAAAATATCTGTCGTTCACAAAAGTAATTAGAAGTGAATATTATAAAAATCCTATACAAATAAAATTTATAGATTCATATCAGTTTTTGAGTTCTAGCCTCGACTTGTTAAGTCAAAGTTTAACGAAAACAGACTTTCATCATTTATCAAGAGAATTTGTTGATAAAAAGAAAATGGACTTAATATGTCGAAAAGGTGTCTATCCTTATGATTATTTAAATTCTTGGTCAAAACTTGATGAAACTGAACTCCCTCCAAAGCGAGATTTTTTTAATAGTTTGACTAATGAGCATATAACCGATGATATGTATTTACATGCACAAGCTGTATACAAGGCTTTCGGAATAAAATCACTTGGTGAATATACAGACTTATATGTAAAATGTGATGTGCTTTTATTATGTGACATATTCGAAAAATTTAGACAAATGAGTTTACAATACTATAAGTTGGATCCAGCTTATTATGTGAGCTCACCGAGCTTAAGCTGGGATGCTATGCTTCTTTTTACAGGTACCGAACTTGAACTTATAAATGATTTGAAAATGTATGAATTACTAGAAAAAGGAATTCGAGGTGGTCTAGCTCAATGCTCTCTTCGACATGCAGTAGCAAACAATAAATATCTACCAAGTTTTGTTGACTCAATACCGAGCAGTTACTTAATATATCTTGATTGTAATAATCTATACGGCTATGCTATGATGAAGAAACTTCCTATTTCAGGATTTAAATTTTTATCTCAAAAAGAAATAACTAATTTTGATGTGTTAAGTATTTCCGATGATAATGAATTCGGATATATTTTAGAAGTAGACTTAATTTACCCAGAACATTTACACAATCAACAAAAAGACTTACCCTTCGCAGTCGAAAAATTTGTACCTCCTTATGGAACAACTACAAAATTGATAGCAAATCTATATGATAAATATAATTATGTGATTCATTATACTCATTTAAAAACATGTTTAAGCAATGGTTTAATTTTGAAAAAAATACACCGTATATTAAGTTTTAGACAAGAAAGCTTTCTCAAGGGATATATTGAGCTTAATACTAGTTTACGTCAAAATTCTAAAACAGCATTTGAAAAAGATTTTTTCAAGTTATTAAATAACGCAATATTTGGTAAAACTATAGAAAATAAGCGTAAGCAAACAGATGTCAAATTGATCACTAAATGGAGAGAATGTAATAATAATACAAATAGAAATTTTGATGCTGAAAAACTGATAGCGAGGCCTAATTTAAAAAGCATTTCAATATTTTCCGAAGACTTTGTGGCTATAGAACTAAAGCGTGAAAAAGTTGTTTTAGATAGACCGATTTATATTGGTTTTACTGTATTAGAATATTCAAAGCAACATTTATACGAATTCCATTACAAGTTTATAAAAGATAAATATGGAAAAAATGTTGAACTTTCCTACACAGATACTGACAGCTTATTGTATTTAATTTATTGCGATGATTTCTATCAAGATATGAAACACAACATTTCTATATTTGATACAAGTAATTTTAGGCAAGATAATCCTTATCATATCCCACAAATTAATTCGAAAATTCCTGGATTGTGGAAACATGAGATGGGTGATGATGTCATTACAGAATTCATAGGTTTGCGTGCTAAATTATATTTCATAAATAGCACAAAAGCTGAAATAAAAAAAGCTAAGGGTGTAACTAAGTCTGTTTCAAAAAAATTGGAATTAAAAGACTACAACAATGCACATTCAACTAATGAGACTCTCAGACGTCAAATGTATATGATAAGATCGATTAAACATAAGTTATATTCTCAAAAAATTGATAAAAAGATTTTGGATAAAAACGATGATAAAGTGCAAATATTACCAGATCAGATACATACATTACCATGGGGGCATTGCCTTTCAATGTTAATAGATTACTCAAGTGATATTGGAGATAGTTATTAGAAAATATTATTGTAAAAGATAATTAATTCTTTGTTATGCTTATTACTTGAATAAATTAATTTATTATTTAAGAAACAAAGAAATTGTATACTATGTAACGTATCTTTATTTACACATTTGAAATAATATTGAATGAACTGTAAGAAATAATTTAGTATAAAAGGACTGGAAGGATTTACCATACAACATTTTAAAATGAAGTTTGTAAAGAATTAATTTATTATTTAAGAAATAAAGAAATTGTATACTATGTAACGTGTTTTTATTTACACATTTTAAATAATATTGAATGAACTGTAAGAAATAATTTAGTATAAAAGGACTGGAAGAATTAGTAAAATGGAAGGATTTACCATACAACATTTTGAAATGAAAATTGTAAAGCAAGGATTATAACATTTATAACCCTCAGTCACTACGGTGGGGTAGAATGCCCAATTTCTCCTTCGGATTGGGAAATAACGTAACTAACCTAACCTAACCAGTTGGCTCAACTACTTATAGTTATAAATATATGTTATAAATTCATCTTTTCATTACGAATCCATCAGTATTGCATAACAAACATGAAATTCGTTAAACAAACACAATCGTTACAGGTTAATACAATCTGTAACGATTTGATAAAAAACAAATTACGTCATGGAGAATTATTACCAAATACAATACGTTGCATCATTTGTGGACCATCAAATTGTGGAAAAACTAACTTATTAATTGGTCTTCTATTGCATGAAAATGGCTTGACATTTAAAAATCTTTATGTATCAGTATACTCTAAAACTCTACATCAACCAAAGTACATCTTTTTAGAAAAGGTTTTACAACGAGTACCAGGTATCACTCTTCATAAATATCAGACAAATGATGACGTTTTAAAAGTTTCAGATGCAAAACCAAATTCTGTGATTATTTTTGATGATGTAGCATGTGAAAATCAAAGTAATATGCGTGATTATTTTGCCATGGGAAGACATAAATTGATTGATAGTTTTTATTTAAATCAAACTTATACCAAAATACCTAAACAACTTGTAAGAGATAATGCTAACCTAATTGTACTTTTTAAGCAAGATGAAGTTAATTTGAAACATGTTTATGAAGAACATGTTAACACCGATATGACATGGTTGAAATTTCGAGAAATGTGTTCCTTAATATGGAAAGAACCTTTTGATTATGTGGTAATTAATAAAGATTGTTCTAAAAACAATGGTTGCTATAGAAAAACGTTTGACACATTTGTATTATTAGATGAAATTTGAATATTTAAGTAGACTGCAGTCTGTTTATTGTTATTCTTTAATTGATTCTTATTCGATTACCACCTATTTTACATAATGGATAAATCATTGAAAAAACAAATTGTTGATGCGACACAAGCTGTCAAGAAAAAAATACGTAAAATGAAGGATTTTGAAGATAATAATAAGCATGCTCTTGATACAGTTTTTAAACCTGTCACAGAATCTCTCAATTTAATACCCAACACTAATAACCACTTAGCTCTAACAAAAAAGGAGGAAAAAGTAGAACCCAAAGAACCACAAGACCAAGATATGAAAGAAACAGATGATAGCAGTATTGCTAGTAACGAATCGGAACCCTCATCGGACTCTTCATTTCAGTCATTAGTCGGTACTAATCCAGTTGCATCATCTTGGTCGTTATCTTCACAAGTACTATCAGATGTTCCATTTGGTATAAGAAATGAACGTGGAAAGCTAATGTTGGGTTCCTCTAACATAACTATTGGGGATAAAGTTATTACTGTAGCCGGACACAAATACGAAAGTACACCTGGGTTGCGAGAGTTACTGTTAAAAAAAGACATTGATCTGAGCTTGGTTAATGACTGTGACAAGCAAAATTATAAGACAATGTTACTTGTAACGAATGCACATCGTCGTGATTTCGATTCAAAAAAACCAATTAAAAGTAATAAAGGACAAAAATATTTGCAAGTTATTAAACCACTTTTCGATCAAGAAAGTAGAAGTCCAAGTTGTAGACAGAAAGTAGGAAAAGGATTATCTTCAACAAAAATGTGGAAAAAAAAAAACAGATTTTGTATATTGGGATGATCCCAATGAATTGGTTGATAGATTAAAGTTATTAATTGCTTCTCGAGATGCCGGTAACACAGGACTAGACAATGAAATAATATCTATTATTGAAGAACTACGTAAAAGCAAAATCATTAAATAAATAGATCTACTAATGTTATATGTGTGTCATTTTACTATATACCGTTCAACATAATACACCTTTAATATGAATTTAGACAAATTTGGACATTATATTCATAAGCGAATGCGGATATCAGAAATACTTGATTTTAATGATAACGCATTAATAAAATCTGATTATGGAGATTATGACTTGAAGACATCGAGGCTAAAAGGTGTTAAACCTCCTCAAGACGCAGATGATGCAGTAAATAAAGCATATGTAGATGAATTGAAAGGTGTACTAATCACTGACTTACGAAAATTGCAAAGTTCTATTCCAAATAGTGTTCAAAACCACATAGAGAAAGCTTTAAAAACAATAATGTCTGAGATAGAGACTCATTTGGAAAGCAAATTTTACACAAGAAAAGCAGTTGATAGACTAGTTCAAGACGCAATTCAATCTATATTAAAAGATCGAAAAACATAGCCCTTAAAGTTTGTTAAAATGACGAAACAACAAATCGTCAATGAAATACATAAAGCAGCACGAAAACATTTTCCTCGACGATCTGTAATTTTAAAAGGTATTGATGATTTGTGGCAAGCAGATGTAGCTGATATGCAAAACCTAAAAACCTTTAATAAAGGATATAACTATATTTTAATAGTTATCGACTGCTTCTCCAAGTACGTTTGGGTGGAACCATTAAAAACTAAATCCAAACATGATGTCTCTCTTGCATTTGAAAAAATGCTTTCTTCTAATCACAGGATACCAAATCATCTGCAAACTGATATGGGTACTGAGTTCTATAATTCTACATTTCAAAAGCTTTTACAGAACTATAATATTAATCACTACTCTACATTTTCAACCAAAAAGGCTTCAATTGTAGAACGAGTTATTAAAACTATTAAAAATAAATTGTACAAATACTTTAGCTTGAACGGACACTATAAGTGGATAGATGGTGGCTTGAACGGTATTGTGAAGACATATAATAACACAAAACATCGTACTATTAAATTTGCACCTGTTAATGTCAATAAGTTTAATGAAACTAACATTAAAAATAATATTACGAATTCCATGATAAAGGTAGTCCAAAAATGTCGTCCAAAGTTTAAAATTAGTGACAAAGTTCGAATTAGCAAGTACAAACATATATTTGAGAAAGGATACACTCCTAACTGGTCAACAGAATTATTTACTATAAAAAAGATAAATAACACTGTACCAATAACATATCGTATCGAAGATAATCAAAAACAAGTCATATTAGGAACTTTTTACGAACAAGAGCTTCAAAAGTCGTCCTGTCCTGGTGTCTATTTGATAGAAAAGGTATTAAAAAAGAAAGGAAACAAACTGTTTGTAAAATGGTTGGGTTTAAATAACAAAGAGAATAGTTGGATTGATAAGACTGCAATAGTGGAATGAGTTAATTATATAAGTGATATGTAATTTTAAAGTATATTCATTATTCTTTGGACGATGCAAGGTGGTGGACTAATAAACAATATCATTAATCATTTACCATTCGAACTACACATACCTGGTTATAACTATTGTGGACCAGGAACAAAGCTTTCGAAACGATTACTACGTGGTGATAAAGGTGTAAATAAGTTAGTCGAAGCTTGTATGCATCACGATATTGCATACGCAAACTACACAGACTTGCCTAACCGTCAAAAAGCCGACTTACGTCTTATAGATATGGCTAAGCAAAGACTTAAAGCAAAAGATGCTCGAACAGGGGAAAAGATTAGTTCGTGGATAGTAAACAAAGTTATGAAGTCTGGTGCTGGTGTTAAGACCTTTAATAACTTTGTTAAAAAAATAAAAAGGAAAATCAAAAAACTCTCACCTAAAGATGATAAGTCATTAATAAATATAGCTTATATGGTTGCCCGAAAATTAGTTCCATGCATTCCAAAAGTTCGAGTACCTCGAATGATACCTATACCAAAAACTGGAGGCATTCTACCTTTAATCCCAATTTTTGCTGGTTTATCTGCTTTAGGAGCATTAGCTGGTGGTGCAGCTGGTATTGCAAAAACTGTGAATGATTATAAACACGGTCAGAAAAAATTACAAGAAACTGAACGTCATAATAGAACTATGGAGGCTATAGCAATAGGTAAAGGTCTATACATTTAACAGCATATGCAAGGTCAGGGATTGTTTATAAATCCATCAAAAAACTAATTGATCAGCTACCTAATCGCGCTATACCTAATATCGATATTCAGAAGTATGGCCATTGTATTTCACATTTTCGAGGAGTTTATATGAAGGATCAGTTACCAAAAACACCTAAACGAATTGAATGTGCTATAGTTAACCTAGATAATTCGAGAAATGATGGAACGCATTGGGTAGTGGAACGCATTGGGTAGCTTATGATAGTTAACCTAGATAATTCGAGAAATGATGGAACGCATTGGGTAGTGGAACGCATTGGGTAGCTTATGTTAAAATAAACAATTATTGTGAATATTTTGATAGCTATGGTGATTTAAAACCGCCAAGAGAATTAATGCTATATTTTAAGAACTGTGATGTTCATTATAACTATGATAGATATCAACAATTTAACACAATAGTTTGTGGACATATGTGTTTAAGTTATTTGCAAATTTTTTGGATTAAATACTATAAATCTTATATCACTCTTTCATTTCCATCATTTGCAAGATGTCACTCACCTTATCGATAACTGGAAACTCATCGGTAATATCTACCTATTATCCAGACACGTTATCATTAGCTGAGGAATATGAATGTGCATTATTACATTTCTCTACATATAATTCTATTCCAAATTTTGATAATACAAACAATAAATTATACTATGGTTCTAAAAATGTTATTGAGATACCTGAAGGAACTTATGAATTACAAGATATTAGTGACTATTTAAAAACTGAGATAAAAGATGCATCCATAAAACTCCATTGTAATAACAACACCTTAAAAACTGTGTTATTTTGTACATCAACTATAGATTTTACTAAAGAAGATACATTTGGAAGTTTATTGGGATTTAAAAATCAGATCTTAGAAGCAAATAAATATCATGTATCAGAGTTTCCAGTTAACATTTTGCCTACGACTGTCATAAGGATTGAATGTGACATAGTTAGCGGTTCCTATATAAACGGTCAATCCAGTCACATCTTACACGAATTTGCACTTAATGTTCCACCTGGATACAGGATTATAGAAATTCCGAAAAACACAATCTACTTTCCAATAAATCAAACCAATATAAGCTGCATACAGATAAGGCTGTTAGATATAAATAATAACTTAATAAATTTGCGAGGTGAAGAAGTGCAGTTGTATCTACATATCAGAAGAAAACAATGATAGATTATAATAAATATGTGGTACATCCAACTACAAATAACAGTTCTACAAAAACTATCAAACCAATAAGAGCTCGGACCAAAAAGGTCATAAAATTGAATAAGAATAATAAAGCATTTCTTAAAGCTCTTGGTTTGTTAAAATGAATATTTTAGATGTTTTATCCACTCCTGCATACAACAACGCTGTGGAAGAAATTGAATTTCACTCTTACAAGCCTTACGTAACAAGTTTCAATAGAAGCGGTGAAATCAGGATACCTATTAATCAACAAGACTTGCATATATTACCATCAGCAAGCACTTTGTTTTTGGAAGGAACTGTTGTTATAAACAAGGGTGGAAATTCGAAGGAGAGAGTCAGTAGCGTTCATTTCACAAATAATAGTCTACTTTACTTGTTTCAAGATATAAGGTATGAGATAAATGGAGCGGAAATAGATAAAATAAAAAACGCTGGTATAACTACCACAATGAAATCATTAATATCAATGAACGAAAACGAGGCTAAAGTATCTAATGCTTGGGGATGGAATATCGATGGTATAAATAGTGCAAATGGGGGAAGCTTTTCTGCTTCTATACCCCTCTGTAACATTCTTGGTTTTGCAGAAGATTTCAAGAAAGTAGTGATAAACAGCAAACATGAATTAATATTGTTACGAAGTAATACTAGTCTCAACGCCCTAAAACTTAACGATGGTGAAACTGTAGAAGATATTATTATAAATAAAATAATATGGCGTGTACCACATGTCAAAGTGTCCGATAGGGAAAAAATAAATATGTTAAAACTGTTAGAAAAAGATCGACCACTCCAGATGATATTCAGGAATTGGGATTTATATGAATATCCGGCTTTACCAAAAACTACTAAGCATACTTGGTCCATAAAAACATCGTAGCAAATAGAGAAACCAAGATTTGTTATTATTGGTCTGCAAACAAATAGAAAAAATCATTCTAAATTGGATATGTCTAAGTTTGATCACTGTGACGTTCGTGATGTTAGAGTATACCTAAATTCAACCTACTTCCCTTATGAAAATTTGAATTCAAGTTTCTCGAATAATCGAATTGCTTTAATATATGAACAATATACTAGATTTCAACAGTCGTATTATGGACGTCGCGCCGAGCCGTTATTAAATGAGAAACAATTTAAAAATATTGCTCCGTTATTTGTCGTAGATTGTTCTAGACAGCCAGATAATCTTAATTCAGGACCTGTTGTGGATGTTAGAGTGGAAATTGAAAGTGATATTGATATACCAGATCAAACTTCAGCATATTGTCTTATATTGAACGACTGTATAATCGAGTATAAGCCGTTAAGTAGCACCGTGAGAAAGATATCATGAATAAAAATACTATTATAGTAGATGTTCAGGGTTTTAAAGATCGTTATAATAACTTTAAAGTCAAAGAATTAGCTGTAGCTACGTTGGAACATACTCAAATATTCATAATAAAACCTCCTTACTCGTTCTCCTCGCTGACTGATGAAGAAAGAAGACACATTTGGTGGATTGAAAGGAATAGAGGTTACCGCTGGAGCGAAGGATATATAGACAACAGAGAATTTTCTAGAATAATCAAACCCTATCTGAAGGAAAAAAAGGTTCTTGTTAAAGGTAGTGAAAAAATTAGTTGGGTTCAAGAGCTATGTGGTCATAATAATGTTTCTGACATATGTGAAAATAAAAGTGTTCCTAATTTAAAGACTCTTAGTGATCTTTACTGTAAAGATCTATTTTTGTATAATTGTTTTGCTCATAAGAACTATTGTGCTTTAAGGAATGTATTGTGTATTAAGCAATGGTGTTTAGAAAATAATTTTTGTATTTCATAAGTTTAATAAACTGAATAAATGTTTTATTACTATACTGTGTTTGTTTTTCATACTATGAGCAGTACAATGCTATATTAATACCTTGCCAGAGAAACAAAGACAGAATGTCTAAAATCTGTTTCAGAGGACTCATGTTATGGGCTAAGAATTCATAAGAATCTGATCGACCTGATCGAAGAAAGTGATTAGGTATATAATTAGACTTGTCAGATCTTAGTGAATACACCTCGGAGCACCACATCTTTATAAATTGAAAACAAACTCATTACTCTTCTATAGTAGCCCGAATCGGGACCTTCTTAAAAATGATTCGCAATTATTTCAAACCGCTGTATGAAATATAATAATATACATAAAATTCGATTATGTTCTTTCCGACACTATTTGAATACTTGATGTATGAATGAACAGCTAAGTGAGGTAAGAATTAGGGCAAACCAGATACGCTGAATGATGGCGTATCTGGTTGCCCTAATTCTTACCTACTAATTTTGAGCTTTATTTTCCTTCGCAGTGGGTAATTTTATATTTATTTATTCTTTTGGGATCATTTTTACACTAACCAATAACGCAGTCCTGGGGTCATCCTTTCTAGGGCTTAGCCGGGGCTCCCAAGTGTAGGCATTAGGTTTTATAGTCGGCAGGAGTCCGGCATTGCATCCCTGTAGGATCCCCGCACGTTAAAAAAAAGTCTATCGGCGCACGAGTGATGTCTATTACACGTGATTCCTTTTCCGCCTTTCCACGTTTCGCGAAAGTGTTCCCTCAGTCACCTCTTCCGACATCCTCGGAGTGAATTAATGATGAATGAATCAATGCAACATGGAAGGTCACAAAAGACATCTCACACCTGCTATATGTCTTCGTCAAACGCTGCTCCCAACGAATCCTCGGTATGCACTGGCCAGAGAAGATCACCAACGTAAACCTACGGTAACGCTGCACTGAGACTCCTATCCACCAAAACAGATTAAACGCAGGAAGTGTATCTGGTTTGGATACACGCACGCTGCGAAGAGACCATGAGCACATACCAAGGCAAGCCTTTACTGAAACTACTGGTTGGATTTCAAAAACACTTTTACAGTTCGATAGTAAGTAGGTGCATTTATTGGGGATGTCCATAGAATACATAACATAACGCTAAGACGAATAGGAGGAAAATATTTCAAAAACGGGATAAATTTAGTCCTTCCGTTCCGCCTCTGCATAAATGGTTAAAGTTAAGTAAAAAAACCGGCCAATTGCGAGTAGGACTCGTGCGCAGAGGGTTCTGTACCAAAAAGCAAAAAAGTCATGTTTCTTGTATGGAAGCCCCCCTTAAGGGGACTAGTCGACAAAGTTTGCAAAAAGGAGGTGCAAATGAAGACATTGTTGTCGGTATTAGTAAACGAAAAATGATAGCCAAAAGTAGATTTAAAATCTACAAGATGTGTGTCAAAAGATGGTTTTGGCAGAAATTGTGTATTTGTTATAAATAATTAGTAAAACATCATTGAAATCGCCTAGAATTTTTTAGATAAAGACGTTTTATGACGTCTAGTTATTAATGAATGATAATAAAATTTATATTAAAGACTAAAGAAAACATAGACCTCTAAAATGGTTTTCTTCAATTTGGAATAAGTGTAAATTTAAACTAATTATGACTAATAATGCATTCAACGAATACTTCAAGTTGCTTGCATCCCCGCGCTCGCCTGAAAATCTAGTGCGGGGGGAGTCGTGTTGCTAGACGGACGTGTGTCGCTCTGGTCTGCAAAATATTCTCGTAAAATGTTATATTTTCATTCATTTACAGAGTAATGCGTGTAACAGAGCCCGAGTTACACAATGCATACGGCATTGCATGAAAATATAATGCATTTCAACTTATTTTATGTATTGTTTTATTAAATTACTTCGAAAGGTAGTCATGCTAATATTGTAAGCGGTACTTAATCATTTCAAAATAAATAAATGACGAAATATTTGTGGACATTCTCACACAACTTAAGCTATTATAACCTTGTGTTAAGGGATATAGACAACTGATGAAAATACTTATATTACAGTTATTATTAACACACTGGTTTTTTGAGACACTGCTCGCGACCGTCAATTCTTTCAACTTATTACGTCTTGGGGCGACGTAGGCACCATCTACTGGCAACTTGGTTAAGGTAATAAAGTGAAAGAATTGACGGTCAAGAGCAGTGCCTAAGTGGTCCAAAGGTAAGGGCGTCTGGTCCGGCAAACCAGAAGACGCTGGTTCGAATCCTGCTCGGGACCAAAAATTGTATACAATTATTTTTCAGCAGCCAAAGAATATTTCCAGACTTCCTTGTCTAGGAAGTCTGGAAATGATCTGCTGGCTCAGTTGGATTCTCAAACAATGTGTTATTATTTTTTAAGTCTATAGGTATTATAGTAAGTAGAGCACTAAAAAGAATAGCCCGCCGAGTTTCTTGCTAGTCTATGTCTATACATAATAATAAAACTGTTGAGGGTCGAGAGTCTGAACATGGAAGCTATTTTTAAAAAATGTACGCGTTCTCTAATCGATACTGAAGCCAAAATGAAATTTAAAATTTTCATGTCCGTCTGTATTCCGAATACGTATTACGCCGAAACTACTGATTTGAATGAAAATTGATACAAGTTGCGGTTATGATCCGAGGAAGGTTTAAGAATACTTTTGATCCCGATATTTGGCACGGTTCCTTTGGGAGAGGGGATGAAAGACAAAACGGTTTTTTTAATTATAACGTCTCAATGCGTGGTCCGATTCCAATTTCTTTTTCAGTGTCGTAAAGGGAGTACTTTAAGGATTGTTTCACACAAGTTTCAATGTTGAGGGTTTTGTGGTTCAGGAGTTAGAGACATTTCAACTTTCTCAAAACTTCGAATTCAAGAGTTCCTTTAAATGTGAGGGTAAATCTAAACCTGTGTGTTGGCTTTATTCAAAAAATCAAAATTATATTTATTTCACATAGGCATTATACAGATGCGCTTGTAAAACGTCCAGAATATAAAACAAAACTCTACCACCAGTTCACAACGCGACCCACCTGAGAAAAACTGGCAAGAAACTCAGCGGGTTGTTCTTTAATTTGCTCTTTTTACAATTTTAAAGAATTTAAAAACTATGCATATTAACAATTTTTTTGAGAATCCAGCAGAGCAGGTCATTTCCAGGCTTCCTTATCCAACAAATAATCATTTATTGTATAGTAGCCCCTGCAGTACAATTTACTTTTAACAGATCTTTTAAACTTATTAAGGGACATACTTTTAATTTCGTCTGGTAGCCTGTTGTAAAAGCGTATAAAGTTACCCATGAAAGAATTGCTGGTTTTGTGCAATCTGCTATGAAAATCATTTAAGAGCAATTAAGAGAGAATTTATCATATAAGAGCTTAATGATTAAGGCTAGTGTTAAATATTTCAACCGCGCCGAAGACGTGGACTAAAATTAATTATTTAGAATAGATTCTAAAACAATTCAATCCACGCCCTCGGCGCGGCCTGAATTATTTTACAATATGCTTAATCTTTAAGTTCTTCTATGATTAAGCAAACAGGGCAGTTTCACCCGCCGCTTGATGAGTCTGATGAAGAAATACCTCCCCTTTCATACACCTTAAGCGTCGTAAACGAAGTTGTGAGGGTCAGATAGTTACATATATACATACAATAGCTGACCCACATAACTTCGTTTGCGTCACATGAGATTGAGTAAGAGAGTGGTACCTATTGTATTAATACTTTAAGTATTATAGTCCCGTCGCGTGTCTTATATTAAGAGAGGTAGATAATAATATTTAAAGTGATATAATTTTTCTCACGTCGCTTATATTCATCCATTAGAGTTGACCCCCACAACTTTGTTGAAGTGATATAATGTTTCCCGTCGCATTTATTTTTGTCCGTTTTTTGGTACGGAACTCATCGTGTGCGAGTCCGACTCGCACTTGGCCGGTATTATCTTTCATCAGTTGACTGGCTACTACTGCAGATAACGTTTACTTCCGTCGTCGCGTCGAGTTGCGTCGCTCATGTTTTAATAATAATTTAGAGGGTTATTGTAAGTGAACCTTAAAAGATAGGCATACGCTGTGCAGGTCTTTTTTTAAATTTTTTGAAAAGGAGAAAAATGTAGTACACTATTTTTACGTAACTTTAACCATTTACGCAACGTACTCAATGGAAGCTCTCAAAAGAAATAAATTTTCCCCGTTCAGAAAACATTATTCATGGCTGCTCCGCTCCTATTTGTCTTAAAGTACCTAATGTTATTAGCCATTAGCCATCCTCAATAAATGTACTTTAAAACTCTGAAATTATTTTTGAAATCGAACCGGTAGTTCCTTAGATCCTAGCGTTCAATCAAACAAACAAACTCTTCAGCTTTATAATATTAGTATGGATTATGGTCACGCCTTTATCCCCGAAGGGGTAGGCAAAGGCATATTATTATGCTCCTACATTTCACCTTTTTAGAATTTGTCCTACTTAATAGGTGGTGAGCCGTATTGCCGTGTTGAAATGGACAGGCGCAGGTCGTCATTTTACTGGCTACCGGGACCAACGACTTATTAAACGGCCTTATGAAGCACGGTAACGCTCAAATAACTGTCACTAAGTGGTCACATGGATGGTCTCCCATCCAAGGACTGGCCATAGAGAAAGTTGCTTACAACAGTGACCGTTTACAGAACAATGAGTCTGTCTGCAGTTCCACGAGCGCTTTTTATTTATACATAACTAGCTAACCCTCGCAACTGCGTTTACGACGCTTACGTAGGTACGTACATATTTTTGTTTGTTTGTATTAATCAAATTTCAAGCGAGTGGAAGACCCCTCTTGTCTGGATTTGTAATAATTTAAGTACAAAACAAAGAATATAATGAACATTCGTCTTTGTGAATTAGTGACGAGACTTTGTCTGTGACTCTGTTGCATTAAACTACGTCACTAGGTTACGTGGATCATCTGTTCAAAGTTTGAAATAAATAAAAAATGACAACGGCAATCGGATTGAACTTTCACAATAAACGTTTTAGAGAGGGGCAGTCGGGTGAGACCGTCTTACGGCTTCTTGTTTATTTGGTGAAGCGAGAAACGCATTTCCGCTACTATTTTCTTCTTCTTCCGTGGTTCTTTTACTCTGATGTCTCTGTAGTTGCGCTACTCTATGTTGGCGAGTCATATCGCCCATATGCTCAAGGTCGTTAGCCCTGGGTATGGCCTTAAATGTCCATTTTGTTTTAATTTAAATATAAAGGTTTTATGAAATCACACTGCTCTACATTCTGTGAGTATTTCAAGCGTCTACTAGTTGCCCTTATTACCTAATATCACTACTTATTATAAGACACGTATTGCTCTGTGGTGGTTGTTAACTATCCTGTTACCCTCATAAAGGTCCTCTACGGAGGTACAGTATATATTTCTTACACTGTAAAGGGAATAAAATAAATAATCTTGATATGTAATACGTTCAAGCTTTTTTTAATTAAATGTCAAAAAATCACGTTTGATGTATGGGAGCCCCCTCAAATATTATTATTCTTTTATTTTTAGTATTTTTTGTTATAGCGGCAACAAAAACACATAATCTGTGAAAATTTCAACTCTCTAACTATCACCGTTTATGAAATACAGCCTCGTGGCGGACAGACAGACGGACAGAGAAGTCTCATGAATAGGGCGCCCTTTGGATACGGAACAAACTACAAAATTGTTCCTCTTAAAGAGTTCTAATAAAAAATATTTATCTTTTAAGGTTCTCTCACAATAAGCTTCATTAGTTCCAAAATAAATTAATGAATATTGGCGACACGACGGGAGTAAACGCGTCGAGAGGAAATATTAGGAACGTGATATCATAATAATAATACCGCACCTCTCTCTTTCTCTTGAGATGGAAACGTAGTTGCGGGGGTCAGCTAGTATAGATATATAGATAAATCAATGCAGCGTTGTTTTAAAAATATATAAATTAGGTACCTATATTTACATTCAAACATAACTACATAAAATATATACATGTAAGAAACATTACCATTCCAGACAGGTATTCATGGGGTCGGGATGTGTGTCTTAGAAATTCGACACTGCAAAAATGTAACGAGGCCACACTATGCCGTCGCATTCTGATGTGATATGACAACTACGCGAAATGGCCCATTGACAACTGAAATCAAATTGTCAACGGTACTCATTTTTTTTACGAGTGTACACAGATTTGAATCGCATAGCCTTCCATATGTGACTGACTTTAGCGAAACCATATCGCGATTATTTTTTTTGGCACAGCACCATCTAGTGATGTTGTTGAAACTAATGGTATTTAATTTGTTTATTTATTTTCAACATCCTTGCTCATAAATTGGTTTTTAGCTCATGGCTTTTACGCCCTTACACCATGTTATTAAACACTTGTGCTTTTTTTTTCTTGATTGATGCACTAGTGTTTTATTTTATATATCATCAAATCAAACTTGTACCTCGCTGAAAGATATTATTTTATGCATTCTATTTGCTCTTAACTTAACTGAGTTATAATAGTTACGTTTACGTTTGTTACGTTTCGTTTCAACATAAGAGTAACAATAACACTATTTAAAAAAAAAAAAAATATTGGATCACCTCGAATAAGATAAATTTTCAAGCACTTATTTACTTTAATTAATAATTCAACGTGAAATTTATTTATAAATACATAAAAAATAGATTTTATACATGTTGCGTTTTGGTTGTTTAGCGTAATTTTTCGTGTCTACGCTCTAATCTGCGCGCATAGCTAACGCCGCGCGCAGAAAAAAAAAATCAGCAAGCAGGGACCGGGCCATTTTTGAGAAAGTCCGTCTGTGCTGTAAGCATTGTAAAAAAAATTATCAAAAATTTGTTTTTTGTACTAGTAAGTGTTTTTGAAAAACGTCGTATGACACACGTGAGGTTTGGTCATTATACTCTCGGTTTCCTTGCAGCCTGTGCAATATCACCTCGAGTATCATTATACTCGAGGTGATATTGCACAGGCTGCAAGGAAACCGAGAGTATAATGTTGGTCATTACCAACATACCACACTTGTATCATAAATAACTTTTATTACACAACACAGATTACAATTTTCAAGAAAATAGTAAAGCTAAATTCTACATTGCAAGTCTGAATTGCAATCCACACCATGAAATATCTCAGGTTTTATTTTCAATCAGTCTAATCGTTTTCAAGTATTGCGCTTAGCAACGTTCGACTACAATAAAATAAAATAAAATTACTAATCTAGAAATCTAGCTATTTTTAGATTAGTAATTTTATTGTACGTGATTATTTTCATATTGGAGAAGTTTAATATAATGTAAGTAATGGAGCAGATGTTCTTGATTTGTTATTAAGAACCCAATTATAATAACATAGTTATTATTTTCTAGAAAATATCGAGTAATAAGCTAAGAATTGAAAACTATTCGGTCACAACTGTAGCAGTACTTTGCAATCATCATAATTTGGTATTAGACATACAATTTCACGCTCAATGAAATTAATCTTAGAAAGGGTCATAGAAGGTTTTTACAGGGTCGGCAGAACGATTGTGGCGCCTTCAGTGTTGCAAACGTTCCTAGGCTCTGGTGACCACCAGTCCTCCTGGTGGGCCGTATGCTTGTCTGCCACCTTCCTGGCATAAAAAAAATCACATCAGCCTATGACAGTTCACTGCTGGGTGTAGGCCTCCACCAAATTACATCACATACACTGTCGTACGCCTTCCGCATCCAGTCACTCACCAAGATCTTCTACAGGTCTTCGGTCAATCTGGTGGGTGGTCCGCATCCAGTCCCTGACCTCCAGTCCACTGCTGGAAGGCCTCTTTCAGATTACGCCCCAATACACTGTCGTAAGCCTTTCACATCCGGTCACTCCATGCGACCTTCTTCAGGTCATCGGTCCATCTGTCGGGGGCGGAGGTCGTCCTGCCCCTACCATGTATCAAGTCACGCTCCCTACTCTAGAAGTCGTTTGCTTCACCAGTTCTTCTACAGATGTGGCCTGCCCACTGTCACTTAAAATGTAAGCTCAGACTATAAAAATTGTTGATGTGTAATAGGTTCGGTTTATTTACATTTTAAGTATCTTTTACAAGTAAATAAACTCCACATTAATCACTTAGCAAATAAACAGGATCTTGTAAGAAACCGAGTGCATTCCAAAAGCGTTTAAATCCTTCTCCAAATATTTGTTCCATTTACATTCCATTACGCAAAGTGGAACGAAACCAAATGATTGTACGGTCGTCGGTGGGAATTAAAAAAGACGTGTTTGCACAGGTAAAGTGTTGAAGGGTAGCTTTGATTGTCTGCTAAACTCGTAGTAACATGTATGGCGTATAATTGAGTAGAATATTGAATTAGTTTGTTTATTAAACAATTTATGTACACACATGTATTAAAAAGAAATTATGTAGTTAGCAGAAGAGAGAAATCTGTTCCAACAGGCCAATGAGATAAGAGCATGATGTGAAATAGAAAATGGTGGAAGCAAGTTTTAATAAATTAAACATTTTCATTTTACATAGTCAAACTAAAGTTTATGTAATGAAAATCAACGCTGGTTTTTTGTTATAAAAAAAAACAACTGACACGCGCTGTCCACTGGTCAGTCGAAGTGATTCAAACATGTCCCAAGCCCTACTCGACTTCTGTCGTATTCATTGACTTTGATAAGGTTTTATTCATTTTTCATTGCTTGGATTATATTACATCATCAAACCACATTTTTATCAATAAGCGCTATGTTACATTATTTTACTTTAGTGACTACGGTCTCGCCGAAGAAATCTGCTTTTGTTACTATATATTATGACTGCTCTTCTATTTTATCCTCCAATTTAGTAAATTCTGTAACCATTAGAATGCCAAGTTATCCAGAAACAATACAGCCTGTGCATGTGCAGTCATCAACTCATCACGTTTAGCAACGTTTGTCGGTTACAAAAAAATAACAGATATTTCCTCTTTATAATTTTAGTAGGTATAGATCACTAAACAAACGTTAGATACTATGAAGCTGTACAAACAAGTTATAATCCAGTACAATTTTCTCTCAGAATAGTCTCTCTCTAAATTCCTTTTCGTATCTATCAGACAATTCAAATACCAAAGCATGGGTTGCACGGACGTGCTAATGCGATTTAGAAATATTCGGAAAAAAAAATTACCACGAAATGTATAGCGATTTGAAGTTAGTTTAATTAAGCTGTGACCTAATTATAAGTTCAGGAAGTAGTTATATATGTTTGATAAAATAAATTAAGTAATTATGGTTTAGAGATTGGAAGCGCTAATTAAGTTACCTACAGTGAGTGGGACATCCTTCCGAGGGCTTACCCGGGGCTCCCAACCAAAGGCTGTTGGTCGGTACGTGAGATTTTGTAGTCGGTAGGAGTCCGGCATAGCATCCATGATGGATTTTTACTCACGTTAAAAAAAAGGATATTTATTGAATGAAGCTAGTTTAAGTTCCTTACTTGCTCGTAGCCTGCATTCAGTGCTCTTATACAATTGATATACCAAAATTTCGAGAATCAAAGTCTTATACAACATGATCTCTTATCTCAGGACTCGACGCTTTATCATGTCTCAGGACCAGCAATGACATAAGTTGACGTCATGGCATAAGATACCTCTTTGTGGAATTTTTAACATACCTACTAGCGTTCCAGTGCATGCTTAAGCACGCCATGTTCTGCTACATTACTGACACGTTCTCGTTATCAGCAACATAGCAGTTGTTAAGCTAAGATAAAGCCCTCATGGGTTGCTTAAAAATTTTACACCTGCGTCCGTCTTTTTCAACTCGTAAATAGGCTCACCACATTTTACGTGGGACGAATACAAAATGATGAAATGTGGGCATAATTATACCTTGCCTCTACATACCTACCGGTTTGGTGATAGAAGCTTGACTATATGTTTGAGCTTGATAAATGAATTATTTAGTGCTCAATACTAAAAAATGTTCTAGATATCTGGAACCAGATAATTTACTAGGCATCCAATGGATTGAACTGTAAGATTTATATTCTGAAAGCTCCACATTGTAAAACCAATCACATTATTCCGGGTGTACCTACAAGAGTTAAGGTAAGTAATGGAATATTGTATGACTCACGCAGTTACAAGAAATGTATGAAGGTTGCCTTGTGTGTAATGTGTGATTGTGTTATAGATCGCTATAGAACTGGTGTTCATCCTCACACTTTACGACCGGAGTGCACATAAGGTATATAGTCTAGTAGGGGTTTTATTATGTGTATGCTCAGATTTTGGAATTTATCCCTGCGTTGACATTTTCGAACTCTACTATATGGAAATATTTAATTTTGCAGGGCAGGCAACTTAGGTGTGGCACCTCTGATATTGCATACGTTCCTAAATAAATAAAAGTTTATTGCAACTCCTATCTTTTTCTTTAACTAAATGAAATCATAATCTCGCCAATAAAGGTAAAATATATGTAGGTAAATAATATGGCATAAACCTGAACATGCGACAACACACCTTTCAATACCTAAGCAGTCAAGGTAAAATGAATTTCTTAAAGAGACCTTATTCTTAGCATTCCATGGATTCCTCGTGCGGGCGCCGGGTCCATAGCGTGGCACAGTATAATTCTACAAATAAAATAGAAAGCATCTTCACAAGCTCTTAAGCTACGGTGACGACTTTCTAACGACGGTTCATAGTAGCTCATTTGCAAACTGTGAGAATATGATCCATCCTTGCCTGCCTTACTGAAATAAAAAAATTTAGAAAATTCTAAAAGAATTTTGAGAGATTTAATCCTTATCTCGAATACCTAATGACTGCACAAAATAACTTGTTACGTCTTTTTTTGTTATACTTCTAAGTTCAATACTTGGCAATACTTTTTAATTCCTTTCAATAAATAAAGGCGCATTAAAAGAATTGAACCAAACTGGACGTTTTTATTAAATTTTTACCGCTTTCAAGCGCTTTTCAAAGTTTTTAGAAACTCGATTGTCGAAGCGTCTACGAAACTTCCTTCGTACAACTTTCGAATTTGTTGGACTGGTTCTATCTGCGATAAGTCTTTTTGTTGAAATAAAATATTTTTCTTGGAGTTTTGTAACATTTTTTGTTACACCAATTTATATAATGAATAAGATTAAGGGAGTATTTTTATTAAGACAATGAAGAGGAATAGGGTGTTTTTTTGTTTATTTGTGTCACAACTTTTAGTACCTATCTTATTAATCAACGCACAGCCCTACACATAAATGCGAAAGTGTGTATGTCGATGTCGTAGAGCGACACAACTGAATTTGCTAAAATAAGGTAGAAGAATAGATTTTAACCTGAAATAACACTATTCCTATACTACCTACGATCCCTTAGGATGTGAAATCGGAATCAGAATTTTATGCAAGCGAAGCCACGGTCTCCATCTAGTCCATAATAATCATCTTCTATATAAAGTGTAGACATATAAACGGATTAATAGCCAAGCCAGCCTCGCCGGTAAGTGTTGCACATGCTAACTATAAAACTAATATTATAAAGAGGAAAGATTTGTTTTTATGTTTTTTTGTTTGTTTGTTTGTAACGAATAGGCTCCGGAACTACTGGATTTGAAAACTTTTTTCACTGTTGGAAAGCTACACTCTTTGCGGTGAACATAGGCTATATTTTATTTCCGTGTTCCCACAGGAACGGGAACTACGCGGGTGAAACCGCGTGACGTCCGCTTTTTTTTTTTTTTTTTTTTTTTAACGTGAGGGAAAATCCTCATAGGATGTTATGCCGGACTCTTACCGACTAAAAAACCTCACGCCACGCCTAACAGCCTATGGTTGAGAGCCCCGGGTAAGCCCTCAGGAAGGATGTCCCGTGACTCCCAACAGACCTACGGCCGCCAATGCGGCCTCGCCCAGGGGGTGGTTCGGGTGCCATCCCGCGTCTATGGGGGGTTTCGGGTGTGACCCCGCTTCTAAGGGGGGGGGGGGGGCGTGAGTGAGTTGCTCATGTCCCGCTGCCGTCATGGGCCTGCTTCTGTAAGGACGGTGAGCGGCCCTCTCACCGTCCTCAGAGCCCCGGTCATGGAGGCCGATAGTCCTCGGCGAAGACACGTCGGCGGCGCCCAGGGCGCCGACTGCGGAACTCGGGTGGGAGAGTTCTCTCCCGCACCCGGCCCGCCGCCTCCTTCGCGAGCATAACCTGCTCGCAGAAAGAGGCGGCGCGTGACGTCCGCTAGTGCTAACTAAAGAGCAAGTTGATAGAGAGGAGCAGGAGAACTTGAAACAAAACCAACTACCAAACCTTATGTACGAAACAACTTCTATAATGACGGCCATCATTATGTATTATGGTAACACAATTATTATACAGAAACACGAACAACGACAGAAAATAAAACATCGTACAGAACAAGTTCAAACTATTTTACGTATCATTGAAATATAAATACAAAGGCACCTTATTATAAACTTTTGATCGTGACAGAGAGAGGGATCTAAGCTAGAATGTTCTGTTGCTAAATGACATTCAAAATAATTATAACGGCAAAAATGTTGTCAACGTCTGCATACTCTATAAATTTAGTCTTTGGATTAACCATTCTTAGTTGCAATTTCATTAACACAAACTTCTCATAAAAAGAGTTTGAAATCGAGTATGATACAGAAGCAATTTGCAATTTAATTTTAAGTATATGCTGTCGAGAATTTCTCATTGACAAATGATTGGTTGTTTATTTTGGCTTAAAACGATGTATAATTCCAAACTGTGTAGACTTAAAATTCGTTGCAAAATATTTTCGCAGTCTGTAAAAGATTTGTTTTGTACATTTTCTCGTTTGTGAAAACTTCGCGTGTATGAGTAAAGCAAATGTAAGCTGGTATTAACTTTAAAGCTCTATTGTTTCATACTATAAATATTTTCAATGACGATAAACTCTATAATCCAACCTGATCCCACCCTCTCCTTTCCGATATCGAACAACGCGTGCCGGACAGAGATGCCACTCATACACAGTGGAGAGAATCTTAGCCAGAACAGAGCGTTTCGAAAGATCGTTCCTCTGTCGAACTATAAAAACATGGAATGACCTGCCCGCACACGTGTTTTCCTCATCTTACAATCCCGGGTTCTTCAAGAGGAGCGTAAAGAGGCAATTCACAGGGCCGCCAACTTGAGGACCACTGTCGAAATTCTTACGGACTGTGAGACTGAGACCATCAGGCTGGTGGTGACGTCAATTTGGCGAGCCAAATATAAAAAATAATAAAAAGTCAAAAATAAATATTCACAGATATTTTTTACACGCTCTACTTACAAAGTGAGCTAGAAATCTGATTTATCTGTTTGTGTAATCATTACACGGTTTGGTATCCATTACACTGTAATGGATACCAAACCGTGATAATGCTTGGTTATATTATTATGCTTATTATGACCCAGGCTTTTGAGACAAAGTATTTATGGATCACAGAAAATAAATGTCCCATGGTGGGGTGGGAATCGAATCCACGAGCTCGTGATCCTCAGTCTGACTTTACGACTTCTAAGATCGATGAGGCGATCAGTATGATTGCTACCTTATTTCAGAACTTTTTGTAATAAACTGATATTTTCGACCAACGATCTGTACAATCAAGTTTACACTGAAATTAAATATATCGAGGCAAAATAATATTGTACATTCAATTTAAGTTCGTCGGAAAGTCATTGAATTAATGTTACATTTTCATAGTTCCACGTCTTCAATAATATCGTACAGAACTGCTATCAATAACTGTCCCAATTTTAACTAAAGACTGCAGCAACCACATAAAAAGAGCTGTGGAATAACATTAACGTTACAACTAAGTGCGAGGAGTGCAGTAAGGAAAGAGGTCTATGTAGAATGGACAACTCATGTAAAGAGTACAATGAGTGAGTTTAGCATAATACGGTCCATTGAAGTTGCCAAAGCAACTACGACCGATGTGCTCTGCAATTTTCTTCAGTATTTCGTTTGAAATGAGAACAGGGCTTAAATGCAAGGTTAGAGTCAGCTTTTTATTTTCTTTTAATATTATACTATGCATGTACGTATTTACCATTCATATTTCATAGAAGCACAGCCTTTAGAAGTACTATATGTTCGTTCCTTGTTCAGACGTGTGACTGTTCTCAGTCTTGCTCAGAGACTTATTGCTTTAAAGCCAATCTCTATAGTTTTGTAGACTTTAAGAGTGGTCTGCTGGTCGCATCATTGTGGCATGTTAATATATAAAATAGTAATTATCGCACGTTCGAAATTGCAAAAATAAAGTAAAGTACCTATTTAAAATGGAAGATGGGAATATAATTACACAAAAAAAATTATTTGCGCATAAATTTAGTTAACAAAGTCAAACCCTTAAAATCAAAGGGGGATGACCACTGCCCATAGGCACTTTGGCCATAGGGTGCCCACAGAAAAAAGTATATGCAAATGGTAGTATACCATACCATCATTGAATTACAATTGTAAAGATTTAAATAAAAGATAGAGTATAGAAAATAAAACAGTTTTTATTTTAACAAAAATACACGTTCAAAATCGATTTTAACTGCTGCTGAACATGATTTTAAAACTCAAACTACATACTCAACTACACGTTGTTGTACTGATGGTAACAAATATGATATTAAAGTTCTAAAGAGAAAATATAAAGATATCTATTTTTATATTTTTTTTTTCTTCTTGTATTAATTACTCGTAGATAATTAGAATGTCATCTAAAAATCCTGCAGGAGGAGATATATTAATCTCATGCCGTACCCACCCTAAATACCATATTAATTACAGTCATAACATGGGCACAGCATCCCACTGTTCGACGACCAACAATGCAGTTGCAACAATACTGTTGGATAGCGGTATGACCAGTCTCATTATCGCTTACTAATATGTAGACGAAGTATATTTTACTGCTTATATGGCGACTAGCAATTCTTGCTCTAATTAATAAGCAGTTGGGACCAAAGCTCAAACCTTCCATAACGCTACTTCTAGAGTCATTGCAAACTTCAATTCGGTAACTACCATTAGCACGTGTGTACTCACCATAGTAGGAGCGTGCTTGTTTTATTTGGTAGGTTCCACATGCAATTAATATTAGATCATTCTCAGTCAGTATGGGAAACTGTGTAACATTTTCGGTGTTTACATTGATATTTATGAAGTCTGCCCTTGCTCTATTTAAATTGTGTAGCCTAACATATTCTGCAAGATCATTGTTCCTGTACATCTTGCGATGAACAACTTGAAGGATTTGAGCTGCATCATCCCTGTCCCTTACTTTGGTGTGAAACTTATTAATTAAAGCACCTGCTATTTTAAAGTCAACCATTAAATGTGTGGAGGCCCGGTTAAAATAATTTTTGCATATTTTCTTTCAATAAGGAAGCAAAGTCTTCAATTTGTTCAGCGCTGAATATTCTTATTGGAGTACCTTGGTCCAAGATTAAGTCCCAGTTGTTAGTCCATATGTGACTTCGGCAAATCCTACAATTTGGTGGAATATAATAATTATAGTTGCGAAACAAATCTACTCGCAACACAGTTGGAACAGAGAGCCGATTAGGTTCATTACATCCAGGTACAAAACATTGATTTTGTGTTAATGCTGCTCTTGAATAATTAGGTAGCAAGATACCGTTAGAGGTGACATTATCTGCAGGTCGTTCTTGTGGAGGAACATGGAAATCTTCTTCTTCTAATTGAACAGGCGCACTTACTGAGATGGAGTCCTGCTCAGTAGAATTTGATGTTGCTCGGTCAGTCCTTCGCCAGCAGTTGTGACAGAGATGAGCCGTTGGTGGGAGCTATAACAATAAAGGTAAAGTTGTGGTTCAATATGCTTTTGGCATATTAATACTGCTGTAACATCAGTATGAAGTGTGTGGGTGTATGAGGCTTCAGCAAGACCTTTGGAGTCTAGTAAATATCACCTTTAAGTCAGTACACCTACTGATTGATAGTTGAGACTCTGGTGTGGGTTTTCTTCTTGAGGTTGGGAACATAACCATATAAGTTAAACCAAAAGGAGGCGAAAGACCACCATAGATAAATTCTTAACCGACCAAGTGCACTAGATATGCACGCATCAGCTATAAGCTGCTAGTGCATTATATAATAATATAATAATAATAGAAAGTGTAAAATCAATTCTTAATATTGTGTTACCTCAAGTGGTGAGATCTGACGGGCTACAGCATCTCTTATCCGGTTTACATGTGGAGACTCAGACTGGAGAGAGTGTGCTCTAATCCTCAGAATTGATCTGCCACAGCTGACGCATACATGTCCATGACCAATAATGGGTACATCCTGACTGGTTGGATTTCTTATTTGATTCCATGCGGCGGTCCAACATGCATGACATACCACGCTTTCGCTTGATACCTCTACCTAAAATAAAAAAAGAATATGTCATTAGTTACCAACAGAGATCAATAACTAAATTACTTCTAGGCTGAGACTCAAATACTTTAAAACATGAACATAAACGCCTACCTGTTGCTGCTGTCGCTGTATGAGATCTCGAACTACTGCTATTTCCAACACATGTCTCCGCAGTCGGTTAATGTTCAAACCACAATTAATGCACCGTAAATGCCCTCTTGGCACTACAGCTCCAGAAGATTGTGAAGAACTCGAGCCTGGGTCATCGTTCAAAGCAGCTAATGTCGTATCCAAATTCGTGCCAGGGTTATCGTGAAAAGAAGCAGCGGAGTCCATGTTAAAGCCGTAGTCGTCAGGGTTAGATGTATCGTCGTGGTCCATTTATAATGCTATTCGTTATTAAAAGATTTACAAAAGTGAAACACTAGCGTACGTACAGTATTTGAAGTTTGAAAATCTTCTGACAGTTTTTTGAGTTTTTTCTTAGTACATGCCGATGTTGCAACATACAAAATAAAATATTTGTAAATCGATTTCTCAGATTTCGCTAGTAATCGATTCATTAAAAATATTTAAGAAATATGTATGTATGGAACTGTAAAAAGACATTTCTTATTATTTTCTATTCTATTATTTGATTGATAATGCAAAAAAAAACTACTGTTCTGCCTCTAGGGATATTGCAACTTATAAAATGAAATAATCGAAATCATTTACTTTTCCTAGTTCATCAAATGATTAAATATGGTACTCAATAGTAAAAATATTTTCATTTTCCTATTTTATTTATCAATTTATATTCATTCAATAATCAAAAATAATCGTTATGTAGTTTACTGCCACTTTTAGAATCGGGTAACATTACGTCCATGCCAATACGCTGTCGATGCTGCAACATACAAAATAAAACATTTACAAATCAATCGATATCACACATATTTCTCCATTAATCGATTCACTAAAAATATCAGTTTCGTTCATTTAAAAAATATGTATGTAAGTAACTGTAAAAAAACATTTATTTTTATTTCCTATTTTATTTACTGATTTTTTTATTGATAATGCTAAACCCAACATTGCGCAAAAAAGTTCTTTTCTAAGTATTTACTGCCTCGAGGGATATTGCAATTTATAAAATAAAATAATCGGTCATATACTTATCTCGATAATAAAATTATTAAAAATAGTACACAATACTAAAAACATTTACATTTTCCTATTTTATTTACCGATTTATTATCAAGAATGCTGAATTACAAATATAATCGATAATAATAATCGATAAATATCGATATGTCGTTAATTCCTGATTTTAGAATCGGGTAACATTACGTCCACGCCATTACGCTTTGCAAAAAGTAAACAGGAAATCGTGAAGGTACCTTAATATTTTAGAACATTGTTCCTAACTTATGCTGGTATACGAATAACTAGATAAGTAATTAAAAATAACGGCTGTTTTTTTGCTATATACCATATTCTTGGGCGTCTAATGGCCATATTCTGACATCCCCCTTTTATGCTTGGATATGTCTTGAATTCGCAGTAAATATAGAGGAACCCAAATAAACTTGAATCTATGTAAATCATTTCATAATCATATGCCACCCAATTAACATATAGAAAATACGAACATTAATATTTTAGGCAGACATTGAAACATTGAGATTTAATTTACAGTTATTTTGCTTAGCCAATGTTATGTAAATTACATTTTGTCGTTTATGCAAAAGGGGAAAATTGTTTTGAATTCAAAGTAAAGGTGTGGTTATCTCTGTCAGTCATTATAATGGGAACCCGAAATCCGAGTTTTGAAATGAGAGCTTTGAATGCACCCGATGCTAAGGTTCAATATTAATGTTAATGAAATATTAGAGACTAGCTGACCCGCGCAACTTCGTTTGCGTCACATGAGAGTAAGAAGGAGAGAGGCGTGGTATAATGTAAAGTAATATAATGTTTTCCGTCGCATTTACTTCCACCCGTCCTTTTTTGGTACGGATCCGACTCGCACTTGACCGGTTTTTATCGTTCACTTGACTGGCTACCACTGCAGACCACGATTATTGCCGTCGTCGCCTCGTTCATGTTTTAATACTTATAACATATGAGGGTTATTGTAAGCGAACCGTTAAAGATAGGCATAGACTTTTTTTTTAAACTTTTTATGAGGAACAATTTTATAGTACTCTATTTTTACGTAACGTTAACCCAGTGTACGCCATGTAAGCTCTAAAAAGAAATAAATTTTCCCCGTTCTCAAAACATTATTTATGGCTGCTCCGCCCCTATTCGTCTTAGCGTGATGTTATATTGCCATTAACCATCCTCAATGATTTGACTATTAAACTGTAAAATATTTTTTGAAATGCAACCAGTAGTTTCTGAGATACTAGCACAAACAATCTCTTCAGTTTTAAAATATTGTGAACGGACTTTAAGAGATAGACAAATTAGGTTATTGTGAGTGAACCTTAAAAGATAGACATATGCTGTCGCGGATTTTTTTTGAGAACTTTTCAAGAGAAACAATTTTGTAATAGACAATTTTTACGTAACTTTAACCATTTACGCAGTGTACGCTTCGGAAGCTCTGAGACGTTTAAAACTCTTCCCCGTTTTCGAAACATTCTTGATTGCTGCGCCGCTCCTATTCGCCTTAGCGTGATGTTATATAGCCTATAGCCATCCTCAATAGATGGACTATCAAACTGTAATAGAATTTTCGAAATCCAACCAGTAGTTCCTGAGATACTAGCGTTCAAACAAACAAACAAACAAACTCTTCAGCTTTATAATATTATAGTATATAGTATATAGTATAGTATGGATAATACATTATGCACTTTTTGCTTTACCACTTGTACTTTATTCCACTATTTTTATAATTATGACCGGTTTCGCTTCACAGCATTGTCAAAGATAATTTAACTGTTCATATACATACGTTTCTAAACACAATAACGTAAGTGTATGAACAGTTAAATTAAGTTGGAACTTGTTGTAACACATTATCTATATATATAAAAATCAATGCCACTTTTCGTTGTAATTTTATAACTCAAGAACGGGCTCACCCATCCAAACCAAATGTATAGGCTTTGTTCGGACTATTTAGTAGATGGTTTATGTGAAGTTTGCACAAAATCGGCCGAGCGGTTCTTCATTTATCACGCAAACGAAGTTGCGCGGGTCAGCTAGTATATAATAAAAATAACTTTATTATAATAAGTTCCACCAAGTGCCAACAATCAAGAGTATTAGAGATAATCTTAAAAGGCAACTAATATCTATTACAGAACCAGTGTCATTCCTATCAGTATAAATTATAATAAATATCTTGAAACCAATTCCCCCTACTACCTAATCAATATCTTTTTACTGAATTCTGTTGTATCACGTATGGTTATAAAATACAATCACTGACGTATTTGGTAAAAAAATACCTACCCAATTTTGCTGTGCATCAACTAAAATCATTTGGAGTGCAAATAAAAGCTGCACAGCTGCATGTAAGCTTCTAACTTCAATTAGCTTTGGCCAGCACCCAGTTAGGATTTCCATTTTAGATAAAAATATCTAACAGGGTGTTAAAATTCCTATTTGAAAATCTGTTTTACTGTTTATAACTATATAATAGTCAGTTTAAACATTGTTTTGTTATGTTTACTAATGATATTGGAACTGTGCAGCCCTTCTCTTTAATATTTTTTTATTTTGTAAAAAATATTATTTTATTAACATCAGTAATACGAGTATACGAGCTCGGCTATGCGACTCTGAAATTTCAGACTTCTTAGTGAATGCCTTCAGCATGTTAACGATACTATATCAAGAAGCCGTGAGACGGTATCACCCGAATGCCCCTCTAACGTTTATTGTGAAAGTGAGAGTTCAATCCGATTGTCGTTGTCATTTTTGTTTTATTTCAAACTTTGAACAGATGATCCACGTGACCTAGTGACGTAATTTAATGCTACAGAGTCACAGACTACAAGTCTCGCCATAAGCCCCTCTGCAATCAATTTTATAGAGAGGGACTAATAAAATTGATTTTCGGTCATAAGCCGTCAATAATAATAATATTATGTATTCTTGACTACACTTGATTTTTCTACTAAAGAATATTCTCAAATAAATCTTTTTCAATTTGACAATTTTATTTTTCAATTTTTATGCCAAATACGTAATACTGCCCTCAGACCCTCAGACTATTATAAGTAATTCATTCAACTGATAGTATCATACTTAGATCAAGAATGTATCATATTTACTCTGCGTCACGTATCGTAAAAACGGCTAGTATCAACATTCGGATGTGTTATTGAAAAATAATTGATATTTGAATACATGCTCAGAGTAGTTATTTTCAGGCTCATGTGGAATATATTTTAAGTAGGTACTTCACTACCTTGCTGTAGGGAAGCAATGCTGCTTTGTGGTGGGCTCTAAGCCTTTAGCAAGGAGCTAGAGTCTAGCCCGTTGCTAAACACAACTACAGTGGTTTAGTGAATAGTCTAGCCGCTAGACTATTCACAAAACCACTGTAGTTGTGTTCCACTTTGCTTTAACCGGGGCCACAGAACTGGCCAAATTAGCCCTAGTCCATTTCAATTATGTCTAGTAGTAGTGATACTATTATTGCAAATTGTGAAACGATTTCAACCTTAAATTTTCGTCCATGTATTCAAGTAGCAATTCTAACACATTTAAATTAGCAGACTTGCCCCAAGAGGTTCAATCACAGTTTCTTGACAACGGATTACCCCGAGAAGGTGCTTCCTTGAAGATATTAAACTAGTTATTGATTGACCATTCACTCTAGTACCAAAGTACCTAATGCTATAAATGAATAAGTAGGTACCTATTTGAATCTTAAATCAACAATTTGTGGACTATTGAGAATAATACCATCCATAGATGCGTATATTAAGGAGGACTTAATAATATTATCTCCTATGTATGTGCCTATTACATTAACGAATAATAGAATATTGTAAGTCGAAACTTAAATTTAATTTATCGACAATTCCAATGAAGCTTAACATCTGTCAACTCTCGATTCTCGAATAATATTTGAGTTCTTGCGGTTGACAAGGATCAGCTAAATTGACAGTCTGGTATTGCATTGTCTGTAATCTAAACATGTCCAAACAAGACTTAATTTGATAGTTGTTAATATAAATCCATGTCAACTCATTTAAGAACAACATTTTAGGTATTATTTATTTTATGGTCCGAGATCTGGCAGGAATTTTTAGAGTAAATATTTGAAGCAAGCTTTTTTTTAAGTGTAAAAATTCTACTTTGCCATCAGTATAGCCTCCATCATATCAGCTATATTTACTATCAGTATAAATAATAATAAATATCTTGTAACCAATTTCCCCTACTACCTAATCAATACAATACAATACAAAAACTCTTTATTGCACACCAGGAAATACATCAAACATATTAAAAGTGAACTTGTTGGTATAACAATTGGCGGCCTTATCGCACAAGGCAATCTTTTAGAGGCAACCTTTGGATGGAATCGGAGGGTGGGAAATCTAAGGGCAGTTTGAAGTGCAATATAAATAAATAAACTTATCTAAATTAAAATAATTGTGTACATACATACATACACATGTACATACATACATACACGCACACATAAATACACAAATACATAATGTTTACTACTATAAATACATACCTAATTATTCTACATATTATTATGATAATAAGGAAATGAACTAATAACTTATATGCAGTCATTGACACGTAGATAGTAGTTCCTAACTAATGTTTTAAACGAGTGCAGCGACTTTGCTTGTCGAACTGTCAGTGGCAGTGCATTCCACAAGCGAACCGCCTGTACCGTGAAGGAATTGCCTATAAAATTAGTGGAGTGGCCTGGCATCTTCAATCTCAAATTCCTCGATGAACGCAAATTTGCAGAGTGTGAGGCGTTTAAAAAATTAAAGCGTCTCTTAAGGTATGGCGGAGTAACAGGGTTGAACAGGATACTATATAATATGAATAGGATATGAGCATTCCGGCGAAGGCGGATAGGTAACCACTTGAGTTTTCTGCGATATTCGGAGATGTGATCATATTTGCGTAGTCCAAATATAAATCTAATACAGTAATTCTGGAGTCTCTCAAGTTTATTTAGTTGGTCTTGAGCGAGATCTAGATAGCTGGCATCGGCATAATCAAGGATAGGAAAAAGAAGTGATTGGACAAGCGCAATTTTAGACGAAATCGGTAGAAAATTTCTAAGTCTGCGCAAGGACCCTGAAGCAGCAAATATTTTGCGCCTAAGTTCCTGCAGTTGAGGACCCCAAGACAGGCATGAATCTATATGAATACCCAGATTTTTGACTGAGTTACTGTACGCTATGTCAGTGCCATTACATATAAGTTTTGGATTCACTGTCCAATCGATTCTGGAGATCTTCCAAGGGCTGCCAACTATTATGGCCTGAGTCTTGGTGGGATTCATTTATAATCCGTGTGATTCACTCCATCTGCAAATAGTGTCCAAGTCTGCATTGATATTGTCAATGGCTACGCTCAAGTTATCCAGCGAAGCTTGGGAATAAATTTGGAGGTCATCTGCGTATAGGTGATAGGAAGAAGATAAGTCCTTAGTGATGGAGTTTATAAACACTGAGAAAAGTAACGGAGATAGAACGCCGCCCTGTGGCACCCCAGCAACGTATTACACCAAGAGGAAAAACATCCTCGATACTAATACGCTGCCGGCGGTCAAACAGGTAACTTCGAAACCAGTCAATCACCATTGGAGATATGTTAAGTGAGCTCAAAGTACCTAGCAGGATGTCGAAGTCCACCGTATTAAAGGCATTGCTGAAGTCTAGCAGGACTAAAACTGTCAGCTTGCCGTTCTCCATACCTGCTCTTATGTCCTCAGTAATGTGAAGTAAGGTTGTAGTAGTACTGTGTCCAGCACGAAACCCGGACTGATAAGGGTTAAACAGTTGATTTTGGGAAAGGAAATGAGTGAGCTGAGTGTGAACAAGTCGTTCTAGAACCTTAGACAGGAATGGCATGATGGAGATAGGGCGATAGTCAGAAAACGTGGAAGGGTTGGATTTTTTGGCAATGGGAATTATAAGTGCATCTTTCCAAGCTCTCGGAAAGACACCGTGAGTTATTGAGAAGTTTAGGATGTGACAGAGAATGGGAAGGATTTCATCAATTATGGGGATGATCATTTTTCGGCTTAGGGAGTCGGTACCTACGGCGTTAGAAGAGACAATATGCTCTTCTTAACATCACAAGCAGTGAATTGACTAAAGAAGAAAGGAGCGCAATCAGGAGTGGTCATGGTTGAAAGATGGTGAAGCGTATTTGTTTTGGTTTCCACATCTATATTGGAGGTGGCAGTGAAAAACTGGTTGAGAGAATTTAAGTTATGACCTTTAGAAACAGACTCTTGACGTGATTTACCAACTCCTAAAGATCTTAGAAATTTCCAGACTTTGGCTGGATCTCCGTTCTGAACAGAGCTGTGGATATGTTGGCGTTGTGCATTCCTACACACCTTATTGCAGTGGTTTCTGATGAGAACATATTTTTCCCAATTTATCTCCGTTGGCCGTCTCTTATACTTGGACTTCGCTGTTGCTTTTTGTGAGATAAGGGATTTAATTTCAGCGGTTATTCAAGGTGATGGCTCATGTTTAACTTTGATTCTACGAATCGGCGCGTGTACATCGTAAAGAGCAATTACATGGGATGTTAATACATTAATTTTTTCGTCAATGCAGTCAAAAGAGAACAACGGTGCCCAATCAATTTCGTCAGCATCCCTGCGCAAATCTTCGAGATTTATACCACCAAAATTGCGATGTAGTAGGAATTTAGGTTTGGATTTAGGAGTTCGAAGGCGATAGGATAGAAATATCAGGTCATGGAAAGAGAATTCACCAGCTGTTCGCTGACCATGCCTAACAACTCTATCGAGAGAAGAAACAATAATTAAATCAAGCAAGCTAGGAGGATGGTTTGGACAATGATGTGTAGCATGGGAAGGAAGAATTGAGAGGTTACAAGATTGTACAATGGATTTGAAAGTAGAAGAACGAGAGTCATTTTTGAGTAGACAGGTGTTGAAGTCACCCAAGATAGTATGAGGGTAATTAGGGATGAAGGTTTCAAGGAGTATTTCAAAAGAGGTGAAAAAGTTGATGTTGGACAATGACAGACAGACATGACACATGACACCGGCATAGTTTGTTGTTGTGTGATAGATACATCATCTCTGGTCAATGGTTGTGAGTTTGTGACTTTAATCAATTATTATTATAGTTCTGAACAAGAAAGACAATAAAACAACAACAAAGAAATAAAGCTATTGCCAAATTATACATACCAAAAGCAAAAGATATATATACACAGCTACTTCGCATCATTGCCACATGAAAGTAAATACCTGACCCGTGCAGTCCGAAGATCCACTTCTACTTCACTTTTGGAGCCACAGTGCGCTTGGACTTCGTGGCGGGTGCCTTAGACGTGGTGGCCGTGACTTTTGATGGCACGTCAGAGAGGATTTTATGGAGCTCAGCAAGTGTCTCCACACGTCGCCGCACATTATCCGCCGCCAGCACGTAGACAGACCCATCCCTGGTCCAGCTCTTCGTGACTCCCAGCTTCTCACGGGCTGCCATGAATAGATCATGCCTGGCCTTTGTAAGGAATTCGGACAATGTGATACCAGAGCCCTTCAGCTTCGTTTTGGAGAACCATATTTTGTCCCTCAGAGTTGTATCATGAAGCTTGAAAAGTAGGGGCCTAGGCTTCTTATTTGAAGTGGGACGTCCCAGCCGTTGACACCGCCTTATGTTACTAGCACAAAAATCTGGAATGTTGAAGCGCTGTTTGACAATGCTGACTACTGTATTTGAGGGGTCCTCATCTTCAGCCTCACACACACCATGCAGCAGCAGGATTTTGCGCCGCCTCTGCATCTCCATGCCATCCATAACCTTAGTTAAAGCGTCCATTTGTTGTTGAAGCAGTTTCAGAGTTTGAGTAACAAATGCTCTGAAGGCAGCAAATTCAGTGGCTAAGGTGGTCACACTCACTGATTTATTTGGTGTCAGCTGCTCCTGCCGTGCCTCAAACTCCTCCATTCTTTTATTGAGGTGTTCCCGTAGACTGAAGATATTGTTCTGCATAGCATCCATAGTGAAGCAACAAGTGACGTGGTGAATTGAGGTGTTGTGTGTGGAATTGTCCTAGGAAAATTATTATATCCGGCAGAATAATTACTTAGCAGTATATATGCACCATGTAAGCGTAATAATTTTGAAAAATAATAATAAAAACATTAAATAATTTTTGGAGCGAAAAATTTTTTTGTTTATCCTTTGACTACCCACAATTTTTTTTGTAATAATCAATATCTTTTCTACTGAATTCTGTTGTATCACGTATGGTTATAAAATACAATACTTGGGGTAATAGGAGAGATATTATGACATGTGTTTTCAGTTAGCCTCAAATACCTACCTACACAAAGTTTTTTTTTTCGACATAATGCAATCTGGAATATTTATTTTTAAATGAAATAGTTTATAAATTTATTGAAGTGAAATGTATTTAATATACATTTCAAAAACTGTTTCTATAGTTGACCAAATCTTGATACAAATTATTAGTTCGAAACTGTTTAAGAATAACTTAGACTTGACTTACAATTTAACAAGTTTCTTAACTTGTGTTACGTTCATATTTAATTCAACGCCAAATGCCAAATTTTAATTATTTCGAACATTTCAAAACTTAACGTCAATTCATGCAAAATTTTAAGAGAGATACCGGGGCGGCCCGAGTAATGAGTGTCGCCCGTACTGTCGTCCGCATAACAATGAATGCCGTCAATAGACAACATGTCATTGATATGCAGCAGAAACAAAGTAGGGGACAACACTGAGCCTTGTGGTACTCCAGCGTTTATGGCCTTGCAGTCAGAACAGCTGCCGTCAACGACGGCCCTGTTGCTTCTACCGGCCAGAAAGCTGGAGGACACCCATCCGCATAAACTCTCGGGCAGTCCATAGGAGGGCAATTTCCTAAGAAGGCCACGGTGCCAGACCCGGTCAAAGGCTTTCAAGATGTCGAGGCTCACTGCCAGAGCCTCACCCTTACTCTCGATAGCTTCACTAGATCTCACTAGAAGATAAAATATACTCTCGATAGTTTATTTTATCTTCTAGTGATCTTGTGTATATAATAAATATTTTTAATGAATTGTATTAAAATTACTTTCAGTCAAGCCAACATTTATCGATTTGCGGTGTAGACTGAACACTAATTTGCCCATAAGCACAGTAAATATTTCGAAAGACGACAAGTTCTGGATTACGAGGATGGAACCTAAATTGTTAAATTTTTACGACTAATGTCTGTTGCCCAAAATGAGCCCAGAAAGAGCCGATAAAATAAAATAAAATAAAATTTATTCCCTTTGAAATTAAAAAAAAAATAAGTTTGACAACATTTTTGTGACTCTACTGGGGGTTGGGAAATGCTACAAACGGAGAAGAACACCCCAAGAAACTCAGTTCGGTCCCTCCCAAAATTCATCTTAGTAGGTATCTAATAATCGATCAATGCCGATACGGAATGGCTTTTTCTTGGCGGTGTGCATTGTTATGCACATACCTCTTAATTAGTATTTGGTCGTTGTAAATGAAAAACACCTACTATCAATTAAAATTTGATTTAGATCCCATAGCTCAAGCTTATAGCTTAGTTCGGGCTAGATGATGTTGTGTGAGAATATCTAACAATATTTATTGATTATTTACTAAAATATTTTAATGTTCTTGCCAGCACTGAATCTGCAGTAGGCAGCAAAACATCGGACCATGTCAAGCGCCTGCGCGTATTTAACTATGTGTATTGTCAAATTTAAATATTTGTAGTATAAAATAGAATATTGTCCATTACTTTCTACAATTTTCGTATATTTAGATACTTTAAAAATAAACTTATGGACCGTTTTCATGTATGTGTGTATTATATACTATACTATCTTCACACCAAATCCCTTGCGGGTAGGCAGAAAGAACCGAGCGCCACACGGCACGCTCCATACACACCTCACTTGCTTCTTCAACTTTCATTTTTCTTTTCATGCATGCACGTCGGTTCCTTCCGTTCGGTATTTCTAATTGCACTATAGATATTAGTTAGGTAAATAAATGTCAACTTTATTAGTTTTATGATGTCAGTGTCTATCACTACTTAATATAAATCAATTTGCAATAAAATAATCAAATATTATTAACTAATATTACTAACATAAAAATTAAATTAAAAGATTGAACGCTTAGACTAAGAATATGACACCGGTAATACATCAAGGAAAACAAAAGTATCAAACTTGTTGGTAGCAACAATTGGCACTATACGGCTATGTGCGCCGCGCCGCGCTGATTTCTTACGATCGTAAAGAAATTTGAAAACCGAATTTACGCTCTTAACAAAAAATTACACAAAATTTTTAGAAAATTTTTATGAAAATTTTCTTTTTTGCTCTATAACTTTTTTTATACATTTTACAAAAAAATACCTCAGACTAATCTAGTAAATGATCTTTTAAGAGAAATTAAAAAAACGCCACAGAGCAAAAAAGATTTTTTTGATAATTTTATTTTCAATTTTTTGTTTATAACTTCTCTAATTTTCAATTTAGGGCAAAAATTTGTTTAACCTATTTGTAGGCAAAACAATTTGCTACAAATTATGAATTCACAAATTTTTTGTAAGACTCATAGTTTCCGACATATTGGGAAAAAAGTGTTTTCACCCCTTTTTAAGATTGCGGCCGGGGGACAAGGGTGGCGACCCCACAAACTTGAGGTAAAGCTTCTATTGACCCCCCCACACATGTTCCAAAAATAAAATTGCGTCCTCTAAGAAATGCAATATTCGGTCCTTAAATTGTAACATTTCAATGGACTAAAAGTAGTTACGACATTTAAATGAATTCGAAAAAATAAGTAGTTCTCCACTCAAGAAATGCTGCATATCATTTTTACATAATAAACTTTTACCCCTTCCAGACAGTAATAAACCAGGTTATGACTGAATATACAATCAAAACTGATTTAAAATTCTATATCCAACGTTTTTATTTTCAATAAAATAAAATCTCAACGGAATAGTCCAATGAAGACTAAGACTGGTGCTGTTTTTATTATCAGCATAGGTAACTTTGTATGGATTTTACGATGTATCTGATGTAAACACAACTTCCATTAGCTTTTATAACGCAACGTAATATATCACATATTATAATTTTGGGTTTTAGAATAAGTCTGGTAGTATACTGAGCAACAAATAAAAGAAATATACATCCGAGGCTATGCTATACATCCACTATTCATTAGTATTTTTTTACACTTTCGTAGATCTATACTAATACTAGCTGACCCGCGCAACTTCGTTTGCGTGATAAATGAAGAACCGCTCGACCGATTTTGTGCAAACTTCACATAAATGGGGTGGGGTCCACTGCGAGGACCGCAGCGATGACACGGCGCTCCACACGCTGGTGGAGTGCACGGCGTGGGCACAACAGCGACAGGTCCTCGTAGTGGGTCTGGGCGTGGACACTCTCTCGCTCGAGGCCATGGTGCGAGCCATGCTCTCCAGCGGGAGTAAGTGGGACTGCGCCGCCTCTTTCTGCGAGCAGGTCATGCTCGCGAAGGAGGCGGCGGGCCGGGTGCGGGAGAGAACTCTCCCACCCGAGTTCCGCAGTCGGCGCCCTGGGCGCCGCCGACGTGTCTTCGCCGAGGACTACCGGCCTCCATGACCGGGGGTCTGGGGACGGTGAGAGGGCCGCTCACCGTCCTTACAGAAGCAGGCCCATGACGGCAGCGTGACGTGAGCACTCACGCACGCCCCCCCTTAGAAGCGGGGTCACACCCGAAATCCCCCATAGACGCGGGATTGCACCCGAGCCACCCCCTGGGCGAGGCCGCATTGGCGGCCGTAGGTCTGTTGGGAGTCACGGGACATCCTTCCTGAGGGCTTACCCGGGGCTCTCAACCATAGGCTGTTGGGCGTTACGTGAGGTTTTTTAGTCGGTAAGAGTCCGGCATAGCATCCTACGAGGATTTTCCCTCACGTTAAAAAAAAAAAAAAAAAAAAAAAATGGGTTGGGGTCCCCATACTCAGAACTTGAACTCAATTTTTTTTTTTTTCATCAGACCCATACGTGTGGGTTATCTATAGAAAGGTTTTCAAAAATGCTATGGAGGTTTCTAACATCATTTTTTTCTAAAGTGAATAGCTAGCGCAAGAGACACTTCCAAAGTGGAAAAATGTGTGTCCCCCCCCCCCCTCTAACTTTTAAACTAAGAGAATGATAAATCTAAAAAAAATATATGATGTACATTGCCATAAAAACTACCAACGAAAATTAGTTTGAACGAGATAGAGCTGGTAGTTTTTTTTTAATACGTCACAAACTGCAATTTCCGGTTAGTGAAATCACTACCACTGCGAACGTGTTAAAACATCAGTCAAAATTACAATGAACTATAAGAACTTTTATATTATGTTACTTGCTGCTACGAAACCCTTCATGGGCGAGTCCAACTTGCACTTGGCCGGTTTATTTAGCTTTCACAATACGTCATTACACAAAATTTTGATTGTACTGCGGTATGCGCTTTTCGGAAGTTTATCCCAAAAAACAATTACAATTGGATTATTTTGTTAATATAACGGTTGTCTCGGGACTATGCTCAGAATATAGCAAAATTTTTTTTTTTTGGTTTAACATGAGTGAAAATCCTCATAGGATGTTATGCCGGACTCTTACCGACTAAAAAACCTCACGCCACGCATAACAGCCTATGGTTGAGAGCCCCGGGTAAGCCCTCAGGAAGGATGTCCCGTGACTCCCAACAGACCTACGGCCGCCAATGCGGCCTCGCCCAGGGGGTGGTACGGGTGCAATCCCGCGTCTATGGGGGGTTTCGGGTGTGACCCCGCTTCTAAGGGGGGGCGTGCGTGAGTTGCTCACGTCACGCTGCCGTCATGGGCCTGCTTCTGTAAGGACGGTGAGCGGCCCTCTCACCGTCCTCAGACCCCCGGTCATGGAGGCCGATAGTCCTCGGCGAAGACACGTCGGCGGCGCCCAGGGCGCCGACTGCGGAACTCGGAAGGGAGAGTTCTCTCCCGCACCCGGCCCGCCGCCTCCTTCGCGAGTATGACCTGCTCGCAGAAAGAGGCGGCGCAGTCCCACTTACTCCCTCTGGAGAGCATGGCTCGCACCATGGCCTCGAGCGAGAGAGTGTCCACGCCCAGACCCACTACGAGGACCTGGCGCTGTTGTGCCCACGCCGTGCACTCCACCAGCGTGTGGAGCGCCGTGTCGTCGCAGCGGTCCTCGCAGTGCTGACACTAGGCCGTGGTTTCCCGGTGTTTTCGCCACAGATACCTACCGAAGCTACCGTGCCCGGCAAGCATCTGTGTCAACCGGTAGGAGAGAGCACCGTGTCTTCTCTCCAGCCACTCGTCCATGACCGGTCTGACGGCCGCGATTGTGGCGAATCCCCCCTTTGGTTGCTCAAGTCGCACCTTCCATGTCTCCACGGTTTCCTGGTGGAGCAGGGTCCGCTGGGCCTCGATTTCTCGAGACGCAGGCTCCTTGCGCCATCTGAACAGTGACGCAAGGGCTCTCGCTTCCAGGTCCCATGGAGTGGACCGGAATATAGCAACTCAGTCTTCAAGCGTCACGCAAAATAATTCAAGTAAGTATGAACTTTAAATTCAAACTAAAGTGCTTACCGCGCAATAAAAATCTACTAAAAAATTAAAAGTGTATGGTGGGGGATTAAAAGAGTGACAATAGTCTGCCTTTTTCCCTATAGCTACAATAAAACATAAAATCTGAACCTTCTTCCTTCCTTAAGGGAGATGGAATATTATGCATTTCATTTCAAAGCACTGCATGTAAAGCAGCTCATCTGCTTGAGAACAATAGCTGCTATTATTAAAACCGTGCCGGACCATATCGATTGGAATTTCTCATGGAAATCTGGCTTTGAAATCTAGTCTAGAAATAAATTTTGTCTATTTGTGAAGTCACTATGTACGGCCACATTGGTTTCATTTGCACAGCGATTGAAGAATACAAAATATCTATTCAACGACGCGGCAGATAGACACAATATAGTAACTATAAGTTGAATGGTTGTAAACGCCTCTTGGACAACTCTAGTGGCGCCGCGTTGTGGCCGATTTTGGCAACACGCGGACGTTAGAGTGCGGTCAGCTGTACGGTTTACGTTTGTAATTCTCGCAAAAACGTTCAAAAGTGGTCTCTCAAAAAACGAAAAATGGGTGGTACGCGATACTGTTGTGTTGTGGGGTGCAAGAATTCCCAATCTCGGAATCGGGAATTGACTTTTTATTCGTTTCCGAGACGAAATTGGGAAATTAAAAAAAAAGATGGGTGAATAAAAGCCGTCAGAAGAATGTAAGTATAAATAATATAACGATTTGATAATTATAACATATCGAACATATACAAACGTCAAATTTTCTGCTCGTGTGTTGTAGGTATGTTTTATTTTACTATTATATAAATTATTTTATTTTACCAGCACAAATAAATATTGAAACAAACATGCACAATGTTAATCATGTTCAATTTTTAATCTCGCATGGACATTTTTAGAAAATCACGTGCAAGTTATTTTTTATTTCCTTGTTTTATTATCTATAATATATTATAGATGAAAAACAATTAAATATATGTAAACTAAGTGTAGACATTTAGTTTAGTTTATTTATCTGTTTGTGTGGACCTTTTTACTCTGTGGTCCCTTACCTCTATATGTCACATTGACAGATCTAGACATTACTGGTTACATTGTAAAACTTAAAAGAAGTTGTAATTGCATTTATTTATTTTAGATTTATTATAAGTATAGATTGGGTGAATAATATTTGTGAAACAATAGCTCTTAATGTTGTTTCTCCTTACAGGTAAGGCTATTGTTATTTAATGTTAAGAATGTTGTGAAAAGGTGTTATTACTAGTTTATGTAGGTAATAATAAAATGTTGTTTCTCCTTACAGAGCAACGCAATTTGGTTATTGAAGTCTTATTATTCACCAGATTCCTTAAAGATAATTAAGCTTACACATTATAAAACAACATTAATACAGCTAAAAACCAAAAATAATGGAAAAATTAAGATTCGAATTCATGGTCAAAGCTAGTGAAGATGTGAAAACCAATGTTATTTGTGTAACGACAATCACGGATTTAGATGGCCGGACCTTTATGATCCCAGATAAATTACAACCTGCAAAATTACATGTTGGAATAGTGCAAACCGAAATCTTTCAAAAAGTAAAGGGTACATTACAAAAACGACATGAAAAACGACAGGTGTGGGTATCCATGACTCCTGAGTTAAAGGCTGTTTATTGTGATGAAGATGGCAATAGACAATTTATGGGATATCTATTGGAGGAACAAACAAAGCCACAAACTTCTACTACAGGAATTTCAGAGCTTTCTTTAGCGAAACTCATTGAAAGTTTCACGGAGATGAAGAAAGATTCATCTAAATCTTTTAATACAAGGAAAGTGGTAGAAAAATTCGTTATAGAAAAATTCAATAGCAAGATCACTAATGTGTCCCAGTGGATGACCACCTTTGAAGCGGAATGTGTCCGTATAGGAATAGAAGAAGATGTGAAAAAAATTGAAATTTTTAGGTTATTTATAGAAGACTCTTGTCTAGACTGGTATAGTTCCATGCTTATCAAGCATACAATAAATTCAGAATGGGAAATGTGGAAAAAAAACTTTTGTGAAACTTATGCAGATAAGGGTTGGTCGCCGATCAGGTATGCAATGTTATTTAAATACAGACAGGGCTCATTACTGGAGTATGCGTTAAAGAAAGAGAGACTTCTATTAGAAATAAATAAGTCCTTAGATAAACAAACTGTAATTGATTTAATTGCCATCGGATTACCAAATTTTATTGCAGATAAAATTGATAGGAAAAGTTTAAAAGAAACTGAAGACTTATTTAATAATTTAAGATGTTTAGAACATATGGTAAACAAAAAACCATTTGATAAAAAGCTAGGCCCTTCAGAAAATAAAATGAAAGAAAAAAATGTGAAGCCATTGATTAGTCCGTGTAAAATTTGTGAAAAAGAGAATAAAGGTAAACGTTACCATGTGGAATCTCAATGTTGGTTTAAAACTAAAAATAATGAGATACAAAAAAAAGATCAATTAAAGAGTGTTAACAATTCTGAATTGGAAATAGAATTAAATGAAATCGATCCAAAAAACTAATTGTGCCGCCATTAATAAAAATTAAATTACTAATAAATGATACTTTGGAAACATCAGGAATCTATGATTCAGGATCTAATGTGTCTTTAATAAATTCAAGGTTATTATGTTTAAAAAAAATACCTGCTCATGATAAAATTGCTGGTTTAAAAACAATTAATGGCGTAAAAAAATCGATAGGAATGGTAACTTTAAAAATTAAAATTTTTGAAATTGAAAAATATGTTAATGTTTTTGTTATAAATGAAGACAACTTCGACTATGATTTCCTTGTTGGGTTAGACTGTATACAAAAATTTAATTTAGCTCAAAATGAGAATTTAAATATCACTCAAAATGTCATTATGAGAAATATTATAGAATGCAAAAAAAATGAAAAAAAACTTCCTGGCGAGTCAGGTAGTGGCATAGAGGACAGTCAAGGTATAGATTATGAAAAAAAAGATGTGAATAGTACAAATAACCATAAAAGAGAATCCAGCATTAGTGAATATAAAATAAACTTTAATGAAAATATTGTTGTTGATAACTTTGATATTTCAATAAATGATTTAGGAAAAAAACAGAAAGCTGCTATTGATAAATTGATATGTAAATATAGTTCAGTCTTCGCTAAAGACAAATACGATATAGGTACGGTAAAGGGTTATGAAGCCCATATTGATTTGTTAATAGATAGATACTGTAGTAAAAGACCATACAGGTGCTCTATTGAGGACATGAAAGAAATTGAACATCAAATATCAAGACTGCTCCAAAATAAATTGATTGAAGAGTCATATAGCCCTTTTGCTGCTCCGGTAACACTAGCATTTAAAAAAGAAGAAGGAAGGAGATCAAGACTATGTATAGATTTTCGAGAATTAAATAAAATTGTAGTCCCCCAATCACAACCATTTCCTTTAATCGAGGATCTAATGGTTAAAACGAGAAATTGTAAATATTTTTCAACATTCGATGTAAATTCTGCATTCTGGTCTATACCACTTAAAATTGAAGATAGATACAAAACTGCATTTGTTACTCAAAATTCACACTTTCAATGGACTTGTTTACCTTTTGGTCTAAAAACATCTCCCGCCATTTTTCAAAGAATTTTAAGTAGCATTATAAGAAAGTATAAACTGTCCGATTTTACTGTTAATTACATTGATGATATTTTGGTATTTTCTGAAACTTTTGAAAACCACATTGAACATATATCTTTGTTATTGGAGGCAATTTTAGAAGAAGGATTTAAATTAAAATTCACAAAATGTAACTTTGCACAGGACTCGGTAAAATATCTAGGTCACATAATAAAAAACAATACTGTCACTCCTTTAAAAGATAATTTAATTGCCATAAAAGATTTTCCAATTCCAAAAACACAAAAAAACATACGGCAATTTTTAGGAAAAATTAACTTTTATGGTAAATATGTGCCAAATATTTCAATTATACTGGACCCTTTACATAATTTATTAAGAAAAGGAGAAAAATTCGTTTGGTCCAATAAATGTCAAGAATCCTTTGATACTATAAAAAAACTGCTCTGCTCAAAACCTATTCTAGCTATATTTGATCCTGACTTGCAAATACGCATTTATACAGATGCTAGCATACAGGGTATAGGTGCTATTTTAAAACAAATTCAACCCAATGGTGATGAAAAGCCTTGTGCATATTTTTCAAAAAAATTAAACGAATCCCAAAAAAAGAAAAAAGCTATTTATCTTGAGTGCTTGGCAATAAAAGAGGCGGTAAAATATTGGCAACACTGGCTTATAGGAAAAACATTCACAGTCTTTTCAGATCACAAACCTTTGGAAAAATTGAATATTAAATCCAGAACAGACGAAGAACTAGGAGATTTAACATATTATTTGTCGCAGTTCAATTTCAAAATAATATATTCTCCGGGCAAATATAATATAGAGGCCGATACTCTAAGCAGAAACCCTGTGTTGGAAGCATACGAAAATCAAGATAGCAGTTTAAAAGTAGTTAATTTTGTTAAATTAGAAGACATACAAAATGATCAACACAAAAATGAAAATATAAAACAAAATATAAACAAACTTATTTTCAAACATAATTTATATTATAAAAAAATTGGTAAAAATTTGAAGATTGTACTAAGTGAGGAGTTTAGTAAAAATATTATAAAACATGTACATCATTATTACTGTCACATAGGAAGACAACAAATGGAAAATAAGATTAAACCCTTTTATCAAGCTAAGAATCTATTGGACAATATAAAAAAAATATGCGAAAACTGTGATGTTTGTATAAAAAATAAATCTAGAGGAAAATATAAGTTTGGACTAATGTCTCACTTGGGTCCCGCTACCTATCCATTTGAAATAGTGTCAATTGACACCATAGGGGGATTTGGTGGTGCTCGATCAACCAAAACATTTTTGCATCTTTTGGTTGATCATTTCACCCGTTACGCCTATATTTTGACATCCAAAACCCAGAGTGCTAATGACTTTATAAAACTTGTCAAAAAAGTAACACAAGATTATAAAATTGACTTAATTCTATCAGATCAATATCCCGGCATAAATTCAAAAGATTTCAAAATTTTTTTGGAAAAAGAAGATATACGTATAGTTTTCACTGCTGTAAATGCGCCATTTTCAAATGGATTGAATGAAAGGTTAAACCAAACGTTGGTTAATAAAATTCGTTGCAAAATTAATGAAACAAAGGACAAAATTGCTTGGACAACTATTGCTCATGAATGTACAGAAAAATATAACGAAACTGATCATAGTGTTACAGGGTTCTCTCCAAAATATTTATTGGAGGGAAAAAATGTTGACATTCTACCAAATGAACTGAAACAAAATATTACACATAATCATCTGATGCGAGACCGAGAAATTGCCTTGGAAAATAGTGTGAAATCACACAATTGTAATAAACAAAGATTTGATAAAAACAGGAAATATTATGAACTTAAGGTCGGAGATTCTGTATATGTTGAAAATGGAAACCGGTTAAACAGAAAAAAACTAGATGAAATGAAAATTGGGCCATATCTAATTGTTGAAAAAGTATCTAACTCAATTTACAGAGTGAACACGGGTCACAAAAAGCCAGAGTCGAATCTCTTTCATATTACAAAACTTATTCCAGTATTAGAGTAGAACAGTAAAACTCTGTTTTTAGAAAAAATAGGGGGGGGGGGAGATGTAAACTAAGTGTAGACATTTAGTTTAGTTTATTTATCTGTTTGTGTGGACCTTTTTACTCTGTGGTCCCTTACCTCTATATGTCACATTGACAGATCTAGACATTACTGGTTACATTGTAAAACTTAAAAGAAGTTGTAATTGCATTTATTTATTTTAGATTTATTATAAGTATAGATTGGGTGAATAATATTTGTGAAACAATAGCTCTTAATGTTGTTTCTCCTTACAGGTAAGGCTATTGTTATTTAATATTAAGAATGTTGTGAAAAGGTGTTATTACTAGTTTATGTAGGTAATAATAAAATGTTGTTTCTCCTTACAGAGCAACGCAATTTGGTTATTGAAGTCTTATTATTCACCAGATTCCTTAAAGATAATTAAGCTTACACATTATATATATAATACCTAAATGAATAAAATTATTATTGATTCGATATTTCATGCTTATTCTTATGAAATAGTCTTCACCAATGATTATATGTATATTACTAATTTAACATTAATAATGCAAGCAAATGTTCATGTCCCTTATACCGATAATGAAAAATGCAAATTACTGATAATCTAATTTCAATGACCAATACTTATTCCTTCATTACCTATTTATATTTCTTTGATAAGGAGATACATCTTGGTTGAAAAGTTGTTGTAACTAGATTTTTTCAGATTATTATTCAACTATTGATTGATTTAATAATTAATACATAGATACCTCTACTTTCACATCGTACGGTGGATTATAGACACTCGTCTGTGGTATTACTTTTCCACTGATGATTAGTTCTCCACTTGCTGCATCATGGATTTTGACGACCCCCTGAACATGATGGCTTTGGAATAATTAATGCCCTATAATTTATAATTTAATAATTTGATCATCGTGTTATTAGTAATGCGATAATCCTACAAATATTTACGTACAAAATATTACAATGAAATTGAAAGTATATCTCATTGTTTCGTGTATTTACTAACGAATACGAACTAACTAACTACGAACTTTCGACACAGATTTTTCGAGGAAGAATTCTGCATAAATATTCTGGAATCCACACTTCATTATAGTTCGGTTCATAATATTACGAAAACAATTTCTTATTACGTTAAACAAAACAATAATATCAAATTTGTAGCGACTCATATGCAAATCATATATTATTATGTTCACTGTTATGTGAAGAACGACCTCGAGTTGTCGCCGCTAACCGACAGTTGGCGTTGCCGTAGCTTCGGCACGATATCCAAGAGGCCTATATGCATCAATATTTTATTTTTGCCTTCCGTGTTATATATTATTATGTCAATTTTTTGAAGGTAATAAGTGTTTTACTAGCGAACGTCTCTTGGTTACACCCGCGTAACTCCCGTTTCCGTAGGAATATGAAAATGAAATAGGTAAAGCCTATATTACTCTGGGTGAATGTAGCTTTTCAATGGTGAAAGAATTTTTGATTAGAACCATAAATATCGACATTTAAGGCGGCTCCCATACAACAAACGTGAATTATTGTCGTTTTTTAGTACGGAGCCCTGTTTTTTGGTGCGCGAGTCCGACTCGCACTTGGCCGGTTTTTTTAATACGTCGCAACCCGCTTTTCGCCTTTCATTCAATTACCTTTAAAAAAAACCATTTCATTTCATAAACATAAACCTTATGCTGCTATAAAATCCATGGGTGAGTCCGTCTCGCACTTGGCCAGTTTTTTTATCAAATAAATGTTTGATTTAGCCCCTATTTATGATAGGTACTAATTGTCAACTTTTGCACGAGTACAGGACTTAACTGTATACATGATGCCTAGATGGCGCTGTACCGAAAAATTACATCGCGGTATGGTTTCCTTACAGTTGGGCCTATAAATCTGATAATATAGTACTTTCTATACTTACACTTTTTACACTTTTCTTTGTTTATTCATAATTTTTTAAAGAGTCTGTTTAAAAAGACTCCGATTTGTTGAAAATTAGGATTGTGTATTCCCAAAGGATAAAAACTGGCCAAGCGCGAGTCGGACTCGCTCACGGAGGGTTCCGAATCCGTACCAAAAAACGACAAATAATCATGTTTTTGTATAGGAGTCCCCCATAAATGTCTAGTTTTTTATTAAATTCGTTATATTTATATGGGATATTTTTAAATGCACATCTAAATAATTTTTCTGCACGCTAGGTAACTCCACTAATTAACTGAATGCATACCAGAAATCTGAATGCTGTGCAAAAAAACCAATTGATTAACTAAACATGTACTACTTAAAAAACTAAAATTATATACAAAATGAGATGACCTTTATTTCTCAAATTTATACCAAAAATGTGGTTCGTACACCGGATATAAGATTTGCTACACATAAATACGAATTGCTTATCAAAAATACTAACTTGCACTCTAAATTTTACAATCTTATAATGGAATAGGTTAGGTTAGGTTAGTTTTTTATTTTTTTGATTAATAAAATTTAATTTCGTAAAGATGGCTGATTAAATTGGGTATTTAATTAGAATAAAAGATGTTCCTAAAAGTAAATTAGATGATGGTTTTCCTTAAAAAAGTTTTAATATGTTTGTTAAGCATAGGAATTTTTAGATATACTATTTTAATAATAGTGATTTGTTCAGTAAAATAGTTCTGCAAATACCATTAAACAGTATAACGAATTTGACTTTTTTAGTGTGCATAATTAGTGTGCAAGTCAGTATTATTGGTTTAACTTTGTAATATTTTGTTCGAAAAAAGGGAATAAACAGATATCAATTTAAATACATGCCTATTTATATTAATTGAAATTACACAGCTCGATATTCTAGGAGTATTTCAAGCGCCTACTTGTTGCCCATAGTAATATCACACATACTATACGTATGAACCGCACATATGTTGCCGGTCTGTACGCTGTTTGTACTCCTGCGAAGAGTAGACCTTGTACCCAAAAATAAAACAAAAGTGCGAGTCGGACTCGGTTCCGTAGCAGCAAGTTACATAAATTAAAGTTCTTGTAGTTCGTTGTAAATTTGATTGACATTTTAACAAGTTCGCTGTGGCAAGCGCTTTATGACGTACTTATTAAAAAAAAGATATGGTTCAAACTAACAGGTAGGCATGTCAGTGAATAAATTTAAAAAACTTTTGAAAGAAAGCTTATTATACCATTAAAGTCTTTGAAGACAATGCTGCCTGGCAGTGACACGAATTGCTCCTTTCTACATATTTAAAAAACTGTATTAGATTTCAAGATGAATTTTGGGAGGGATCGGACTGAGTTTCCTGGGGTGTTCGTGGACATACAATATGCCTCTGCCGGGGTAGGCAGAGGCATATTGTTTTCAAGGATAAAGGCGTAACGAAAGATTAAGATTTAATTATTCTTATTTTTACAAATACTCATAACTTCATAATACAACTGTTTCATTTTGCTAATTGACTTTACTACAAAGCACCTTTCTGGTAAATTAGAAAGAAGTTTTTAATTGGAAAACAAACAACACTACAATACTGTAAAACAAAAACGGGAGAGTAAAATTTTATTCATATACTTTCTACCAGTTTTAAACTTCATAGGAATTACAGTTATTATGATCGCTTCATAAAATGAATACACAAAAATGCATCAACTACCTGCGGTTGGTTCCACTCGTCTGATCCATAATTAAAACTTATGCTGCATGTAAACTTGTTAAATTCTTGGTTGACGATCGCAATTTCACAACTTCAGCTTCAGTGGAGTTGAGTTTAACTTGCTAAATTTATGTATTTTACCAGATGTTGTAATTGACTAACTACTCAGAAATTTTATATCTTGGATAGTTCTGTAGTAATCAAGTGAGTATGCTCAGTGTTTCTTTACATCCTGTAAAAATATTTAAAATGCTTGCTGTTCAGTATGGGAACATGAAAATAATGAGGCGCGAACACTTGCTTTTTCACGTAGAAGCTCCCACGAACCATAATTATCCGAGATGTTCACTTTTTTCTTTTACCATAAGTGAAAATCCTATTGGATGCTATGCCGGACTCCTACCGACTAAAGAATCTAAAGCATCCTGCCCAACACCCTACGGTTGGGAGCCCCGTGTAAGCCTACGGAAGGATATCCCAAAACTCCCAAAATATGGCTACACAGTGGTTATTGACGGCTGTATTTGATCATGGTACTTGTTTACCATCAGCAATGGCGACTACTACCAGGCACTTGGAGGTCAGTTTTCTCGTATTCTAGGCGGAACACGTCGCGCCACTTTGAGCCGCCTGACAGTGTGGCGTCTCGTCTGCCGTTAATTTGTCGCTGCCTCTTTTGCGTACATCCTCTTCACAAAACAAGGTGGTGATTTAAGCGCACTTTCACTGTTGCAGGGACAATAGCCAGAAACAAGGGATATAGCGTGAGGTTTCCCACTTCTATGGCTGACACAAGACAATGAGTGCTAATTCTTGGCAGTCTCCTCAGAGCAGTATAAGCAGTGGTGGCACTAGGGCACTGTATCTCGCCGTATACGATGCAGAAGAAAAGACGATGCTTAAAGAGCCTTTTGTTCAGTGAGTCGGTCGGATAGACCGGATTGCCTCTCCAACTAGTTCCATACATAAAGTTTGCTTCGAGTGTGGCGAGCATTGGTTGTTTAATCAGATCTTTTGATTCCTTCATGCCTTCAAAGATGCTGCTCTATATACACAGTGCAGGCTTCAAGCCCTGCTCTAGCGGCTCCATGTGGCACCCACAGGCATTTTAAGTGTCCTTATAAAATAAATTATTGCGGAGCGAAATTATAACCGACATATTGTTGAGAATGTCTAAACATACGAAAGTAAATACGAGATTCAGTTCGAGGAAGTTTTTAAAACTTAAATTAAAAAACTACACAGCGCTTCCTTTACATTTCACTGAAAAGAAACTTGCCGCGATTCAGACGTAACATTTATGTGTCGATTTATCTTTGCATAGAATTTTATTGTCTACAATTGCAACGTTGTAAATAAATTGATTCTTCAATATTTATTGAAGTTGGAATTGAATTTGCGAATTGAATGGATTGCAGCTGGTTCTGATTGAAATGTAATGTAGGTTTTTGACTTCCCTTATACTATTTATCTACTACGTTCATTTCCTGGTGATTTTAAGTTTGTTAGATATCTTTTTATTTCCTTTCAAGGACCTTTTTCATACAAATTATGTCTATACATCCAACCTTGTATAAAAATTCTTACAAGAATTCAGCGGTTAAATAAACAGAAATACCATAAGCCTAAAAAAGGTGTAATATGAATAACTAAACAGTGTAACAATAATACTGACGTCAACAAAGACAAAAATAATAATTAAGTACACAACGTTGAGAGCGTTGCTCTTTAATTTTGTATAAGGTTTAATGTAGGATTTGAAGTCTGTTTACAAGTATCAAATTACTGTAGCTCAGGCTTTCTATATGCGATTCAAATTTGTCACCGAACGATAGTCCTGTAGCCAATACAGATGCTATTCAATCAGCAATCCAAACACTTCAATAGCAAGACCGCCGGCTAGCTTGCTCTCTTTGCCTTGTCTTGGACACAAAGCGGCCTTGATTGAAGCCTCCGTACCTCGGATATACATTATGCAAACATTTACCAACCTGTGACTAACAAGAATGACGAAAATGGCATTGTAAGTTCATCGATGTGCAGAATCCGTTCATGAATTTGTAGAGAAATATGAATAGGTGCAGTAGCTTCACCAATAGGAAATTAAAACTAAAGTTATAAGACAGGAGGCAGGCAGGATGACACGACAGCATTGATCTACGTTTTTGTATATGAATGCACGACGACGAATAAGCGAAAGGAATGAAGAATTTTAGTTCAAGTAATCTTGGATTCACCTAGGCATCTAATGGAAATGAAACTGCAAATGTCTTGATAATATCAAAACTCGAAAAGTGCAAGACCGGTTTTAATCAACGTTTTTGTGTCGTTGCAGATAAGGGTTTTTGGTTGAAAACAGAAAAAGAAAAACATTTTGCAGACATATAAACACACAAGAAATGATATTATCGTGTTTTAACATGATTATACTTTTATTTCTTTCTGAAAGATTTCAATGACACTCTCCAACAGATATTCTAGCATTATTCATTTACAACATTGTGTACAAAATAAAGGACCACTCAGGAAGTTATAAGCAGATTTGGAGTACAGATACTTAGAGTTGGGGCAACTTTCTATAACTTGTTTGTAACTTCAAGTTACACTCCATGTTTGCAACCAACAACAATGATGTTATCATTTTTACATTGCGTCTTTGAATCAGATAATGGCATTCAAAAGAAAAAAAAAACTTTGCTCGAAGAACTATACACGGATGTGATCGAAAAGACCTATGTGGTGACCTCGAACCTAAAGGATAGCGTCAGGTTTTGGTGCATCACTTGTCAAATTGACGGGTCGGCGCCTCCAGATCTCGTTCGTTTGACCACTTTCTAATTTATTAATTCAACTTTTAACCCCGTTTGTGTTGAAAAACCAATCTGATACTAGGTATATACCTCTTCCGATGACATTACTATTTAATGTAATTATACGTACTTAATCTGTAATATTTAAAATTTTCTAGATGTTCATTGGTACAGAATGTTTTTTTTTTTTCAGAACTACCTCAGAATAGGTATCAAATGATCCTGTAAAGCCAATTACCCTCCCAAAAATGTTGAAAATTGGGATGCTATGTGGTCTGAGATAGACTAATTATTTACTGATTGACTACTGAAATATCGCTCACCGTAAAGACCAGACGTCTTCTAATAAGATTTCAATGTATCTCTTGGTATTCGGAGGCAGCTTACATGACCGACGCGAAGCTAATAGATTTGTCGCTGCCAGTCGCTATCACATGTCGTCATATTGTAAAAGGTTATTCAAAAATAATAAAGGCTACTCTTATAACGTAAGCTACGCTATAGAAGTTTGATACCAGAGATATACACAACATACACATGGCATACTTATTTTTCTACGAGTGTAAATCCGTCATGGATACTAAGCCGGACTCTTACCGACTAAAATCACACGTATCATACTACAGCCTACGATTGGAAGCCCCGGGTAGGTCGTCGTCCTCGAAAGATATCCTTCTCCTTTATCCCCGAAGGAGTAGGCAGAGGTTTAGTAGTGTTTTTGTTCTAAGAGGTAGTGAGGCAATTTCTGTGTTGATGTAGACAGACGCAGGTTTCCATTTTTTTAGGTCTCCTATAATAAGGCCTTAAATTAGGCTGACAACCGAGATCAACAAGCTGCTTAACACGCCTTACACGCAAGAAAAAGCTCATAAATGCAATGTAGCAAGTGGTCATGCATCCGAGGCAGTAATAAAGAAAGAAAGAAAATATTATTATTTAGGACACGCACAATTAGTAATCGTTTAAGATACGATACGACGAGCGCATCTACAACGCCAATACACGGTTAAAACTATAGCTTAGCTTGAAGTACAATTCAAACCGAACAAGTTTCAAGATTATTCACGTTAACGTTGCTATCCCGAGTCCTGAGATCCAATTTAGAACACAATGGACTCTAAGTTAGTTGGAATACGATGCCGTATAATCCACACTCACAGGTGCAGTAAATGCAAATGTAATGTATGCTACAATTATTATATCTAAGCTTTGTTACTGAATTCCTATGAATATATTGCTTTTTGGATAGCTCAGTAATGAGTTGGTTAAAATATGCATTTGAATCAAGTCCCGTAGATTATAAGAATGCAAATAAACTCGTATTATTCATTTATAAAGGTTTAGATTATTATGCTGACTTTTCCAAATCAACTTACATATTTAAACACAGTCAAACAATTAAAACTAATCTACATCTCTTTGTGCACAATAATGTACATGAAACTGTAAAATAATTCAATTCTGCGGCGAATGCAATCGTATTGTTATGTCAAACAACTCTCACTTTCGAACTTTTTAACACGATTATAAATCTTCATTTAAAAAGGATTACGAATCGATGATCATACAATACATAGATAAGTAGTACAAAAAAATTAACCATCTCTGCATAAATTTTGTTTGACAATAATATATTTTAGTGAAATTTTAATGACTTCCGCAGATGTAAGATAGAAATGTACCTCGAATATTTTGTGTCAAAAATATTCAGACATTCTCCGAGCAATAAGTTCGAGAACTTAGTCAAGTGACAGCCTTCACCTCAAAATAACGAGACGACGAGTCGTCTCGTTATTTTGAGGTGAAGGCTGTCAATATTTACTAGGAGAAGTGCAGAAACGTTATTAACTGTAAGATGTACTGGATATTTACACAAAAAAAAAAACATTTTCTTTGACTACAAAAACAGACTAAATGAGTTTCAGGCCGCGCGGTAAGTTTATTTAGTTTTTGCTTTCTACTAATTTTTACAAAATGTTATTATTACTTCTAAGAACTTCGAAAAGTGCCTAGATTTCCTTAGTTAGTCTACTATTTCTTGTAGACGTGTCCTAGTATCCGTACTCATTTTAAGCTACTACCCGAAAAGGTCTTTTGAGTCATAATCAATCAATCCGTACAGATCTCCAACGTGAGCGCACGCTTGTTTGATTTACGAAAATAAAACAGTGGTTCTAAAACTTTTAATCGTCATGCTCACCTGCGCGAGCTGTGGTATGGAACACACAGACGGTCCAGTGTGCAGTGTTTGCAAGCAACGCTTTGATTACCAATGCCCCGGCGTCTCCGAGTCTGGATACCGACGTCTTGGCGACACCAGGAAGAACGCTTGGCGTTGTCCGAAATGTAAGTCCAGCTCATCTCCTTCTCCTCTAACGCTATCACCTGAGGTGATAGCGTTAGAGGAGAAGGAGAGTTCTTTCTAACATTCATTTATGTGTTCCCACAAGATCTGTAAGAAGGCCATTTCTTTCACTCCACGTACCACGCTGTAGCACTAACTACAGACAAAATTCGTATTTCTTAAGAGCTGCTAAGGACTACAACAAGCTGATCGACTTGCCCGAATTAGACTTGTTTACTACAAAGCCACATAATCTAAAAGATAAACTAGCTGAACTCTGGTTTGAACCGGTTCAATAACTGTCTGTACTTACTACCTGATATAGAAATAACACAAGTAGCACTATAGTATTTTTATCCTACCAAATATCTATTGTTTTTCATTTTTTTTTTATGGACGAGCAATGTAACAGTATAGTTGTGCTACATTTATTATTTATTGATAATGTAATTTGGAATGATAATGTAGGTACTACGTTATTGTTTTTCGCGTGGTTTTCATTATAATGATTTTCTCTCGTATGCAACAACATTAACAAGCGCATCAGAATTTATATGCGAAAACATATAATTGGTAAATTAGTTTTTAATCTGTACTTTTTAGGGTTTCGTAGCCAAATGGCAAAAACGGAACCCTTATAGATTCGTCATGTCTGTCTGTCTGTCTGTCTGTCTGTCTGTCCGTCCGTGTGTCACAGCCACTTTTCTCCGAAACTATACGGCCTATGCTATTGAAACTTGGTAACTAGATGTATTCTGTGAACCGCATTAAGATTCTTATATAACACTAGAAATAAAGCAGTAAATTTTTGGGGTCCCCATACTCAGAACTGAAACTCAAAATTTTTACTTTCATCAAACCCATACGTGTGGGGTATCTATAGATAGGTCTTCCAAAATGCTGTTGAGGTTTCTAATATCATTTTTTTCTAAAGTGAATAGTTTGCGCAAGAGGGACTTCCAAAGTCGAAAAATGAGTGTCCCCCCCCCCCTCTAACTTCTAAACTAAGAAAGTGATAAATCTAAAAAAAATATATGATGTACATTGCCATAAAAACTACCAACGAAAATTGGTTTGAATGAGATAGAGCTGGTAGTTTTTTTTAATACGACATAAACCGCAATTTTCGGTTAGAAAAATCACTACCACTGCGAACGTGTTAAAACATCAATCAAAGTTACAACGAACTATAAGAACTTTTATATTATGTTACTTGCTGCTACGAAACCCTTCATGGGCGAGTCCAACTCGCACTTGGCCGGTTTTTCTTTTTAAGATATTATACTGTTTGTTTTCCTTTTAAAATAAAAATAAAAATTAAATAAAATAATGTTTTGTTATTATTACTCGTAAGTGGCTCAAACATTCCCAAATTATTCTTTGTTCATATTTTTGGTTTTATCACTACCCGGGAAGCTGCGAACTGTGAGGCCGCGATGGTAGTCAAACTAATAATAAATAATATATATATATATTTTTTTATATTTTTAAATATATTTTTTTTTATTTTTTAAAATGTATTTAAAAATTTAATTTAATAAGTTGAACATTGTAAATAAAGGGAATAATATAATAAATATTGTTGGACATTCTCACACAACATCATTTAGCCCAAACTAAGCTATAAAGCTTTTGCTACCCATAGCACATGCTTTATAGCTTAGTTTGGGCATAAGAATTTATTTAAGCTTGTCTGATAGACATACTTATATACTTCTAAATACATACTTATTATACATAGAAAACACCCAAACTCCGAAAAAAAATTGCGTGTACTTAGTGTACACACGTAAGAAGTGAAACTTCTTCATAAACTTAATTTTCACCTCACCTTAAATTAAGTCAAAAAGTACAAAAGTACAAAAGTCCAAAAGTCCAAAAGTCCAAAAGTCCAAAAGTCCAAAAGTCCAAAAGTCCAAAAGTCCAAAAGTCCAAAAGTCCAAAAGTCCAAAAGTCCAAAAGTCCAAAAGTCCAAAAGTCCAAAAGTCCAAAAGTCCAAAGTCCAAAGTCCAAAAGTCCAAAAGGCCAAAAGTCCAAAAGTCCCAAAGTCCCAAAGTCCCAAGGTCTCAAGGTCCCAAAATCCCAAAGTCCCAAAGTCCCAAAGTCCCAAAGTCCCAAAGTCCCAAAGTCCCAAAGTCCCAAAGTCCCAAAGTCCCAAAGTCCCAAAGTCCCAAAGTCCCAAAGTCCCAAAGTCCCAAAGTCCCAAGGTCCCAAAGTCCCAAAGGCCAAAATTCCAAAAGTCCCAAAGTCCCAAAGTTCCAAAGTCCCAAAGACCCAAAGTACCAAGGTCCCATCTAAAAGTCCAAAAGTCCCAAAGGCCAAAAGTCAAAAAGTCAAAAAGTCACAAAGTCCCAAAGTCCCAAAGTCCCAAAGTCCCAAAGTCCCAAAGTCCCAAAGTCCCAAAGTCCCAAAGTCCCAAAGTCCCAAAGTCCCAAAGTCCCAAAGTCCCAAAGTCCCAAAGTCCCAAAGTCCCAAAGTCCCAAAGTCCCAAAGTCCCAAAGTCCCAAAGTCCCAAAGTCCCAAAGTCCCAAAGTCCCAAAGTCCCAAAGTCCCAAAGTCCCAAAGTCCCAAAGTCCCAAAGTCCCAAAGTCCCAAAGTCCCAAAGTCCCAAAGTCCCAAAGTCCCAAAGTCCCAAAGTCCCAAAGTCCCAAAGTCCCAAAGTCCCAAAGTCCCAAAGTCCCAAAGTCCCAAAGTCCCAAAGTCCCAAAGTCCCAAATTCCCAAAGTCCCAAAGTCCCAAAGTCCCAAAGTCCCAAAGTCCCAAAGTCCCAAAGTCCCAAAGTCCCAAAGTCCCAAAGTCCCAAAGTCCCAAAGTCTCAAAGTCCCAAAGTCCCAAAGTCCCGAAGTCCCAAAGTCCAAAAGTCCAAAAGTCCCAAAGACCCAAAGTACCAAGGTCCCATCCAAAAGTCCCAAAGACCCAAAGTACCAAGGTCCCATCCAAAAGTCCAAAAGCCTAAAAGTCCAAAAGTCCCAAAGTCCCAAAGTCCCAAAGTCCCAAAGTCCCAAAGTCCCAAAGTCCCAAAGTCCCAAAGTCCCAAACTTCCAAAGTCCCAAAGACCCAAAGTACCAAGATCCCATCCAAAAGTCCAAAAGTCCCAAAGTCCCAAAGGCCAAAAGTCCAAAAGTCCAAAAGTCCAAAAGTCCAAAAGTCCAAAAGTCCAAAAGTCCAAAAGTCCAAAAGTCCAAAAGTCCAAAAGTCCAAAAGTCCAAAAGTCCAAAAGTCCAAAAGTCCAAAAGTCCAAAAGTCCAAAAGTCCAAAAGTCCAAAAGTCCAAAAGTCCAAAAGTCCAAAAGTCCAAAAGTCCCAAAGTCCCAAAGCCCCAAAGACCCAAAGTACCAAGGTCCCATCCAAAAGTCCAAAAGTCCAAAAGTCCAAAAGTCCCAAAGTCCCAAAGTCCCAAAGTCCCAAAGTCCCAAAGTCCCAAAGTCCCAAAGTCCCAAAGTCCCAAAGTTCCAAAGTCCCAAAGACCCAAAGTACCAAGGTCCCATCCAAAAGTCCAAAAGTCCAAAAGTCCAAAAGTTCAAAAGTTCAAAAGTTCAAAAGTCCCAAAGTCTCAAAGTTCCAAAGTCCCAAAGACCCAAAGTACCAATGTCCCATCCAAAAGTCCAAAAGTCCAAAAGCCCAAAAGTCAAAAAGTCCAAAAACCCTTAAATGACATGCTATCCCTGGATAAAGTACTCTTAATTCGAATCCACCGTGGTGAGGAACAGAACAAAGATGGCGCGTAACCAAAAATCGTGACGTGACGTGACGTGACGTGACGCAAATTTTTTTCCAACGCCGATAAAGAAGTTTCACTTCAATAAACATTTGTGGATCACACAATAATTTATAATTAGATTTTACCATATTGCTCTGTATGTAACTAACAAATAACGAGAAGTAATATTATTGGAGGTAATCCGATAAACTTCTTTTTTTTTGAAGTGAAACTTCTTTATCGGCGTTGGAAAAAATTTAGCGTCACGTCACGTTTTTTCGTTACGCGCCATCTTTGTTTTCGTCCCCACCACGGTGGATTCGAATTAAGAGTACTTTATCCAGGGATAGCATGTCGTTTGTAGATTTTTGGACTTTTGTACTTTGGGACTTTGAGCTTTTGGACTTTTGGGCTTTTGGGCTTTAGGGCTTTTCGGCTTTTGAGCTTTTCGGCTTTTCGGCTTTTGGGCTTTTCGGCTTTTCGGCTTTTCGGTTTTTCGGCTTTTCGGCTTTTCGGCTTTCGGACTTTTCGGCTTTTCGGCTTTTCGGCTTTTCGGCTTTTGGGCTTTTCGGCTTTTCGGATTTTCGGCTTTTCGGCTTTCGGGCTTTTCGGATTTTCGGCTTTTCGGCTTTTCGGCTTTTCGGCTTTTGGGCTCTTGGGCTTTTCGGCTTTTCGGCTTTTGGGTTTTTGGGCTTTTGGGCTTTTGGACTTTTGGACTTTTGGACTTTTGGACTTTTGGACTTTTGGACTTTTGGACTTTTGGACTTTTGGACTTTTGGACTTTTGGACTTTTGGACTTTTGGACTTTTGGACTTTTGGACTTTTGGACTTTTGGACTTTTGGACTTTTGGACTTTTGGACTTTTGGACTTTTGGACTTTTGGACTTTTGGGCTTTTGGGCTTTTGGGCTTGAAAAATAAGGTTATGAAGAAGTTTCACTTCTTACGTGTGTACACACTAGTACACGCACACATTTTTTTTAAACTATGCACACTACAGAGGCATCGTTATCAACAATCCAGTTCAATTAATTCGGATAAAAGGCGAGTATCGAGTTGAAAACTGTATTCGTAATAAAATTTAATCGAGATCACTCGTACACCAAACAAGATAAGTATGAACTGAACGCGGACAAGTTTGTGAAAACATTAGGGAAATTTCAGGATCCAATGTAAATTTACCATGTCTGTCCGTCTGCTTGACTGAACTCTAGATCAGACACTTAGCTCTAAGAAACCATATTTTCCAGAATGAAGTGGTAAAAACAACTTTATCAAAAAATATACCTCCGCCACGTAAAGTGACGATATTATCTATTTTTCTCGACTACCCCGTAGTATGAAATACCGTTGAATACCTATTCAAAAATATAATATTTGAATCAAGTCATCTGTTTATCAAATATTAAGCTTTTAAGTGCTTAAATCTGTTTGTCAAATATTTAGCGTTTAAGTGCTAATTTATGTCAGAGATAAATCTTCCCTCTTGCCCCTCTCCTGCCAGTCAGACAAAGTAGAGACGCTTGCACAAAGACATATCTCATTTTAGCGTCAATTTAGATTTACTTACATGCAACGTAATCAAGCGATAAATAGAAATTTTGCTTAAACGAAAATGCTCGTAGATGAAGAGCTTTTGCTTAAATTAGTACCTAGTGCAATATAGCGAGTAAGACATGCAAATATACCGACATAATATATATATGTTTGGGATCTGCTCGTATATCAAGCTATTTGGAACTCTCAACAAAAACTTGTAAATAGAGATGCGGCTAGGAACATAATATAGGGTCATGCTCCGCAAGATCCCAAGGTACAGTCTCTTGTAGGGAGCGTTGGGTCCCCTGATGTTGGGCATCAACCGTGAGAGTGCGGCTGAAACCCCCCTCAGTTTTGGGACCAAACTTCGGAAGTGGTGTCCGAAGTTCAACCGGCTATCGAGTACGAGCCCCAGATACTTCATCGAGGCTGCATCCCGCAGGTAGTCCCTTCCGAGGTCCGTAAAAACACAAAGCCTGGGATTTGTGAAGGGCGACCTCAAGACCCAGCCGCTGTATCCGACCCACGACTTGAGCAACCCTTGCCGTGGCCTTTAGTGCAGGCTGCTTCTCGCGCCATAGCGAGGGTATCGTCGGACATCCAAACATCTTTACAAACTTTTACATTTATAATATTAGTAGGATAATAATGATTACGAATCAGAAATACGAGTACCATTACAAAAGTTAAAAGGCAACTTTCAAACTTAATGATAAATTTAATATTTCTGATTCGAAATCAAAGTTATTAAAGGATTTATAATTATTCCGTTGGTTCAAGTTTAATTAACTCTGTAACGTTTCCATATCCCTTGACTTTAAATTAAAATTTGTTTTATAATAAATTGTTGGATTTTTTTTTTTTGGTTTGAATTACAGATGGTTTTGGATCCTTTCTAACCCCGTCCTATCCTACCTTATCCATTTCCTTGTCCGTGAATCCCTTCCTACCCCATCCTGATCCGCTCCACTATCCGCCAAGCCAAGGTCGCCGTGCCGATGAGCTGCGTGGCTACGGGCGAGCGTAGTCTTAAGCGTGCCTAATTGCCCTGGGCCCGGGCGAACCCAGAACTAGGCTAGCCTTACCTGGACAAGCGGGGCTCTGTTCAGGTGGACCAATTTAATTCCCTAGCTTCTCGTGGGAACGCTATGGTAGTGAAATTTAAAACCAAAAACGGCGGCGATGTGGTTCGCCACCCATCACGTCTCGTTTCCCATCGAGGCGAAAAGTGGACTAGGGTTAGCCACTTTGCTACATTAAATGTGAGAGGAGGAATGAAAGATAAAATTGAGGAGGTATGTAAGATGATGCAAGAGAGGCATCTTGATATTTTGTGTGTGAATGAGACAAAGCGGAAAGGATGTGACACCACGACACACGGAGCCTATACGGCCTATTGGTCAGGTGTAGCCACAACCAGCACAGCATGCCAGGGGGTCGGTGTACTACTTTCCGCGAGAATGAATGAGTGTGTGACAGAGTATGAATGTGTGAGCCCAAGACTCCTTTGGCTAAGACTGAAGGTTGGACTTACCCGCATCTTTGTTTTGGGAGTGTATGCTCCGCAGGATGCGCGGTGGCACCGGTCTTCAAAAGACCAAAGCGAGAGGCAGGCATTTTGGGAGAGTATGAGTGATATTCTGGATAAATGTAAACGAAACGAGAGAATAGTGATGTTAGGTGATTTTAATGGTTGGGTGGGAGTGAAGCGCGATGGATACGAAAGTGTATTAGGAAAGTTTGGTGAGGAACGAGTGAATGTAAATGGAGAAAGCTTGCTAGAAGTATGTTTGGAAAGGAATCTTGTGGTAACTAATACCATATTCAACCACAAGGATATCCACTTGTATACAAGAGAGGAGAGAGATCAGAGAAGCATGATTGACTTTGTGATAGTAGACGCAAGACTGAGAAAGAAAGTGCTAGACACTCGGGCGTACCGTGGCACCGGGATCGACACAGATCACTTCTTGGTAATTAGCCGGGTAAGGGGTCTGTTTCAGCGGTGGCGACATCGTGTGCATGAACCCGTTAGTGTACTAGAGCGAATAAAAGTTGAGAATTTACAAGAGTTAGGCATAAAAGAGGCATTTGTGAGTAAACTGAGTGAAAAATTTGAAAACCTAGATGAAATATGTGAGATTGAAGAATTATGGAAGCCGTTTAAGGAAGGACTTGTGGAAGTTGCGATTGAAGTGTGTGGGGTTAGCAAAAGACGACAAGGATGTATGGCAAAGGGAATGAGTGCGGAAGTTCTTAATGCGTTGACTGGCAAGAAGAAAGCATGGTTGGACTGGTTGGCTACAAAGGCCAATCAAAGAATGCAAAAGGCAACGGATGAGGATGTAAAAATGGCAAAGGATGAATATAAAAAGTATAAACGTGTTGCAAAAGAGACGATGATGAGAAAGAAAGAGAATGATAGAGAAAAATTTGATAAAAGGTTATCTGAAGACTTCCAACGGAATATTAAATTTTTTTGGAAGTCCATAAGAACAGTGAGGAGTCAGCAAACAATGTCGCCGCTCAATCACATCAGAAACCAGGATGGAAGTTTTGTAAGAGGAGAAGAATGTGTGCTAAAGAGATGGAAGGAATATTTTGAGAGTTTATTCGAAAAAGAAGATATACAAGGCGATACGCGTGTTTTAGAACTGAATGAATTTGGCGATGAAAGCGAGTTAAGTATGGGAGAAATAGTGGAAGCGTTGAATTGTATGAAAGTAGGAAAGGCTGCTGGAATAGATCGGATTTCTGTCGAAATGCTGAAAGCTGGACGTGGCGTGGTAGCTTGCCAGCTGTACCGCCTTTTTAACTTTTGTTGGCGAAGTGGCAGAGTACCAGCAGAATGGTGTAAAGCTGTCATTGTGCCGCTTTACAAAGGAAAAGGGTCGCAGCAAGAGTGCAAAAACTACCGCGGCATAAGCTTGCTCAGCATCGTTGGCAAATTGTATGCAAAAGTGTTGATAAAAAGAGTGATGAATGAAACTGAAGGAAAAATGTGGGATGTGCAAGCAGGATTTATGAAAGGAAGGGGATGTACGGATCAGGTCTTTTCCTTACGATGCGTAGCTGAGAAAGTTTTGGCTAAAAGTCAAAAGGTCTATTGCATATTTGTGGACTTGGAAAAGGCCTATGACAGAGTGGTGAGGAATGAACTGTGGTCAATATTGTCCATGTATGGAGTGAACAGCAACTTAATACGGGCACTGAGGTCTCTCTATGAGGGTTCTAGTGCTTGTGTCAGGATCAATGGGGCCTGCACGGACTTCTTTCACATTGAAAAGGGTGTGAGACAGGGCTGTGTAGCGTCTCCGTGGCTGTTTAATCTATACATGGATAGTTGTCTGAAAGAACTGCAAGAGAGTATGTATGGCTTAAAAATGAATGAACTGACCGTCAAATGCCTCCTATACGCTGATGATCAGGTGATATTAGCATCATCAGCGGAGGAATTGCAGCTGATGGTTAATAGTATGAATGAGGCTCTAAAAAGTAGAGGAATGAAAGTTAATGTAAACAAGACGAAAGTTATGGTTTTTGAAAGAGAAGAAAGTATGACGAATTGCTCAATCTTCATTGAAGGGCAAAGAGTGGAACAGGTGAAAGAATTTGTATACTTGGGTTCCAAATTTGTAAGGGATGGAAAGTGTGACCAGGATATTGAGCGAAGAGTTTTGGCAGGAAATCAAGTGAATGGGGCTATGTACACCTTTATGAGCAGTCAAAATGTGTCTGAGAAGGCCAGGTTGGCTGTACATAGGGGAGTGCTCATCCCTACACTTATGTATGGTAGTGAAAGTTGGGTATGGCAGAAGAAGCATGAAAGCAGAATTAATGCAGTGGAAATGAGAAGTCTGCGAAGTATAGCTGGAGTGACTTTAATGGACAAAAAAAGAAATAGCGTGATAAGGGAAAAATGTGGTATAACAGAAGATGTAGTGACTAAGATCGAAAAAGGGATGCTTAGATGGTTTGGACACGTGGAGAGAATGGATGAGAATAGACTGACAAAGCAGATTTATGAGGCGAGAATGAATGGGCAAACTGGTAGGGGTAAACCTCGGCGTACGCATGCCGATCAAATCAGAGACATTCTGGAAAAAGGCAAGGTCAAGAGTACCCTTAACCGGCGAGCGTGTATGAAAACAGTTATGAAAGTAGAAGAAGCGAAAGTTGTATGTCAGGATCGTAGCAAGTGGAAAGCCATAGTCTCTGCTTACCCCGATGGGAGACAAGCGTGATTATATGTATGTATGTATGTATAATAAATTTGATTCGTAATAAATAAAATAATATTGTGTGCTGCATAAAGTTCATAATATGAAAAGGACTTCATTTCCTACGACACGAGTATTACAACATATAGATACTTCAAAACAACAAGATCAAATAGGTAGTTTTGACAATAAGTTCATAATGCGCACAGCTGATGAGTGGGATGCACTGCCCGATTATGGGAATCAAGAATCGTAATGTTCGATTCATTGGAGCCATAGAGCAGCGCGACCAGTACAAAGGGAATAGATCCTTTATACATAATCTGTCTGTCATAAGTAGCGGAGGGAAAATAATATTCATATAGGTACGCCGCTACAAAAGCAATCTGCTGTCACTATGGAACTTAAATAAAACAATCAAACAATACACTCATAATTTCAGACATACACATCTAAAAGAAAAGAAAAAGATAACGTTTGTGAGTTTGTGAGGCTGTAAGGGGTAATCTCTGGATCTGCTAAACCGATTTTCAAAGTTATTTCACCAATAGAAAGCCACTTTATTGTGGAGTGTCATATGCTATAAATCATCATGCTACAATAAATAGGAGCTGAGCAGCAATGAAAAATGTAACACAAATGAAGTTGTGAGGGTCAGCTAACATACTCGTATTATATTCGTTATATCATTTGGAGTATGTAGTGACAGAGATTCCCGATCAAGGTCATTTCGTGTTGCTCTATGATCGGGGCACGTGAACTTTTTCTTCCAAATTGGTTTGATCAATCAAACTGTGTAAACTTTTAATCCCTTCAATAAAAATAATGTCATTTAGCCGAAATTAAGCTGCATTTAATTTTAAAATGTAGGTACTAATTATTGACATTTTGAAATAATTATCAAACTCTGAACTTTAAGTTATTTATTTGAAATTATTATTCGATTTGTCGCGATCTTTTAACTTTGATAAACTTATAATTTAGAACTTAAACTTAAAGTTTCAATTTAAGTGCATTTAAACTAATAAACTACGTTGAACTTTCGCGCTCAAAGAAATATTTAATTAGTTGAAGTGGCCTTAATGAGTTCAGACATTGTTAGCACGTTCACACTGATAGCCTTAAGCCATTTAGTTATGTATAGAGTATAGAGTAGATTTTCAAAATTCCACTTTTTTTTACGCAAGTGAAAATCCGACATGGATACTACTCCTACCTACTTATGAACCTCACGAATCCTGCCTAACAGCCGACGGTTGGGAGCCCCGGATAAGCCACTGCTAGACTTCCACATCTCACGTATCACATATTTATAGTAGTATCACATAAATATGCCGTATTATTATAAATAATAATTGTTTCTTTTCTTCAAAAGATAAGATGAGTAGAGGATTATTAGGATAATCGCATACCGGACAGGTCAGACCATGAACCCGCCCTGCTGGACTTACTGCTGACGAGTTATCCAGCACAGTACAGTGTGTCGGTTAGCGCCCCACTGGGTCAATCCGACCACTGTGTTGTGCGTGCCCGCCTGCAGGTGTCATCTCCTGCAAGGGCAGCAGAGGTGACGCGGCGATTATGGCACTACAGACTGGGACGAACTACGAGAATACTTTGCAGCCGTCCCGTGAAGTCAGCGCTGCTTTGCAGGGAGGGCTTCATCGGAAAGCGCCTCTGCGGTTGCTGGTGAGATTACATTAGGTATGGAATACTATATTCCATACACTGATGTCGCCAGCATCCGCAAAGCCCGCCCCTGGTTCGGGCGTGAGTGCGCCGTAGCTGTTCAACAAAAACAGGCGGCTTACCGCACCTGGATCAGGGCTCAAGCTGTGCGCGACTCGAATGTGGCCCGCCTCAAAGCAGCGTACAACAGAGCCACTAGGTCCAGTAAGAGGGCCTTCAAGTGAGCGGACGCCCAGCGCGTCACGCGGCTTGGTCAGGAGCTCACATCACATCCTACGGGCAGCCGTGGATATTGGCAACTGGCCAAAGCCGTGCAGGCCAACTTTTGCAAGCCCTCGCTGCCGCCGCTACGCTATCCTGACGGATCTCTGGCCCACAAGGCCCAAGAGAAAGCAGAAATGCTGGCCAATCTCTTTGCGGCTAATTCTCGGGTCGATGACTGTGGCAATCAACCTCCCACTATCGCCGACTGTGGAACCACGATGCCGGATATTGTAATCCGGCAGTGCAATGTGCGAGCGGTGCTACGGTCACTCGACACGCGGAAAGCCAGTGGTCCTGATGGCATTCCGGCAGTGGTGCTGAAGAAGTGGGCAGCTGAATTATCTCCAGCGCTAACACGCCTGTATCGCCAATCCTATTCGTCGGGAGAAGTGCCGGAGGCTTGGAAGGAGGCGAACGTCCAGCCGATCCCCAAGAAGGGGAATCGGTCGGATCCGGCCAACTATCGCCCCATAGCCGTAACCACCTTCATCTAAGAAGTCCCCATTCCTTCGTCTATCCTCTCTTCAGAGCATTGCGGTTCCACTAAAGGACAACCTGGAGGAGATCCTCGGTATAGACATCCGGCGTGAGCTCAATCACAAAAACTACATAGAGAGTTGTATTGGGCTGGAGTCCTAAATAAGGTGAGGCGGTACTTCACGCCACATCAGAGATGTTTACTCTACAAGACGCAAATTCGTCCCGGCGTCGAGTACTGTTTTCACCTTGGGGATGACTCTGCGAGGTACTTACTGGACGCGCTTGACGCTATGCAGAGACGTGCTATCCGAATAATTGGTTGTCCTGAGGTGACGGGAGACCTCGAACCGTTAGTGAAGAGCTCTTCAACCTGATCCCTCCCTCTCCTTTCCGATCCCGAACAACGTGTGCCGGGCAGAGATGCCACTCATACACAGTGGAGAGAATCGTCGCCAGAACTGAGCGTTTCAAAAGATCGTTCCTCTGTCGAACTGTAAAAACTTGGAACGACCTGCCCGCACATGTTTTTCCCTCATCTTACAATCCCGGGTTCTTTAAGGGGAGCGTGAAGAGGCACATCACAGGGCCGCCAACTTGAGGACCACTGTCAAAAGTGGCCCCTATTCGCTAGATGCGCCACGGCTTTCCATCAGGCTGGTGGCGACGTCAATTTGGCGTGCTGAATATATAAAAAAAAATCGAAACTTACAGAACTCCTGCTAAGTTAAATAAGTATCTACCTACTTAAAATTAAGGACTTGCACTGCAGAATGAAGTTGACAAACGTACACTAAGCCAGACGATCCGATGTTATCTGCAATCCGTCTAGACGGAGAGCAGAATATTTACGTAGTTTAAAAGTAATGTAAACTGATCAGATAAGATAGCTAGGTGAATAAAGAGCAAGCTTTAGTATGTGTGTATGGGTTTTTAAGCTATTCTTCTCTTGTAAATTCAAAATAATCGCTTTCTGGTCAAAGGACACGCTTTCTGACATTAATACTATCGAACCAGTCTACGGCAGTCCACTGAAGGACGTGGGTCTCTCGTCCCAATACATGCTCCTGCGCCAACCGCATCCAGTAATTATCAGCAACCTTTTCCAAGTCATACATTGGTCCAATTGCTTGAAGCGCGTCCGATTTTACGATTATTCATACATACATACATACATATAGTCACGCATTTATCCCCGAAGGGGTAGGCAGAGGCATAGTATACACCCACATTTCACCTTATAGTTTTATGCCCCACGTGATAGGTGGCGAGCCTAGTGCCGTGTTGAAATGGACAGGCGCAGGTCGCCGCGACCCACGGTTAAAATTTTTAAGCCGCGTTTATGGCCTACAACTTGGCCTAACGATTGTCATTTTACTGACAATTGGGTTTCATTTCGAGTTTTCCTTCTCTACGCAATGGTCTTTTTGCGAAAGTGTACGATTATTCATTTCTTTTATTAACAAACTGAGAATATTTTATATGAATATCCAACACCACTATTGATTTTATTGATATTTTCTCTAGTCAAACTATTTTGCAAAGATCTTTTTTTTATTTACATGAATACTTACCTATCAAGTTTATAATTTATTTTTAACGTTCAAGAGAAAAAAAGTTTCAGTGGCGAAGAATTAGAACGTGGTTGCAAGGAGTGTTTCAATCTCAATCAATCAGGTTGATGGGGACCACAAAGAAAACAAAGCTAGCCTATGTAAACTCCTCTAGACAAATGAGGCAGTCAATAGGTTTAATTAACCCTGTATCTGTAAATTGGCGGCCCTGTGATGTGCTTCTTCACGCTCCGTTTGAAGAAACCAGGATTGTAAGATGAGAGAAACATGCGTGCGGGCAGGTCGTTCCAGGTTTGTATAGTTCGACAGAATCGATAATGTCAAAGTGGAGGAAAGGGTGAGATGTTCCTCGAACACACAAAGGGAGGATCCTCCGACCAGGTGAGGTGATCGCGCCTGGCGGGCTGAATGAAGCCCAACGGTTGATGTTGGACTGTTGTTAATATCATTCATCGCTGTGAGAGCTCTGATAGCGCGATGCAGGATTTATCTAATCTTCGTTGTGGAAACTTTCATTTCGCAATGTAGGACTTCAGTTGATCTTTGCCATGCATGTGGCGGTAGCCACACTCAATAAGCAATTTTTTTTTAATAATTTTAAAATTTCTCAATCAGACTCAGAGCCAGACTAATTTTCAATTGAATTATCTGTTTATAAAAATAGGATTAGCGTGTTGCGTTCAAGTCTCATACAGTCAGTTTCTCATTTTAAGTTCAATTTTATTTCTCATTGCAAGTTCAAGTCTCATACAGTCAGTTTCTCCACATACCTATAAATAGAGATACAAGTCATTCAAAACTGTTTCCAGTGCCCTTAAATACATTGTGTAAGCCCTTTCATTATGATTCTTCCATCACAATACTATTAGCTACATGAATTTGGGTCAGGCCTAATTCTCTTGAGACAGGATATTAATTATTTTCATTATCTCGTTTTGTTTCGTATCATCATTGTGCTTTTGAGATAAACAAAAGGTTTTGCAACTATAAAGAGTCGTATATCAAACAGTACATTTGATTTATTATCGCTAAGAATAGAGTTTAAATGTTAAATAAGTACCTACATTGGATTATCTCTTGTAATAAGCGGTGGGGAGTAATAAGCGGGGGGAGAATTGTATCTGACGTAGTCGGTAGAGATACTGCCTGCCGCGCCGGAGGTCCTGGGTCGGTCCAAATATTTGTGTGATCCACAAATGTTTGTTTCGGAGTTTTGGGTGTTTTCTATGTTTATTATGATATGTATTTAGAAATATAGAAGTATGTATATCAGTCGTCTAAATCCCATAGCACAAGCTTATATTAGCTTAATTTGGACTAGATGATATTGTATGTGAATGTCCGTAAAACCAAAAAAAAAAAAACATCTTCAGAATTTAAATCCGCATGTACAAAATTTGCTGACTAATTATCGAGGTCGAGGAAATTAGAAAGCTTGTAGTCTGATAAGGTAGTTCCTGTATCTATACAATAGGGCACAATTGTTGTGGTTGTGGAAAGATCTCCCTGCCTCGGTTTTCCCAAACGCCTACAGTAAGGGGTTCTTCAAGAGGGGTCTTAGAAGGTTTTTACAGGGTCGGCAGCGCAAGTGTGGCGCCTCTGGTGTTGCACACGTCCATAGGCTGCGGTGACCACCGGTACATCTGGTGGGCCGTATGCTTATCTGTCACCTTAGTGGTACAAAAAAAAATTGTCTTAGCGAAACAGAAACCGCCACTGGAGAATGATATATACCGTTTCCTGGTTTCACGTCACTGGGCTCTGCCTCATCGGCCGTCTTCTGTGATGATAATATTTATAGTCATTTACAATTTGTCATTCGGACGCTGACAAAAAATTGCTATCGATAGTCATTAAGGTACAGCGTGCTATTCTTTATGAACGAGTGGCCGTTCACGCTGAAAAAAAATGCAAGAGAACCTAAAAAGTTGCTATAATAGTAATACATTAAATCCCAATACTGAACTAATATTGTGTTCGAATTACGTAACACATACCTATGATTGTACAAGAATCCTTAAAGCCAGCTATTTGAAAAGATACCGTGGTTCAGTTTGGTAGAAAAATGTACAAAGATGTAATAACAAAAGATAAATCCATAAAATTGTTGCGTTTAAGGCTGTGAATGTAAAATAGGATAACTCTATATGTGAGCATAAGTGGTCTTACAAATAAATACACGCAATCACGCTTATGTCCCCGAGGGGTTAAGCAGAAGTAAATTATCTGTCTCAGTGGCTTACTAGTAGTATAATAATTTTTTATGACTCCCGTGCTGAGTCACGGATTTGAAAACTGACTTGACTGTTGTCAATTTCTTCTAACAACGGAATAGTTATGGGTTTTCATCCAGTCCTTTTTTTTTTACGTTACGAAAATCCAACAGGGATGCTATGCCGCACTTCTACCGACTAAAAACCACACATAGCCTACCTAACAGCCTACGGTTGGGAGCCCCAGGTAAGTCCTCGAAAGAATACTTCAGGATTCCCAACTGTCCTACGTCTCACACTGCGGTCTCACCTTCAGGTTTCGGGTGCTATCCTGCGTCTTTTGAGGGTTGTTCAGGTGGTATCTCGCTTCTTCGAGGGGCGTGCGTGAACCTAGTGCCTTGTTTGACGGTGAGCAGCCCCCTTAGTGACAGCTTGCTCTTTATTATGTGGAGCCAAAGAACAACAGAAGCTCCATTAAATCGAAATCATATGTCGTGTTACTCTATGCCTGCGGGGAAGCCCCGGAAGGTTATCTCTGTCTATATATATATAGGCTATATAGTCTATATAGGACTATATAGGACTATATAGGTTATATAGTCTGTCTTCAAACTCTTTTTATGGTGTATTTTCAGTAACGTAATAGAAAATATACAGATATTTGGCTGTTCAATAACTTTCGTGCCCTAACTACATCGGATCTAATAAATAACTTAGTTCTGAAAGCAATCACTTAACCTGTCTTGAATTATTTTCTTTATCTATCCACTCCGATCGTCTCATCCAACTTCGAGTCCAACTCTCTACTTAGAGGCTTTCACAAGCGCTTGTGTGGTATAAATTAACTTAGTTCATAAGTTTGTCTAACACACAAATCTAAGATAGATTATAAAGTTCAATGTAAGTTGAGGAGCTGTGCAGTAGCTTATTATTATTATCAGTTCTAATTAATACTCACAGCTCCACCGCGGTGGAAAATTTTCCCGTACCTATTTCACTCAAGAACTTGTTTCTGAGATACAAGATCTCTGTACACTGTAGACTGTACACTCTGTACACTGTAGTACGACAAGAGTTTTTGAGATATATATCTATTCTAATATTATGAAGAGGAAAGATTTGATACTAACAAACAATCAAATCTTTCCTCTTCATAAAATTATCTATCTATCTATCTATCTTCACGCCAAATCCCTTGCGGGGTAGGCAGAAAGAACCGAGCGTCACACGGCACGGTCCATACACACCTCACTTGCTTCTTCAACTTTCATTTTTATTTTCATGCGTGCACGTCGGTTCCTACGGCTCTTGACACCACCTTCAACTAACACACGATTAATTTGGTCGTGGTAGGTGTGTCGTGGCCTTCCCCGACTCTTACGTTCATCCACTTTCGCGTTGTATATCTGTTTTGTCATTCTTTCATCTCCCATTCCTTCCACATGCCCGAACCATCGTAGCATGCCCTTCCTTAATTTAACACTGACACTCTCTTTCAGACCAACTCTCTTTCTTACATCTTCATTCCGAACGCGATCTGCGAGCGTTACTCCGCAGATTTTGCGTAGCGCGCGCATCTCGACCGCGTTTATTCTACTTTCATGCGTTTCCTGCCATACCCAACTCTCGCTTCTATACGTTAGCGTAGGTATCAGCACCGCATTGTGTACTGCGAACTGGGCCTTTTGACTTAAGCCCTTGGTACCTAAAAGTTTGCTTAACGCTCCATTCACACTATTGCCCGCAGTTACCCTCTTTTCTACATCAGCGGTGTACCGTCCATCCCTGCTAAATGCACATCCAAGATATACAAACTCATCCACCTGTTCCAGCACTACATCATTTACAGTTATCCTGGCATTCGTTCTGTCCTCTTCTCTTTCGAATACCATCACTTTCGTTTTAGTCGCGTTCAAATGTAAGCCTCTCATTAGACAATCATCTTTCATCGTTGTGACTAGCGACTGTAGTTCTGATGGCGATTCGGCTATGAGCACGGCATTATCTGCATACAGCAAACAGTTCACAAGTAAGTCACCCATTCGCAATCCAACATTCATCGATCTTACTCTCTTAAGATAATCGTCCAGGTACAGGACAAACAGCAGAGCCGACAGCACGCAGCCCTGTCTGACGCCAATGTTGACGTCAAACCAGGGAGACAGGCTGCCGCCCACCCGCACACATGCCGTACATCCCACATATGTAGACTGCACAGCACGAAGCAGCGCACCATCAGTCCTTCCGTACAACTCTGTCAAATGCTTTCTCCATGTCCACAAAACGGCAGAAAACCTTCCGGCCTACAGCCAGCTGCTTCTCCACAATGTTGCGGAGCGAGAAAACCATACATCCCCTTCCATTTCGGAAACCACCCTGCGCCTCCCACAGTAATCCGTCAGATTACACCTTCATTCTCCTTTCAATAATTTTAGCTGCTATACTGATCAAACTGATGGCCCTATAGTTGGCGCACTCCATACGTGAGCCCTTGCCTTTATACAAGGGCACGATGATAGCACGCCTCCAGTCCATTGGGACCCTTCCAGTCTTCCAGCATAGATTGCTCAATGACCAGAAGGCGTCCCGGACGCAAGGACCACCTAATTTAATCATTTCAGCAGATATCCTATCTTCAGCAGATATTCCCGCAGACTTTCTATTTTTCAAGCTTCGTATCGACCATTCAATCTCTTCCAAAGTAATATCTCCGCTTGATGCTTGCACCGCAAGATCAGGCATCGACTCCCTCGCAGTGCCCGCATCCGGGAGATATTCATACATTTCTCCAAAGTACTCATTCCACCGCTCTAACACCTCTAATGGGTCCGTAAGAATGTCCCCAGCTTTACTCTTTATCTTATCCATTCTGGAAACTGACGAACAGCTCCGAGACTTCTTGACCTCCCTCCAAAAGAGTTTGGTATTCGTCTCGAAGTTCCTCGTCAGCTTCTCTTCCGCAATCATATTTATTCTTTCACGCTTCTCTTTCACTAAAGCTTTGGCTTCATTCTTGCAGAGGCGGTAAATTTCTTTCTTCGTGTCTTTCATACTGTCATTCAGTTGCAAAGATGAGACATAATCCAACCACGCTTTCTTCTTTCTTGCTACGCAGGATTGAACTTCTGCATCCCACCAGGCATCACCTTTCGAATGTTCATGTCTCTTTGCACTCCCACATGCTTCTTTTGCACTATCCACTATACTTTCTTTCATAATATTCCAGCATTCATCCACATCTAAGTCGGAAAGGCTCGCGTTTGCAAGCCTTTCACTGACTAAGCCTACATACATACTCCTTACGCTTTGGACGAAATGGACAGCAAGAAAGGCGGTCGGATCGTCCGCTCGGTACAGCCGGCGTTCCCTACAAGAAAATAAATACTCCTTACGCTTTCATCTTCCAGTTTTTCACTCTTTATCCTTTCATAGTCTCCGAAAGGGACACGCACTCGCCAGTGCCTCCACTTCTTGAAAAGACCAACATACCGGCTTACCACCAGGTAGTGGTCAGTTTCAAGAGTGGGGCCTCTATAGGCTCTTGTATCCCTTATAGCCTCCCGGAGACGACTGTCTATCAAAATCAAATCAATTACACTTTTTTCTTCCTTCCGTCTCCAAGTATACGTGTGGATATCTTTGTGACGGAATAAACTGTTCGCCACAAGGAGGTCTCGTTCCAAGCATACGTCTAAGATTGACTTACCAGCATCATTCGCTCTCTTATCTCCATACGGACCAAGGACAGCATCGAAGCCATCTCGCTTGGTCCCCACCCATCCATTCAAATCACCACACATGATCAACTTTTCATTCCCGTCAGCCAAATCGAGGACGTCCCTAACGGAATCCCAGAACTCCGCGAGCACTTGGGGATTAGCCGAGCTGACGGGAGCATAGGCTGCGACCAAAAAAACTCTCGTGATCCCCAGTTTTATACGTACCCACAGGAGTCTTGGGCCTGCCAATCCATAATCTTTCACTCCAGAAGCCAAACGGGAGGAGAGCAAGACACCCACTCCCTTACTGGCATGATCCTCTTGGTCTACTCCGGACCACTAAGCAATGATTCCGCCAAGAAGATCGTCGATGCCGCTCCCCTTCCGCTTAGTCTCTGTGACACACAATACATCCAGGCATCGCTCTTTCATTACATCTATCAATTCATTCATCTTACCTTCCATACCACCACGCACATTCCACGTGCCTATCCGGCACTCGGCTCCTCGCATCCCGCCAGAGCTGGCGCTGCGTGAAGGGTGGCGGCCCCCTTCGCCGCGAGCGCATGCAATCATACCGACGTGCCCCCGTCCCGTCACCGGTACGCGTCGCCTCGGGGGGACGCCCTAGCCCTGTCGGGACTCATTTCTCGGTAGTGATTGGTTTCGCGTTTCCGCTTTCGCCGCTACTTACGGGGAGGGCCCGAGCACAGGCAACGCTCTTCGAGAAGGCACACTACATCCTCCCCAATTCATAAAATTATTATAATTCCAAAAATTCATAAAATTAGAATAGATATAGATATAGTAAATATACACTCGAGAGCAATGAATCCGGCTCACTTAAAGAATGTTAAAAATCTCGGAAACTAAAAATGATAGGTTAATGCAATAAATTGTATTTAATAGACAATGTAATACTCCTTAAATGAAAGTAAAAAAAATACGAGTCACCATACATTTTATTAACACAAAATTACATAAAGAAAAAACTGCTGATCTCTCCTTAAAACAAAAATAGGAAACATGAAATTTTTGAACTTTATTACGATTTTCTTGAATTTTAATACTTCGTATTGCCTCCTCGTGCTTCCATTACTGCGTTTACGCGGTTTGGCATGCTGTACACCAAGTTCCTTATACGATTTTGGGGAATATTCTCCCATTCCTCTGTGAGAGCAATTTTGAGCTCACGAAGCGTGATTGGGGGAGGGTTTCGTTGTTTTACGCATCTGCCTAGCTCGTCCCAAGCATGCTCGATCGGGTTGATATCCGGGCTGCGCGCTGGCCACTGCATACGAGTAATGTTCATCTCTTGAAGGTAGTCATTCACAATCCTACCTGTATGAGGTCGGGCATTGTCATGCATAAATATAGCATCCTCACCTAAATTGACCATAAATGGACCAACGTGATCATTGAGGATTTCTTCCACATATCTTACGCTAGTTAAAGAGCCGTTTTCTATGATCACCAGCTCTGTGCGACTTTCAGAAGAAATTCCGGCCCACACAAGTACAGACCCACCACCGTAGGCTACTTTTTCTTCGATGCATGCTTGCTTGAATCTTTCCCCTGGTCTTCGATACACTCTGTGTCTTCCATCGTGCTTGTAGAGCATAAATTTTGATTCGTCGGAGAACATAACTTTTGACCAATCTTCAATACTCCAATTTACGTGGCTCTGGGCATACCTTAGTCTCGAAATACGATGCCCACGCTCCAGTTTAGGGCCGTTTGCAGGTCTAAGGGGTTTTAAGTTAGATTCAGCAAGCCGACGTCTTACTGTCCATGCACTTGGGTTACTTCCTCCGAGGCGTCGAAACTGATTGGTGAGTTCAGTTCCTGTGAGAAAGCGATTTCGAAGCATGGTGTTCACCAAGTATCGGTCTTCTCGTGCTGTGGTACACCTGGTTCTGCCCGTTCCTGGTCTGCGTAGGTTAGAACCAGTTTCTTCGTAACGTCGGAGAACTCTTTGTACTGTTGACAGCGACACACCGACAGTCCTGGCTGTATCGCGCTGACTCCGGCCGGTTTCCAGCATTGTAAGTATTCTGGTGCATTCTTCAGGCGTAAGCGACATAATTTCAGCTTGATTAATGAATATAGAGCACTATCAACATGGTTTATGTACCCACATAAATGACAGATTACAAACAAAAGCAACACCAAATGCTGTAATTTCGTAGTTCCATCTTCGAAAGTGGCCCTTTTTCAAATTTGATTTTTTTATGATATAACTTTACAATAACTAAGAAGTTTTAATACCTTCATTTAAGGAGTATTACATTGTCTATTAAATACAATTTATTGCATTAACCTAGCATTTTTAGTTTCCGAGATTTTTAGGATTCTTTAAGTGACCCGGATTCATTGCTCTCGAGTGTAGTATAGTTATTAGATTAACCAGTAGGGTACCTTACAGTCAATCTACTCTTCGTAGAAAGCTACGTCGTAGAGATAGTGTCTAGGTTTGTCGTAGTAACAGCTACGATAAGTCGTAGCACTGAGAGCTGTAGGTATAAATTCTATTTACATTTGAATTCTAAATATTATCAAAATATTATAGAATGTTCAACACGCAAGATACAGCTAAAATCATCTCTTTGATAATACTTAGAAAATCTAGATAGCATTAGATGAAGTTCACACGATGGTTTTTGGTACGGTGCTGTAACGAACCGTTACATACCGTACGGCACTGCAGCGGTGTCGCTGCGGGATCTTACATACAAATCACTAACCATGTTACATCACATAGTACGATTTTGCATAGGGTTTACAATCATAGACCGATAACGTGATGTTAGATAACATTGCAGTGTTATTTCTGTGTTGATAACTCACCTTTGAAATTATTGCATCGGAGCGTAAGTGGTAGTGTATGTGACTGTTGAGCTGAAGTCTCGGTCCCGATTCTGATTTGTGTGACCCACAGACGTTCGTTTCGGGTATATATAGATAAGTATGTGTGTCAGTTGTCTAGATTCGATAGTAGAAGCCTATATTAGCTGGATGACGCTGTGTAAAAATAGACCGGTATAAATAAATTGTGGTATTGCGGCTATTGTTATTGGCACCTTTGCATCGGTAACGGTTAGGGTGGTTTTCTTGATGCTGTATTTTTTTATTTTTAAATGTGTATAATATTCATACAGAGAATTCGGGACTTCACGCGAATTACATATTATACTTACCTTACATGCACCAACCGCGATTACGCGCGCTGCAACGTGTCTGTAGCGTGTTTGCAAGTAAGTAAATAAATAATTCGCATGAAAGCCCGTATACTATATGTATTGTATCAGTATTAAAAATCGCGATGGTTAAAATTAATAGTTGTATCATTGAATAAATAACGTCACGTTAACGCCCGTTTGCGTCATCGCACCTCACCGCATCGTGTGGCTTCACCTTTATATCAAGCACTTTCCGTGCGGGTAGAGTAAACACGTGTAAGATCGATCACTTCTTGTTTGTATGTATACTTACGCTTCAGGAAGAATACAAATATTACTTCCCGCGAAAGTAATACTGCTGGAGTAATAAAAGGGCCATTTATTTTCGGTTTGTTTATTTAGTAGAATAGTTTATTTCTTACGTTGATAGATTAGATCAGAGACAATAGGTATTAGATAGAGTAAGTATACGCTTTATTGGTTTCAAGTGATTAGACACACGTCATGTTAGTGTTTAAACCAAGGTTACAATTTTAGGTTAAGCAATTAATGTATCCTGCATGCCTGCATCAAATAAAGGTGTTTTCTTTCTTTATTAAAGTTTAAGGACATATTAAACCATTAAAGCTCCATCCGTTTCAGCACTTTTAAAAGTTCACGTAAGTGCGAATGTAGTTATCTATCAGCTTATCCCTTCAACGAAAAAGAGTTATTCTATATCCGTGAAAAAGTACCTTGTGGCGGCGGGACAGAGTACAAAATGTCGCCACCTGAATTCATCCCTAGGGTGTCGTAAGAGGCGACTAAGGCACACTTTCGCAAAACGATAAATTGCAAAGAGAAGGGAAAACTCGAAATGAAACTCGGGGGGCAAATGACAAACGATAATTCAAGTTATACTTAATGGCCGCATGAAAAATTTTACCTTCAGGTCGACACGACTTGCGTCTGCCCATTTCAACACGGCAATAGGCTCACCACCTATTACGTGGGACATAAAACTCTAAAGTGAAAATTCGGTATATAATATGCCTCTGCCTACCCCTTCGGTAATAAGGGTATGACTATATTATGTATGTTTATAAAAAAAGTGAATTCTATCAATATCTATCAATATACATGACAAATTATTGTAGGCTTCGTTAATCTAAGACTTTAGAACGCCTACATTCCTTTACCATTCATTCATTGGAAATCCTTTGATTAATTAATCTTATTCGGAACACGTTCCCGTGACACGCTAAATTACGGTCTTGAATAGCGGGAACCCGTTAATTAAGAGCTTCTACACCGATTTTGTTGACTCACCTTACGTAAACATGACAGCTTCATAGGTTCGATAATTACCTGTAAGTTTATTTGAGAATTGCGAACTGTATGTTCTTGAGTATTTATTTACTATTTGTGGAGTAAACAGCATTTTCTATCTAGATTTATTTTAAATTGTAATTTTTACATATGTTTGTTTTCACAATTGTTTCAAAACTAATTGTACCTTGCATAGGGAGGAAGTCGCCGGTGTCTGTCACACAGTATACTGGCACAACACCGTCGTTAGCTCTATCTTTCAGAAGTTGCCACCTCATTTACTCACTTTTTTTTGCTTGGCTAGTAAGATAGAAATATTGTATCATGTGTTTTTCATTATCAAATAGGTTCATCATCACGCCTTTATCCCCGAAGTGGTAGGCAGAGGCATATTATATACCCACATTTCACCTACTGCTCGTTCGCTCTAACTTTGCCGCTCGGCTCTATACTAAAGTCGAATTTTTGATTAGACGAAGTAAATTGACAGCAACTAATGTCACTTCTTCTTGTAGTGTTGCGTATTTTCTAAGACGAAGTGACATTAGCTACTGTCAATTTACTTTGTTTAATTAACAATTCGGGTATACGTTTCTACGCCTGCGGCAAAGTTAGAGCGAACGAGTAGTATTTTTATAATTTGTCCCACGTAATACGTTGTGAGCCGTATTGCCGTGTTTAAATGGACAGGCGCAGGTTGTGACTGCCTGCTGTTGAAATAAAGCCTTCAACTTGGCTTAACGACTGCCATTTTACTGGCAACCGGGACCAACGGCTTAACGTGCCTTCCGAAGCACGGAAACGCTCAAATAAATGACACAAAGTGATCACATGGATGGTCACCCATCCATGGACCGGCCATAGTGAAAGTTGCTTACTGCAGTGATCGTTTACAGAACACTGAGTCCGCGGTGCCACGAGCGCTTCGAATTATCAAATAAATTGAAAATAGAAATTGAGGTAGTTTTATATACATAGGTAATTCGCAGGCAGAGGCATAATGTGATCGCGAGCCTTGGGTTAACCTTCCGAGGACGAACTAGGAGTCCCGGTTGTAGGCTGATCGAAGGTCACCGTATGGTTTTAGTCAGTAGCAGTCTATGGCATGCATAGGTTATTTCCATCGGAATGAAGATGTAAGATAGAGAAGTTCGGGCATATGGAGCGAATGGGAGATGAAAGAATGGCAAAACAGATATACAACGGCGAAAGTGGATGGATGTAGGAGTCAGGGAAGGCCACGACACACCTACCACGACCAAATTAATCTTGTGTTAGCAGAAGATGGTGTCAAGATCCAAAGGAACCGACGTGCATGCATGAAAAGAAAAATGAAAGTTGAAGAAGCAATTGAGGTGTGTATGTATGGACCGTGCCGTGTGGCGCTCGGTTCTTTCTGCCTACCCCGCAAGGGATTTGGCGTGAAGATGGTTATGGTAAAGGTTATTTCCACACATAATAAAAGGCTTAAATGTGCCTAAAATGCATTAGTTGTATTTCCCTATTAACTACATGGTGAAAAGTCTCGTGTTGAATAGGATAGCAGTAGGATATATACATGCTGTTTAAAATTTTCAAGCCGCCCGCACCGATGTAAATACATATATAAATATAACACTCTATAAACTGCAAGTCAAGTCTATAAAACGTAAAGTGTAAATAAATACTTCATCTAAATAAGTTGTATAGATTTATATCACGTGGTGCAGCTTTCCAATAAAGTTATGTGGACAGGATTTATGATTTACGATCGCAGTGTGGTGCAGCCATTAGGGTGCACTTTGTAATAAATTGCATTCAGTAAATATTAGCTTTAGACGGTGACTCTAACTAAAACTGTTAAATATAATATTTTGTATTCTCTCGAGTTGGTTACAGGTATCTTAAAGGATCCATTCAGTCTATCACAGTCCTACGTACTGTAATTGTTAAATGATTTGTAATTATGTACCTACTGGCAGTTAAAAAAACATTTTTTTTTACTATCAAACATAAACTTCTCCCAATTTTAGCCCCTCTCCATAAAATAGAGTGCAGAGGGGCTTATGTCGAGACTTTGTCTGTAGTCTGTGACTCTGTTGCATTAAACTACGTCATTAATTCACGTGGATAATATGTTCAAAGTTTGAAATAAAACAAAAATGACAACGTCAATCGGATTGAACTTTCACAATAAACGTGTTATAGAGGGGTAGTCTGGTGAGAACGATCTACCGACTTTCTTGTTATTATTTAGAGAGTGATTGCATTTACGGGTAGGTACAGGTTTATCTTTGGAACCATTTTTGACTTCGTAAAACTGAGGCAGGGAGTTTATTTCACAATCTAAACGTACGTGCAAGAAAGTCCGTATGTTCGAAAGTGGTTTTCTTCTTTAGTTAGTGGTTTTCTTTTGACTGCCTTTGTGGCGTAGTGGGTAGTGATACCGCCTGCCGCGCTGGAAGCCCTGCGTTCGATTCCTGGATCGGTGTAAATATTTGTGTGATCCACAAATGTTTGTTTCGGAGTTTGGGTGTTTTCTATGTATAATATGTATGTATTTAGAAATATGTAAGTATGTATTTCAGTCGTCTAGATCCCATAGCACAAGCTTATATTAGCTTAATTTGGGCTAGGTGATGTTGTGTGTGAATGTTCACAATATTTATTTATTTTATATTTATTTATACGAACGCTCAAGGTACAAACTGATGATTACGTTAGCAGTGCTTTAATAACAAGTAATCATAGAAATCATAACGAATAGGTACGCCTGTGAGTACTAATTAATGATTAAACGGTACTGAAACACTATATTAAAAATTATAAGTATTATCTACGTCTATTACTAAATACATATTAACATAATATCTTTAAAGTTTAACGTCCATGAACGAGTATCGGTCATTTAATTCATGGATTTTGATCAATCAATTCCAAACCATATTTTTCTTTGTCAGTGAAGTTGAAGTCATAATAAAGGAATAACAGATTTAGCTACGAAAAGCTTAATAAGATAAATAAATGTTTACTATATTCGTGTCAACAAGTAACATATTCCATGTTCGTGGTTCAAAGGTAATAACTAATTCATTTGCACGCAACAAAACTCTTTCAACGGCACATTTCGGTGACACGCAGCGTGAATTTGTGAAAGTAAGAATAGTACTGTACTGGTCACACCTTTTTCAGTATTTTTCGGTGTGAATTTAAAGTTTCAGTGCTATTATTTCTATGTCCTGCTTGTTTCGTGTTTATTAATTACTGCGTTAAGCATCTTTATTATGATGATAATCTTTACATTAAGATTTCTAATGTAGATGATCTTTTGTATAATTTTTGTTTACATCCGTAACCGATTTCCTATTTAATGTGAAAAAAATTGTTGGTCAAGAGCAGGTCTCGAACCTGCTTCTTCTGGTTTGCCAAACCAGACGCCCTAACCGTTGGACCACCGAGACACTACTCTGGACCGTCAAATTCTTTCAGATCAGAGAGTGATAAATTACAGAACACCGCGTGGTGTACAATAACGCGGCAAAAATGTGTCAGCGGCAGTGTCTGTACATAATTAATTCTCTGTTACGAAGTAATTACTTTTAGTTCATACTATCTGATGCCCGCGAAAAATTTGTTCCCGCGGGAACTTATTCCCGGGATAAAAAAGCCTATGTGCTACTCCAGATTATAATGTATCCCTGTACCAAATTTCAGCCAGATCCGCTCAGCCTTTCGAGCGTGAAAGAGTAACAAACATCCACACTCACAAACTTTCGCATTTATAATATTAGTAACATGATGAGAATATATTAGTCATCATATCACTATAGTAAACCTCTGCCTAACTCTTGGAAAAAAGCGTGATTCCTGAGGTGGTTAAATAGAGCTGAAACTTTTAAGGAGATTGTAAATGTTTTATCGCTACCGTCATTCTTCCATTTTTAATCGTGAGAAAAAACCTACAAGGATGCTATGCCGGATTCCTACCGATTAAAACCACACGTATTCTACCTAACAGCCTACGGTAAACCCTCGGAAGGATACCCGTAATGAAACCGGTTCCGAAGCGTGTTCTTTGCTAATTATACCCTAGCGATACTGGAAGAGGATTTAAGTGCCAAGGTGTCCAAACTACGACACGGGTGAAACTCATTTAGTGCCTATGCAAATGTAATGATAAGTCCTTATTCTTACAATAAAATTATAGAGTATGTCAAATACAGACACCATTTTGTACAAAAGCGCGGCAAAAATGCTGTGTCAGCGGCTACAGTACATAATTTAGGGTCCGTTCACACAGACCGGCTCGGAGAGCATCGGCGCGCACTTTTCTTTTCACACAGACCGGATCGTATACGCTCGGACTTGGTCGAAGCGGAGCCGCCAACTATTTCACACAGACCGGCTGAAAGCGGATGCGCTCGGAGCCGGTCGGATGCGCTCGGAGCCGGTCGGATGCGCTCGCAGCCGGTCGGATGCGCTTGCAGCCGATCGGATGCATCGAGTTCATCGATTCACTACAAAGGCAGTACCACTATTCCAAGTTTTGTTAACGGGTGCTTTTCGGAACATGGTTTTAGATGGCTCCGATGAAGAAATATACTAATTTTTCATCAGTCATGTTTTCGTATAAGTGCACACAACTGTTCTGTTTATGAGTTCTGTTTAAATTGTGCTATCAAAATGGCGGTCGGCGTGGGGCGGCGCGCACGCAATCGGAGACGATCGGCTGCGCGAGCGGGAAAGAGCACGCAATTGGAGCCGACCGGCTGCGCGAGCTAAAAAGAGCATGCAATTGGAGCCGATCGGCTGCGCGAGCGGGAAAGAGCATGAAATCGGAGCCGAACGGCTGCCCGAACGAGAAAAGTACGCGATCGGAGCCGGTCAGCTCCTCTTATTATTTCACACCAAGCGCATTCAAGCATTCTTAATGACAAAAGCAGTGCACATGCAAAATAAACCGTACTTCAAATACTAAAAACTCTGTTTTCAACGTGATAAGAATCTGCTCTCCTCTCCGAGCCGGTCTGTGTGAACGGACCCTAATACTCTGTTGAGTACAAAGTAATTACGGTTACTGCCTAAGATGAGAATATTAATCATCCTATCAATAACAGCGTCTCGATACATGTAATTTGTTTCGGAAGACTGTGTTTTCCACTGTGGTCTAATTTAATTATTTTATTTTTATCATCAGGACCAGGTTCCCGTGAGAATATGGTAATAAATGTAGCTTAATATGTTACTTAGGGTGAATATAGCCTTCCAAAGGTGAAAAGATAGTAAGAATTAATTATTATCCGTTGTCTGATACCTCAACGTATACTATGCCTCTGCCTACCCCTTCGGGGATAAGGGCGTGACTATGTAATTTTCTTAATTACAAAAATCTAAAAAAAGTTTTTCTTGTGTTCTTACTTAATATGAATATACATACTGTATGAATGATTAAAGTACCACCTACCGTTGTGAATTACTTAATTAATTCATAATAATAATTTATTTCGCTTTATTTTTAATAATGTGTGTGAATTAACCCCATCAAAAATGTGTCAGTAGTCTTCTCACCTACTCCGTCTAAGTAAGTGTGTGAGTTTACCATTACGAAAACAGGACGTAGTCAACTCACCGATGTGTGAGAATTTTAGTGTGTGAGTAGCCCCCTAAGCCCTAAAAACAAGCATATCCTAGCTTATTTTGTAATCAGATGAGACTGTGTAAATAATGTCAGTGCGTAATTTGTCAGTAAAATGTAAGAATTTTCGAATAAGGGACATTATTTTGCTCGCCGTAGCATGCGGGCGGAGCCGTAGCCAAATGCTGATAAACGAGTGAAGGAGTAATGATTTGACAAACAGTTAAAATCAGCAAGCCCGTATGACGGCGTCCTCTTTATTGGTAGTCTATAGAAGTGCATGGTACCTATTTCTCTAGCTATACATTTCTTTTTTTTTATATCTAGCTCGCCAAATTGACGTCGCCACCAGCCTGATGGAAAGCCGTGGCGCATCTGGCGATTGGGGGCCACTTCTGACAGTGTTTCTCAAGTTGGCGGCCCTGTGATGTGCCTCTCCACGCTCCTCTTGAAGAACCCGGGATTGTAAGATGAGGGAAACACGTGTGCGGACAGGTCGTTTCATGTTCCATTTCACGAAAAAATTGATAAGGATGTTGTTCTAACTAAATTAATCAACTCCCTAACTAAAAATTCTACTATGAGAGCTGTTTAGGGCTATCTCAAAAGGCAAATCTTGAGTATGTAAATGTCTTGAATTTGTATTTCTTAAAAAAATGACATTTATGGTAAACCAGCTGATGCCCGCAGCTTCGCCCGCGTAATATTTGCTCCCGTTCCCGCTACCCGTGAGAACTTATTCCCGGGATAAAAAGTAGCCTATGTGTTATTTCAGACCATAATCTATCCCTGTGCCAAATTTCAGCCGGAGCCGTTCAGCCGTTAGAGCGTGAAAGAGTAACAAACATCCACACTCACAAACTTTCACCGTTATAATATTAGTACGATTTTCTAATGTTTACCCTTTCACTTGTCTTCATAGGAAAATAATACTACTATGGTACCGGATAAGCATATGTAGCCCACATAGCCCGAAAGTGGTGCAATAGCTGCCAATAGCATTTAAACTTTTCTAGCACCAGAGGTGCTACACTCGTGCAGTCTTCCTTGCAAACCCCCTTCAAGATCCCTATAAAGATTCCTTTTAACATCCTTACTTTAGTAGACAATCTTGACCATATCCCGAAGCAACGTCTTCAACGTCCGAAGCAAACCGGGCCAGACGTATTTTTTTTACCGTGAAGAAAATCCTACTTGAATGCTATGCCGGACTCCTAGCGACTAAAAACCACACGTATTCTACCGGGTAAGCCTGGAAGGAAGGATACCCCAGGACTCGGGTCTGACGTATGAGGTGTAAGAATTCGTCGGTTACCAGTACGAGATGGCCGAATGATCAGGTGTATGGTCCGCTTTGATGCAATCTCGTGTCCTGTTCAAGACCGACAATTTTTGCACATTAAATTTCTGATTTTGTTAGTACTAGCTGTTGCCCGCGACTTCGTGCGCGTGAAAATTACATAATTATGTTATAATGCCAATTTGATTGCTCTCTGCTTAGCCCCTAGGATGTAGCGAGATAATATATAGCCTATTTAAAGACCCTACCCGTAGTTAATATTTCTGCAAAGTTTGAATCAAATCTATTGAGAACTTTTCGACATCCTTCCGGACAAAGCAAAGCAAACAGACAAACGGACAAAATATTTTCTAACAATATTTTCGTCTCCGGTATCTTATGTTGAACACTAAGATTAACACTATGATTTTTTTTTTAATATTTCCAATGTAAAGTTTTGACTTTTCTATCATTTTATAATTTTAATAGATACTAAAGAATTGCTTCTCTAAATTATTTGCTACTGTAAACACTTGAAAAAGTCGGGGGAGGGGTGTGACTGTGAGATCATTTAGCAATTTAAGCGTATAATTTCTATATAAGACTGAAAACTACATATCTTCTAGTAGTGATCCATTTTATAGTTAGAGGCAGTAAAGAGCCAACAGGTCTTTGTAAAGTAGCAAAGTAACTAAATTGTTAAAAGTCCAGATAGAAAAGGAACGAAGTTTCTCGTATTTGTCTTACTTTCTTAAAAAGGTTGGATAGATATTTTAACCGAAGTTAGAGGGTTAAGCACATTTCCCCCGAGGTTGTCTAAAGGAAATTGTACTGATTTGAACAGAAGTAAATTAAGATCGAGATCTATTGTCAATACCCCACGAGTGAACTATTTTTCTTTTGTAATTTGTAAGACTTTCACGCTCATTTTATCGGTTTATGTACAAAGAGGTATCGTGAAAATAAACCGGTTTTATGGTTGTTAATGCGTCTATTCTGAAAGTATTATTCAGTATGTTTTGAAACTTTTACATGTTAGGTAATCAAATCCTCAATGGAATAGTAAGCTTGTTTAGTGATATTTCTTCGCGAAAAATTATATAGGTTTGCGTCACCGATAAATAAATATTGTTGGAGATTCTCACACAACATCATCTAGCTAGCCCAAGCTAAGCTCTATGCTTGTGCTATGGAATCTAGACGACTGATTTATTTTTTATTTTTTTTTTAACTTGAGGGATAATCCTCATGGATGTTATGACTCCTATCGCCTAAAAAACCTCACATTACACCCAACAGCCTATGGTTGGGAGTCCAGGATAAGCCCTCGGAAGGACGTCCCAGGACTCCCAACAGATCCACGGCCGCCACTGCGGCCTAGGGGGTGGTTTCGGTGCTATCCCGCGTCTTTGGGGGGGTTTCGGGTGTGATTCCGCTTCTCTAGACGACTGATAGACGTACTTAATATTTCTAAATATCTCAAAATATACTTAGTACGTGTTGCGTAGTGACTTATGTACAAGTATGTACATTATAATATACTTAGTCATGTGTACAGCATAATATTTACTAACACATAGCTATTGATGAACGTGTTGGACGCTTTTTAGATTGGTAAAATCTTATCAGTACGCATCATGGTCATGCTGTTTTCAATGATAGGTACATAACATTAGTCACGTTTTTATTACCAAAGGGTGGTGAGTCTATTTGAGTTTTAAAATTGACAGATTTATGTCTGAAACTTAACTTAACGATTGCCACGCTACTGCCAACCAAGTTTAGTGTATGAACCGAAGTTACTTGTGTTTATAACGTTAATTCATTAGAGCTCACAAGTCCCAAGATCTAGATCAAGATATTAGTCCATTTAGCGTCATTGCATGAATCAATCAACTCAGCAGCAGTATAGAATAGAATAGAATAGAATAAAACTTTATTTGTACACCTCGTTAAAAACTATTTACAAAATTAAACATACACTATTGTACAAAGGGCGGTCTTATCGCTAAAAAGCAATTTCTTCCAGACAACCTTAGGATGGACAGAAAAGATTTATGTTATAATAGATGGGTAGTTTAGGTGTGTATACTACTGGACGTAGGCCTCTCCCAGTTCACGCCACAATCTGTAGCCTGTTTCATATGGGAGGGTATTTGGCTTTACTGTACCACGCTGGCCAAACAGGTTGGTACAGTTTAGCGTCATACGGAACCTTATATCTTAGTCAGCGGGGCTACAAGCGCTTATTTTTTTTGGGCGGACAATTCACGAAGAATTCTGTGGGCGTTCGCCACAAATATCTACATTAGTAATTGGTAGTGTTCCTGTAAACCAGTAGTATCGTGTAATTACCTATTCAATCTACGTTAAATTTATGTGCATACTTAATGTTTGCTAACAAATGGTATATCACATTGAACATTACAATACTATATGTGCGTACTAACGTATGTACTAATGTAAAGGCATCTTTATTTTCTTTTGGTGTATTTGTAGGTACTTTAATTTCAATTTTCAATAAAGATTGCAAGTAAATTAAGTAATTTAAAAACCGTCATCACAAAACTACTTGCAAAATATAATCGGTTTGCCTAAAACATGTTTACAATTAGCGTAACGTTACTGCTTTCTAATAGTAAATCGCACCTAAATCGATTTATGAGCTACAAGTGTGGGTATGTAGCTTTTTAATCTCCATCTTATTCAAAAAAAGGCCAATATTTATGCATTTTATTTTAATCCTACTAATATTATAAACGTAAAAGTTTGTGAAGATGTTTGAATGTATGTTACTCGATCACGCTCTAACGGCTGAATGGATTGAGCTGAAATTTAGTACAGAGACAGCTTATAGTCTGCAATTACTTTTTATACTTGGAATATGTTCCCACGAGGAGTGGGTACACGTACCTAAGCGAAGCCGCGAGCATCATCTAGTACTAAAATATAATTACTCCTCCCAAAATACGCACAAAAATACTTAGTACATTAAATTAAGTTATCGCTTTCAAAGAAAACAGTCACATACATAGTAACTCTATACAATAACGAACGAGTAGAATTAATGGCGCTGGCAATTTTATAAATAGACGTAATAAAGGCCTATTATAAAGGTCTAGCTCTAGTTGCGTGTGTACAGAATAATAAGACTTATGAGCTTGGGGAATAACAAAAAAACTGAGCCGCTTAAAAAGCGTTACTTTTACAAGTTAAGAAATACGCTTAATCACGCAATTTTAACAGCAGGGCTGGCAGTGAGATTTTAGCACCTCTGGTGTTGCAAAGGGTGTAGGTTACTGAGATTAGGTAGCCCGTATACTTGTCTGCCACTTCAGTTTTTACGTGTGGAAATTGTCATAGATTCTAACTTCTATGATCTCCCTAACTCGGTTTTCCCAAACGCCCACAGCATAGGGTTCTTCAAAAGAGATCTTAGAAGGTTTTTAAAGGGTCGGCAGTGCGAGAGTAGCGTCTCCGGTGCTGCAAACGTTCATAGGCTGCGGTGACCACCAGTACATCTTGTGGGCCATATGCTTGTCTGCTACCTTAGTGGTATTAAAATGTCAGATTTTACCGGCTAGAACTACACAGAGCCTTACAAACTTTTGTCGTCTGGGAGTCCCGTGTAAGCTCTCGGAAGGATTTAACAGGGTTATTGGCAGACTTTGGCTACCACTGCGGCCTCGCCTAAGTATGTCTGCGACCTAAGAGCGTTTTTCAGGGCTTGACTTAACAAATTTTTACTTCTACACCACTCCATTCGACATTAACATGACAGTACTTATGTATATTACTAACTAGCGGACGTCACGCGGTTTCACCCGCGTAGTTCCGGTTCCCGTGGGAATACGGGAATAAAATATAGCCTATGTTCACCGCAAAGAGTGTAGCTTTCCAACAGTGAAAGAATTTTTCAAATCGGTCCAGTAGTTCCGGAGCCAAACAAACAAACAAACAAAAAAAACAAATCTTTGTTTGTTATCTATTACAAACTAATATCATCCATAAAATTTCGTCAACAGTATCGTTCGTTAAAAGCTTAAGAAGGTATATACCTTTTAAGCCTAGAGGATGTCTGTTATAGACAACCACTTAGTCTTAATACTTATAATATAATAGTAGTTTATGACACTGTTGCATAATAAGGGTTCTTATAACACGAGTGTGTTTTAAAAAAACGAGCCGTAGGCGAGTTTTTTTATAGTATCACACGAGTGTTATAAGACCAAGTTATGTACAGTGTCATACACTACTTTATCTACTCTCATACTATAATACCTGATTTCATTTTGTTGTGATATATAGTTGCTCCTTGATTTTGCCGGTAACAGGTTCATGGTCATGTTTGACGCAGTTTCCAGAATGTCTGGTGGTGTACAATTACCACCATCCTCGCTTTAAGACATGTTTTTACACAAAAACTAATTTATTTTACAAACAAAACCAAACTTTGTTTAATTTAAATGTAAAATGTTGGCGCCAAGGCGCAAACATCGATTGCGCATGCGTGTTTCTTTTTTTTTTTAGGCTACGGAGACCATAGATTTAGGATTTTTCGCTACTCTGGAGACACAATTTTTTTTTAAAGTAGAGGTTCAAACTTCTTTTTCAGCTGGAGATTGTTTATGGTGTATCGTAATGATTAAAAAGTTTTATTATGATATAGGTGTCCATACAAGACCTGTATCGTAATAAAACTTTTTTTTGGCCTGTGCTTAATGTTAGTCATAAGAGTATTGATTTCAATTTTATAATCTTTGTATTATAGTATCAGAGTAGATAAAACTATAATATGTACTAGCTGATGCCCGCAGCTTCGCCCGCGTAAAATTTGTTCTTCCCGTGGGAACTTATTCCCGGGCTAAAAAGTAGCCTATGTATTATTCCAGACTATAATGAATCGCTGTACCAATTTCAGCCAGATCCATTCAGACGCTTGAGCGTGAAAGAGTAACAAACATCCACACTCACAAACTTTCGCATTAATTTATAATATTAGTAAGATTATGCCATATAAACAGTTTTATAAAACTATAATATGTTTTATGATAAATAAATACGAATGAAATGTTTTACGTACCAAATAAGATATAGATGACAAGCAAAATAATTTGATTTGGTAAGTTGTTTGTGCTTTTTTGACGTGAAACATCTATCGCCTAAGGGTAAACTGATTTTTGCAAGTGGGGACACGAGCATGAAAGAAACGACGGTGTCACTCCTTATAAAACGCCGCTGTCCGTCAGAATTAGATACGTATTGAAACTCGGTTGGAATGTTTGTTTTGTATTTTGGATTTTTACAAAATGATAAAGGTTTTACTACTGAGGTGGCAGACAATGTTATGGCCCACCTAATGGTTACCGTAGCATAAGGACGTTTTCAGCACCAGAATCACTACACGTGCGCTGCCGACCAGGATGCAGGTTGTGACTACACACAGTTGAAATTTTTCAAGCCACCCATAAGGCCTTCAACTCATATTACTGACAACCAGGACCAACGGGTTAGTGAAACGCTCAGAAATAAATGTCACAAAGTAGTCACCCATCCATGACCGGCCATAGTGAAAGTTGCTTACTGCAGTGATCGTTTACAGAACACTGAGTCTGCGTGGCCACGAGCGCTTCATTTTTTTTTTTATACCACTAAGGTGGCAGACAAGCATACGGCCCACCAGAAGGACCGGTGGTCACCGCAGCCTATGAACGCTTGCAACACCAGAGGTGCCACACTCGCGCTGCCGACCCTGTAAAAATCTTCTAAGACCCCTTTTGAAGAACCCCATACTGTAGGCATTTGGGAAAACCGAGGCAGGGAGGTCATTCCACAACCTAAGCGTGCGCGGAAGAAAACACCTATCGGATCTAACCGTGCTGGAACGCACCGGACGCAGAGTGTGAGGATGAACTCCCTGTCTGTGGCGAGCGGTGCGATGATAGAACGTAGCCGTGGGCATCATATCAAACAATTCCTCAGAGCACATACCATTGTACAGGCGGTAGAACACGCATAAGGAGGCAAAGTCTCTCCTGTCGCGAAGAGGTTCCACACCAGCTGTAAGTACAGGATCGTTGACAATTCTTACAGCTCGCCTTTGCACCGTGTCAAATGGACGAAGCTGATATTCAGGTGCTCCCGCCCAGAGGTGACTGCAGTACTCCATATGCGGCCGCACTTGCGACTTATAGAGAAGCAGTGTTTGCGCCGCAGTGAAGTACCGCCGCGCCCTGTTGAGCACACCTAGCTTCTTGGACGCCAGCTTAGCCTTGTTCTCCAAATGACTACGGAACTGAACGTCACTGGAGATGTCAACGCCAAGGATCCCTATACTTTTGGAGATGGAAAGAGATGTGGCCTGAAATTGCGGCGCTACAGTAATTGGGGTTTGCTTAGCGGTGAAAAAACACGCTTGTGTCTTGGAAGGGTTGAACTGGACAAGATTTTGTCCACCCCAATCGGACACTCTAGTAAGAGTAGCCTCGATTTCAGACACAAGCTGTTCACGATTTTCCTCCACTGTGTCCCGAGAGATACCGGGGCGGCCCGTGTAACAAGTGTCCCCTGTACTGTCGTCCGCATAACAATGAATGCCATCAATAGACAACACGTCATTGATATGCAGCAGAAACAGAGTAGGGGACAACACTGAGCCTTGCGGTACTCCAGCGTTTATAGCCATGCAGTCTGAACAGCTGCCGTCAACGACGGCCCTGATGCTTCTACCGGCCAAGAAGCTGGACACCCATCCGCATAATCTCTCGGGTAGTCCATATGAGGGCAGTTTCGTAAGAAGACCACGGTGCCAGACCCGGTCAAAGGCTTTAGAGATGTCGAGGCTCACAGCTAGAGCCTCATCCTTACTCTCGATAGCCGCCGCCCTTTGGTGTGTTAGGTACACAAGAAGATCGCCCGTCGAGCGACCGTGACGGAAACCGTACTGCCGGTCGCTGAGCAGGTCGTTTTCCTCAAGGTACCCCAAGAGCTGTGTATTAATTACACGCTCCATCACCTTGGATAAAAGGGAGGTGACGGCTATAGGCCTGTAATTGGCCGGGTCGGTTCTGTCACCCTTCTTGGGTACAGGATGTACATACGCGATCTTCCACGACGCCGGGACTTGTTGCATAGAATAGGAAAGTGTGAAAAGACGTGTAAGTACCGAACACAACTCTGGACCACAATGCTTAAGTACCACCGCGGGAATGCCGTCTGGCCCACTCGACTTATGAACGTCCAGAGATTGAAGCTCCCGCCGGACAATCCGCTGTGTAAATTTAACTTCCGGCATGGAAGTGCCACAACTCGGAAGCCCGGCGGAATAGCACCCCCGTCGCTCATGGTCGAGTTAGAGGCAAAGAGATTACCCAAAAGGTCGGCTTTCTCCTTGGCACTCTGGGCCAAACTACCGTCGGGTTTAAGCAAGGGTGGTAATCCTGACCGACAGAAGTTTCCCTCGGCAGCTTTGGCAAGCGACCAAAATTCACGACTTCCTGAAAGATAGCCTGCTAGCCGTTCGCCAATTCTGCCGACGAAATCGAACTTGGCCTTGACAATTGCTCTTTTACTGGACCTCGAGGCGGCATTTAATTTGCGTTTCACCTCAGAGATGTTTGGATATGAATTTGCACGAGCCGTCGTCCAAGCTCTGCTACTTCCGTTGTCCCTTGAAAAGCGCTCCTAGTTTACTTACTCAGTTTTCTTCTAACCATCACTGCGTTAGTTAAGAAATTTTCACAATTGATTCACGATTTACCAGCTACCGGTATTATCAACAAAAATACTAAAATTAGAATCAAAATTGAATCTCCCAAACCATTAACACGTTATTTTCTTATTTTGTACGAAACCCTCCGTGCGCGAATCCGATTAGCGCTTGGCCGTTTTTTATTTACGTTGATCGCCGACGTGACACCATTTCAATAAATAGAGCTTGTTCAAGTATAGTGTGCAAACAATATCGTTTTGATCAGTCGCTACCATCCGACGCGTACACTTCGATTTTGTATTTTATATTTATTGAAACAGTAGCGAAATTTTTATAGATGAAATCAATAAATTTATTTTTAATACATACATACATATTATTCACGCCTCTATCCCAGAAGGATATTTTACCCCCACGTAATAGGTAGTGAGCCTATTGCCGTGTTGAAATGGACAGACGCAGGTCATAACGACCCGCAATTGAAGAATTTCAAGTCGCTAATAAGGCCTTTAACTTGGCTCAATGATTGTCATTTTACTGACAACCGGGTTTCATTTCGAGTTTTTCTTCTCTACGCAATGGATTGTCTGAAGTATTCCCTTAGTTGCCTCGTGCGACACCCTCGGGATGAATGGGATGGTGACATTTTGTACTCATTCTCGTTGCAACATGAGGTACTGCTCGTTCGCTCTAACTTTGCCGCTCGGCTCCATACTAAAGTCGAATTTTTAATTAGACGAAGTAAATTGACAGCAACTAATGTCACTTCTTCATACAATATTGCTTATTTTCTATGACGAAGTGACATTTGCTACTGTCAATTTACTTCGTGTAATTAAAAATTCGGGTATACGCCTCTACGCCAGTAGCAAAGTTAGAGCGAACGGGTAGTAATATTATTAGTTATTTAATGAGACTTTCGAACTTTCGCCCCTAAGATAATAGTCGAATAACAATAAAATTAATCTTAGGTTAAGAGTATTCTTCGAGTTTGGTCGAATCCAGCCTAGATTCTTAACCAAAGAAATTACTCTGTAATTACACAATATTTTCGTAGTCTTTCGTTCCACTATAATTTTGTACATACTATTTTTTTTTTCAGTAGGTATCTATATTAAACTTTGACTTTTGTTAAAACATCAAAGTCCTAAAAAAATCGTAGATATTATTAGTAGCAGTCTGTCAAATTTCGTTTACAGAGTAACTTAATGCTTGTCAATTTAATTAATTTTTTGTTAGTAAAAGTGTTAGAATTGTGACTAAAGTGTTGTGAGAGTGTTCACTACTGATTGGATGAACTGTACAAGTGTTTTTTTTTTCACTGAATTAATAGGAATTCTGGCTGAATCAGTATAAATAGTTTCGAGTTTGACGCAATATCTTTGCTTTAGTTTTTTCGACTACCCCCCTTTGGTATTGTAAAACACCAAGTGTCTCAAAAATGCCTGTTTGTCTCAAATGTGATAAAGATATACCTAAAGTTGACGAAAAAAACCCTAAGATTCAGTGTCACGGTTGCAAAAGGCAGATATGTGTGAAGTGTAGTGGACTGCTGGCCACTGAGCTGAGAGTGATTATACTTCAATCTCCTACCTTGAAGTATTTGTGCCCAGAATGCGAGCTTGGAGTGCGTCAATTGCCTGCGTTGAGGAACACAGTGTCTCAATTGAAAAATGAAATTGAAATGTTAAAAGCCAAACAAGTTCAAACAACTAGCTTAGAGAGCATCGTAGGTGAACTGGCAGAGCGTAAAAAGCGAACTGCGAATGTCATTGTGTTTGGGATTGATGAGTGTCAACTGCAAACAGGTGATTCTGTACGGGATAAAGAGGTACGTATTGACTATGATAAAAAGCAGGTTCGTCAAGCCATGGCCAATATTCCGAACTTAGAGCCTCCTGTTGCTGTAATCCGCCTTGGAAAACCAAAGCAGTCGTCACCGCGTCCTATTAAGGTAATTTTCCCTTCTAAACGATCTGCTGTGAGTGTCTTAAAAAACAACAAAAAGCTTCCGTCCCATGTCTCAGCCAAGAATGACCTTACACCGTATCATCGTGAATACTTACAGAAGCTGCGTGAAAAGCTGAAGCAAAGGCAGGATGGTGGGGAAAGTGACCTAACTATTAAATATGTACACAATTCCCCTAAAATTGTAAGTGGAAAAAAGCTATAGAGACAGACGGTGGAATTCTAGAGATTACCTTCTTTTATACGAACCTGGCATCGATTATGGCTAAACGAGATTTGCTTATTGTAGAAATTAATAAAATTAAACCGACTTGTATTATAATAACGGAGACTCATCTAAAACCCACCATTGATAGTAGCTTGGTTAATATCAGGGGCTACAATTTGTTCAGACACGACCGAGCTATGGGAACGGGATGGGGTGGTGTAGCTATCTATGTGTCGCATAAAATTAACAATATACCTATACATGTGACCGTTCATCCTACTTACAATATTGCACAAGTTGAGGGGTTATGGTTGAATTTGGAATGTGGTAAATTTAGGATGTTGCTTGCGGGTATCTATCGACCAACTCATTATAATTTCGATGAATCTGATAGACTACTATTTGAAACCATAAAAAGTGCTTCTGAAAGTATTGATACATTGCTAATTATGGGAGACTTTAATCTTCCAGATTTGAAATGGCCACTGAGTAAATTCGATTTGAGTGAATACAATTTACTTCATGGGCAATTTGTGGAGATGTTTACGAGTGCAAACTTATACCAATTAGTAACAAGAATGACAAGAAGGAGAAATAAAGAGGAGTCACTACTGGATCTAATACTCTGTAATGAGGAACACTTTTGCACTAAAGTGGAACACTACCCCAATATAGGAAAAAGTGACCATGAGGTACTAGTGGGAACAGCGCAAATCAGACCGCAATTGCTGAGTAAAGTTGCTCCTAAACAACAACAACGCAGAAACTATTTCAATGCCGATTATGAAAAAATAGCTCAAGCTCTTTCTGCCGAAAATATTAGTGACACACAGGAAATTGATGTTGAGTCAGCTTGGACAAAATTTGTAATGAAAGCTCACAATGTCATTAAAACTGAAGTTCCAATTAAAAGAGCACGCAAGAATTACAATATTAATAAACCATGGATCAGTAATCAGGTATTGGAAATGGCAGATAATAAAAAACGTTTATGGAGGCAGTATATTTTGAACCCATCTAATGACGCATATGGAAAGTACAGGAACGCCAATAATCAACTAGTCAGCATGGTTAGAACTCTAAGAATGGAGTTTGAGAAAGGTATTGTTAAACGTGGACCTAAATCATTCTACTCATATGTCCGCCAGCAACTATCTTCAACAGTAACTGTACCACCATCGTTGAAGGATGATAAAGGAAACATAACAAGTGAACATAAGAAGATAGCCGATTTGTTTGCCCAACAATTTGAGAAGTCGTTTGTTGTGGAGTTGGCAGGCTCACATATACCAAACATATCCATTCCTCGCGTTGAAAACTCCATTTCTTCAGTAACACTTACTCCAGATAAAGTGACTAAAGCCTTGAAAACATTCAGCGACTCAACTTCGATGGGACCAGATGCTTTACCATCAATGTTACTGAAACGGTGTAGCAATGTTCTCTGTCATCAGCTGGCACACATTATGAACCTATCTTTACAAAATGGAAAACTGCCACGGGGGTGGAAGGAGGCCCATGTTACTCCTATATATAAAAAAGGTGATAAAAATCTGGCTGCTAATTACAGGCCCATCAGCCTTACAAGCATTGTTTGTAGAGCTATGGAGAAAATAATAGCAGAAGATCTAAGAGCATTTATTAATACAGAAAACATCAACATTCCAGAACAACACGGTTTTGTACCTAAACGGTCAACTATATCAAACCTCCTTATGGGCCTACAGCAATGGACTATGGACTGGAACAACAAACAACCCACTGATGTTATATATCTGGATTATGAAAAGGCTTTCGATCGGGTCCCTTTTAAAAGGCTATTAACCAAACTGGAACACCTGGGAGTCCGTGGGCAACTTCTTCATTGGATGGAAGACTTCCTTACCAACAGAAAGTTCAAGGTGAGAGTAGGTGAAACATTATCAGACGCTCTAGATGTCCATAGTGGTGTACCACAAGGGTCCGTGCTTGGACCTATCTTGTTTGTGCTATATATTGCAGACATCGGAACTGGCATTCATTCAAGATTGTCAATATACGCAGATGATACCAAAATTATGGGAAATCCAATAATCTCTTGCAACATAATTCAGCAAGACCTAGACCGGATAGTGCAGTGGACAAAGGACTGGCTGCTTTCGCTAAATGCGACCAAATGCACGGTTCTGCATATTGGCAGTGGTAACCCTAAACATAAGTACACAATTGAGTCTGTACCATTGCAAGCAGTGAACTCCCAGAGAGATCTTGGAGTTACAATAACCAGCAACCTAAAATGGGATGAACACATAATAAATATAACTAAAAGGGCAAATTCAGTGTTATACATGATAAGAAAAGCATTCTATGTTATTACCAAGGACCTATTTATCAACATTTATAAGACATACATACGACCTCTCCTTGAATATGCCTTCCAGATATGGAGTCCATATTTCAAAAAAGATATTCTTATGTTAGAAAAGGTTCAGAGAAGAGCAACTAAAATGGTTATCACATTGAAAAATAAGACATATGAGGAACGCCTTTTAGAGCTAAACTTAACAACATTGGAACAGAGAAGGAATAGAGGTGACCTCATAGAGACCTACAAAATACTTAATAAGCATTACAATGTAGAAGGCCTTCAGGATATGTTCACGATGAACCCAAATAAACATCTCAGAGGTCACGCTATGAAACTCAACAAGTCTCAGTGCGCTAGCAATCCTAGGAAACATTTTCTGCCTAACCGTGTAGTGCATATATGGAACTCTTTACCGGAGATTGTGATAAGTGCCCCTAACATAAACACTTTTAAGAATGGACTTGACAAACATTTAATAACCTGTAAATGCAAGTGCAGTGATATACACGCATCAGCATTAGCTGCTAGTGTATTAATTTAATAATAATAATAATAATATGTAAAAATAAATCTAAATAAAATATTCGTATGTAAGTTATGCTTTCTCCCGCGGGACTACTGGAACTTGATTCATTAGTTTTTAATTTATGCTTTGTTCCGCGGAACTACTGGGACTTAATTTATTAGTTTTTAATTTATGCTTTGTTCCGCGGAACTACTGGGAATTAATTTATTAGTATTTAATTTACACTTTGTTCCGCGGGACAACTGGGAAAAAGCCTCACTAGTTCCGCCACGGAACTACTTCAACGGAACAACTGGGAATAATCCTATTTTTCTGTGGGTCTGTCTTGTCATGTTGAAACCCTAAAATTGAGACAGACCCATGCCCGGTATTAATTGTATTGATATTTTTCTTTTCCATATTCTACACTAATCTCAGATCTAACAAATCCAGTTAACCCATAAATGCAATACGAAAACTAGTTCTATACTGCATAAAAGTTTGCCCATTGCCGAGTGAACGTTGCCCGCCCAAACGCGCGGCAGTAGACTGTAAGGCGCCGAACTGAACGCCCACCAGTTGAGTCGCGTTCGAAGTTCAAGTTCGAATAAATACATAGCCATTTTCCTCTAAAATGCTATTTTTGTTTGTATAAAAATAAGTACGATTTTTTTACTTGTGTGAGTGAATGAATTGTGAGGGTTAAAACAGTGTTTCGTAAACTTTGTTTTAGTTGACGAAGTTTTTCGTAGTTTGGAAGGAAATTCGACGTTTTACAGGTAAGTTTTAGTTTACTTTTCACTTATTTTCTTAAGAAAATGTTAAAAGGAAATACGTAAGATCAGTCAGTTTGAAATAAATACTGTCATAGCTCTGTATCTTTCAAAGCTTGTAGTATTTTAATTCTAAAATTGTCCTTACATTTTATCACATATTATGATTTTGTAACAAAAAAAAATTGTCACTTCTAGGGTCATTAAGGATAAGTTACGCGTGTTGAAATTGTTATACAAAACAACACGAATTATCTTCACAATCTTTTTCATGGTTGTGAAATAAAATTATGTGATGATAATGTTTTAAAATGAACACGACTTTTGAATTAAATTGTTCCGATAAAACATGTTAATTTATTTTTACTTTTGGAACTGAATGAACAACTAAAATGTATTAATTTCATTTTGTATGAATTCGCATTAATTGCTGTTCATGTATTGCCATATTTAAACAGCAATTTGTCGTCATTATGACTGTATTATCAAATAAATTTCTGAAAATGTAATTGAATTGCTACTCCGCTTCATTAACAATTCAGTTCATATAAATAATTTATTCCGATCATGTTTCACGGTTTCACACCGATGAAATTCGGTGACGATTTCACAAAAACATATTTTCACATTTTTTTAGTGTAGGATCTAGGATAATTTTTATGACGACACTTTTTAAAGTATTTTTTTTTTGGCTATTGTGAATTGGACTTTGTGAAATGAAAAAAAAAGTAAGGAAAAAGAGATGGCTAGTTTTTTCAGTCTCCCTCTGCCGTATTTTTCTAAGTCGATGAAAAATAATGAAGTATTTAGAATTAATATATTATACAAATAGTTACATACAATATAGTTTCACTGTTACTGCGTGTGAACACTTTATTTTATTTACGTTTAGCATAATCTAATACGACCTTGTTCCTTGTGATGTAGACCAACGATTAATATAACTAACATATTAATTTCTATATACATACTAACGCAGAAAACATCCACAAATTTTCATGCTTTTTGTTCTGGCCCAGGATTCGAATCCAAGACCTCCACATCAGCAATCAAATAGGTACCCTACCACTGCCCCACCGGCGTGGCGCAGTCAAACCGTAAAAAATGCATAAAAATGTCTAATTTACCCAATTCCTTTTCTATTTATTTATTTAAACTTTCTGCACAAAATCAATTTGCACAAAGGTGGACTTAATGCCAAAGGCATTTTTTACCAGTCAACCTTTGGGTGGTGCAGAGATAAGTTAAAGTAGGTGCAAGTATACCGCCGATAGTTAAAAGTATAGAATCGTACAAATTACAAGTTTAAAAAAAAATGCTTTTTAGGCTTTGAAGTGGCCGTATTAGGTACGTACCTAATTCTATTATCTTATCCAAAAGCCTATATATTACTTCAGTCTACCAGAATATCCCAAGTAATTGGTAAAATAAAGTCTATCTTAGATCTTCCAATTAGAGCAGTCTTCTCGAATTTTGTTCAAGAATGAACGATGAAAGGAAAATAAATATTTCTAGGTTACACTTATATTGCGATATCCTGTGTTGACCACGGTGGAAAATTTTAGTAAAATTGTCTGTTAGCTTTTAATTAAAAAAAAAATATCTTACAATTTTCAAAAAAAAAAAAAAATTATAAGATTATTGCTACATGTATTGACCCTGGTCGCGTTACCAACACGGATCTAGGTATTATAACGTAGATACAATTTCCTTACAGTTTTATAACTAACTAGCTGACCCGCGCAACTTCGTTTGCGCCACATATGAGAGAGTATTACCTGTTCCCGTCGCATTTACTCCCGTCGCGTTGCGTTTACTCCCGTAGCGTCTTGTTGTTAATATTCAATACTACGTGAGAGAGAGAGAGAGAGAGAGAGAGAGAAAGGTTTCTAGTCGCGTGTATTCCCGTCGCATTATTTTTAAGAACAATTTCGTTTATTTTGGTCGTAAAAATTGATTGCCATTGAAATGGTTATTGTGCACCAACCCAAAGATAGACACATGCTATCGCGCAATTTTTATGGATGTTTTTTAAGAGAAACAATTTTGTAGTACATATTTTTTACATAACTATAAATATTTACGCAGCACACGCAACGAAGCTCTCAAAAGGAATAACTTTTCCCCCGATTTAAAAACATTTACTGTTACTGCTCCACTCCTATTCGTTGTAGCGTGATGCTATATAGCCTATGACACTCCACAATAACGTAGCTTTCTATTGGTGAAAGATTTTTTTAAATCGGTTCAGTAGATCCCGAGATTACCCCTTACAATTTAACAAATATACAAACACACAAACTTTACTTCTTTATAATATTAGTATAGAAGTATAGACTAGAGGACGACACGAGGATTCACTATCACCGGATGACATACAACAGTACCTACACAGAGCAACGTGACCAGTACAAGGGGAGAAGGCATATCATGTTTGTCCTATACATATCTGTCTGTCATATTTTGCGGGGGAAATGATATTCATATATACACTACTACAAAAGCAATCGGCTATCACTATAGAACTTACACAAAACAATACAATCACAATTTCAGACATACAATTATATTATTTCTTATATAATATGTGTGTGATAGTGTATTCTGTAGGCGTTTGGAAAACCGATACAGGGAGATCATTCCACATCCTAAGCGTGCGCGGAAAAAAGCCCGTATCGGATCTAACCGTGCTCGAACGCTTCGGACGTAGAGTGTAAGGATGAACTCCCTGTCTGTAACAAATCACACAAAATGAATTTCAACCCAGGATTTGAAACCAAGACCTCAACATCAGCAGTCAAATAGACTGCGCCACAGCGGCAGTCAAAACCTAAATGATGCATACATAATACAACGCGTATTTTACTTAATTTCATGCTGAGAAGTGGCAGTATACCTTTCAAGGATCCGTACACGAAGGCTAAAAACGGAACCTTATTACTGACACTTCGCTTTCCGTTTGTCTATCTGTCTGCCTGACGGTCTGCGTGTCCGTCACGAAGCTGTATCTCATGAACGGCAATAGCTATAGAGATGAAAATTTTACAGATTATAAATTTCTATCGCCGCTTTAACAAAAAATCGTAAAAACAAAGAAAAACAATATAATTTAGGGGCAACATCCAACAAACGTGATTTTTCCCGTTTTTTGGTACGAAACTCTCACTTTATCGTATAAAAACACCTATTGTATTACTTGAGTCTACCAGAATATCCCAAGTAATTGATAAAATAACGTCCATCTTGGATCTACCAATTAAAAGAGACTTCTCGAATTCCTTCCAAGAATAAACGATAAAAGAAAAATAAATATTTCTTGGCTACACTTATATCGCGATATCCTGTGTTGACAAGGGTGGAAAAATCTAGCAAAATGTCTGATTGATTTCAATTTCTAAAAAAATATTCAACATTTTTAAGAATAATCCTACATGTATTGACCCTGGTCTCATTTACTAACAGGGATCTAGGGATCATAGGTACGAGATGGTTTAGTACTAACAATACATTTTTTCTAGGGTTCCATACCCAAAGTTTAAAAACGGGACCCTATTCAAGAGCTTTCGCCGTCCTTCTGCCTGTCTGTCTGTCGGTCCGTCACGAGGCTGTATCTCAGGAACTGTGACAGCTAGGAAGTAGAGGCGATGTATTTCTGTTGCCGCTTTATCAACTAATATTAAAATCAGAAAAAAAGAGGGGATTAAGGGGGCACCCATGGAACAAACGTGATTTTTTGCTGTTTTTTGGGACGAAACTGTCTAAGCGCGAGTCCGACTCGCACTTAGCCTTCGCTTAAACTTCTATTTTAACATGATATTTATACCAAGAATAGTTGGGGTATTATCTACATACCTAGTTGTTTAAGAAACTATTATCCTGCTCTACAAAAAAGTGTAAGAGCAAATAAGAGCAAAATGAATTATCGGACCTTTAGTCCCTTCAAATTATTGAATTGAGTTGAATTGAATTAAATTTATTTCAGATGAAAAAATCCATAATTTTGTTAGTATTGTTGGTTACAAAAATAATCTTATAAGTATGTTAGTTTCATTAGTATATACCTTAATGTCATCTTTTAAATACAATATTGAATTTAACAATATCAATTATTACATCGTGTGCCTCGCGTGTTTGCTCATGTGACCGCTCCGCTCCACTCGCCCGCCTCAGAAGATGACAATACATGACTGAGTCGTAACTTTTGTCTATTGTCCTCAGAATGCTGTTGCCACTGCCTCGCAGGTTGTTCAGCAATGATATAGTCTTTTTGCGGAGTATGGCAAAAAAGTCCGCAGTGTAAAAATTGGCGAACATTCCTGATGCACTGCAATAACGCGGCAATCCCAACAACATTCTGAACCCGTTATTATATTGCACACGTAATGCATTCAATGACCGCTGCGTGTAGTCAGCCCACAAACCCCCAGAATATAGGTTTTGACAGTAACCTTTGAAAAGTGTAATTTTAACTTGTTCACTACATCTGGAAATTATTGAAGTTTGGGGAAACCATTGACTTTGCATCTCCACTAAGTAACTTAACAAGGTCCTTCATAATTTGTCTTCATTTGATAAAAATTGGATGTAGTCTGAACATCTTCATAGCATCAATGGATTTCATCATTTATGTATTGAATTATTAAGACTTATTCTCAGTAGAATTCTTAACAATTCTTTATCGAAAAGCAACACGATCTTTTGGAACCATGTAAGGAATTTCGTTTCTTTATAAATATGACAAGATTCTTTTTTTGAACTTGAAAGTTGCAAATAATTCACAGTACGGTTATCGTTTTACGAAAGTTTTCTAGCTTCACAGTACTGAAGTAATGTTCGTCGAGGGAGCCATCCATACGCAAATCAACTTTATTTACCAACTGAATGGACCAAGTTCCATTTTTGTTATATTTCTAGTTTTGAGCTATTTAGAAAAAGAACTTAGCTTTTTTTATATACCATAAGGTAGCAGACAAGCGTACGGCCCATGTACCGGTGGTCACCGCTGCCTATGGACGTTTGCAACTCCAGAGGCGCTACACTCGGGCTGCCGACCCTGTAAAAACCTTCTAATACCCCATTTGAAGATCCCCATACTGTAGGTATTTGGGAGAACCGAGGCAGGGAGGTCATTCCACAACCTAAGCGTGCGCGGGAGAAAGCCCCTATCGGATCTAACCGTGCTCGAGCACTCCGGACGTAATGTATGACGATGAACACTCTGTCTGTGGCAAGCGGTGCGGTGATAGAACGTAGCCGTGGGCATCATATCAAACAATTCTTCAGAGCACAAACCATTGTACAGGCGGTAGAACACGCACAAGGAGGCAAAGTCTCTCCTGTCGCAAAGAGGTTCCACACAACCTGCAAGCATAGGTTCGTTGACCACTCTCATGGCTCGCCTTTGCACCGAGTCGAAAAGAAGAAGCTGATATTCAGGTGCCCCCACCCAGAGGTGACAGCAGTACTCCATGTGCGGCTTAATCTTACTTGCGACTTAAACAGAAGCAGTGTTTGCGCAGCAGTTCTGTACCGCCGCGCCCTGTTGAGCACACCGAGCTTCTTGGACGCCAGCTTGGCCTTATTCTCCAAATGATTTCGGAACTGGACGTCTCACTGGAGATGTCAACAAGGATACCTATGCTGTCAGAGATGGAGATAGTTGTGCCCTGAAATTGTGGCGCTACAGTAAATGGGGCTTTCTTTGCGGTGAATACACAAACTTGTGTCTTAGAAGATATGAATTGCACAAGATTTTGTTTTCCCCAATCGGACACTCTAGTGACAGTAGTCTCGATTTCAGATACAAGTTGTTTACGGCTTTCTTCCCCTGCAGCCCGAGAGATACCGGTGCGGCCCGCGTAACAAGTATCGCCCGTACTGTCGTCCGCATAACAATTAATGCCGTCAATAGACAACAAGCTTTTACAAAGTAAAATATTATAATTCAAAAGCTAATCGTTTATTAACAACTAGCGGACGCCATGCGGTTGCATCCGCGTAGCTTCCGTTCCCGTGGGAAGACGGGAGTAAAATATAGCTTATGTCAACCAGGGATAGTGTAGCCTCCCAACAATGAAAGATTTTTCAAATCGGTTCATTAGTTTTGGAGCCTATTCGATGCAAACAAACAATAAAAAAATCTTTTCTCTTTACAATATTTGAGACATGTGTATTTACATAATAGTAGCCACAAAAGGCGGTTCCGCCAGCCTCTCGATGAATCATCTTCATACCAGCTATTACTTACTACTAGAATAAGTTATACAGTTGTATCCTGTAATAATCGGTCCCGTATTTTCAGAGATTAGTCGAAAGAAACAGAGAGACGGACCATCAAAAATGATAACTTCAAATTATTTATTTGTAATTATATAATTTAGGAATGTACTAGATGATGCTCGCGGCTTCGCCCGTGTGAAATTCGATACCCGTTCCCGCATCCCGTGCGAACTTCTTCCCAGAATGAAAAGTAGCCTATGTGCTATTTCAGACTCTAAGCTATCTCTGTACTAAATTTCAGCCCAATCCGTTCAGCCGTTAGAGCGTGATTGAGTAACAAACATCCAAACATCTAAACATCCAAACATCTTCACAAACTTTCACCATATAATATTAGTACGAAGTATGATTATGCTATGTTAACTATATTACTAATCATCGCGCTCCCCGCATCTTCAGCAGCTGCGGCAATAGCTAATGTTCAGAATTCACTGACAACAGTATCACCTCGTTGCCACTTTAACGAGTGAAGAAATTTGTAAAACCTACCACTTTGTAGTTACTATGTAGACGAAATTCTTATGTGAGTACTTCAAACAAAATGTGCTGACTAAATTGTAAGCCCTTGTCAATTTTCATTTACTCTCTTATTTCGAACACTCATCTAGGTACGTGCTTGTTTTCAAAATAGATATATAGTTAGTTACTTCACTTCTATTTGCTATTGCGGCTATTGACAGGATTTACTTTTATGAAAGTGTTTGGTAAGTATGTACAACATATTAATTATTTTTTTACTTGTATTGATGCGACATTCAGATAGAGCTCTTATCCGTCCATCGCTTCAGTAGAATCACATTGGTAGATATAAATCGAAACATTAAAAAGTTCAAACTATTTTATTTTCGTTTTCTTTTATAAATGTTTGTAGGTATTCTAAGACCCTATGTTGAGAGTCTCCACGCTCCCTCCCCTGCTTTGACTTCTTTTGCAAGAAGAGCTTTCAATTTTCAATGCTCCAAATTTGCTGACAGTATCATCGAAACGCTTAGGTACATAAAAAGAACCAAAAATGTCTACCACTTTGTACTATTAAGAGTTGACAGGCTAAATTCTTTTGAAACTCAAAAATTTTTACCTAGAAAATTCCTAGTAAACCCTCATCAATTTTCATTCACTCTAGTCGTACCTATATCGCATACTCGTCATCGTTTTAGCTTTCAAAATAGACTCCATAATGTAAGTAAAGTTCCTATTTGTTATTGTTGTTTTTGACAGCCATAGTATATGAAAGTATTGAATGTGTCCGCATTCTGTCAATTTATATTAATTTTATGGACTTGCTAGCTGTGCCCAACGGCTTACGTCACTGCACAGTCTAAAATTATCATCCTGGGACATCCTTCCGGGGGCTAACCCGGGGCTCCCAACCATAGGCTGTAGGGCGTTACGTGAGGTTTTTTAGTCAGTAGGAGTCCGGCATAGCATCCATAATGGATTTTCCCTCACGTTAAAAAATAAAAGTGTAAAAGTATCAAAAATCATAATTAAGTGTTACGTACCCAAAGGGTTTTTTTTACGTGAGGGAAATCCTCATGGATGTTATGCCGGACTCCTACCGACTAAAAAAACCTCACGTAACGCCATCGAGGTGTACCCAAAGGGTAAAGGCGGCCATACTATTGAGACTTTGCTATCTATCTGTCTGTCTATCAATCTGTCTCAACATGAATCATCAAAGCTAGAAAGTTGATTTTTTAGCAGATTATGTATTTGTGATGTATCACAAGATAAAGGGTCTTGACAGACAAACGAACGGACTGACTACAAAGTGATCATATAAGAATTTCGTTTTATCTTTCGAGGGACAGAACCTTAAGATGCCGTATCATAAGATTTTGAGGTCGGATCCTGGATTCGAAGCCAAAACCTCAGCACGGTAGTGGCATACACTTATCACTGAGTCAATGAGGTAAAAATATAATCATAGTCAAAAAATATGAATTCATTCTAGTTCCTAAGCTCTCTATATGCGTCAGTTAAACACAAATAAGTGCAATGGAATTTTTAAACGCTTTCAGACTCATAATATCTCTGTTCTGTGTTGAATATTCAAACAATACAATAGTGCTATTGTTCAGAAGCTAACCGGACAATTTTGTAACAGTTTTATGTCATAAATGCAATGGAGTTTAAATGTGTATATTATTTAATGACGCTGCTGCTTTTTGCTGTTATAGGAACCTTAAAAATTTGTTATCCGACGTCTTTGGGGGGTTGTTCGGGTGTTATCCTGAGTCTTGGGGGGGGGGGGGGGTGTGGCGTGCGTGAATCCCTCACGTCAAGCTGTCGTCTAGAACCTGCTTCTGCTAGGACGGTGAGCAGCCCCCTCACCGGCTCATGGAGGCTGATAGTCTTGGGCGAAGACACGTATACGACGCTCTCGCCGCAGACTGTTAAACCCGAGTGGGAGAGTTCTTTTCTTATTTGATCGTTTATCGAGAAATGAGCCAGTGAAGCTCATCTAAAACTAAACATTGAGATACTAAATAAATAAATAAATATTTTTGGACATTTCACACAACGCTATCTGATCCCAAAGTAAGCTAGGAATAACCGGCTTGTGTTATGGGTATCAGACCATGGATACTCATACTTATATACTTTTTTAAAATACATATATATTATACATAGAAACACCCAGACTCTTGAGACAAACATTTATGGGTCACACAAATATTTGTCTCGGGTGGGAATCGAACCCACGACCTCCTGCGCCGCAGGCGGTATCACCACCGACTACGCCACAGAGGCAGTCAAAAAAACTCAGATTCAGCTAGTTTGGGATAGATAGTATAGATTAGGGAATTTATAGATACTTTCCTTCATTTAAGACAAACATTTCAAATATTATTTTAACCACGTTTTTGCGAACTTTAGGAACAGTTTTGACAAACATAAATTTATTAGGGCTAGAGGATAATCAGAAGTATACTTTTCACGCACACAATTTGTATAATATCTATAATAAATATCCCACATAAGTGGCCAACTTTACTGAAAGGAATTAGGTTAGTATGACACGCACCGTTCGTGTGCTAATAACCAATTTGCTTCGTCGATATTCGGTTTTATCGCTTGCTATTTTTTACGATACAATAGTTTTTTGTAGCCTTGTAAGCTGATTTACTGAGTTTATAAAGGTGGCTGTGATTTTTTAATTCCTATACAATGTTAAAACAGAGTAACTTGATTTTAATAGTCGCAATGAGACTAGCTTTTAGCCCCTTTCTATAAAATAGAGTGCAGAGGGGTTTATGGAGAGACTTTGTCTGTAGCTGTGACTCTCGCATTAAACTACGTCACTAGGTCACGTGGATCACCCGTTCAGATACAAATAAAATAAAAATGACAACTTCAATCGAATTGAACTTTCACTTTCACAATAAACGTTTTAGAGAGGGGCAGTCTGGTGAGAACGATCTGACTGCTTTCTTGTTAGAATAGAAAGGCCACTCCCGCGAATAATAAGACTTGGTTTGTCACATTTTTTTTATAAAAATGAAACTTTCATTATAAAACTCATTATAATACTCATATAACGCCTACAGTATGAGATTCTTCAAAAGGGGTCTTAGAATGTTTTTACAGGGTCGGCAGCGCGAGTGTAGCGCCACTGGTGTTGCAAACGGCCATAGGCAGCGGTGACCACCGGTACATCTGGTGGGCCGTATGCTTGTCTGCCACCTTGGTGGTATAAAAAAAAAATACTGGTTTTATTCCTAAAGAGCAGGCTGATCCTGGGGATATCATAATCATATCTCATCTCTCTATCATCTCGATAATCTGAGGACTTACCCGGGTCCCCAACCGTAGGCAGTAGGTAGGGAACGTATTAGTTTTTAGTCAGGTAGAGTCCGGCATAGCATCCATGACGGTTTTTCCACACGTTAAAAAAGTTATAACCATGTCACCATTTGTTTTGAGTTCAACATAAATAGGTAATGAAACTGAGATATTTGGTGGTTGGTTAATCCATTTTTCTGTCCATTCCAAGATGACAATGTCTGGGAATGAGGAAAGAAATAGATTAACCAACCACCAAAGGTAATATAAAACGTAGTGATCATTGATGAAAAACCGTAATCTATTCGTCACCATGCCATCGCTTCAAAATGTAGGCATTTGTCGAAATTTCAGTACCGTTTATCCGTCAGCCGGGACCCTCAATTAATCTAAGTCTACTTAAGTAAACGCCTTAAGTGAACGAAAGCATCGATAAACTCCCTAATCTATACAATCTATCCTAAACTAGCTGAATCTTTGTATCATAATGCTTACTACCAGAATCAAGAAAGTTTGAAAAAAAATCTAAATAATTCTGTCTAAAATGTGGGTTATGACGATAGTAAAAAAACAGACACACTTGAGCGTTTACCATAATAAATAGCATGACGTAATTTTTTTGTATTCTCAGCAAATCGTTTAGGTTTGATACCTACATTATCTACGTCAGACCTTCGACCGACTTTTTGCACAAAATGAGCGTTGCATCCACAGATATCAGACTGTCTTCCGATTTCTATGGTTGCACCATTGCATTTGAGGTTGAGGATGTAGAAATAAATAACTCGCTTGTGGGAGACTGGTATGTAATGTCGTTTTCAAGCGTACAGTTCTTCCTTAAACCACTAACTTAATATTAGAAGGCGAGATACTACAATGCACAGAATTATGTAGAACAGCTGATCGAATATTGCAAGCGAAAGCGTGGCGTGAGATGCGAAAGAAATTATGCGACACTAAGTAACGTGCGTTCGGCGCGAGGTTTAGATCGTGACTGGGGAGAGCGAGAGCTCGCATCGCTATCCTGCCTGCGCGCGCGCAGTTCTGAATGTACCGTTATTCATTGATGAGACGCGACAGCTGCGGCGCGGTAGGTATGCCTAGATATGTATATAATGTACTAAATATTACATAGATACAATATTAGGTAGGTGCGCTTTGAGGCTGTGTGAATGCATTATGTAATGAGTAATGTTATAAAATAATACATAGAAATAAGTACAATGAATGTAGGTTATGTGTATGTATGTAAGTCCGCCACATGACTCCCCCCCGGAGACCGTAGGCACTACGGGCGATAGAAATCCGGGAATCGAACGCGGCGCCCGCTGCGTGTAGTTTTAACTACGGCCGCTGGAGGTGTTGTGCCAGCGGTAATACGTGTAGCTGTGTTGGTGTTTGTATCGGACAGTATATAGGCTGGTTTTAGTCGGTCTATGGATACTGTGATAATTTTACCTTTTACGCGTAGTTTAAAAGTTTTACTATCCCGTGCTGTGACTTCGTAGGGGCCTTTGTACGCCGGTTGTAGTGAACCTCTCACTGTGTCGTCTCGTAGAAAGACGTGAGAACAGTTAGAAAGGTCTTTATATATAAATATTTTAGTTTTAGAATGATGTGAAGTCGGTACGGGCTGTAAATTGTTGGCGAACGCTCTGATTCGGGTCGAAAAATCTGTCAGGTCACTAGAACTGTTTAAGTCTTTATGACCGAAAAATTCACCCGGTAGTCGCAGAGGTTCTCCGTAAACTAACTCTGCCGAGGAAGACTTAAGGTCCTCCTTGAAGGCGCTCCTTACACCTAGGAGTACGAATGGTAGTGACTCTGCCCAAGTACTGACAGAGTGGCATACTATAGCGGCTTTTAATTGCCTGTGAAAATTTTCTATTAGGCCATTACACTGTGGGTGGTAAGCAGTGGTCTTACGATGTTTAAAACCTATCGTTTGTGACAGTTGTTTGAACAGTGCGGATTCAAATTGTCTACCGCGGTCTGTAACAATGTCGGTAGGACAACCGAATCGTGCCACCCATCCCGATAGGAACGCTTTGGCCACAGTTTCCGCTGAGATATCGGTGATAGGGACAACTTCAACCCATCGCGTAAAGCGATCGATGAGTGTCAGGCAATAACGATATTCATTGGAAGGAGGTAGGGGTCCGATCAGGTCCAGGTGAACATGTTTGAATCTCGCTGAAGGTAAATCGAGTGTGCCTACGGGAGACGAAACATGTCGATTTATCTTCGTGCGCTGGCAAGCCAAACATGACCTGGCCCACTCGCGACAATCTTTCCTAACCTGCGGCCATACATAGCGTTGTGCTATGAGTTTAGCGCTAGCGTTAGCGCCGGGATGACTCAGCGAATGCAACGTGTCAAAGATACGCCTACGTAACGATTCAGGCACGAAAGGCCTGGGAGTCGGTGTGCTGACGTCACAGTACAATTTAACATGACTACCAGGTACGTTCATGTGTTGCATTCGTAAGGACGAGTCTTGTTTTAGGTAAAGAGGTAGTTCAGAGTCGGACTCTTGGGCTTTAGATAACTCCTCAAGGTCTACTGGACTTCTGATTGCTTCGACTCTGGAAAGAGTGTCTGCGACTACGTTATCTTTACCAGAGATATGTTGTATGTCCGTCGAAAACTGTGAAATGTAATCTAAGTGTCTATACTGACGCGGGGAACAGTTATTTTTCCTCTGATGGAAAGCATAGCATAAAGGCTTATGGTCAGTATAGATCGTGAAGTTTGTAGCTACTAACCAGTGTTGAAAATATTTAACACTTTGGTAAACGGCGAGAAGTTCTCTGTCATATGGAGAATATTTCTTTTGGGAAGGACTTAATTTTTTTGAAAAAAATGCTAAGGGCTGCCAGTCGCCGTCTTTATACTGGTGAAGTACGCCGCCTATAGCGATATCGGACGCGTCCGTGACTAAGCCCAGCTTAGCTTGAGAGTCGGGGTGTGCAAGTAAGGCTGCTTTACAGAGACTATCCTTGCACTCCTCGAAAGCTTTTAGCGATGGTCCGCTTATGTCAACCGGCTGAGACGCTTTTATAGTGCCAGTTAGCAGGGCATGCAGAGGTGTCTGAATTTGTGCGGCCTGGGGTATGAACCTTCTGTAGAAGTTAACCATACCGAGAAACCTTCTAAGCTGCCTTGCGGTTTTGGGAACAGGAAATTCTCTTATGGCCTGCACTTTACTTTCAAGAGGTTTGGTTCCGTTTTGAGATATGTGGTGGCCTAGGAATGTCACCTCTGGTACCCCGAAGGTGCATTTGGTCGTGTTTATGAGGACGCCGTATTCACTCATCCTAGCGAAGAGTAAGCGTAGGTGCTCCTCGTGCTGGTCCTCGTCTTTCGACCAGATTAAAAAATCGTCAAGGTAAGGGTAACAGAAGTCTAGGCCACGGGTCATTTCGTCAACAAACCTTTGAAATGTCTGGCCAGCTGAGCGGAGTCCATAGGACATAAAAGGGAATTCCCAGAGGCCGAAGGGGGTGGTAATCGCCGTCTTCGGTATGTCCTCTTCGTTCACTGGTATCTGGTTGTAGGCTTTAACTAGGTCAATGGTCGAAAAGATCTTACAACCAGATAAACTGTGGGCAAAATCGTGTATGTGCCTGATGGGGTATTTGTCAGGGACAGTACGGGCGTTCAGCAGCCTGTAGTCACCGCAAGGACGCCAACTGTTGTCTTTCTTTGGGGCAAGGTGCAGTGGTGACGCCCAGGGGCTATTTGATGGTCGAGCTGTGCCATTGGCCAACATAGCCTCGAACTCGGCTTTGGCTATTTTTAATTTGTCGGGTGCAAGCCTACGGGGAGAACATGACACTGGCGGGCCTGGTGTGGTGCGTATGTAGTGTAGTGTGTTGTGTTTGGGTGTATGTGGCTTACCTGCCGGCCGTGTGAGTTCTGGAAACTCAGAAAGTAACTTACGGTATCTGCAGCTATCGTTATCACCAGTCACAACCTTTACACTTGACACTAAGCTGTTATACGAAGCAATGGAAGCCACAGTAGATAAGCTAGTCGTACCATCTATAAGGCGTTGATTTCGGATATCTATAATTAAATTAAAAAAAGATAAAAAATCTACACCAATTATAGCCTTTGTTACATTAGCCACTATGAAACGCCAGTTAAAGTCACGCCTTAAACCTAGATTTAATGAAATTTGTAAATAACCGTAAGTGTCTATTGGGGTACCGTTAGCGGCGCACAATTGGTATTCCGTCTTTGCACGATTATACTGGGGTACCGCAAAACGAGGAAACACACACACGTCACTTCCAGTGTCCACTAAAAATTGCACTCCTGTTTTCCGGTCCGTGACAAATAAGCGGCTGGTCATTGGAGACGGGCAATCGTCTGCAGCCATTATAGATTGCCCTGGGCGTTTCCCGACTTGTAATCACATGGTGGCACACAATTGTTAGCGCGGTTCCGGAATCTGTAGTGATAATAACAAAGTGGGAATTTTCTGTAATTCGATTGCGACCTTTGTGCTGGCGTACGGCTACGACTGCGGTCAGTCCGGGTGCCTTGTCTGGTACGCGAGCGCGACCGTCGGTTCACTTCCGCACTAAGCACTTCCACTTTTTTGGTTAGCTCGGCTATCAGTGTCATCATTTCTCTCGCATGGTCCGGCTGAGCTGAAGTTGAAGCCACCTGTCCTGAGCTAGGTACAACGTCGTGGACTCGGTCTGCTAGTTCTGCTAGCTCATAAAGCGACAAACTCATCTGCGACGCGATGATTGTTTCGAGGTTTGCTGGTAAGCGGCTTGTCCAAATAGTCCGCAGAAAATCTTCGGGTATAGCCGGTCCTGCCAAATGCTGCAAATGCCGCAAAAATTGGGACGGCTTCCGATCTCCCAGCTCTTCAGACTGCAGCAGTTGCTTGGTCTTTCTCTCTTTGGACACAGAAAGACGTTTAACCAGCTCTTCTTTTAACTTTTCGTACTTGGCGGTAGGCGGGGGTGCGGACCGCCACACATTAAGTAGGTACGATCTATTTTTCCTCCTAACTTACTGGTATGCAAAAGTCCTCCTGAAAATACTATCACATTCAGTGCAGTACTATTAAATAAGCTTGTCAAAATGTATTGTATTGTCAGCAGTTCTAACATGTGTGAAAACGAATTTTATCCCGAGGTGTGTGAATTTGTTTTAAATTATGCAACGTTTTCGAGTAGCCCCTTTATTTTTAACCGACTTCAAAAAAGGAGGAGGTTCTCAATTCGTCTGTATGTTTTTTTTAGTATGTTGACCGTTATTTCCGTCAATTATGGACGGATTTCAATTTTTTTCAATAGGGTTTACTTCTGAGGTGGTCCCATTTTCACCAGGTCAAGATCTGATGATGAAATTGTAGCGACAACTAGTGCGTTTGTTAACTTTTTGATCAAGTGCTTTAATGTACTATAATTTAATGAAGTTCTGGTGTAGATCTGATGATGGAACCGAAAGACAGTCGAAGGAATTCCTTAACGATTTACAGCAGTTACCTTGTGTTTGAGCTTGATTGATTTGTATTGATGAGAACTTTATACCTAGATAGATATATTTTTCGCTCCACCCGTCACTTAAAATATTGAAAAAAAAAAAAGACGTGTGGCACTCGGGGACTGCCGCGGTAAAGCTATTACATAGCATTTTTTACCAACTATGCTAGTATAATTATTTCTATATAAGAATACTAGCTGATGCCCGCAGCTTCGCCCGCGTAAAATTTGTTACCGCGGGAAGTTATTCCCGGGATAAAAGGTAGCCTATGTGTTATTCCAGACTATAATGTATCTCTGTTACCAAATTTCAGCCCGATCCGTTTAGCGGTTTGAGCGTGAAAGAGTAACAAACATCCACACTCACAAACATTCGCATTTATAATATTAGTAAGAAGTAAGAAGTAAGATTTTAAGGCCTATGTTCAACAAAGTAAAGTACCAAGTACCTACTTGACTGTGGACATTTGGGCTTTTGGACTTTTGGCCTATTGGCCTTTTGGACTTTTGGACTTTTGGACTTTTGGCCTTTTGGACTTTTGGACTTTTGGACTTTTGTACTATTGGACTTTTGGACTTTTGGACTTTTGTACATTTGGACTTTTGGACTTTTGGACTTTTGGACTTTTGGACTTTTGGACTTTTGGACTTTTGGACTTTTGGACTTTTGGACTTTTGGACTTTTGGACTTTTGGACTTTTGGACTTTTGGACTTTTGGACTTTTTGACTTTTGGACTTTTGGACTTTTGGACTTTTGGACTTTTGGACTTTTGGACTTTTGGACTTTTGGACTTTTGGACTTTTGGACTTTTGGACTTTTGGACTTTTGGACTTTTGGACTTTTGGACTTTTGGACTTTTGGACTTTTGGACTTTTGGACTTTTGGACTTTTGGACTTTTGGACTTTTGGACTTTTGGACTTTTGGACTTTTGGACTTTTGGACTTTTGGACTTTTGGACTTTTGGACTTTTGGACTTTTGAACTTTTGGACTTTTGAACTTTTGGACTTTTGGACTTTTGGACTTTTGGACTTTTGGACTAAAGTCCAAAAGGCCAAAAGGCAGGAATCTTAGCATTATTTTATGTAGCCTATAGCCACTATCAATTAATGTACCTACTTATTATCGAACAGTTTTTGAAACCCTACCAGTAGTTTCAGTAAGACTTGCCTTGGTATGATGTGATCGTGGTCCCTTTGCAGCGTGTGTCCAATCTAGCGCAGCAGCTACACTTCCGACGTTTGATCTGTTGGTGGATAGGGGTCTCACTGCAGCGTTCCAATAGTCTTACGTTCGTGATGTTCTCGGGCCCGTATGTACCGAGGATCCATTGGAGGCAGCGTTTGACGAAGACTTATAGCTGGTAGCTGGTGCGAAATGTCTTTAGTGACCTTCCATGTCTCGCATCCGTATAGCAGTTAGCAGTACAGTTTTAACGTTTACTTTGTTTTGAGTTTCACTCTTCGTGTCTTTTGAACTTTTGGACTTTTGGACTAAAGTCCAAAAGGCCAAAAGGCAGGAATCTTAGCATTATGTTATGTAGCCTATAGCCACTATCAATTAATGTACCTACTTACAATCGAACAGTTTTTGAAACCCTACCAGTAGTTTCAGTAAGACTTGCCTTGGTATGATGTGATCGTGGTCCCTTTGCAGCGTGTGTCCAATCTAGCGCAGCAGCTACACTTCCGACGTTTGATCTGTTGGTCTCACTGCAGCGTTCCAATAGTCTTACGTTCGTGATGTTCTCGGGCCCGTATGTACCGAGGATTCATTGGAGGCAGCGTTTGACGAAGACTTATAGCTGGTAGCTGGTGCGAAATGTCTTTAGTTACCTTCCATGTCTCGCATCCGTATAGCAGTTAGCAGTACAGTTTTAACGTTTACTTTGTTTTGAGTTTCACTCTTCGTGTCCATTTTCGCAACTGCCCACGGGGCGCGGCTGTGTAAAGGTTGTTCTGGCCTTGGCGAGACTCGAAATGATGTAAGGTACTCTTCTATCCCATCAGTTTCTGACACGACACTCCCGAGGTACGTGAATTAGTGCCTCCACCACATCTCTTGCGTCTGTCGATTTTAATTTCAGTCCAGCCATTCGCTGCCTCATCCTGCTCGTTGTCCTGCACGTTGTCCTGCAGACATGCATGACGGCGTGTGTGTGCCTCAGCAGGCACAGGACATCGGCATCATTTAAATCCTCCAGGATATCAGTATAGGCCCCATTCTATGCCGCGCCGATTGTTCTTTGCGGTATTCAGCATTATACCATCTATTTTCTATGGATGGTTGTTAACTATCCTGTTATCTTTATAACGATCCTCTAAGGTAGGTACAGTATGTATTTTCAAAAGAGTTTGTGAACTCTATTTTTAATTTCTTTTTCAGAATATTGATGACATTTGATTGATGTCATTTTATACACGTTACGTCTACTACATTGATACATGTAATAAAATTCTAACACGCCGGTGTTTGTATGTAAATTGTTTATACTGAGGAAAATTCTATACTGAGGAATAGCTTTAACCATTAAGCTCTATTTTGATTAAGCAAACAGGGCAGATTCACACGCTACTTGATGAGTATGATTAATAAATACCTCTAATTTCATAGACCTTGTGTGACGTAAACAAAGTTGCGAGGGTCAGCTAGTTAAAATATAAAACAATAGGTTTCTTCTTATCTACTTAAAAACTATTTTTACAAATTTTATGGTAATAATAGACATTCTTTGAAATATGCATGTATGGTATTGTTGTGACTTTTATGACACGTTTAAAGTACATAGGTATGAGATAGATGGCGCTCGCGGCTACGTCAGCGTGAAATTTTCTTCCCGCTTCCCATGGGAACGTACTCCCGGGTTTGGTTATCTTTATAGCAGTATTATATATAAATTAACAAAACAAAAAATAATACTGCATTGGTGATAATAATAATAAAATGTATGTATATAGAGTACTCACTCATTTTCTTTCACTATTTTTTGTGACTTTCTTCATTAATAAATGCACTTTGTTTATTCATATTTAAAACACTTTTTACACAAATTATACGAGTACAGTTCACTGTTGTACATAGATGATGAATTTTATGATGAAAAAATTTATTTGGATACACCTATAGTCGAATTTTTATTTAGACGAAGTAAATTGACAGCAACTAATGTAATTGACAGCATCGAAATTGTCATTTCACATTATGAACTCTAAATTCGACCAGCACTCTTAATTCAACTTTGGTCGAGTGGTTAAGACGCGGATCGGTACGCAGAAGGCGCAAGATCGATTCTGGGTACAAGCATCAATTTGTGGATTATTTGACACAATATAATAATATATAACGACTGCAGAGTTCATAATTGACGTAAACAAAAAATTTATGAAGTGCGAGACGAGATACACGAACGTGGCCGAAGGTAGCCTTGAGTGTGACTCGTTTTCGTGACACAATTTCTGGATTCGGTCTCCACGCAAGGCCCGCGATAGAAGCTATGCAATAGCTTAAAAATTTTTATCAAGAAAAATTGAACCGTCTACCTACCTACACCTAATGGGTTTACTTGGCGCCGACTTCAATTTGATATTGAATAAAATGTATTTGTTGTCTAGAATTTATTTCTTATTTCAATTGAAACACGAAAAAAACAAATTATTATTATTCCCTTTATTTACATCTATAAACTTATTAATTTAAATTATTAAATACATTCTAAAAATAAAAAATATATTTAAAAATATAAAAATATAGCGTCCCACCGGCATCGGGTACAGGGACCAAGCTACCGGTGGTTAGGGCTGCAGAGACAGGAACCTCCTCACGATACGTGCCGTGTCTAGAAGTACCGCCTTTTGCATCTGGCCCTTGACCCAACTACCTAACGCGAGCCTCTTGAGATGTTGATCGAGGCTCTTGGCAATTAGACTGTGTGCTGATACGACTATCGGAACAATAACCGCTGAATCTACATCCCACATGTCGACAACCTCGTGAGCCAAGTCCAAATATTTTAATTGTTTGTCTTTTTCGGCTTTCACGAGGTTTCCGTCATGTGGAACCGTGAAATCAACGATTATTGCGAGGCGCTCTGATCGATCTATTACCACTATATCAGGCTTATTGGCTACAATAGTCCTGTCAGTGATAATAGATCGATCCCAATACAACGTGGCACGACCATTTTCAAGAACTGGGTCGGGCACATACCTATAATACGGTACCTCCAAATCCACAAGTTTATATTTTAGTGCAAGTTGCTGATGGACAATCCTGGCCACTTGGTTGTGTCTATGCAAATATTCGCCGTTGGCAAGACGAGAACAACCAGAAATAATATGTCTGAGAGATTCACCGGGTAGGTGGCATGCCCGACATATGTCAACCGTACCATCTCTCAAAATTTATTTCCGATAGTTATTCGTCATAACAACTTCGTCTGTAATTGCGCAGACAAAACCTTCTGTTTCGCCGAACAAATCACCGAAACGTAGCCAGGAGACAGATGCTGTTAAATCTACATCGGGCCCGTGTAAGGCCCGATAAAATCGTCCATGCAGCTCTTTGCTCTGCCATATCTCCTTGCGATCCGTAGTTGATAGTATTACTGGTTTGTGCCAGTTCTCTTTGGCAAGAGCAAGAGGGGTCAGTCCGTTATCCATTGCTACCACATCCCGAAGCATACCCACGTCAGCATGAAGGAAATATTCCCTAAGGTTGTATACCTCACGATTGTGTAAGGTCTTGGCATTTAAAAAGCCGCGACCTCCACACTTTCGTGGGATATACAACCTCATTACAGACGAACGCGGGTGATGCATTCGGTTTATGGTCAATAGTGAACGGACTTTCCTATCCAGGGCGTCTAGTTCAGTCTGAGTCCATCTAAGTATGCCGAAGGAATAGATTAAGATTGGCATGGCCCAACCGTTGATAGCCCGCACCTTGTTACCGCCCGCTAAAAGACTTTTCAGTACTTTTTTCAGGCGGCCAAAGAAACGGTCCACCAACGTTTGTTTCATGCCAATCTCTGTAATACCTAATGCCTGCGACATACCCAGATACTTATAGGTTTCAGTCGCGGAGATGGATTTAAGTTTTGTGAAATCTGAAAGATGTACTCTTTCAGATTCCACAATTCGTCCCTTCTTTACATGCATGACAGCGCATTTATCTACACCAAATTCCATTTTGATAGAATTACTGAAAGCTTCTGTGACTTTTAGTAACTCTATCAAGTGGGAATCGGTGGAGGCAAATTTATTATTATTTCCTTTATTTACTACTTTATACATATTAATTTAGATTTTTAAATACATTAGTATAAAACAAAAAAATATATTTAAAAATATAAAAAAATAGTGTCCCACCGGTATCGCGTACAGGGACCAAGCTACCGGTGGTTAGGGCTGCAGAGACAGGAACCTCCTCACAATGCGTGCCGTGTCTAGGAGAACTGCCTTTTGCATCTGGTTCTTGACCCAACTACCTAACGCGAGCCTCTTGAGATGTTGATCGAGGCTCTTGGCAATCAGACCATGCGCTGATACGACTATCGGAACAATAATCGCTGAATCCACATTATAAATAATAATAATAATTATTATTGTTATTATTTTAATAAATATTCACGGACATTTCACACAACGCTATCTGATCCCAAAGTAAGCTAGGGAAATAACCTGCTTGTGTTATGGGTATCAGACCACGGATATTAATGCTTATATACTTTTAAATACATACATATTATACATAGTAACACCCAGACTCTTGAGACAAATAACTTATGGGTCACACAAATATTTGTCTCCGGTGGGAATCGAGAACCCACGACCTCCAGCGCCGCAGGCGGTGTCACTACCGACTGCGCCACAGAGGCAAATTACAAATATTTTCAATTAAAAACCCACTTTTCCCTTGTGTAATTTCAATTCATTCTATTTTTTTTAACGAATTCGATCTTTCGTTTCATTAATCTAATCGTAATCTTTTACTCCAAAACAATATACTCGTAAATCATCAGGGCCTAAGCTTAACTCTCTTTTTATTAAAACAAATCACGCAAAGAAACGGTTAATTTAGAACAATAAAAATAACAAGCGTCACCCTCTTTACAGCGGGTCATCCATAAAGCTGTTAAGAGTATTTTAAATAAGAGAGGTCCACAAAAAATGTATCCGTAGGTCCTGAGAAAATAACACAATAAAATTTCCCTACCCTCCTTAAAAGATTAGTGAACCGGTCGGCCCTTTGGTATTACGAAGGTCCTTAAGCTACTAATACGGTCAAGCTTGTAAAATTGGGTCGATTATAAGTAAATTGTACTCAGTTTGAAATAATTTTTCGTATTTCGTAGTACCTAATTGTAATACTAAGTAAAAATATGATTGCGGTTGGTTGCTTTGATTATAATATTTATTTGTTTGTTTGAAATAAAAAGGCTCCGACGAAAATTCTTTCATTGTTGGAAACCGACACTATGATGCGATAGGTTATTTTTTTTATTATACAGGGCGGAATTTAAAGACGGTAGTTGGAGGGAAAGTACCCTTAATATTGATAATTGCAAGTTTTGCTAAAAGGAAACATTTCTTTATTTTCAAAAGGAAGTAAAACTGCATTTAAAGATTTTTGAAAAATCACTTGTTTTAGCCGGGAATCAAACCGGGGAGATGTGAAAAAAAAACATCCTGTATTTTATGATACCAACCGAAAGAGTCTTTAATAAGGAACAATTTCTTTGAAGCAACATAATATCTTAAATTAAAGAAAGACCAAGTAATAAATGCTTTTATTATAAAGCTTACTCGATAGTGAGTAAGCTTGAAGAAAAAAAACAGTCCAATTGAGATTCTTCTCATTTTTTTTGAAGTTGGTAAAATGTTTTAGTTTTTGTGAATGGGTATATTCGTTCAGGTCACTTAACCCACCAAATTTAAAAAAAAGTAGGAGGTTCTTAATTATTCGTTTTTTTTCTCCAGATAGCGAGTAAGCTGTACAATAAAAACATATTTTACTTGATCTTCCTTTAATTTAAGAAAATATGTTGCTTCTAAGAAATTTATCCCTATTAAAGACTGTTTTGGTTGGTATCATAAAATACAGGTGTTTTTTTTTTCACATCTCCCAGGTTCGAATCCCGGCTCAAGCAGGTGATTTTTCAAAAATCTTTAAATGTAGTTTTACTTATGTACTTTTGAAAATAAAGAAATGTTTCCTTTCAGCAAAACTTGCCATCATCAATATTAAGGGTACTTTACCTTCAACTACCGTCTTTAAATTCCACCCTGTATAGGACTATTTTGAAGCGCTTGTGGTCGGTAATTTGTTTGATTAAATTGTTACATGTGAAAAATTAAAAAAAAGGCAAAATGTATAAAAGTGTGCCTCTGCCTACCCCTTCGGGATAAAAGGCGTGATCAAATGTATGTCTGTAAATAGGACGATTGCTTTTTCTATTTTTACCATCCATGGTAATATAAAATAAACCGGCCAAGTGCGAGTTGGACTCGCCCATGAAGGGTTTCGTAGCAGCAAGTAACATAAATAAATGGTTTAAAAAACCCTAGAAAAATACGCTTTTATGATGCACGAAAAAACCCAAAAATAAATTATGGATCGTTCAAGTTGCCTCTATTTCTGGGCTGAAGTGTAAACTATGTGCTTTTAGTTATAATATTTGATTATAAAAGCGTGGGGCGCTGGAACAGGAAAGACATTCCTGGCGGAAGCTGCATGATGTCTTGTCAGATTAAGGCTAAGGTTACATTTATAAAAGCGTGTTTTTCTCGTGTTTTTAAACTATTAATTTACACTGTCACGCTTTTATAAATCTATTGTGACTTTTACTATTATTAATATCATTTTCAATTTCGGAAATGTATTAACGATGATAGGCTTTAATTGAAATACATAACATACTTACTTGAAAAGTAAAGTAGTTAATCACGCCTACGCATTTTCAACACCCACTTTTGCCAGTTTTTCGTGACGCCCGCGTAATAGGAGCAAACCTATTACCGTTACGAATCTCTATTAGATAATTCATTGGTAGGTCCTTAAAGTTTCGGCATTCCGAGATATTTAGTTCAATATGTAGTGATCACGTAATAGGAATACAAACGCATATATCCCCAAGCGGGTTTTTAACGGTAACCAAAGATATCTCGTTCTCGAACAAGAACTCTACATTTTGCCACTGTTAACGTATTCCCTTCATGTATCTACTTAATTGCCTGAAAGAAAAGGCGTTCCCTTTGGCAGCATAAACGTTATGCTCTTGTGCGACCTCATGCAGCTTTCGTCAGGATTTTTATTATATAATGATTAGTATTAATAAGAATATGCTTACAAAAAAGTCTTTCTTGTTCTAGCACCCCACGCTTTTATAATCAAATATTATAACTAAAAGCACATAGTTTACACTTCAGCCCAGAAATAGAGGCAACTTGAACGATCCATAATTTATTTTTGGGTTTTTTAGTGCATTATAAAAGCGTATTTTTCTAGGGTTTTTTAAACCATTTATTTATTTTATACTTTTTAGTCACAACATTTATACCTTAACTAGATGTGCCCTGCGGCTTCATCCGCGTAGAAGTCGTTATCGCATAAAATCATTTATGCGATAACGACTTCTACGCTTCCCTACTTTCGCGCAGTCAGTTAAAAAGTAACCTATGTCCTTCTCTTAAACCCAAACTATCTTTATAACAAATTTCATCAAAATCGGTTTAGTGGTTTAGGCATGAAAACGTAACAGACAGACAGACAGAGTTACTTTCGCATTTATAATATTAGTAGGGATTTCTGTATTACATGGTGTTTTGTCTGAGTTCGACTAATGTGAAAATATTTCATTATTACTCTAATACATATACATTTTCTGCAGGTACCTATGTCAATATTTACACTCAATATTTACACTCAATATTAACTTCAATATATAACAGGTTTGTTATAACCTTAAACCCTAATCGTGGTCTAAGCTCATTACACGACTTTTCTAACAAATCCAAACACCACTATGATACGATGTTCAATCATGAAGTTACAGTTCATATCTTACGACTCCATCATCAGATCAGTTTGACAGCACCATATTATTGTATTGTTATCAGAACTACAAACATCTGCCAATTTTCATGACGCATTCCTTGGAAGATCCAAGGATCGTAGCGGCTTAAATTAGTTACCTGAGAATCCATTGCATAGTTTTACAAGTCAATTAAAAAAAGGTTTGTTATAACCTTGAAACCTAAGCCTGGTCAAAGTCAAAGACTTTTCTAACGAATCCAAAAACAGATATAATACGATATTCCATCATGAAGTTCCAGTGCATATCTTCCGGCTCCATCATCAGATCAGTTCGACAGTACCATATTATTGTATTGTCATCAGAACTACATACAGCTGCCAATTTTCATGACGCTACGATCCTTGGAAGCTTGTCATATTAGCTACCTTAGATTCCACTTTTTCCATCGAAGTTTCAGTGCCTATCTTCCGGCTCCATCATCATATCAGTTTGACAGTACCATATTATTGTATTGTCGTCAGAACTACATACAGCTGCCAATTTTCATGACCCTACGATCCTTGGAAGCTGGTTAAATTAGCTACCTTAGATTCCACTTGTTTTCTGTGCATATCTTCCGGCTCCATCATCATATCAGTTTGACAGTACCATATTATTGTATTGTCATCAGAACTACATACATCTGCCAATTTTCATGACGCTACAATCCTTGGAAGATGGTTAAATTAGTATCCTTAGATTCCACTTTTTCCATCGAAGTTTCAGTGCCTATCTTTCGGCTCCATCATCATATCAGTTTGACAGTACCATATTATTGTATTGTCATCAGAACTACATACAACTGCCAATTTTCATGACCCTACGATCCTTGGAAGCTGGTTAAATTAGCTACCTTAGATTCCACTGGTTTTCTGGGCCTATCTTCCGGCTCCATCATCATATCAGTTTGACAGTACCATATTATTGTAAAGTCATCAGAACTACATACATTTGCCAATTTTCATGACGCTACGATCCTTGGAAGATGGTTAAATTAGTATCCTTAGATTTCATTACATTGTTAGTTACATACACGACGACCTAATAAAAGCTTATTAATAATATAAAAGTTCTTATAGTTCGTTGTAACTTTGATTGATGTTTTAACACGTTCGCAGTGGTAGTGTTTTTCTAAACGAAAATTGCGGTTTATGACGTATTAAAAAAAAACTACCAGCTCTATCTCGTTCAAACCAATTTTCGTTGATAGTTTTTATGGCAATGTACATCATTATATATTTTTTAGATTTATCACTTTCTTAGTTTAGAAGTTAGAAGGGGGGGGGGGGGACACTCATTTTTCGACTTTGGGAGACCCTCTTGCGCAAACTATTCACTTTAGAAAAAAATGATTTTAGGAACCTTAACAGCATTTTGGAAGACCTATCTCTAGATACCCCACACGTATGAGTTTGATAAAAAAAAAAATTTTGAGTTTCAGTTCTGAGTATGGGGACCCCCAAAATTTACTGCTTTTTTTCTAGTGTTTTATAAGAATCTTAATGCGGTTCACAGAATACATCTAGTTACCAAGTTTCAATAGCATAGGCCGTATAGTTTCGGAGAAAAGTGGCTGTGACACACGGACGGACAGACAGACAGACAGACAGACAGACAGACAGACATGACGAATCTATAAGGGTTCCGTTTTTGCCATTTGGCTACGAAACCCTAAAAAATGGCGTGTTGGTTTATCCTTTACGCACGTCAAAAGAAAACATTGAATTGAGATGATTTTAATAATAGAAATAGTGCTAGGCCTGGAGAGCAACTTTTTACCCCGGGATAATCTCACGGGAAAACTGTTTTTGGAACAGCCAAATTTTACGCGAACGGAGCCCCAGGTGTCCTCTAGTTAATAATAAAGTCTCGCTGTGTACAACATGGTAAAGGTACATAGCACTCTGTTTGTCTGTGAAAACTTTAGGTGTGCGGGAGTCTATTCATGCAAATAGTACTAAACGGCAAGAGACGTTAGATGCTTTTGTTTGTTTGTGAAAACTTTAGGTTTCACAGACAAATACGTAGTACTAAGTCTTAGTTGTTGTAAGATCCTTAGCCTTCTTTAATATAAAACGTCAGCTAAAACGAAAACTAGTACTTCTACGAAGAAAAGGCCTCCCAAGCACCCAGGAAGAATAGAAAACTAGTACTTCTACGAAGAAAAGGCCTCGCAAGCATCCAGGAAGAATACAAAAAGAAAAAAAAAAACACCTGTGAAGAATTCTTTATGTTTCAGCCAAAAATTATCAAGATCCGTTCATAAATATCGCAAAAACAATCTTTACCCTTTCTTCCCCACTTTCCTCTCTATAAAAAAAAACTTTCACCAAAAGTTGAATTATAAATCTAAATAAACTCGTGAAAGAAAGTTTGGTGATAATTTCTCTAGACCGGAACTGACATACATACACACGAACATAATATATGGACGAAAGCAAAATCGTCCATCTGTCGAATCGGAGACACTCGTTCGCTTCGCTCGCTCAGTCAACTAATTTAGTAGGTACTGTCCAGCTTATACATTACAACGCCATTCAACTTACTTACCTACAGCACATAATTTTATTTTAATTTAATTTTATTCGGTAGTAATATTTCTATGTAAGAATTATAATTATTATGTTAAGTATGTACCTATCTGTGATATTACTATTAATACAAAGGCATAATTAAAGTGTACTCGATTAAATTAATAGGTACAAAAATTACTTACTATGTAAAATGAAGCACAATAAATAAGTATAAAAATATTGGGGGCCTGGAGATCTGTAACACAGGTCTTGAACCTAGTACAGACTCCAGCTCTCGCTAAGGTATACCTAGTATAATAACAAACTTGTATGTTAAAGCTTGTACCTTTTTGAGAGAAAATAAAGTTATATTATTATATTATTATGTCTCTTCTTTTCTCGGGTATCTTCTTTTTTTTATTATTGAAGATACCCGGTCTTTTGGTAGGCTTACATGGGGACATATTGGTCCAACACGCAGAGGCCCTTTGAGATTTTTAATGTATTGGGCAATGGGACCCCCACTGCAGACAATTCACAACCGCCTTATGTAGAAGAACGGCAATGGACTGCCTACAATGGGAGCTAAAACTATTGTAAAATATGCTAAACTACAAAATGGGCTATTGAATTGGGGGTTAAAATTATTATTATTATTATTATTATTATTATATTAAGTACAATAGTTTGAGTTAGTTGTCATCCTAGCACAATATACAAATCAAATATTGTATATCCGTGTATTGTGTCCTAGTAGCCAGTACTTTATTTTTATTTCGAAGTACCTACGTATTTCTCATAAACTTCACATCTCCGCGAGTTATCGGTGTGCACCAAATTTCAACATAATCGGTTTCGTAAAACAAATTGACTGAAAGCGAAGGACAGCGGCGGATACACGAGTGATCCTTTAAGGGTTTCTTTATTGTCCATTTGAGGTTCAGACCCCTAAAAATAAACACATTAACTTCACTTCACCGTAGCAGAATCGGAGGGTTTACTGTAAATCTTAAAAGGGAACTGGCAGTTTATTATCTACCCTCGATAACCTTTACTGTATAAAGCTAAAATTGCCAGTCATTACCGCATTCAAGTCAAAAGTTCAAGGTTGTATTGGATATCAAAACTATGTATACAAGGGATTTACGGACAAAAGTGTAGGCCAGTAATGTGCTTCTTAGACCATGACTTGCTGAGTTCTTTAAAAGCACTTTCCTATTTTGGTATAACCTTCAAATTGTCCTTCCAGCTTTTATTAGACGATGCTATTATTTATTATGTGACCGCGAAATGGATGGAGTATGAAACCGAACTAAGTAGGTATTAGATTAGTTTTTTATAACTGTGACATGTATATAAACATACGACACAACGAAAACTTGAAAAACAATGTTAAAATATCAGAAATTTCTAGTTGGGTGTTTGTTCTGATATTTTGCCTATATTATGTTTACTATTGAGGCCATGGTGTGAGTCTTTATCTTTTATAATTTTTCTACTTTTTTAACTGCCTCGGTGGCTAAGTCGATAGTAAAACCGCCTGCCGCACTTAAGGTTCTGTGTTCGAATCGGGTCGGTCCAAATATTTGTGTGAACCACAAATGTTTTTTTCAGAGTTTGGGTGTTTTCTATATATAATATGTATGTATTTAGAAAAATAATTAAGTATGTCTATCAGTCGTCTAGACCCCATAGCACAAGCTTTTAGCATAGTTTGGGCTAGATGATGTTGTGTGAGAATTTCCAAAAATATTTATTTATTTCTTTATACTAGGTACAGCCTGCCACTTTGTTCGGATTTTATGCCATGTACTTAAGCTTTAACCTATTTCTGTACCAAATTTCGTTAGAATGAGTTCAATGGTTTATTGTAGCAGCGAAATGGACACACCGGGTTGTATACATTAGTACCCAAGTACTTTTTGTTAGTATACTAACGCCTGGATAGATATCCCCGGATGGCTAAGCAGAGATACCGATGGGATCTCAAACCTAATAATTTCCAGAAACGGAATCCGTGAGATTAAGAAAAATGATATCTGGAGAATTTTTATAGTATTGAAGAACGATTCTTTTTAATTAACAAAATACTCGCGTTTGACCACCTCTCACTTGCTCGTAAGTGACGATGTGTTTGAAGATGGTGGACGTTTACCTAGAAGCAGCCTGTTTACTTCAGACAGTGAACTTCACTCTTTAGCTGAGTATAAAGTATATAGACCTGAGAAAGCTGTTACTTACTGCTTCCTCAGCTCTATATTAAACTTCTGTCACAAGTTATCTGGGTCCAAAGACCTGCGTCTCGAGAAATCGAGGCTGAGCGGTCTCTGCATCACCAGAAAACCGTTGAGACATTTCCATGTCTGGTGCTACTTAAGGAACAAAAGGGGGGAATCGCCACAATTGCGGCCGTCAGACCGGTTATACCACCTTAACTTCATTTTCATTTGGTTTCCCGATCTTCATTTATTGTGTCGATCTTCGATCTTCATTTGTTTTGTCTATTTTCAATTTGGCATGCGAGTCTCGAATACAGTCGATGTCGGTGCGACTTGAGGAACAAAAGGGGGGAATCGCCACAATTGCGGCCGTCAGACCGGTTATACCACCTTAACTTCATTTTCATTTGGATTAGCGATCTTCATTTATTGTGTCGATCTTCGATCTTCATTTGTTTTGTCTATTTTCAATTTGGCATGCGAGTCTCGAATACAGTCGATGCTCAATATAGTACCTAAACGAGTTTCGGATACCGTTCCTATGCAGAGTCAATGTTAGGTATAATATGCGGAGGCTTGCCAAGGTCACAGAGAAGCTTTTAATAGCTCGGTATTTCACAGCGGTGACATGTAAATTGATGACATGATGGTTTCATGAAAAATGAACTCCGATGTATAACATAAAAGCGAGGAAATTAGTTTGACTAAAAACACCATTATAAGAATAATGATGTTATGGCTGAATTGATCACTGTATGAGTAGGTGGGAATATTTTTATATATTATGAGAAAATATTACAGGCCATCAATCAAATCAGATTATCAGAGTACATTGCTGGACGTAAGCCTCTCTCAATTTAATTTCGGGATGATGATGGCCATACTGTTCCACAGTTGCCAGAGGGTTTGGCACAGGGTTTTAGATCGAGTTTTCCTTCCCTTCACCCTGAGCTCATCTGTTCATCAGTAACTTCTTTACTTCCAGGTGTGTCTGACTTGAGCCCTGAAGATCTGGATCTGGAAAGGGTCCCGTTGCACCTATAGCATATAGGTACTTCTAAATACATACATAGAAAATAACAGACGGTATACTAGTCACTCTGCGCTACCACGGCCGCGTTTTGGGTAATCTTGAAAAGGTAAAAATAAGGTCGAATATTTCTTTTTTGCAAGAAAATAAAAAAAAACATTTGACATCGATTTCTTTAAGCCACACTGAACCTTAACTAAATAAACGACAATGTTACATCCCTAGAAGGAAAACAATCAGCAAATTAAGCCATGTCGTATCATTTCACCGTAACCCTTAAGTACCTACCTTAGATAATGAGTTCTAAGAGCTGTAGGGTTGGCAAATACTCTAGCGATAAATTTACAGAGGCTGAAGGTACTGTCAGCAAAGAAGATAAAGATTCAGGGCTGACTTTATGGAATGATTTTGAAAAGAAAATCCTTCCTTATAATAAAGTAGCGGACGTCACGCGGTTTCACCCGCGTAGTTCCCGTTCCCGTGGAGATACGGGAATAAAATATAGCCTATGTTCACCGCAAAAAGTGTAGCTTCCCAACAGAGAAAGATTTTTTTAAATCGATCCTGTTGTTCAGGAGCCTATTCGATGCAAACAAACAAACAAAGAATCAAATCTTTATAATATTAGTATAGATAAATTATTATTTATTATTTTATTACTTTATAATATTAGTATAGAGTAATTATTAGTTTGATTATTTATTACTCTCTCATTCCATATCAGCTGAATAAATCTGAATGAAATTTGGTATTGAAAGCGGAGCGTGAAAAGGCTCATCACAGGACCGCCAATTTGAGGACCATTTTCAGAAGACTTAAGGACTTTGAGAGTGACCCCCAATCGCCAGATGCGCCACGGCTTTCCATCAGGCTGGTGACGTCTATTTGGCGAGCTTAATATATATAGCTTAAAAGACAGCATGATAGCCAGAGAAATAATACATAGGGTACTTTTTATCCCCAAAATAAATTCCCATGGGATGCAGGATTAGAAACAGATCTCCGCACGGGCATATCGTCTAGTCTTTTTATGAATTTTGCTATAATTACTAAATGAGTGTAATTAATTAAACGTACAAAAATTTATAAAAAAGTTCCAAAAAAAAATCCAACAGGGCGGTCCTTTATAATTATTTGTTTTGCCCACCGTACGTAAGTACGATCGCTTATCTATGCTTATCTATCAATTGAGATTCTGTTTTCGAATCACTAGTTTGTACGTTTGTCAACAAAGAGTTCGGAAATACTTTCGTGTACGACTTTACGGTGTACATTGTTCTACTATAATAATATGATTTGTCAGTAAACACCGGATACTAGATTTTCTCGTTGTGTTCCATCATAACACGTAAGGAGGACAGTTAAGAATTGAATATAATTTTATGAATATCTCACACTACGCCACAAAGCCAAATAAAGCTAATATAAGCTTATTGGTACTAAGGGACCTAGACACTAACATATTTATGAATACATACCTACAAAAGAAAAATTAAAAAAAAATTGGGTACATTCTCACACAACATTATCTAGCCCAAATTAGGCTTACATGAGCTTGTGCTATGGGATTTAGACGACTGATAGACATACTTATATATTTCAAATACATACATATAAGATAGAAAACACCCTAACTCCGAAACAAGCATTTGTGGATCACACAAATATTCGAACCGACCCGGAAACTAAAACACAAAAAAAAGTTTCAGCTTGAAAATGAAATTATAATTCTATGCGTACTAACATTAGTTTTGAATGGCCTCTATTCTCTACCTTCTTCAAATTCCATGCGTGATTATATATTATGTTTGTTACAAACGTGGCTCTCAAACGGCTTGAACGCTCCAGGAACATGATACGGTATATTGTTCAGGACAATTAAGAGCGCCGCAATGACACTTGAGGTTGGCCATTGGTCAACTGGAAGTCACACATTCATTTGATGTTGTACCTCCTTTCACCTCTGACCACGCTTGGCTAGTACTTTACACTAAGTAGAATAGGGTTCTTTTGTATTTATTAATGTTGTTTATACCACTAAGGTGGCAGACAAGCATACGGTCCTGGTGCAGAACTGGTGGTCACCGCAGCCTATGAACGTTTGCAACACCAAAGGCGACACACTCACGCTGCCGACCCTGTAAAAACCTTCTAAGACCCCTTTTTAAGAACCCCATCTGTAGGCGTTTGGGAATACCGAGGCTGGGAGCTCATTCCACAACCTAAGCGTGCTTATCGATTTATTTTATTACCAAACACATGCACAAAGTAATATAAACAGGGGCGCCATCTACAGTATCTACACAAACGCACTAGACACGTCTGAAAATCAGCGCTGGTCTGTGTAGCTTAATCTGCTGCGTTACATCATAAGCTGAGATGTGACCGTTTTCTGGGCAATGTGTGGCGTGCATAGCTTACTGGGGGAACTTATAGTTTAATCCTCATCATATTATATCCATGTATACTTTGTACACACTTCGACCAAGTAATAGTATAGACGGGCCCACCCATATATTAGTTTTGAAGACGTCAAAGTGATCTCTTGGTCGTATAATAATAATAATAAAGCTTTATTTATTCCCTTTCTTAATCTAGATATTACATAACTGTTTACTTAAGAATTACTAATTACTACATTTCATAATTAAGAAATGAACCCCAATTGGGTAAAAGCCTCCTCCAGTCCCTTCCACTTTCCTCTATCTGTGGCGAAGGTCCACCAGACCTTTCCTGCGACCTGCACTATGTCGTCAGCCCATCGTTTCTTTGGTCTCCCAACACTTCTCTTTCCCTATGGCCCTGACCACGCAGTCGCCCGTGAGGACCATCGTCCGTCTGTGCGCAGTGCAATGTGGCCCGCCCATTGCCACTTCAACCCCAGAGCGTGATTGAGGGCATCTTCTAGCTTTGTAGAGTTCCTGATGACTGTCCTTCTAACTTTTTCGGTGTTATTTTTCCGAAGGTGAAACACGGATGGCAAGATAAGACATTTTACGCAAGATGCTTTCTTGTGCGTTTCCGAAGTGTAAACAAACTAGAATCGGGAATTACTTTTCACTCGTGATTATCTACTAATTTTGTATCTAGTAATGTATTTTATTTTAAACTAGCTGACCCCCGCAACTTCGTTTACGTCACATAAGATGTATGAAAGGAGAGGTTTTTCTTCAGCAGACTGTTTGCTTAATCATAAAAGAGCTTAAATATTAAGTCTATTCTAAAACAATTCGCAAAAATGTATGTGTGCGTATCGTGTCGTTACTGCAATATCCTTGTGTGTGAACTAGTCAACTTTTTGAGTTCGTAATTTATGACATGGGCCCGTCTGTCTATTTGGTCGAAGTGTACACATTGTAAACGCCGCATTTTGTTATACTCGTAGAAATAAACAGTTTACATTTCTTCTTCTTCTTTCTATATTTTCTTCTTTTTACGTCTATCAGCAAATAAATAGTAAGTACTTTGAGTTTCTAGAAAGCTATTTGAATATTAATTTGCATTAGTTTTCCAATAGTTTTCGAAGCAATAGTACTAATTTACGGTTTGTTGAGGTAACCATGCTTGAGATACTTCATTTGGTAGCTTGATTTTGTTTTGCCACTGCTAACTTTTGCCACTAAAATATACAAATTTTCAATAACAATTCTGACAAATTTGAAGTTTAACTTTAGAAGAGTAGTCTGATTGTCAAAGGTCCCTTCAAATTTAATTATTTCTTCTTGATTACATAGTATAGAGAAATTTTCATTATTTGTTGTTTTGTAGATTTGGCGAACTTGCACTAGTCTATTTCAACCCCATATTTAGCACGACTCGCGACCCATTACATGAGACAGAAGCTGTAAGTAAAATTTAGACGAACCTGTTTTAATAAATGTCTCGGCCCACCCCAAGGGGATACAGGCGTGACAATAATTATTTATGTATGTAGGGGAAACTGTTCACCATTCGTACGCGGGGCACATTCATACATTGAGTCTAACAAAAATACTAACCGACACACAAACACGCCTTTGCCTGTGTAGATAGACACACCGACTGCCATGTTGCTAGCGAAGTATCGTGCCAATCGCGCCACTCTGTGTGCGGTAATAAGACGTAACGTGTTTTCGCAATAGGTAAGCAAAATTTTTTACTGAAGTTTAAATCGTACTGGCAAGTAAAAGTATTATGTTTTTATAAAAATAGTCAGGATTCATTAATGTTCCCATTATTTTATTTTGAGTTTTCATCGTTATATTTCTTTTACTAACGTTGATTTTGTATACAAATGTAATTTAAATTTGGTCAAGGCCTGGGGCACATTCGGACATTTCTACAGGGAAGCATTCGTACGCGTTCGAATGCTCCCCTTTAGATCATAATTACCAGAAATACTCACATATATTTTATTTTTCAATAAATTTAATAAGTACCTTTTGTATTTTTTTCAATTATGATAAGGTACAACAATTCAGCATTTTTATGTATAACGATCGGCAATTTACTTATTTTATTAAGTAAATGTTATAATTGATATCAAATCGCAGGTTCATGGTACAGATAATGATAAAAGAATAGGCACGCCTAACCTTTTATTCGTTCGTAACATTTATTCGTTCTTCATCCATTTTTTAGCTAAGGCTAAAAGATGGATGAAGAACGAATAAATGATTTAAATTTATATAGATTTCATATACCTTGAAAACAGGAAAACTCAAAAGAGAAGGAAAATCAAATGAATTACGTATATGCAGAGAGCCAGCAGAAGAATGTATTATGAAACAAAAATCTAATCTTCTAATTGATAAAATATATAAAAAATATGAATAGTAGGTATAGTGAAGAAAGAAGAAGTAATGAAGTTGCTTGCAGGAACTTAATTACTAACCAATAATAAAAAAAAATTAAAATTAAAATACTGGTCAATGCACAACTAATTTAAATGTGATATCAGGAAATTAAAGATAATGGTCATGTTTTGGTAAAATTTGAAACAAGCCGCTGTTATTTAATTGTCGAAAAAGTATACTCAGTTACGAAATTTGCGAACAGGACCGAAAGTGTTTTATCTTCGGAAGAAACCGGTATCATCATGATAATTCCTTTTTCATGGTATTGAAAGCGTACACACTTTGTTTATTAGAGTATGTCCCCAGGTCCTCCCTAACCGCTCGTCACATTTAGAACGAGTAGAATTTATAATCTTTTCAAATAATTAAAATAATTTAATTGGCATTATGGTCGAAAGTGACAACCAAAATGTGTAATTACTAACTTAGAGTATAAACCGATTTTTTGTGTTATTTTTCCCAAGAACAAATATTGATTACGAGTAAAGTTAAATATGAAGACGATAGTTCTGTGATAAACAATTTTTTTTATCAATTTAATATATTTTTGGGAGATTAATAGGCTTTTTTAATTACCATGTATGAATCTACCCCACGCGTATGAAAGTACCCCACCTACTGTACGGAAGTACCCCACCCATGGGGCGCGTTCGTACAAATATCTTATCGTCGAAAAATTGCTATAGTCCTTTAACCGTTTGACATAATAGTTTCAGAAAATTTTGTTACTAACTACAATATATTTTCTATGTTTAGGGATAGAAACGAGGTAATTTTGACTAATAGTCGTGGAGAAAAAAAATAAAAACTAAAAATTGTACGAATGGTGAACAGCTTCCCCTACGTATTCCTTGTTCAAAGAAAATCGCAAAAAATCGTCTCTGAAACTTTCACCAGTTTAGCTATAGCTGTTTGTGTGATACACGGCCGTCTGGTGACGGACAGACTGACAGCGAATCGTAATAGGGTACCAGGTGTATGACGTGTAGCGGCGGCGAATAGCGTGTAAGTACTCCTTTACTACTAAATATGATGGTTCATTAACGAAAACAGTAGACCATCGTTATTATAGGTACCTTTACCTTTGTAGAAACTCTGCCTAGGCGACGAAATTAACCCACGAAAACACGAACTATAATTTAAGTAAGTAATGTTTATTACAAACAGTTTAGTAAGGTCTACTATTAAACTTTTATTCGTGACTTTAGTCAATGTTCCAGTTAGTTGTATTAGTTAGAAAATATTGTTATATAGCATTCTGATTTGTAAAAATAAACCTTTACCTCTCTTCTGGGTAAACCCTCTATGTTTCAAAAACTACTGTCAAACATATATTCGTTGCCTCAACGGATAGATTTCTACAAGCAAGCGGTACCAACCAACTTATACTGTAGTAGAAAAAGATTATAACGATATTGGTATTAATTAAGTTTATATTTCCGATGCAAAAACTTTTTTTGGTACGGACTTTCTCATCGTGCGCACTTTGCCTCAAATTTTATTTTGGCACCTACTAAATCGCTATTGGGTAACGTATAACAAACTAGATACATTTATGCGTTTCTTGGAGCAACCACTTAGTGACGTAAAGTTTACGACTTAATTGCAATGTGAATGTTATAACAACTTTTCAAGTAAATGGGTCTTAAATTAAAGTTTGTGTCTGTACTTAGTTCATATTATTTTCAAGCTAATTACTGTCATAACACCTTTTAATAATTCATACACAAGTAAGTACTCGCTACTTATCATCAAATTTTTAAAAAGCCTTCCATATTGGGCAAAAAGTACAAAAATATACAAAAATGTATTCCAATTCAAAGAAGATCAAAGTCTTTTACGAATGTACTAGGTTTTATTAAGAATCTCGTCAGGACAGTCCTTAGAATTAATTTACATCGCCAGATGAAGCTCGGGCGAGTTAATTAAAATGCTGAAAGATATTAAAGACGGAATTCGTTTACTGAGGTTCTTCGTGTCACCGATATTTACTAGAAAATGTACTGGAGGTTTAGATTATTATTTACACCGGTTTTGGTACCTCCACTGAAGTTTGGTGCTTTGTTGACATCATAATATTGGCAACTAGAGGACGTCACGCGGTTTCACCCGCGTAGCTCCCGTTCCCATGGGAATACGGGAATAAAATATAGCCTATGTTCACCGGGAAGAGTGTAGCTTTCCAACCGTGAAAGAATTTTCCAAATCGGTCCAGTAGTTTCGGAGCCTATTCGATGCAAACAAACAAACAAGCGTACAAACAAATAAACAATCAAATCTTACCTTTTTATAATATTAGTATAGATGGTTATGGATTTTTTGTCGTGTGTATTGTGACATAAATAAATTTGATTGTAAAAACTGTCACTTCGTAAAGATTTATACTAGTTTTTACATACATACATATAATCACGACTTTGTCCCCGAAGGGGTAGACAGAGGCATAGTATACGCCCACATTTCACCTTATAGTTTTATGTCCCACGTAATAGGTGGTGAGCGTTTTGACGTGTTGAAATGGACAGGCGTAGGTCCCCGCGACCCACCATTGAGCTTGCTTGGCTTAACGATTGTCATTTTACTGTCAACCGGGTTTTGATTTTGAGTTTTTCTTCTCTACGCAATAAATCTTTTTGCGAGAGTGTTCACTTAGTCGCCTTCTACGACACCTTCGGAATGTATGTATACTCGTATACTAGTTTTTAAACGTGTGAAAATTCTCTATATTACTATCCCGGACTCTAAACGGCTTAAGGGGCGCGTCCGCAAAATGCACAAAAAAACATTTAGGATTTTGGAAATATTCAAGAACTTACTTCATTAAATGACACTAAAATAGAACCTTAAATTCTTAATAGATGTGACTACATTAACACCGTGCGTTTTTTAGAAAATAATTATTTACTTGCGAAAAAACCTCTGAAAATCATCGAAATTTACCTCTGTCAATTTGATTATTTCTGCTTTTTCGATGATATTTATAACTTTGAGAGGTGTGTAAAAAGCGCACGGTGTTATTGTAGTTTTATCTATTAAGAATTTAAGGTTCCATTTTAGTGTCATTTAATGAAGTGAGTTCTTGAATATTTCCAAAATCCTAAGTGCATTTTTTTGCGCACTAGCCCCTTAAACCACACGACGCGCTACCGGGATCCCCGGGTTCCCCCTAGGAAGGCTTACTCCAGAGCTCATAACATTAGCTATCTGCCATTGAAACTCCCGTCAAAATAAGTCTAGCTTCTTCACTGATCGCGGTAGGAGTTTATAACACAATGTGTTTTTAGCTCTTGATTCATCTTAAATTTGGTAAAATACCTCGAACTAAAAGCTCGAGGCGCAGTTATATTAGCCAGAAAATAGATTTTTTTAAGAATTGCAACAATTGTTTTCGTTGAAATTTTCTTTGTAATTTATTTCTGAGCTTTCTTTGAAAAGAAATTGATTCGTTGTGTTTTAGTTTCTGAGAATTTCAACAATGAGAAAATGAATTTGCTTTCTAAAAATTTATAGAAATAAAGCCAGCCTATTTTAGGACGAAACTTTCCATCTCCAAACCTTAGTTAGCATACAAAGGAACGTCCGGCCGTGGACAGATTGTATGGCACTGTGTAGCTTTAACTGGTAGAAGTTAGATAAGATAAGATAATTTTATTTTACACGAAACATGGTTAAAAAGATGTTACATAATAAAAGTTGTTGGTACATCATGTCTCACCGTAGAAACGGTATGTAAATAATTAATATAAAACATTGAAAATCAGTTAAACATGTCCCAATTAATTATACAAATCAACAACACTACCAATTTTATAACATTTACACCTTCCAGACATTACAATTATAATAAAATACCTAATAATAATAATAGTCAATGTCAATTTTAATTAAAAATAATTGGATACAATGTCAAATATGATTAGGTCAGATTATAGTCTTAATATTATAAAAATGTAGATACCTTAAAATGAAGCCCTACTGGGAGCTACATAGTTAAAAAAAAAAAAATATTATTTATGCCATGTCTTTACAATCTAGGTATTCTTGAATTGTGTAGAAACATTTCTATTGTCATCTAGGGGGGGTTCGGGTGCCATTCCGCGTCTTTGGGGGATTTTTCGGGTGTTGTCCGATATTTTTAGGGGGGGGGGGGGGGTCCGGAGTCTGTCTCTCACATCACGCTGTCGTCTAGGGCCTGTTTCTGGTAGGACGGTGAGCTGCCCATTTAACATCCTCAGGCCCCCGGACATGAAGGCTGATAGTCTCGGTCGAAGTTACGTCGGTGGCGCCCCCGCCGCCCGAACTCAGGTAGCATTCTCTCCCGCTCACTCCCAGCCGCGCCGCCTCCTTCACGAGCATGACCTGCTCACAGAAAGAGGTAGTGCAGTCCCTCTTACTCCCGCTGGAGATCATGGCTCGCACCATGGTCTTCAGCGAGAAAGTGTCCATGTCCAGGCCTGCCACGAGGACCTGGCGCTGTTGCGCCCACGCCGTGCACTCCGCCAGTGTGTGGAGCACTGTGTTCTTGCAGAATTTTCATGTGTATGAAAAAGCGTGCGATGATCTCAAGTTGAGTTTTTATTGATTTACATAAATCCTGCATGTAGAAAAAGTCGTAACATTTTTGCTGGTGATAATAATAATTTAGTCGCATTATAGAGTCAGTGATAGAACTAAAATGGTACTAATTGCTGACCCTGACTTCCCGTGTATTTATAAGCATCAGTGTGTGGTTGACGGGCCGATAAAACTGGCTGCCTAAAAGCTGGTTTCAACTAAACACGTAGTTACACGTTTAATCGTGTACAATTTCCGACTGCGGTTGGTTATGGTTTGATATTATAATTTTAGCTGGGTATAGTCATGGCTAAATAGTGATAACTCACACGGAAAGCTTGAGTCAGTTAGACAAGAAAACCCACAATAACTATAATTTTTCGACGACTCCTCTGACTGTGATAAGTATTTTTAACAATTTTCGTCACCTTATTCTTACTTAGGTAATGAATTTTCGCCTTGAAAAATTACCCACCCCGGTTTGGTGGATTCCTGCCTAAAACTGCTATCATAAACTTTAACCGCACACCTGAAGCCGTAACACATACATTCATTTGAAATTTGCCTTTCAAATTAAGTTTAGCTCCAGTTTCAAATTGGATGCCTAGCCATGCTTTTAGTGTGCATTTTGGAGGTATGACTGCTCACTTATTCTAGCTATTAGCAATTGCTATTAGGCAAATACGAGCAATACACCCTAGTTACGTGGAAACTGTTTGTGATTTGAATTGCACACAGATTCTAATTAGTTATTGCAGAATTTCGTATGAGACGATTTTGTGAGATAAATTTTGATAGACGGCAACAGACTCACAAATTATGTCGTGGGATAAACTGCAAATGGGAAAATTTGGGCGTATTATGTCTCTGCCTACTTCTTCGGTGATAGTGTAATTTCCAGAACGGTCGTGAAGAACAAATATTTCATTAGTTTTCAGCCATCAAAAATACCATTATCAGTTGAGACGTAGAAAATCAAAGAAGTGTATTCATGTACTATGCCTCTACATAACTAATTAACAGTGTTTTATGTATGTACGCAGTGTTTGAATATCTTTAGTTGAAATGTGTTCTAATTATAGCGAAGAAGCTTGTCGAGAAATTCATCTCACTCATGACATATTTTAAACGCAAATTGTGCACTCGTACCACCGACAGAATAGATACAAAATTTTGTTCTTTCAGACTACACCGCGATTATTTACAGACGTACAATAAACAGTTTATTGGTACGGATGCTTAAGACTAATGGCGACTATAGAGACAGTTTACTCAGCATTGCATAGATTCACCGTGCGGACGCCGGGGTCCATGGCGTGGTACAGATTGAAACACTATAGGGACATCTGGGACTTGCGACCCATTTGAGCAGTATAAGTTTTAATAATAACACGAAATAACAAATCCAAAGCTACTTTATAATTTAGCTTTTCTTTTCGATGAACCGTATTTTCAATATTTTCAAAATATTTTTGAACAGAACGCAAATATCTGGCAGAAGTAAAACTTAACAATAGCACTTCTACACATTTAACTCACTTAAAATTTTCAATCCGAATGTAGTGTGAAATATTGTAGTGCTATTAATTTGCTCATAGCTATTTACAATTTTATTCACAGTAAAGTAAGGCTTACTATATTACAATAAGGTTGGTTTTTGTGCATGGTCAGACAAGTTTCAGAAATTGATGTTGCACTTTCATTATAAATTAAAATCCGGTCTGATACTACAGTAGAGTCAGTATCTAGTTCAGACTGCAAGAAAGGAAATGTGAAAACGCTGTGAGAGGTGAATAAATTGATTTTCTGAGCCAAAGTGTAAGCATATTGTTCAACTTCCTAAGTATTGGCAAAAAGTTTTGTCATGTCATGAGTGTATAGAGAAAAACTACTTTACTTGTGTGATCCAGTAACTCTATAATTTTTACAATGTTTTCTTCTTTTGGTGTAGTGGTAAATAATGTTTAAGTAGTATTGAGATTCGTATCATTTTCAAGTCGGCAGCGCGAGTGTAGCGCCTCCGGTATTGCAAACTTTCATTTATGTCAAACGACATAAACTTAATTGCGTAGGCATTAGTCTATCAGGCGAGGTAGTTAGCTTGTCTGCCATTACTCTGCTCTGTAAAGCCCATTAAGTCATTACTCCTAGATGTCAGTAACATGGCACTCGTTAGGCCAAGTTGAAGTTCTTTTGAGAGCAGCGGCTTGAAAATCTCACGCAATAAGCTCACCACCCATACCCAAACAAAATATGACATTTAGGCTCGTAGTATATCTCTACCCTGTAGGCAATAAGGTACCACTGTACCACTGCAGGAATAAAGCTTGTTGAAGCACAAAATAACTAATAGTTTACTTAGTTGAAGTATAAATAATATAGGAATACTATGCCTCTGCCTACCCATTCGGTCATGGATGAGTGGCTGGAGAGAAAACACGGTGCTTTCTCCTACCGGTTGTCACAGATGATTACCGGGCACTGGAGCTTCGGGAAGTATCTGTGGCGAATACACCGGGAAACCACGGCCGAGTGCCAGCACTGCGGAGAGCGCAGCGAGGACACAGCGCTCCACACAGTGGTGGAGTGCATGGCGTGGGCGCTAGACTATTGGCTTCCATGACCAGGGGCCCGAGGACGGTGAGGGGGCAGCTTGCCGTCCTTTCAGAAACAGGCCTTAGACGACAGCGTGACGTGAGAGATTCACGCAAGCCCCCCCCTAAGAAGCGAAATAACAACCGAAAAACCCCCCCAAAGACGCGGGATAGCACCCGAACCCCTCCCTAGTTGAAGCCGCAGTGGTAGCCGTAGGTCTGTTGGGAGTTCTGTGGTATCCTTCTGAGGGCTTACCCGGGGCTCCCAACCGTAGGCTGTTAGCAGGACAAGTGAGGTTTTTTAGTCGGTAGGAGTCCGGCATAAAATCTATACAAATTTTATAAAGAGGAAAGACTTGATTGTTTGTTTGTTTGCATCGAATAGGCTCCGAAACTACTGGACCGATTTGAAAAATTATTTCACTGTTGGGAAGCTACACTCTCTCCGGTGAACATAGGCTATATTTTATTCCCGTACTAGCTTATGCGCGTGGTTTCGCCCGCGTGAAATTTGGTTCCCGTTCCCGCTTCCCGTGGGAACATTTTCCCGGGATAAAAAGTAGCCTATGTGTTATTCCAGACTATACTCTATCCCTGTACCAAATTTAAGCCCAATCCGTTGAGCCGTTAGAGCGTGATTGAGTAACAAACATCCAAACATCCAAACAATTCACAAACTTTCACATTTATAATATTAGTAGGATTCCTACACGAACGGGAACTACGCAGGTGAAACCGCGTGATGTCCGCTAGTTAGGTTATAAAGTTAACGGCCCAACAAAATACAAAATCAATAGATGCAATGTGGCCACATAGTATGCCTCTGCCTACCCCGGCAGGCGTGACCATTATATTATTATGTATGTATCATGTGTAAAGTTGCCGTCAAAACAAGCAACTAAGCCCATACACAACAAAGTATTTGTTCCAATAACATTGCTCACCAACTTTGCCTAACACATCCGCCTGATACAATAAGCCTGTATACAACGTGTATAACTACAGGTTGTTGTTTATGAAATTGTGATGTTATGTTCTACTACATAGAATATTCTACAGTATTATGTTAATGAATTTGCCCTAATTAGTAGGTATTAAAGTCTTACCGTAGTCTTCCCGAATGTATGTTATAATATTATCAACATAATTATACTTAAACACGGGAAAGGATAGGGAGAGGCATAATTATCATAAGCTTACATTTCACAATTTTGTTTAATCCCACATAATGTTGTGCCTATTTGCAGTGTAATACCTACATCAAACAAAAAGTCAAATCAGCATGGTAGTGTTCACTGTTGAACATAGGCTTTTTCCAATTTTCGCCACTACGATTTGAATAGAGTTCCTCCTTGCGAGCTTCATTAGGTGGTCAGTCTATCTAGCGAGGAGGTGTCCTATAAACCTAATGTTACTGAGTTGCCGTCGCCAATCACAAATTTTTTTGCTCCACCGGACGTTGGTTGTTCTATTGTGAAACCAAAAGATCGTAAGTTTCACCGTACAAACGTTGGATAGCAAGCTGAAGTTACGTCTACCTGTCTGACAGCCTAAACGAATTTTAGTTTAACGTAAATTGCAGGAAACAGTAATCCAACTACGCGACTCACAGCTCAAAAAATTAAGCTTATTCAGCCTCACCCATAATGTGCTTACTCTGCGAGCTTTCAAATCATTACGCTCGCTACAAACAGGGTGTTCATTCATGAGAATAAACATCCTATACACTAAAATAGATACCAACGTTCACTGAAACAGATTGTGATCTTTGCAAAAAACCAACAAATTATTGACCCCACAGTCTCCAGGGAATAGTCTGGGATACTAATAACTAGATTTAGACCAGTTATATTATAGCTGTCTTATCATGTATTTTAATGCAAATACTGCTATTTACTAGTGGGTGCCTTGTCGAAACCCTGTCAAAATCCTCACACCTGGAAACTTCTCTATTTCTTTTGCAGGCTTAGGGGAGATGTGCCCAAAGCGGGCACCTTAAAGGAAAGAGGGAAAACATTGGTTTATAACAAAGACACATTATTTTTTGCTTTTCCCAAATATGCATTACTAAACACTTTCGAATGGAGTATGGTTTGATTTCCCTGAAATAGAAAAACAGATGACTTATAAGCAAATTACGAAACCTCTACTAATTGCCACGGGGGGGGGGGAAGGGTAAAGGGGGCACTCGTTCAGGGCAAAACGGGCATTGGTTGAGGTAGAGGGCATGGCACAAAATCATTGAATAAATACACCGCATCAGGTTTTTTATTCAATTTCTTGATTATTCAGTAAATACAGTTGTAAATGCTTTTGCAGCGTCGTTCTAGGTATCCCAAATTTTGCTGCTGCGCTTTTGATAGATCATCCTAATTCCTGTACTTCTTCTAGGAGTGCTGGTCGCACGGGTAAAGGAGTCCATGAGGCTTGCGAAGTTGATCGTTTGTAATTATTTACCACCTAAAAAGAATAATAAAAATATTTTTGTAACGGGCGGGTTAAGAGCGAGCACGTGCCCACTTTGCCTTTTTCGGAACATCAAATATCCAAACAAAATTTAAATCAACTAAAAATGTTCAAACACGCGGTATTCAATATTTTTCAAAAACCCACTAAAAACATTTTTGTCGCAACTCGTTTATTAGTGCTTGCAGGTGAACTGAACTAATGATGCGAGGAGTGCGGGTCGCGGGGATCACGTGTTAAAAGTGTGCTCTTTTATAAAATTATATATTTAAAGAGAGTGCCTGCTTTGGGCACAGTGCCAGCTTTGGGTACATTTCCCCTACTAAGGGAGCAAAATACCTAGGGTCATCCTTCCGAGGGCTTACCCGGGGCTCCCAACCGTTGGCATTGGGTTGGAAACATGTGGTTACAGTCGGTAGGAGTCCGACATAGCATCCCTGTAGGAATTTCCTCACGTTGAAAAAAGGGAGTAAAATAGAGGGTTAAATATAATTGAATATAAGTATAAAAAATAGGCCTTTAGATACAAATAAAAAGATCGAAAAGAGTCATTATCATAAAATAGCAGTTAAAGTTTGAAGGTACTAAACAACACGTAACAGCCACGCCACTAATTATTAATTAGCATGTTCTGGTAACTTTACGTTTTAGTACAAAATTAAAATCATAAACGGTTGAACATTTTTTTCCCTCGGGAAAGAAGTTTTTAGACATTTGAGTAGTTGCGTGAAAATACGTTGCAACTCACTAACAAGAAAAAATACAGTTAGAATTTCTTTGTCTCGTATTCTCTGTGTACTTGCCCAAAGGATTTAGTTACGGAATTTAAAAACCTCTGTTTGCTATGTTCGAGATGGTGCTTAGTTACTGTGTTCTAACCTAATATTATTTATCAATCAATCACACAATGTACAATCGACCAAATTGAATCATAACCCACTTTGCCAATTATTCCTTTGGAATAATAATTGTAGTTAGGTTTTTTACGCTATTTACACATAATACGTTTTAGATATTAACAAAAGTGTTTAGTAGAATGATAACAGGTTTTGTTACTTAGGAAATGTATGTTCAAGCTAATTTCAACCTAATTGTATAGAATAATTGTAGGAAAATGACCTTAAGATGGGTCATGATTCAATTTGGTCGACTGTACGTAAGCCTTTCTAAATTCGGTATACACACTGATGGTATTGAAGCGCTCGTGGCCCCGCGGACTCATTGTTCTGTAAACGATTACTGCAGTAAGCAACTTTCACTATGGCCGGTCCATGGATGGGTGACCATCCATGTGATCACTTTGTGACATATATTTGAGCGTTTCCGTGCTTCGGAAGGCACGTTAAGCCGGTGGTCCCGGTTGCCAGTAAAATGGCAGTCGTTAAGCTAAGTTGAAGGCTTTATTTCAACAGCAGGCAGTCACAACCTGCGCCTGTCCACTTAAACACGGCAATACGGCTCACCACCTATTACGTGGGACAAATTATACAAAGGTGAAATGTGGGCATATAATATGCCTCTGCCTACCCCTTCGGGGATAAAGGCGTGACCATATGTATGTATGTATGTACACTGATGGTACAAACGGGTTGGTACATGGTTTTGTTTAGAGTTTTCCTTCTCATTGCGAGGACCTCCGGTAAATAGCAGATGCATTATTTGCAAGTGTGTTTTTTACTCATGTTTGCAAAGTTATAATTGAATCGTGGCTGACTTTGTGCTTCAAAAATAATGTTATAATAATGCTAAAGTAACTCAATAAGAATTCAGTATGTTACTCTTTGTACCTGAACCTCAGAACAGATTATTCCTAGCCTACTTTGAGATCAGATAGCGTTGTGTGAGATGTCCGTGAATATTTATATTTATTTATTTATTATTTGCAAGTGTGTTTTTTTACTCATGTTCGCAAAGTTATAATGCAATTGTGGCTGACTTTGTGCCTCAAAAATAATGTTATGATAATGCTAAAGTAACTCAATAACAATTCAGTGTGTTACTCTTTGTGCCTGAACCTTAGAACAGATTCTGATAAAATTTGGTACACAGATAGAAAAGAGCTTGAGAACAGACATGAGCTGCATTTCTCGCGGAAACAATTAATCTGTGAGAAACGGGTACGGGAAACCACACAACACAGAGTGAAACTCTGACTTAAAAAAATATCTGTTGCCAACGGAGTACGGAAGGAAATGTATGTTTGCTGTTAATCTCTAAGTTAAAATAAAGTGAAGGAGTTTGCAAGCTACATATTAAAGTAAGAGTGATGCCACACGATGTGTTGTTGAAATAGTAATAGTGGAAATAAAATAGTGTTATATAAAGCGAGAGCTTTTGAAAAGAAGTAAATGGGTAGATAAGAAGTGGCAGAATAGAGTAGCGGTACAAATAGTATAATTTAAATGCAAAAAGGTGTTAAAAATGCTCACAACATTATCATGTTACGGAGAAAAGAAAAGAAGCCTAATTCAGAAGTCGACTACGATTATACGCAATTAATATATGTAGGAAGACGAGACATTTGCAGAAATCAGAGATGTTAAATTTTGGCTTGATACCTTCTAATAGCGTGTACAATAATAAAGTGAAGAATTGATTCTGTACCTCAGTTGGAAAAGCAAGGCAAGGCAAATATTTAAGGCCCATTTTTAACAAGATTATTTTTTAATTTATAACTAAATTGTATGATCACGATGCATTCCAGATAGACTTTTTCAAAATACCGCCATGTCTTTCATATGACTAAAATCTCGGTATGATTTTTACCAGTATTACACTGAAAAGTATATTTCTTAGTGTACGCGCCACGAGATTGAAATAAAACAATCTGAGAGAGTACTTGAATTATTTAATTAAATTGCTGACTTATAAACTATACATAAAATTTCAATATCGCGATTCACACAGTATAGTATACTGAAAATAAACAATATCGCGATTCAGGCAATATTGTCGTGTAAATAAACAATATCGCGATTCAGACAATATTGTCGTGTAAACAAACAATATCGCGTTTTAGACAATATTATAATGTGATTAACAATATTGTCATGTAAATAAACACTATCGCGATTCAGACAATATTGTCGTGTAACAAAACACTATCGCAATGCAGACAATATTGTACTGTGAGTAAGGCGAAGTGCAATTGTGTCTCCAGCGATTCGGAGGGGGTGAAGCAGACGCAAGATGTTCGGGACGCTCCGTGCGTCGGAAACGTTTTCGCGCGTTAACCCGTTCACTACGCAATTGAAATCATTGACAGAAGTACAAGTTTACATAACTAATTTTTTCGCCCTGTTTAGATAAACCTCTTAGATTTTCTACTAGTGAGCAACTACGTAATTGATTGTGATGCAATTTTTCTCACTAACATGTATTTTCATAATAATAGTCCAGTCAAAATAGACATTCCAGTTTGCATTAATTCCCAACAAGCTGGTTTCTTATGCAGGTCTTGAATACGTCATTACAAAATAAATGATATGTCAAAATTATAAGAATAGAACATAATATATTTGAGAAGTACCTACTTCAATTTATTTTTTTACTTGTGACGATTTTTGCCTGGTTGAATGAAAAAGTAAGAATCTGCTGACCCTCTCCTTCATAGTTTTTATTTTTTGGTACTTTACTGTACTGTGTAATGGTACGGTACTGTACAAAAAAGACTGAAACATATACCTATATGGGAGCACTCCTTAATTTTTTTTCTGTTTTAAGTATTCGTAAATTTCAAATGCCTAGCGATTGCAGTGGTGCATGAGATGACACATAGACGGACGGCGTAGTCTCTGTAATTGGGTCGCGTTATTACAGATTATTTATACTGTTGGTTGATGGCACTTGGTGGAACCTGCAGCGCATATTGAATACCCACCACTTGTACTGTTCCACAGCATTTATTTACTCTACACCTGATCGCTTTCGCCTCTTCGCATTTTCAAAAGACAAAACTAACTTGATGTCATCAAGTTACTCTCTTCTCGTCTCATTTTATCCTTTGGATACGGAACTGCCAAGTTAAAGTTGGACTGGCACACTGATGAGGATTTCGCAACAAAAAAAACGCCAAAAGATTACGTTGTATGGGAGTAACCTTATTCATTCTTTATCTAGTACTTGTCACGCGGTTTCACCCGCGTAGTTCTCGTTCCCGTGGGAATACGGGAATAAAATATAGCCTATGTTCACTGCAAAGAGTGTAGCTTTCCAACAGTGAAAGAATTTTTCAAATCGTTCCAGTAGTTACGGAGCCTATTCGTAACAAACAAACAAAAAAACAAATCTTTTCTCTTTATAATATTAGTATAGACTAGCGGACGTCACGTGGTTTCGCCCGAGTAGTTCCCGTTCCCGTGGCAATACGGGAATAAAATATAACCTATGTTCACCGCAAAGAGTGTAGCTTCCCAACAGAGAAAGAATTTTTAAATCGGTTCAGTAGTTCCGGAGTCTATTCGTTACAAACAAACAAACAAAAAAACAAATCTATCCTCTTTATAATATTAGTATAGATTTAGATTATTATAGTTGTTACAGCGGTAGCAGTGCAGCCTAGTTTATGAGATACAGATGGACAAACGGACTTCGAAGTCTCAGTAATAGGGTCCGGTTTGGATACGAAACCGAAGAATATACAAAAACGAATATTCCAATTTGCATATATGCAAGGGTGTAAAGGAATAAATTTCGATACTAGTTATTTAGACTAGACAAGGCTTTAGTCCTGTCCAAACTATTACCATTACCCAAATTAAACATTCTACGTTTCATTTCGCATAGCTCTTGCCCGCAGCTTCAGCTGTGTAGAATTCTGTTCACGTTCCCACCTACCATTGGATCATATCCAGGGATAAAATAGCCTTTATGCTATTATTTAAATTATGTATAATATATCCAGGAATATATTGCAGTCTGGAAAAGCATAAAATAATTATAATAGACCACCAATTACAACCAGATCTGCTCAACCGTTGGAACGTGATTTTGTAGCAAACATCTTCACAGACTCCAATTATATCATAATTAAATAATTCGTAAATTATATTAAATCATCAGGCACTTCTGAATATTTTGCTTTTCCGTGCTTTTGAGCCGTTGGTCCCGGTTTTCAGTAACATGTATTCACAAAATCATCTTCTAGCGCTTAACATATAGGTACCACTATCCATTGAACATTGTATTACTATTTTACATTATAGCTTAAAAACAAAGTTAGTGTTGCATTGACTGTATCGGGTTGTAAGCTGTTCATTTCCAGTTCACTGTTGGTTAAAATTCAAACTCATACTTACAACTTTCAAATTCAATACCTATCTACATCAACTACGACGTACTAGTAGTAAAGTAAGACTACCAGAATATCAACAATACGCAATACGTGCCTTGAAAACTGTAATTTTGGATAGGAGAATACCAATATTTTGAGTTTTAATTTATTATAGACTCAATTAAGGTTTATACCTACTTTTATATTGTAAATTTAGGAGAATTGGCCCATTGATTCATCAGTCATTAGTATTATACTCGTAATAACATTGATTTTACTTAAATATTAATATAAATAATGTACATGTTATAAGCTCGGTCAGGGCGTCACATACATGAGCGCATTTATAAGTGAATCTTCTGGACTTATCTATTATGTGGCATCAGGCGGACTTTGTATTGGAAAGTATGAAAACGTTACTATAACTTATATAATACACCAAAGAAATTTACCCAAAAAGATGCGATATTTTTACGCTGTTGAGCTTAATCCTTGAATACTTCCTTTTTTGTTTTTTTTATTACCCATTTTCGTTACTACGGCAGAATTACGTCAGCGGGCGCGACAAAGTTGTATACGGGTGTCCTCAACGAAGCCTGTCGGCTGACTGAGCGGGCGCTGTGAGGTGGCTGATAGCGGCAAAATGCACTCCCGCTCAACAGAACGTTTTTTTTTAAATTCAAACAATATGATTTTAATAAATAAATAACAGCATAGGCCTCGAGGTAACTTATTAGGGACATGGAAATAAAAAAATTAGTGTGGTACATTATATAACTACTGAATAAAATTGATTGTAGTCAAGGCGGTCACAGGTAAATTTACAGATTCGAGGCAACTTTGGGATAATTTTTTATCGAGCCGAATTTACTCAATCGTGTTTTGGAGAGCTGACAACCCTAGTCAATATACTTAATAATAATTATCCATTTAAAAAATTGTGAAATCTTTGGTAACACCATTGCAAAATTGGTTCGAAATATGTCAAAATATGTATTTTGAGTCCCACTTCACCACTTAGAGAACAAGGGAGGGGATAGAATGTATTTTCGTGATCAAAACAGCAATATTATGCTCTCACAAACCGAAAAACAATTACGTTTACCAATCTTAAACTCATAAGGGAGCAACGTGGGGTAATTTTACCCCCTCTGCTTTATTCACCACTTTGCAAAACATTCAAAAGGCTAAAAATGTCATTTTCAAGAAAACAATTTAAACAGAGAGTGGTAATAATACAGATCAGTGGAACTATGTATGTCACATTTCTTTTAAAAAAACGTTCAAATATAGAATAGGTCAAAGGCTCAAATGTCATTTTTCAAAAAAAAAATTTTAATATTTAAACAGAAATGAAAAGTCTCCAGTAAAAAGATACTTTAAAATAGACCTGCAATGAAATCTATAAGAACATTTTTTAATAACCGAACTGGTACTGTACTACCGCGAATTCGCATAACAGATTCACAAGTGACAAGTGAGTTCGTATATTACTCCCGACACAGGTGGTTGATCCAATCAAGTTGATCAATGTCCTATATGAGATTAATGGAAGCAATTTGCCGGGTTCCGGATATTAGTAAATCTCTTCCCTGTAATCAACTTGTATAACGTGAGTCATAAGACGAGTAATGTTATTGATGATTGCGGTCTATTGTACGACGTCTGACAGATGTAATGATGTCAATTTATGAATGTGTCAATTGGATGATATAAGACGTAATATTGCAGGGGTCTCGTAAGGATATAATGTACTAGCTGTTGCCCGCGACTTCGTACGCGTGAAAATTATGTTATACTGACAATTTGATTGCTCTCTGCATAGCCCCTAGGATAAGTAGCGTGATAATATATAGCCAATTTGAAGACCCTAGCCCTTGTTAATATTTGTGCAAAATTTTCATCTAATCTATTGAGTACTTTTCGAGATCCTTCCGGACAAAGCAAGCAAACATACAGAAAAAAAATTTTCTAACTATATTTTCGGCTTCGGTTTCTTATGTTGAACACCCAGCGAGTATTTTTTTTTTAAATATTTCCAATGTACAGTTTAGAATTTTCTATCATTTTATTATATGTATATGTGTCTTACGACTTATCCTATGATACAGTGTAGCACCAATTGTACTCAAACATGTTTACAAAAATATAACATAGGTACATACCTACTTTGGAGTTTAATCAATTTGTTGACATTTATCATTATTGCTTTACTCCTTTACGTTATAAGGGAGCAAATTGTATTTTTACGACGAGGCCGAGGGCGCTAGTTTAAATCACGAGCGAATCGAAGGATTCTAGAATAGAATTCCGAGCTTAGCGAGGGATTTTAACATAGAATCCTGAGCCCAGTAAGGGATTCAAAGTACACCACCCGAGGGATACAAAATGATACTTTTGGAATAAAAGGGATGAAAAATTATTACCTATACATCGTATACTTCAGAATAATTTTACTTTCTAAAGGCGAAACAATTTCCTAAATAGGATCTGTAGTTTTAAAGTTTGTCTACTATATGTATACAAACAAATCCTTTTTATTTATTATGGATTATTTACAGGCAAAATTAAAGAATAACAGTAAGCTCGTAAGACCGAATCATGTTTCTATGCATTTTAATTGAAAGCAAACGCAACTTGATAACGTAAGAAATAACACACAAGGAAATGGTACCTATTTAATTTCTCCATTTCCCCTTTTCCCGCAATTTCCTTTGTTCAATCAGTCCATACACATAATTATGTGTAAATTCTATTAAAGTTGTACCACATAGCTTCGCCTGTAAGAAGCTAAAAAACCCCGTACATAATATAATAATATACAGAAGGAAATCTACATACAAAATGCGCTCGTGCTACGCACACTATACAAACCGCTCACGGAGTTCTCGGACCAGAAACCGCTCGCTGACTAGGCGAGGCCGCAGTGGTAGCCGTAGGTCTGTTGGGAGTCCTGCGACATCCTTCCGAAGGCTTACCTGGAGCACCCAACCGTAGGCTATTGGGCGTTACGTGAGTTTTTAGTCGGTAGGTGAAGTATTTTCTCGCACGTTAAAAAAAACCGCTCGTGGAGTCCAACTCAAAAGATTTTCATAGCAGTTTTGATACCAGTAGGTTTAAAAAAAAGTACATACACGAGATTGCGTTCTGTATCTTATTATTTTGTGCCCCGTAGCACTCATACAACACATAACATACCCGCATTTACAATAATGTATTTAAATCAGCTAAATCTGTCATATTTTTGTCATTTTATTAATACTGATCCTCGGGTAAATAAGATATTGCTTTATAACAAATTGGGTAGTTACATTAGATATGATAAATAACATAAATGTTACTTTTATCCGTATATTGTTCCGTATTAAAATATCGTCGCGTAGGAGGTGGTGCGATGCCCGCCAGTGGGTAGAGGATAGTGAGAGGAGTTGGCTTTAAACAGCCGGTAATGATACGGCAGGCATCGTTCAGAGCAACATCCACCTGCCTGGCATGAGCCGATTGCCCCGCAGCAAAACATAAAGCCAGTGCAGTTGTGCGAAGGATGCAAGGCTCTGCCCCCCAGGCCGTGCCTGTCAGGCGATAGAGCAGGTTGTTTCGGGCCCCTACCTTGGCCTTAGTATTCAGGCAGTGGGTTTTAAAGCTTAGAGTCCAATCCAATGTCACACCAAGATACCTTGGATGGAAGCAGGGCTCCAGCTCAGACCCCAATCAGGTAACCCTGAGCCTACGTCCAGCATCCCGGCTGCACAACCACTATACATTTATATCCTTTATATTTCATGACCTTACTAGTAGGTACTATATATACACACACCTAATGTCCGTCCCATAACCGTGATAACCACTTATTAGAAAAATATTGACTTTTCGATTTACCGTGAATGTTTGTCATGCGTATCACTTTACTAATTTATTGGGCGGTAGCCTTGAATGGAAGTTTTCAATTTACCTACTTTTTTTTTCAAATGTAGGAAACAAACATAGTGATGATTAATTTACGATGTATGATGAGAGATGTCAGAATAACTGACTAAAACCATGGTCACTTCATGTCTGTCTATGGCCAGGGGCCCCTGGTATATCATTGGCAGATTTTGACTACGAATGCGACCTCGCCTAAGGGTTTTTTTTTTCACGTGAGGGAAAATCCTCAAAGCATGTTATGCCGGACTCTTACCGACTAAAAAACCTCACGTAACGCCCTACAGCCTGTGGTTGGGAGCCCCGGGTAAGCCCTCGGAAGGATGTCCCGGGACTCCCAACAGACCTACGGCCGCCTCTGCGGCCTCGCCCAGGGGGTGGTTCGGGTGCTATTCCGCGTCTTTGGGGGTGCTTCGGGTGTGATCCCGCTTATAAGGGAGGAGGGGGGGCGTGCGTGAGTTGCTCACGTCACGCTGCCGTCATAGGCCTGCTTCTGTAAGGACGGTGAGCGACCCTCTCACCGTCCTCAGACCCCCGGTCATGAGCTCGCCTAAGGGTTTATTTGTTTTCTCGTATCTTTCAAGGTTGATTTGGGTAGTATGCATGCCACATATTGGGGCGTGAGTTGTGAAAGAATCCATAACGTCATCTCGCCGTCTTAGGCTTGACTCTATGGTCATTGTTATGAGGTACCAACATCTTTATACTATTTTAAAACTAAATAAAATCTATACTTACATACAAAATAAATTACTTATCTATAAGCATAGAAAAACCAGATGACCGACTACTATCATTAGGTACTGTCTGAAAGCTTTCAAGAAATCAATATCTAGTCTTTCATTAAATATTATCTTAAAATAATTTTTGTGAAACTAATTAGATATTCTTAAGAGAAAGAAATCTTTAAAAATGAACAATAATGAGATCCATTAATCATATTGCTTTGAGAATTTAAAACTTCTAAGATTTTGTTAATAATCAAACATGATAGTCAAAAATTGTAGAATTCAAAGCGCTCGATTAATGGAGGGATTTAAGTATCATAGAAATCCCTTCATCACCACGGATGGAGCGGCTGATCTACATAATTTATAGCTAAGAACCATCTCGGTCACAACGGACGTAGAGCAAAAAAGAACTCGCATCGAAATTGCCCGCTATGATGGCACAAATAGACCGATACACAGGAAGGCTGCTCACCGTCCTTACAAAAGCTGGCCCAAGACGGCGGTGTGACGTGCGAGTTTCGCGCTCGGCTCATGCCCCAAGAAACGGAATAAAACTCGAACCAACCCCCCAAGACCCGGGATAGTTACCGAACCCCTAGTTTAGGCCGCTGTGGTGTCAAAGTCTGTCGGGAATCCCAGAGCATCCTTTCGAGGGCCTACCCTGGACTCCCGGCTTTCGGCAGTGGCAGGTCACAGAGTGGTTTTAGTTGGTAAGAGTCCGGCGTAGCATCCATGATGGATTTCCACACACAAAAAACTTTGCTTTCGTCAGGGATTAAAAACACGGCTTGTGAAGAGAAAACGTATAACATTAAACACGAGTTATGTATTAATTTATGGATGTGTATACTTGTAGCTATGTATTATAATTATGTTCTTAATCTACAAACAATGTTTTAAACCCAGCAAGTCATCGTCTTACGGATATATCAATTTCTGCTAGAGATTAGACGTTGAACTTTAGGTTCCTACAATAAAGTTTTGACAAATAATTTATCAACGTCTCAGGCTCTTGGCAGTTCACAGTTTACCAAGGCAGCCATTTTGAAATCGGTCTATGAATTTGCATATTTGCACGTAAGATTACACTGCATAGCTGCTGCTTGATACGCGGTGCTTGTGCTTAACTTAGTTTTAGCAGTTTGCAACTTGAGCATTAATCAACACTCTCAGTCGGCGCTAGATGATTACTTAATAATGTGATCTTAAAGTGAATTTTGACTCGTAAATGAGTAGAATAAAATACAGACATCATTATCATCATTAAAATACATTATTACTTTAGAATAATTTTCTTAATTTGGGTAGCCAAAATTAAGAAATTTATTATACTAGAAGGCTTTGTGTGTGAATGTTCAACAATATTATTTCTTTTTCTCAGTCGCTACACTCTTAACAGAGTGGTCATAGTCAACATAAAATAGCGTTGGTGGGGCCCCTTACTTGACCTACATGGGTGCACCAGAATTTCCACTGGCCGTGGAAAATGTCTAGAAATCGAGAAGCGAGTTACATGTGCCGCAAAAACTTCTACATGTTGACCAACAATATTTATTTAATCTGTATGCTACAAATTAAATAAATATGTTGTTTTTTTATTTGTTTATTTAACATGAAAGAACTTCATGGATGCTATGCCGGACTCCTACCGACTAAAAAACCTCACGTAACGCCCAACAGCCTACGGTTGGGAGCCCTTGTCAGGATGTGCCAGGAATATTGTTGGTTTTTTAGGATTTCCAGGATCCTTCTAGGATTTTGACTAAACATTTGATTTTTCATCAAAGATACCAAAAAAAATGATGATAAATAGACAAGTGCAGTCGACATCAAAATAAGATTATTTTAATAAAAATAACATCTAATTTACAAAACACATTTCTAAATTATGCCTTAGAGATGTTTTAATGCAAACGTGAGTTTCATTAAACATCTTTAGTAGTCTATCTATAGTAATATTAAAAGTACTTGACCGTAATTCGAAGCTTATATAATGAGATAGGCATATCCGTTACCCGTAGGCTAATCATACTCGTGTTTGATGACGTATTTCCGTCGACTCAGCAGGCAGGTGGCGCCATCTGTGAACTTATAAATGTAGAACTGCGCCATTTTGTTCTCATTGGCGTTTTGATTCCCGTAGCAAAAGGTTATAGCAGGAACACCTGCTAGTGCATTTATTTTTTCTAGTTACTAGTTATATACCTAGTAAAGTTATAAAAAGTGACTTGGGATTAAGGAAGTGAATTTACAGAAATAATTATTTAACGGCTTTGCCGTTCGTTTGAATATACAGTGAATCTAAAACAAGTGACTTGTGATTGAAGTAAGTGAACCTACAGACATATTTAACGGTTTGACCGTTCGTTTAAGTCTCAGGTATGTTTTTACTTCTATTTTTTACGATCACATATGAGTGTGATACGTCATAACGTGAAATAACCTATTATTTTAAAATAGCACGTAAACCTTTCGAGGTTGCAGTTTCTTTTATTTAATATCTTTAGTTACAGCTAATATTAAACTGATTTTATAGATTGTATTTATAGGTACTAATACTTTGTTTTTAGATATTATTTGCTTCGAGTATGTACAGCGTAAGTACCGCCGAATATAGAAAATATTTTCAAAATATTTTTATATCTACCCACATAAAGGCACATTAATTACTAGATGTTCCTATACATGTAAAAATATGGCCTATTATGGGTAAAATCGTAATCATCCCAAGTTTCTGAATACATACGAGTGTGTCAAAGTAATAACTAAATGTTCACTATGAAAGTAGTACTTAAATTTTAGGTACCTAACATAATACTATTTCTTTTAGTTTGGTTTCTTGATAGAAATGAATCCTCCATCCTTAGAAAGTGAGCTAATTCCAAGTGGAGTATTTCAGAAGCACGCTCTGAGATCCAGTTACTGTATTAGGCACGTCAAATAGCTACAGTTCCAGCTCATTTAGCTCGAACTTCAAATAAGGGCGATCGCGACGCCACGTGCATTGTCGTAAGTGGAGTAAAAGAAGCCGACTTCCACTAAACCAGATAAGGATGATGGAAATAGGTGAGTTATTTCTCATTTACCTAACACTGGTCCTGACCAAGTGTAAATTTCTTAACAGATCAGAGGTTAATTTAAGAGGATGATAGAAACAGCCAATCATCCTTGCTTCGTATTTTATATAGGGACAGCATTAAAAGAGATTTCGGTTACCCAAGATCCTAAGACACAGTATAACCTAAGAGGTTGATAGACACGTTTTGGCGACAAATTGCCTAGATAAGATAATATGCTGATACCCACTATTGTAAAATCATAGTCCTGGGTTCGTCAACCTAAACAAAAACGGGGAGATCCGACAATTCGAATCCCTGCTACATTTTGAAAAAGCTGACAAGGCTCTTTCTGCCAAAAGGCTTTTGCTGCCAAAACCTGTTGTATTTTTAAACAAAGAGAATCTTTTGAAAAACTAAGTTTCTTCGAAAATATTTATGACAAAATTGAAGACCTACTTTAATAATAGGATTTCCATAAATCTTTTATCAATTTATTACAAATGGCCTGCGGCCATAGATCTGATTTCATATATTCTCAGAATTGTCAAAGACCCAATTCTTAAAAATTAACCTTGATAAAATATCGCCTTCAAACACATACATTTTCGAGGCATGCATTTTGGTCTTCGATCTCCAAAAAGGATGACCCCGAAAAAAGTTCATTCAAATCATTACGCCAGCCTTCGAGAGGATCAGGCGTCAAGATCAGATCTCCATCAAATGGAGTCCAGATTCCATTGTACCAAGAGCCTTTTTAGGCCTGTATTACAGTTACCACTTTCGAGGGGTGTGTACAATATCTATAATAATTGGGCATACGACAGTAAATGTCCCTTCAATTAAGAAATTTCTGAGCTTTAGGCTCTCAAAGAGACTGAGAAGTTTAACATCCTCTGCCCATACCAGCAAAGGAAACACTAACCAGTTACCACCCTCGAGGGGTATGTACAATATCTATAATAATTGGGTATACGATAGTAACCAGGCGTACGATAACATACTAAGTAACCATGCAAGGATGTCCCTTCAATTACGAAATTTCCGAGCTCAAGGCTCTCAAAGAGACGAGGAGAGGTCTAACATCCTCTGACCACACCAGCAAAGGAAACACTAAATGATATGACCCTGTCATTCTAAGTCGGTCAGTTAACTCTGTACAAAATTCGTTGGTAAGGAACGAGAGTACCAAAAAGTTTTAAATTTATAAAAGGGTACCGCATTCCCTTTATCCAGAAACTCCAACCCGTTCTGCATGGTATTTGAGAGGACGCAGGTTCGAATCCTGCTCAAAACTGATAACCTTCCCACATTTAAATTTACACCGAACTCTGTTCAAGTCCCGTCCTGACAAAGTTGTAAATTTTCACTTTATGTTAAAATGCTATGGAAAACTTGACTAAGGTGGAATACTAATTGCTTTAAATACTTAAGAATCCATACAACGAAATCTTTTTGAAATGACCACATTGTGCAATGGTTCAAAAGATGAATGCTCAAGGCACTCTAAAACTAGTTCCTTTGTCACCAAGTTTGGTTTCTCCACTTTTCCTAACTTCAAATAGCGATGGGTCATCCGCCCAGAATTCAGTTTTAGGACTACGCCTTTGTGAAGCCAGAATAATTCTATCTTTCAGCATGTTCCGTTTACCAGATTTCCTCCAACCACGAGATTGGATGTGCAAAATACATGTCAGTCAAGCTTATTTTCATGGTAAAGCTGATGTAGTGTACATTATTCTTTCTCAGAGCACATTCTTGTCTTCCGCTCGGGTAAGCCGCACCCAAAACATTTTCGTTTCTCACCATCTGGGTGCTTCGATTTCTATAGATTAGGAGTATTCAAATTCTTGTCTACCTACACAAAATCTCATTTTGCGCATCAAAATCCTGTTACTCTTCACAAACACGTACAAATAGCCTTGAAAACTCTTCAAACCCAGGGATGGTTAGACAATTCGGAGAAAACAATAATAGGTTCCCAAAGAAACCTCTCATATCGTTATGCGATAGACATAGAACTACCTGAAAGTCCAATACCAAAAGAAAAGATATTAGACATAAAAGGAAGATTTATTTAATTCTAAATCAAAGAAACTTAAGTAGTTATTTTAAAGAAAATTCAAACTTGGTGGGTCTTTTGAATTTTTACCACTTTCGCAGTGCCTAGAGGTAGCTTTACAACATTCGGTCAATCCCCTAACCGACAACCCACTGAAGAAAATAGTAGTGCACGGAGTGGTACAAGTGGAACTCCAATAGTGGATCCGCAATTACCGGTTCTCGACAATTTTACAAGCTTTCCATCCGAGATGCTTTCTTACCACGGACGCGTCAGATTTCGCTTGGGAGCCTAGCTAGAAAACATTTCTCTAACAGGCTCGAGGGCCCAGAATAACAAAGATTGCACTGCATCAAAGAGAGATGTTGACAATCTTACACATGATTCGAAATCATGTACCGGTACTGTGTTACAGTCAGTACTCATTCAAAGCAGTTGTAGTCCATCCCCCCAGAGAGACGAGACCAAATCAATTGCCTTGACGAACTTAACTCGTCAGCTTGCGTGTAATGGTCCGACATCAAACTGACTTCACCAATATGTATCAGCTCCTCTGGGTATTTTTTGTGAGCATCCTTGGTTCAAACACCACTAAGGCAAGATTGCCTACAAACAATATTCCTATTATGAAATGGAGAACACTACACGATAGGCCTGTTTGTAATGTGTGGATATTACTTCCACCACCATTTTTAATACCCAAGATGCTGTCACACCTAAATCGGTCAACAGGAGTGTTTGTGGTGCCGCGATGGCACAAGGTAATAATAGAGGGCAGATCTCAAAGCTAGAGCTCTGTAAGCTCTATTCGTCTGCAGAACCTGCAAAAGAACCTAATAAACATTATTTCTTTCCTTCTAATAAACACCTCGACAGGTCTCCCACCACCTCACATAGAGCATCTGTGGAAATGTGGGGGGGGGGGGGGGGAAGAGGTAAATATCAGATATAAAATCAAAAACTTCTACTATTGAGCTCCTTGAGACCTACCTTTTAAGATACTTATAAATTTTATAGTTTTAACCGACTTTCATTTTATTCATGGTTATTATATAATACGATTCTGTTACATAAATCTGTTGTTGCTGTTCTTGATAATATAGAAACCGTTAGTCAACTTTACATAGTTAGCATGTTTTGGTTAAACATATCTTGGTCGATCTCTTTAAAAAATGTAAAGAAAGTTAAGTCACATATTGGGATTGATGACTTAGTTCAATATTACCAAGTATTGATACACAGAGAACATTTTTCAGGTTTCTCGTCATAGTGATTTTATGCTTAGGTCGCCGCAACCACGATCTAACTTTGCTCGATTGTATACTCACGTCATAGGTACTACTTTTAGACCCGAATCAAGAGTCCGAAACTGATCATTTTCATTTCAGACAATCTGGTTGGAAAACTATTGTAAACAAAGATAACACCTACGACTAATCAATTGAATCCTTTATTCTAGATAGAAATTAGGATATCAGAGTAACCGATATGAGACTACACAGTCAAATAGTTTATTTATGACTGTTAGAGGTTCTTCAACTATTCTAGCCCCGGCACTACCCGGTCAACAGCAGCTTCTAAGAATTGGTGGTGGAGGTAAGATCAAATTAATCCTTAACACGAGGTAATTGACGATGGGTTTCAAAAAATGTTATCGTCGAGTAATAATGTCAGCTACTACCACCAGCTCTGACGTCGGCGGTCCATTTCAACACGGCGATGGGCTCACCACCTGTTACGTGGGACCGAATTGTACACGGTGAAATGTGGGCCGGTATAGGCCTCTGCCTACCCCTTCGGGGATAAAGGCGTGAGTATATGTATGTATGTATGTATGTACTACCACCAATCAAATATAATAATAATTCGCAATTATTTAATCCTGTCAATAGAAGGAATACTTACTACTCCTTAAATAAGATTCCTTATTTAGTCTGTTTAAGATTACAAATGAAGTTGTTCAAGATGGTAAAGATTATAAATCTACACTCGAGAGCAATGAATCCGGGTCACTTAAAGAATGTTAAAAATCTCGGAAACTAAAAATGATAGGTTAATGCAATAAATTGTATTTAATAGACAATGTAATACTCCTTAAATGAAAGTAAAAAAAATATGAGTCACCATACATTTTATTAACACAAAATTACATAAAGAAAAAACTGCTGATCTCTCCTTAAAACAAAAATAGGAAACATGAAATTTTTGAACTTTATTACGATTTTCTTGAATTTTAATACTTCGTATTGCCTCCTCGTGCTTCCATTACTGCGTTTACGCGGTTTGGCATGCTGTACACCAAGTTCCTTATACGATTTTGGGGAATATTCTCCCATTCCTCTGTGAGAGCAATTTTGAGCTCACGAAGCGTGATTGGGGGAGGGTTTCGTTGTTTTACGCATCTGCCTAGCTCGTCCCAAGCATGCTCGATCGGGTTGATATCCGGGCTGCGCGCTGGCCACTCCATACGAGTAATGTTCATCTCTTGAAGGTAGTCATTCACAATCCTACCTGTATGAGGTCGGGCATTGTCATGCATAAATATAGCATCCTCACCTAAATTGGCCATAAATGGACCAACGTGATCATTGAGGATTTCTTCCACATATCTTACGCTAGTTAAAGAGCCGTTTTCTATGATCACCAGCTCTGTGCGACTTTCAGAAGAAATTCCGGCCCACACAAGTACAGACCCACCACCGTAGGCTACTTTTTCTTCGATGCATGCTTGCTTGAATCTTTCCCCTGGTCTTCGATACACTCTGTGTCTTCCATCGTGCTTGTAGAGCATAAATTTTGATTCGTCGGAGAACATAACTTTTGACCAATCTTCAATACTCCAATTTACGTGGCTCTGGGCATACCTTAGTCTCGAAATACGATGCCCACGCTCCAGTTTAGGGCCGTTTGCAGGTCTAAGGGGTTTTAAGTTAGATTCAGCAAGCCGACGTCTTACTGTCCATGCACTTGGGTTACTTCCTCCGAGGCGTCGAAACTGATTGGTGAGTTCAGTTCCTGTGAGAAAGCGATTTCGAAGCATGGTGTTCACCAAATATCGGTCTTCTCGTGCTGTGGTACACCTGGTTCTGCCCGTTCCTGGTCTGCGTAGGTTAGAACCAGTTTCTTCGTAACGTCGGAGAACTCTTTGTACTGTTGACAGCGACACACCGACAGTCCTGGCTGTATCGCGCCGACTCCGGCCGGTTTCCAGCATTGTAAGTATTCTGGTGCATTCTTCAGGCGTAAGCGACATAATTTCAGCTTGATTAATGAATATAGAGCACTATCAACATGGTTTATGTACCCACATAAATGACAGATTACAAACAAAAGCAACACCAAATGCTGTAATTTCGTAGTTCCATCTTCGAAAGTGGCCCTTTTTCAAATTTGATTTTTTTATGATATAACTTTACAATAACTAAGAAGTTTTAATACCTTCATTTAAGGAGTATTACATTGTCTATTAAATACAATTTATTGCATTAACCTAGCATTTTTAGTTTCCGAGATTTTTAGGATTCTTTAAGTGACCCGGATTCATTGCTCTCGAGTGTAGATACCATACCATACATACAACATTCTATAATATTATTTTCCTAAAAATAAATTAGAATCACATTGGCGTTTCCGTCACTCACCAGGCGAAAACAAACATTTCTCATTATATAAGCTTCGAATTATTACGGTCAAGTACTTTTAATAGCGGCGTTTTCCCTGAAAGAAAACGCATATTAAAATACTTACCTAATTCGAAGCTTACTTTTTAAATCTGCCTGGTGAATAAAAGCCAACAAGAACAAAATGGCGCAGTTCTACATTTATAAGTTCACAGATGGCGCCACCTGCCTGCTGAGTCGACGGAAATACGTCATCAAACACGAGTATGATTAGCCTACGGGTAACGGATATGCCTATCTCATTATATAAGCTTCGAATTAGGTAAGTATTTTAATATGCGTTTTCTTTCAGGGAAAACGCCGCTATTATAAAGAGGAAAGATTTGTTATTTTTTTGGTTTTTTGTTTGTAACGAATAGGCTCTGGAACTACTGGACCGATTTGAAAAATTCTTTTACTGTTGGGAAGGTACACTCTTTGCGGTGAACATGCTCTATTTTATTCCCGTATTCCCACGGGAACGGGAACTACGCAGGTGAAACCGCGTGACGTCCTCTAGTGTTTGTATAAAACATTAACAAATATTCACAACACTTAAATAAATTTTCAAAAACTTTCACATTTATAATATTAATAGGATTAACACGTTTGTATTAAGTGGGTAAGCGTGAGCACCCGTACCACCCAGTGACATAACCTAGCAACTTATAATCTCATAGGTCTTCTATAACTTTTAATAACTCGAAATATGTGAAAGGAAATATTTCGTGAGCAAGTTATTTTCGAACAAGTTACAAAGCTGTTACTTCTTAGACGCCACCCCGACCCTTAACATTATTTTATCTAATGTTGAACGATACCGCGATGGAATTTATATGTTGAGGGGAACAAAAATGTACCTTGAAAATTTAGTCCCACCGATTCAGTGTTCAGTAAACGATCACTGCGTATAAATACAGCTTACGATTAGCTGGTATAAAGATGAGTGACCGTACGTAATTTCCATCTACGAGCTAGTTTCGTGCTTTGGAAGCCATGCTCATTATGCTAAGCTGTTAGTTTCGGTTCCCAGTTGTCAAAACCCAAGTTGAGGGTCTTATATGTGACTTTAAAAATTTCATCAGCTTCAGGAACTGCAACCAACGTCTGATAATGTTAACATGACAATAATTTTATTATGCTCACCATGGGGCCATAATATGTACCCACCCCTTTAAGAAAAAGCGTGACGATAACTAGGTATTATGTATGAAACATTCGTGCCGTAATACTAGTAGTATTTTCGTCGATTTTGAGAAATCAATTAAGCTGATTATACAAACTTTAAGTACGCCCTACTTTATCATTTATATTACGAATAAGTTATAACGTATACCTATCAATTGCCTGACAGTTTCGCTAAACGTATTCATTACTCATCCCATATTCAGTGCTATCATCATCGATCGACTCCGCTCGGCTCATCTCACTTACGTAAATAGCTCATCGCTATACACCCTCTTATCTATTGTTAAAAAGGGGAATCAACTCCAGCGATCGGTACAGGCATGGGACAAACATATTCTTTGAATAGCTTTATTATGCTTTATGCGCAGTTTAAACAGTAATTTATGTTAAGTAATGAAATTATATCTATATTTATAAAAATCAATGCCACTTTTCGTTGTAATTTTATAACTCAAGAACGGGCTCACCTATCCAAACCAAATTTTAAGGTTTTATTCGGACTATTTAGTAGATGGTTTATGTGAAGTTTGCTCAAAATCGGTCGAGCGGTTCTTCATTTATCACGCAAACGAAGTTGCGCGGGTCAGCTAGTAATTAATATGATATCATGCCGAAAATATTGGATAACAGTTATTTTAAGTTTTCGAACTGCTACCAACTAAAACTCGACGATGCTACAACTTCCCACGGCTGGGAGTCCCGGGCAAGCCCTCAGAAGGATGTATTAAAAGTATTGAGAACAGAGAAACTACTTACTTGTTTAAAAGACAATTATTTTGGTATGTGGGGGTGGTTATTCAATCTTTCGTGTCTTATTTCTGAGTTCTGCATTATTTGAATAACTTACTTTGACACGATGTTTCCTACTTCTCTGTACTACTCATCATTGACCGAGTGAGCGAAGCGAATGAGAGTCTCCGGTTCTACAGTATGGAAGACTTTGCTTTCGTCCGTATGTCTGTGTGTATGTCAGTTGCGGTCTAGAGCACGCTGATTTTCACCAAACTTGGCGCTTTTGATTTCAAATACAACTTTTGTTGAGCGCTTTTTTGATAGGGAGGAAAATGGGGGAGAAAAGGGGTGAAGATTGTAGTCGCGTTATTTATGAAGCGATCTTAATGATTTTTGGCTGAACTATATAATAAAGTATTATGATTCCTCACAGGTCGTTTGTTTTTTGATTTTTCCACGGTTTGTCTTGAGCGATAAGTTTGCTTATTGTTATACAGTGTTTCCTCGTAATATAAATGATGTATACCAGTATTCAAGTCCAACGTTGAATACCGATCTCGTCCAATGTGATCTGTATTTCCTCATTCCAGACACGTTACAATGTAGCTTACTTTCTACCCATAATGTATCACAAATGGAATTTACATTGAAGGATATCGTATGTACGCCTCATTCGCAGCAATCACTCAACGTTTAGAACATTCAATATAGGTTTCTTGACGACGCATTAGATACGTTATTGCTTTATATGGCGGTATTCGGACGTGATTGATAAGAGGAAATATTTATGTAAAACATTCAATCACGTCCTTCGCCATTAGCACTTAGATAAATTGATAATTTATAGTATTGTATAGTTAGCAGAAATTTATCTGATGTCGCGATCTTAGGATGCGTGACACCAGAGATAACATCCCCTCTTTGCATTCCTAATATTGTAGTATATAAACCGCGGTTTTGATAGAATAAGTTAGTCGGTAAGCAAGATACAATAAAAGACTACACAAGTATAATTTCGTCTCTCCCTACGACACGCTATAAATTGGTGACCCCGACGTCTAAATATATAAATTGGTGACCCCGACGTAGAAAAAAGGCAGCAGAAGCATCCTCGACGTCTGAAGAATTTTACCGACTCCTTCTGAACAAGAAGAAAGGAACCAACGAGCGAGAAAAAGTGCATATTTTCCCTGGCCTCCCACAAGCAGGTCTCACCGGGTCGAAAATTTCAAGAAGCACTAAGCGGCTGGTGTAAAAATTAGGTAGAATGGCACATATCACACCAATGAAGAGCCTAAATATCGCCGGTTCCAGCGACACATCAATCGATCCCTGCACCGATGTAGTCACAGCAATTTCCATCGTCGAGCGGCTGCCAGAGTTTTGGAGAGATTCCCCGCGCTTATGGTTTTCGCAATTTGAAGCCATAGTCACCCCACAGAAACAGGGCGACGACTATAAATACAACGCGGTGGTGGCGAAACTTCCGAAGGAGGTCGTTCATCAAGTAAGCGACATTTTAACAAACCCTCCTGCGGAAAATAAATATGCAGCTATAAAGGAACGGCTCATTAGTTGCTACGAAGAAAGTGAGCAACTGCGCTTCCACAAATTGATCTCAGAGATGGATATAGGGGATCAAAAACCATCTCAATTATTGAGAAAAATGAGAGAAGCGGGAAGCGGAAAAATGAATGAGGACACAATACGATTATTGTGGATCAGACAACTTCCTCCAGCCGTTACCACAGTATTGGCAGTAACCGAACAGTTGTCACTGGAAAAATTAAGTGAAATTGCCGATCGCATTCACGAAAATATGCGAGTGCATAGCATTCCTCAATCAGCTGGCAAATCCGATATCAGCATTATAACGCACTTGACGTCACAAATTGCTGAATTGCAAATAGAAATAGCTGCATTACGTGACGCACAGGTGTCGAGTCGACGCAATTTCAACCGTCAGCATTTTGCACGGTCTAGGTCTAGGTCAAGATCGCGTGGTTATTCACCGGCTAGAATATGTGGTTATCATCAGAAATATAAACACAAAGCTTACAAATGCCACAAGCCGTGTGCCTGGAAAAATAACGTACAGCAGCCGTAAAACTAAAACTAGCACAGAATGGGGCGGATCTCTGTGCTATACAACCGTCTAAACGCCTTACTATAACCGACTGCAAAAGTGGTTACAGATTTTTGGTAGATACGGGGGCAAATATTTCGGTGATTACGAAGCCTATAAATAGCAAAGAGAAAACGAGCGATTTTAAACTCTATGCGGCAAACGGCACAGTCATAGATACATACGGCGAAAAAACGATGACCTTAGATTTGGGTCTACGGCGATCCTTTAGTTGGATATTCATCATAGCTGATGTCAAAATGCCAATATTGGGAGCTGATTTTCTGGAGCATTACCAGTTATTGGTAGATATAGCAGGAAAAAGATTGGTTGATAAAATAACAGACCTCCAAACGCCTGCCAGGATAAATAGGACCAAAGTTCCTTCGATTCGCTCCATAGACAGCGGTTTACCTGATTCAATTAGGCGTCTGTTAGAAAAATATGAAGATATCACGAAACCAACTTCCCGAAAAACGCCGGTTAAACATAATGTTCAGCACCACATTATCACAAATGGACCTCCAGTAAGTGCTCGAGCTCGCCCACTTCCGCCTGAAAAATATAAAGCGGCTAGAAAGGAGATTCAAGATTTAATAGACATGGGTATATGTGAACCCTCCAGCAGTCCATGGGCTAGTCCGATGCACATGGTAAAAAAGAAAAAGGGTGAATGGAGGCTCTGCGGTGATTACCGCGCATTAAATAAGATTACAGTTCCTGATAGATATCCATTGCCAAGATTATTGGATTTTTCATACATAACCAGTGGAAAAAGTATCTTCAGCAAAATTGATATTAAGAAAGCATATTATTGCATACCAGTTGCTGAACCCGAAAAAACCGCTGTGATATTACCCTTTGCCCTGGTGCATTTTTTAAAAATGCCATTTGGACTCCGGAACTCAGGATGTTCTTTTCAAAGGTTTATGGACGCCATATTCAGAGATCTGGACTTTGTATTTGTATTCGTGGACGATATTATATTAATAGCATCCAAAAGCAAAGAAGAAAATCTCAAACATATAGAAATAGTATTCGAACGGCTGAGCAAAAAAAATTTTTCAATAAAAAATAAAACCGACTTCAACCCATTCCTGAAAAATTAAATTTACTGAGCACAAAGTAATATGTATTTTGATTTATCAGACTATATTCAATATCATATTGAAGTCGGCGCCAAGTAAACCTATAGTTTTATGTAGGTATTATTCATGGCACCGACTTCAATATTATATTGAATAAAGTCTGAATAATCAAAATACATATTACTTTGTGCTAAGTAAATTTTATTTTTCAGGAATTGGTTGAAGTCGGTTTTATTTTTTATTGAAAAATTTTTTTTTTCATTATTTTAAGTTACGTACGGGTGAACCGAAAAATATATCTATCTAGGTGAAAGTTCTCATCAATACAAATCAATCAAGCCCAAACACAAGATAGCTGCTGTAAATCGTTGAGGAATTCCCTCGACTGTCTTTCGGTTCCATCATCAGATCGACTCCAGGCATTCATTAAATTGTAGTACATTAAAGCACTGAATTAAAAAGTTAACAAACGCACTAATTGTCCCTACAATTTTCGTTGGTTGCCCTCGATTTATCCGGAATCCCATCATCAGATCCTGACCTGGTGAAATTGGGACCACCTCAGAAGTAAACACTATCCAACAAAAAGCGGATTTGAAATTCCTCTATAATTGACGAAATATCGGTGAACATACATAAAACATTGAGAACTTCCTTTTTTTTAAGTCGGATCTATCAATCTAGGTGCAAAGTTCTCATCAATACAAATCAATCAAGCCCAAACACAAGGTAACTGCTGTTAATTGTTAAGGAATGCCCTCCACTGTCTTTCGACTCTACCATCAGATCGACTCCAGACCTTCATTAAAATGTAGAACATCAAAGCACTTAATTAAAAAGTTAACAAGCGCACTAGTTGTCCCTACAATTTTCGGTGGTTGCCCTCGTTTTCTCCTGGATCCCATCATCAGATCCTGACCTGGTGAAAATGGGACTACCTCAGAAGTAAACCCTATTCAACAAAAAAAGAAATTTTGAAATCCGTCTATAATTGACGGAAATATCGCTTGACATACATAAAAAAAAATACATACAGACGAATTGAGAACCTCCTCCTTTTCTTGAAGTCGGTTAAAAATGGGATTACACTTAATTTGAGCAAGTGCGAATTTGTCAGAGAAGAGTTAGACTTCCTTGGTTATCATATAACGAGCCAGGGAATGAAACCGACACAAGAAAAAGCACAGGCTATCATTGATTACCCAAAGCCGAAGACAGTCAAGGAACTCCGTCGTTTTCTGGGCATGATGAATTTTTACAGACATTTAATAGTTGTCGCAGACGCATTGTCCAGAGTGGTGGAAACTATTTCACTACCTACGCTTATTGATTTTTCGGAGTTACGAAAATCACAAGAAAACGACATCGAACTTCAACAATTAATGCGAAACAAGTCGTTAGATATAGCGCTCGTTCGAACGAAAGATGTAAACAATGAAGTATATTGCGATATATCAACGGGAGTTGCACGTCCGTACCTTCCACAACAATTTAGGAAGAAAATTTTTGATAGTTTTCATAACCTCAGTCACCCTGGAAAAAAGGGCACAAGAGAGTTAATTACGAAAAACTATATATGGACGTAAATGAATGTGGATATAAACAAATGGAGTGAATCATGCATACAATGTCAGCGTTCTAAAGTGCATCGACACACTGTCTCGCCAACTGGGAAATATTTGCCTACAAAGCGTTTTTCACACGTGCATATAGACATCGTCGGTAAATTGCCTACATCGCAAAATAAACAGTACTTGATTACTATGATAGATCGGAGATTGATTACTATGAGAGAGGAGAAAAATCGGAGGGTAGTTGTGGTGTAAACACATAAAATAATAAGCTCCCAGTTAAAATTAGAATAAAATTGTATAAGTGCAAGTTCTAGAGCTTTTAATGATTATAACTGACTAAAAACAGTACACTACCTGCCAGTGAAGTATTTTCCTTCGTTTCCACAAAACATCTTCAAGGTTTGCAAACATGGTAGATTCAGTGCAAAACTCATTAACAAGTTTGAAGGATTTCTTTAGCAAACGAATGGCAGATTTTGAAGCAGAATTACCAAAGGCGCAGGCAACAACTTCTGTGGGAGGATTGGCATCAGAGTTTTCATCTTTTAAAACCCTCATTACGGACATCATGGCTAATCTTCAGCATCAGATTGATGTGCTCTCGAAAAATGTTGATGCCATGGAGATGAGAGCACGTAGAAAGATGCTGTTGGTGCACGGTGTACCAGAAGAACCGAATGAGGAAACCACTAAGCTCATTGCTAAGGTCATGCAGAAGCACCTTACTACAGATTTATCTGTTACTGACATCCGACGCTGTCACCGTATGGGGCGACCCACTGAAGTACATAAGCCGAGGCCTCTTATAATTAAACTTGCGAGTAGTGAGCTGCGAGACCGGTTGTGGTTTGCCAAAACGAAACTTAAAAACACAGGTGTAACAGTCACTGAATTTTTAACAAAAGAACGCCACCAGACCTTTATGGCCGCACGACAGAAGTTCGGGATCACTCGTTGTTGGACCAGGGAGGGCCACATTCACATCATTTCACATAATGGACAGCGGCACCGCATCACAACGTATAGTGAGTTGCAGAAGATTATGCCCCAAAGTGAGGAAAGGCCAAGTCCCGGTCCAGTTGCAAAACCAGCAGTGAAGACGAAGCGAGCTGCCGGCACTCAAAGAAAATAAGTACCACCTTAGTTTCATTACATAGTCCGAGTAGCTATCTATATTTTCTATTAGCCTCACTGTTTTTCTTCTGCTATTTTTAACTACCTCTGTCACTAATTCGCTTTCACTTTGTATCTTGTTTATCTAATATATAAGTATGTAATTACGCACCCTTTGATAGGTGAATAAGGTTATTCCAACTACCTATCATAACCCAATCAATACATATAATGAATGCTAAATAATTCTCTTGCAAAACAATTTCAAAATCACTTTCAATTTCAAAATATAACTTCACTTTCATCAAAATCAAAACAATCCAATTTCGCTTTTTATGACAATGACATGATCACATGACACTGACAGACAGTTGACTTGACATTTTTTTAATTATTTATGCTCTTAGGGTGGGCACACACTTACGTGAAATGCATTTACTGTTTATTAATGCACGTGACGATAAAATTACCATACCAAACAATCCTACTACTTTATGCTGATCGTGTGTTCGCTTTAATATTATTGTTCTCAGTATTGATTACTTAAACTGGTAGATTTTAATACTTACTTTGCTAATTTCTGTCTGTAAATAGTATCATAATTTTCTCTCTTATACATGTACCTACCCTTGTAAAACCTCTACTATTCTGTTTTTTTTCAAAAGTTGAAGTAGATTACTCGGACTGAAACTTGAATTGGTCTGTAAATGCTTTTTATTAGTAGACGTTGGCAATTGTGAGCTTTTTCGGCTTTTGTAGATAAGTGTTCGGCTTTGGTGGATAACATTCTGCGCTTTATTTTTACCAGTACTGCTGGCAGGTGGTAAAGGTTGCTTTAAGTGTAGATTTCAATTGGTAGTAGTAGTTTTAAGTATTTGCCTAACTATAATACTTGAATTTTATAATTCCTGATTAATTTAATTTAGGTACCTATATTTTGTTGATATTAATTTATTATAGTAGTCGATATTTTTGTATATATTTTATATTATATTTATTATATGCGTATTTAGATGATATGAGCGATATTGATGATGATAATAGTGAATCTGAAAGCTTTTACTCGGCAACGAGCATCACCCAAAATAGCTTCAGCAGTGTTGCGTCTCTTGCTGAGTTACTCGATCTACAGTTTACTGATGTACCGAAGAATTTTAATGCGGTCCACATCAATGCCCAAAGCATCCCGGCTCACTTCCCGGATATGCTGACAACCTTTGACTGTAAGAATATCCATGCCGTATTGGTCTCAGAGACGTGGTTTAAATCAACCCACTCTTCCACTCTTTACTCCCTCCCTGGGTTTCAGCTTATCAGAAACGATCGCTGGGAATGTGGTGACAGACGAGGGGGTGGTGTAGCTATATATTTGCGATCATACATTCCTTTTAAAATTTTAAGTATGTCAGCGCAACCACCGCCACCTGACGCCGGTGAGCATTTGTTTCTGGAAGTTGAACTCAATCACACTAAGGTCCTTTTCGGCATCTACTACTGTAACTTATCAAGTGTAAAGTTTTTTCCTTCTTTCGAAACCTTGATGGTTGATCTAATGCCTTCTTACAGTCATGTTATCATTATGGGTGACTTTAATGCGTGCTTAGTTAAAAATGACTCTCGTACCTTTGCCTTTCAGACCCTTGCCAACTCCTGTAACCTATCCTTTCTTCCTTCAAGTACAACGCATCACGTCCCAAATCGTAAACCAAGTTTAATTGACGTAATACTAGTATCCTCCAATGAGCACGTCGTGAAGCATGGACAATATCCAGCTGACGCATTCTCTTTACACGATCTCATATTCCTTTCCTATAAAATCCGTATCCCTAAAGCTAAGCACAGAATCCTTATGCAGCGCAATTTTGGTGGTATGAATTTAGAACGCCTCTGCCAGGATGCCGCCAATATAGACTGGGGTCCACTCACTACCTCGGGGTCCACAGATGAGCAGGTGCATATATTTAACACCAATATAATCACCCTTTACGACAAACATGCGCCTATTCGACCGGTTAAAATAAAACATCCTCCATCCCCATGGCTCACCGCGGACATTAAAAATCTGTTGCGCAAAAAAGCTGCAGCGAGATTTAAATATAAAATCAGACCCAGTGAGGATAATTATGCTAGATATATTTCAATCAGAAATCACTGCAATAAGGTGTGTAGGAATGCACAACGCCAGCACATCCATAGTAATATCCAAAATGGAGACCCAGGTAAAGTATGGAAGTTCCTTAATACATTGGGGGTTGGAAGGAAACGACAAAGTACAATTCCACAAGATCTTAACATTGATTTACTTAATCAACATTTCGCAGCCTCGTCCAACTTTGATAGGACGACCAAGGCACAGACCATCGATTATCTTTCATCTCTTCCAAAACCCAACTATCCACCATTTTTCTTTGATCTCTTCACTGCTTGTGATGTTAGGAGGGCCATTACATCAATCACGTCGAATGCAACCGGTGTGGACTCTGTCAGCCGCCATATGATCCTCCCCATCCTTAATGAACTCCTCCCCATATTATGTTACATTTTTAATTTCTCTATCTCTAGTGGTGTATTTCCAAGTGCATGGAAAAGTAGTCAAATTATTCCTATACCCAAAAAACCCAAACCGATAACTTTCTCTGACTACCGCCCTATATCCATACTCCCATTCCTGTCCAAAATTCTTGAGCGTCTCGTACACACGCAATTTAGTAGATTTCTTCGCCAAAATAATGTCCTGAACCCTTTCCAATCCGGCTTTCGTCCTGGCCATAGCACTGCCACGGCTCTGATAAATATTACTGATGACATCAGATATGGCATGGAGGTCGGAAAGTTAACAATACTTGCATTGCTAGATTTTAGCAATGCGTTCAACACTGTTGATTTTGATGTATTGGTCAATGTTTTGCGCTCTCTTAACATATCTCCAACAGTGGTTGATTGGCTTCAAAGTTACTTGTGCGGTCGCCAGCAACGAGTATGTATAGAAAATAAAATATCGAATTGGTGTAATACTATCGCTGGTGTACCCCAAGGCGGCGTTCTCTCTCCTTTACTCTTCTCAATTTTCATAAACTCCATTTCAAATCAAATTTCTTCTTCCTACCACCTATATGCAGATGACCTACAAATTTACTATCAGGCACCTCTTCAACAAATATCCGAAGCAATCCAGACGTTAAACAGGGACCTAAGTCATATAAGTAGCTGGAGTCGCGCCTATGGTCTTAAGGTGAATCCGACGAAAACGCAGGTGACAATCGTGGGCAGCTCCAGAACCACATCCAAAATAGAGTGGACTAGTATCCCCCCAGTAGTTTTTGAAAACGCTATTATTCCCATTTGTACGAAGGTTAAGAATCTGGGTGTGTATATGGATTCCTCATTATCATGGGACACACAGATTCAGGAGGTGAGTCGAAAGATGTTCGCATCTGTGGGATCGTTAAGAAGGTTACAAAACCTTCTACCCATGCCTACCAAAATTGCGCTTGCGAACACGTTACTGTTATCCATATTAGATTATGCAGATGTCAGCTATCCTGATCTCGCCGAAAACCAGCTAGACAAGCTTGAACGTCTCCAAAATGTCTGCATAAGGTTCATTTTTGGCTTACGCAAATATGACCATGTTTCACAGTTTAGAACCCAGCTTGAATGGTTACCAATACGACTTCGTCGGGATGCTCATATTCTTTCACAATTATACAGTATACTGTTTAACCCCTCTACCCCTTCCTATCTTAAGGAACGATTCCAGTTCCTACACGACACGCATGCGAAATGTCTGAGGTCATCACTTAACTTGAGACTAAAGATGCCATCTCACTCGTCTACCTTTTACGACAAGTCTTTCACTGTTACTGCCATACGACTTTGGAATAAACTTCCTGTTGAGATTAGACGAGCGCAGACTATATCTAGATTTAAGATAATGGTTAAGGAACACTATTTATCAATGTAGAATATGCATATTTGTATGTAGGTATATGTATTGTTTATGTATGTATATAGTGTGTATGTAAGTGTATTGTGTATATATTTATAATAATTATATAATTTATATCTAACTATTTATTTATATATGCTGTAGGTTTATGACTAGGGATTATAAGTAGATAGAATTGTTTATTTTTAGAAATAAGTACACCGAACAACTACCACTCATCACCTTAAACCAACTTTCTCCATCCAAAGGTTGCCTGGTAGAAATCGCTTTTAGTGATAAGGCCGCCCATTGTACCTACTCTTGTAAGGAATCTATGTGTTCTGTTTATATTTACATGGTGTACAATAAAGTGTATAATAAATAAATAATAAATAAATAATAAATAAAAAGAAAATATCAGCCGCGTAACGTCCATTCCAAAACGAGAAAGTACGGTAAGAAACGTTTTTGTTCACCCAAGATTAAAGGACTGTACACATGTGTTTTTAAGATGTGATAGATTACGTCCAAGTCTCACACCTCCGTATGAAGGCCCATACCTAGTAACCAGACGGGGTGATAAGGTATTTACGATCAAACGTGATGATAAAGAAATTACCATTTCAATCGATCGTCTCAAGCCAGCATATCTTATCAACAATTCAGAGGAACTAAAAATTTGTGAAGACTAAGCAAACAGTTGGGAACGTGACCAAGGGACAAATCAAGAAAAGAAGAGCATGATAACGCGTTCCGGCCGAATATCACGCCCGACAGTTCGATTTAATATAAATAAGTAACTATAGATAATAACATATTTAACTGTTAAGTGTTATATTGTTTTACAGATTGTTATTAGATATTTACAGATTTTTTTGTGTAAATGATAGTTTTTAAAAAGGGGGGAGTTCTATGGCTGTATTCGGACGTGATTGATAAGAGGAAATATTTATGTAAAACATTCAATCACGTCCTTCGCCATTAGCACTTAGATAAATTGATAAATTATAGTATTTTTATATATTATATATTTATTATATTATATATATATATATATATATATATATATATATATATATATATATATATATATATATATATATATATATATATATATATTATATATATTAGTATTTTATATATTTATATATATATATATTATAGTAATTATAGTTAGCAGAAATTTATCTGATGTCGCGATCTTAGGATGCGTGACACCAGAGATAACATCCCCTCTTTGCATTCCTAATATTGTAGTATATAAACCGCGGTTTTGATAGAATTAGTTAGTCGGTAAGCAAGATACAATAAAAGACTACACAAGTATAATTTCGTCTCTCCCTACGACACGCTATACTTTATATTATGATGTAATATATCACTGCTAGCAATGTAACTATTGTGGTTTTCACGTGGACACACGTTTATGACATGACGGCTATAATAGAGTATAATAATAGATATACGAACGCAATTATAATAATATGCAGGTCGTCCGTACATTTGAAACTTAGATTTGTTGATATTTTAGCTTCACTTTAGCTGCCAGACGTACAGCGGAGTCTCAGTAATGTCTCCTTTGGCACGGAACCCTAAAAAGGCACTTTTTTATATTTAGCTCGTCAAAATGATGCCACCGCCTAATGGAAAGCAACGCCATCTAGCGATTGGGGGCCACTGTCCCAGTCTGTAAGACTGTAGACAGTAGTCCTCAAGTTGGCGGCCCTATGATGTGCCTCTTCACGCTCCGCTTGAAGAACCCAGGATTGTAAGAGGAGGGAAACACGTGCGCTGGCAGGTCGTTCCAGGTTTTTGTGTTGATCATCCATCTTCAGTTCTAGCGAAAATTCTCTCCTCTGTGTGAGAGTGGCACCTCTGTCCAGTACGTGTTGTTCAGGATCGGAATTTGGATTCGCTGAGCCAACGGCTCCAGACTTTCCGTCACCTCCTGGCAGTTGATAATGCGAAAAGCACGCAGCTGCAAAGAGTCCAGCGCGTTAAGCAAGTACCTCGCGGTGTCGTTTCAAATGTGAGAGCACTATTCGAGGCAAGGACTTATTGAAACTTGCTTCTACTGTTCCAAAACATTTTTTTTTGCCTGACGGCGTTCTCAAAGGATATTTAACATTGAGCAACCAAAGGGGGGAACGCCACAATTGCGGCCGTCAGACCGGTCATGGACGAGTGACTGGAGAGGAGTGGCGGCCGTGGGTCTGTTGGGAGCCCTGGGACATCCTCCCGAGGGCTTACCCGGGACTCCCAACCATAGGTGTACCTGAGGTTTTTTAGTCGGTGGGAGTCCGGCATAGCATCCATGAGGATTTTCCTTCACTTTAAAAAAAATGGATATTTAACATGACTCCTTTTTTTATCGATACAATATCTTTCACTTCAAAAAGTCTACATTTACATCGTGGTTGATAAATATTAACTTACCTTACATTTTTTTATGCATGATACCTTTCATAGTAGAAAATATCATTTTATTTCTTTCTTGGAGTGGTAATCAAAACTACTAAAGATGTACCTCTATACAGCCTTTTGATCATATTTCTTTTGTATTATATTACAATCATTTGTAATCTGTTAGATAGTCTACAATACAAAGGGAACAATAAATATATAAATAGTCCGTGTGTACATTATTGAGTTGGCATTGATATTATAACAATAACATACAGTGGAGTTTGGGAGGCTCCTTGAGAAAGGAGGACTCTGGACGTCTATTTAAACTTATAAAACTGTGGAGGGTCGCGAGTCTGTACATGGAAGATATTTTTAAAAAAATTATTTGGGGGGCATTCTCTAATCGATACTGAAGCCGAAAATGTAATTTAAACTTTTTATGTGTGTCTGTCTCTCTGTCTGTCTGTATCCCGAATAAGTATCACGCCGAAACTACTGAATCGATTTGAATGAAATTTGGTATAATCAGAGCTTATAATCCGAGGAAAGTTCTAGGATACTTTTGATCCCAATATTTTGCGCGGTTCCTTTGGGAGAGGGGATTAAAGAGAAAATGTATTTTTTTTTGTTGTAAGTTTCCAATGCGTGGTCCAATTCCAAAATATTTTTCAGTGTCATCATTAGAGTACTTTAAGGATTGTTTCACGCAAGTTTCAATATTGAGGGTTTTGTAGTTCAGGAATTAGAGACATCTCAACTTTCGTTAAACCTAGAATTCAGGGGTTCCGTTGAATGTGAGGGTAAATCTTAACGGGCGTGTTGGCTTAATCATAAAAGAGCTTAATGATTAAGGCTATTGTAAAACAATTCAGTCTTAATCTTTAAGCTCTTTTATGATTAAGCAAACATGGCCGTTTCACACGCTGCTTGATGAGTCTGATAAAGAAGCATTAGCTCCATTAGCAAACCTTATGTGCCGTAAACGAAGTTGCGAGGGTCAGCTAGTTATTTTCTAAATCAATTGAATAATTCATGTTTAACGAATAAAAATGGTGGATTCAAAGTCATAAAAACCATTCGACAACCAGCAGTAGTGAAGGAATGTGTGGGTAAAGTGGTAAAATGTGTTTTTTATTTCACGAACTTCAGAGATGCTATACAGAAAAGCTTCGTGGCAATTATCTACTGGTATTGTAGTAATTTCCTTTGTTTGCGAACGAGATCTTTTGCACAATATTTTATATCATTATTTTGAAAAAGACGTTTTTTCTAATTTTTTTAATGTTGCTACTTGTACTTTACTAAGACCTTTACAAAAAAAAATTAACGACTATCTCATCTGTCACCACGCAGTCTAATAACCTGAAATTTTAAGATGTTTCTTTGGGACTTGAAACTGACGTATCGCAATTTTTTACTGATTTTATTTGTATCGATTTTACTACTGAGATTGGCAGGTTCCTTGATAAACGGAGGGCCATTCATTAAGAGAAGAAGAAAAAGGTGTTTCAAAATTCCATCCCGAAAGGGGAGAAATTGGACAAACCAATTTCCTGTGAGCAGGACCGCAGACATCCTCTAGTCTATACTAATATTATAAAGATTAAAGATTTGATTGTTTTTTTGTTTGTTTGTATCGAATATGCTCCCGAACTAATGAACCGATTTGAAAAATTCTCTCACTGTTGGGAAGCTACACTCTTTGCGGTCAACATAGACAATATTTTATTCCCGTATTCTCACGGAAACGGGAACTACGCGGGTGATATCGTGTGGCGCCCGCTAGTATTCTATAATTCTAAAGCAAAATTTATTTAATACCAGCTTTACAAACAATACGAGCGAACGTCACTTTCGTCAACTTAGACTGTCTTAAACTTTAATGCGGGAAGCCGAACTTTGGGCATTACACTTTTATGTTTTAGTACTGCACTACGTGAAGATGACGCTAGCTCGGAAGGCAGGCAATTTTAAACCTGCCAGAGTAAGTTTTGAACAGTATTTCAAATTGTATGCAATGTCGGATAAGTGTTTCGAGAGTGTTTACATTTAATATCATGGAAATGGGGCAAGTAAGAAAATGAAATTTCGTATAACCGAGAAGTCACAACATCTGTACCTTATTTGATAGTGGTATTTACACTTCATCTTTGTTTCTCTTTTAAACCCTAACCTCAGAAGAAATATAGCTGAAATGTGGTACAACGAAAAGATTATGGATTAACAAGTAGACTTCTTTTTTTTTCTAATTATTCCCAGTAGGTATAAGTTCATTTGGAATTAGCGAACGAAGTTAAGAGCCGATTGCACCGTCTAGATCTAATATATTTTTGCCCCTCTCTATAAAATAGAGTGCAGAGGGGCTTTTTTTTATACCACTAAGGTGGCAGACAAGCATACGGCCCACCAGAAGGACCGGTGGTCACCGCAGCCTATGAACGTTTGCAACACCAGAGGTGCCACACTCGCGCTTATGTCCAGATTTTGTCTGTAGTCTAGTGTGACTCTGTTACATTAAACTCCTTCAAAACCTTAGTTTTGAAGTTATGAGTTTGTACAAAGTGACTTACAATATCGAAATTTTGCAGACAGTAATGGCTGGTCATTTTAAGAGAGTATATTAATTTCAAAAAAAATATTCTAAAGACGTGTTAGAGAGGGGCAGTCTGGTGAGACCGATCTCACGGCTTCTTGTTTAAACTGTCTTGCCTTTGTACCACCTTTTAACGTTTTAGGAAGCTTATTAATGTTAGTTATTTATGTACCTACCTACTTTTTTAGTATCTTTATACCTAGGCTTAATTAAAACCAAATTGGTTCAGGAGTTACAGCGCAGTTGAAAAAAAAATAACTTTCGAAACCAAGCATTTCTAGAAGAACCTAATAATAATAAAACTTTTGTACTAAATCACTTACAACATCTAAAATTTTCATTCCTGCAGCAACACAATATATCGTGCAGTCAACCTCAGGTCTGCGTCGAGGCGAGCAGGGAGCAGGTAATAAAGATTCCAGGTTTACGGTGAAACCATTCGTGGATACTAAGTCGTTTTATGTGCCGTAAGCCAGCTAATACTTTCAAGCCGCCGGGTATAGTTGGTAGGACTAAAAGCAATCTGTTTAAATGAGATTTTGAACATTAATGTCACAGGGATTTAGGCATGTATTGCCGACATTTAATAAAATTCAGGTACCTGGTACAGAAGTACCTATTTATGTGTGTGTTAAATTATTCAGCCGCAATAAACGTAGCAAATTTTCTTAATTTAAAAAGTTTTTTTTTATACACGTACATTTTATTTTGGTCGTTTTCATGTTCTGTGAACAATCACTGTGTGAAATTTTACGCTATGGTCAATACTGAGACCATTTAAGGCTTTTTTCCATCAACGTTACTTTGGTATCAGATGTCTGTAAATGTTTGTCAATAAACATGCTTCATAGATTGGCCTTATTAGGTTGAAAATTTCAAAAGCAACTACCTTCCACGCGTCCATTCTACCACGCCAATTGGATTAATGTTACTGAATGCCATCAGCAACATGTTCCACCGCATGAAAACAGTCAGAAAATTGGCACAAAGCGTTCACCAATCCCCTCGCGACCCGTGGTACAACTGCAGTCACAACAAATATTAAGCACAATAATCATTTACAAAAAAATTTTTAACAAAAAAGAAACCGACTTCAAACTAAACTAAAAACTGAAAAATAAAATTTACTTAGCACAAAGTTAGTATATTCTGATTTATCAGATATCATGAAATATGATACAGAAATCGGTGCCCAGTAAAACTATGTAGGCTTAGGTAGGCATAAATAATCTCTCCCATAGTCATATTGGCACCGACTTCAGTATTATATTTAATGATATCTGATAAATCAGAATATACTAACTTTGTGCTAAGTAAATTTTATTTTTCAGTTTTTAGTTTAGTTTGAAGTCGGTTTCTTTTTTGTTAAAAATTTTTTTTTCACTATTTTTAGTGACGTGTAGACTGAAAATCTATCTATCTAGGTGCAAAGTTCTTGACTGTACAAATTAATCAAGCCCAAACACAAGGTAACTGCTGTATATAGTTAGGGAAATCTCTGTAATGTCTTTCGTCTCCATCATCAGATCGACTCCAGACCTTCATTAAGTTGTACTACTTTAAAGCTCTTAATAAAAATATTTACAAATGCCCAAGATGTCCCTACCATTTTTAAAAGTTCCCTTTGATTTCTCCAGGATGCCATCATCAGATCCTGACTTCCTTAAAATGGGACCACTTTGGGAGCATTTATTTTCGAACAAAAAAAAAATTTTTCAAATCGGTTCATAAACGACGGAGTAATGCGCGAACAAACATAAAAAAAAATAAAAAAAAACATATACGGTCGAATTGAGTAACCTCCTCCTTTTTTGAAGTCGGTTAAAAAGACTGAGCTATGAGAACTATAAGTTCCTCGCTATTTTAGCCGATTTTGTAAAGGAGAAGGTTTCTCAATAGTCAATTCGACCGCTTTTTTAGGGTTTCGTAGCCAAATGGCAAAAACGGAACCCTTATAGATTCGTCATGTCTGTCTGTCTGTCTGTCTGTCTGTCTGTCTGTCTGTCTGTCCGTCCGTGTGTCACAGCCACTTTTCTCCGAAACTATACGGCCTATGCTATTGAAACTTGGTAACTAGATGTATTCTGTGAACCGCATTAAGATTTTTATATAACACTAGAAAAAAAGCAGCAAATTTTGGGGGTCCCCATACTCAGAACTGAAACTCAACATTTTTTTTTCATCTAACCCATACGTGTGGGGTATCTATAGATAGGTCTTCCAAAATGCTGTTGAGGTTTCTAACATCATTTTTTTCTAAAGTGAATAGTTTGCGCAAGAGGGATTTCCAAAGTCGAAAAATGAGTGTCCCCCCCCCTCTAACTTCTAAACTAAGAGAGTGATAAATCTAAAAACAATATATGATGTACATTGCCATAAAAACTACCAACGAAAATTAGTTTGAACGAGATAGAGCTGGTAGTTTTTTTTTAATACGTCATAAACCGCAATTTTCGGTTAGAAAAATCACTACCACTGCGAACGTGTTAAAACATCAATCATGTTACTTGCTGCTACGAAACCCTTCATGGGCGAGTCCAACTCGCACTTGGCCGGTTTTTTTCTTCTTCTTTTTTATGTTTGTTCGCGGAAACTTCGGCGTTCATAAATTACGAAGATTTCGTACATACAAGTACGATCTGCTAATACCTACTTCTATTTCAAATCGAATTCTAATTTGGGAACAATTTTACAAAACATCTACCAAATTATTGACAAGCCCTTCAGCTAAGTACCTTTGATGTAGAACCTCTCTGCGAGCGACATCAATGACAGTTTATTAAATTTAATTTCAAAGTTGTCTTAGTACCGCTTACCGTGAATTTCATCTCTGTCTTATTTAGATGTACAGGTAGATTATAGTATACATTACTTTGTCATGTATTTCTTTACTAGCTGCTCCCCGCGGCTTCGACCGCGTATAAGTCGTTATCGCGTAAAATCATAACCCTTCCTTTTGCGCAGTCGGTTAAAAAGTAGCCTATGTCCTTCCCAGGGCCTCGAACTATCTCTATACCAAATTTAATCTCAATCGCTCCAGCCGTTTAGGCGTGAAAGCGTAACAGACAGACAGACAGACAGACAGACAGACAGATAGACAGACAGACAGAGTTACTTTCACATTTATAATATTAGTAGGGATAGTTTTTAAATGTTGCTTATAAGTTGAGAGAAAATTATAAGATATTCTTAATCTTTATTCATGTTTATCTACCCTTACACCTAGAAGTTTATTTCTGCCTTTAAAATGTTGGTACACAATAATTTCAAAAATATAATGTATCTTACAAGTATGTAAGTAAATCAGATTGTTTAATAAGCTCGTTAAAGTGGCAGATGACAGGTCACGTCTGCTGAAGAACCGACAGCCGAAGGAGCAATCGGGTTCCACAGTGGAGACCGCGACTCGACAAATACAGGGTAGGACGCCCACCCGCCAGATCGACCTACGGCCTGGAAAATGTCGCAGGCTGAGACTGGATACGAAAGAGGCAGGGCCCCGTGTTTCGAATTCGGAGAGGCCTACTTCCAGCAGTGTACTGCCATGGACTGATTTGATTGATGATGTTTAATGCAACTGCCAAGTCAATCTATTTAGGTATTTAAGATATAAAATACTAGCTGATGCGCGCGTCTTTGTCCGTGTGAAATTTGGTTCCGTTCCCGCGTCCCCGTTATAAAAATTAGCCTATGTTTTATTCCAGACCATACTCTATCCCTGTACCAAATATAAGCCAGATCCATTCAGCCGTTGAGCGTGATTGAGTAACAAACATTTAAACATCTAAACATCTTCACAAACTTTCACATTTATAATATTAGTAGGATAGAAGGATATTAGTAGGATTTTCAACATTGATTATGGACACAATAATAACGCTAATTACGTAAAACTTAGGGTAGAAGATCCCTAATATAGGGGCTGCAAAAAAATAACCGACTTGGTAATACATGAATCTCACTACTTATTATTTACTTCATCTTTAAGATAGAGATGGTAAAATGTAACATCAAATTGCTCTTAAAATTAACAAAATAACCAATTAAAACTTATTCCAGTTTTATCGAAGCTAGTTTCAGGTCAATAAATAACATTCAATGAAGATCAAAATGCTTCGTAAATAAATAATTTTTAATACAGTTGCTCAAAAAGTGGCGTATTACAGGGACGTTTAGCGTTCGGGATGTGGGCTATTACACACTCGTGCTTTTTCTTTACCTTTCCCGACTAGTGCGCGTTTCCTTTCCCAACTGTCAAAATAATGTCTGTGATTCATGCAAATATTTCAAAAAAAGATACTAACTGGTTTCAATATCAAATTAAAAGTAATTTATATTAAAATTTAAACAAAAATAATATAAGTATCGGACATATTAAATTTATGAATATAAAAAAATTTGGCTGTATGAAGTGCACTGCCATAGTCTCTGCTTAGGTAGGTATATATTCTTTTACGGTTGCCGCCATTTTGGACAATTCAGGTTTATTGTGTTTTTATTATTTTATTAAATTGCTTAATTTTTTCGCAACTGTATTAAAAATAGTTGTTCAATACAACGTGTGGGATTGTTATTTCAACTCGTTCCGACTGTCCACCCTGGCCTTCGGCTCGGGTCAACATCTGTCGAAACTCGTCGTAATAACAGAAATCCCACACTTGTATCGAAAACTACTATTCTGAGGAGAACTTCTAACTAACTAAAGTTGTTACATTTACCTTCAAATTGTATTCTGAACTTCTTACAAAAACTTAAACATCTTTTTACAATGTAAATTTCAAATAACATCTAAAAGTTGATATTATGAAGCCACAATATATAAATAATTGTTGTATTTTCAAAGTTTATAACTTTTAACTGTATTATTTTCGTCAAAAGTTTCTTTAATAATGTAACGTCGGAAAAATCTATAGTTTATTTATGTTAAGTATTCGGTGACTCATCGTTATTTTTGAAAACTACATTCTTTACGGCCTCCATGACCAGCGTACGGTGAGGGGGTTGCACACCGTCCTTACAGAAGCAGGCAATAGACGACAGCGTGCTGTGAAGGATTCACGCACGCCCCCCCTAAGAAGCGGGATGACACCCGAAAAGCCCCCCAAAGACGCGGGATAGCACTTGAACCCCCCCCTAGGCGAGGCTGCAGTGGTAACCGTAGTTCTGTTTGGAGTCCTGGGACATCTTTCTGAGGGCTTGCCCGGGGCCCCCAACCGTAGGCTATTAGGCAGTCCAGAATAGCATTCAAGAAGTATATTCCCTCACGTTAAAAAAAAATTAATAAAAAATACAACCGACTTCCAAGAAATCCTGAAAAATAAAATTTACTTAGCACAAAGTAATATGTATTTTGATCTATCAGATTTTTTATTCAATATCATATTGAAGTCGGCGCCAAGTAAATTCATAGGTTTAGGGAGGTATTATTCATGGCACCAACTTCAATATTATATTGAATAAAATCTGATAAATCAACTACATATTACTTTGTGCTAAGTAAATTTTATTTTTCAGGATTTCTTGGAAATCAGTTGTATTTTTGACTGAAAATTTTTTTTTCATTATTTTAAGTGACGGGTGAACCGAAAAATATATCTATCTAGGTGAAAGTTCTCATCAATACAAATTAATCAAGCCCCAACACAAGGTAGCTGCTGTAAATCGTTAAGGAATTCCCTCGAATCTCTTTTGGTTCCATCATCAGATCGACTCCAGACCTTTATTAATGGTAGTACATTAAAGCACTGAATTAAAAAGTTACCAAACGCACTAGTTGTGCCTATAATTTTCGGTGGTTGCCCTCGATTTCTCCAGGATCCCATCATCAGATCCTAACCTGGTTATAATGGAACCACCTCAGAAGTAAACCCTATTCAACAAAAAAAATTGAAATCCGTCTATAATTGACGGTGAACATACATAAAACATTGAGACCTTTCTTTTTTTTTTAAAGTTGGATCTATCAATCTAGGTGTAAAGTTCTCATCAATACAAATTCAATCAAGCCCAAACACAAGATAACTGCTGTAAATTGTTTAGGAATGCCCTCGACTGTCTTTCGACTCTATCATCAGATCGACGCCATACCTTCATTAAAGTGTAGAACATTAAAGCACTTAATTAAAAAGTTAACAAGCACACTAGTTGTCCCTACAATTTTCGGTGGTTGCCCTCGTTTTCTCCTAGATCCCTTCATCAGATCCTGACCTGGTGAAAATGGGACCACCTCAGAAGTAACCCCTATTCAACAAAAAGAAAATTTGAAATCCCTCTATAATTGACGGAATTATCGCTTGACATATACATAAAAAAATACATACAGACGAATTGAGAACCTCCTCCTTTTTTTGAAGTCGGTTAAAAATAAAGAAAAACTACATTCTTTATGCGAATTCTTCAGAAATTAGAGGCTCCTTCGTTAATGTGAATGTATGATGGCATCAAAACTGGTTAAATATTAGCGTCTACTTAGGTTTAAGCAATCATAGGCCCAATAGATGCAGTTGAGAAGAGACTTTCATTCAATAATAGTTGATTTATTTCCAATGCTGTCCACCTGTTATATTATAATAGTAGCCTTCCATTATTACATGCATAAATACATATAGTCACGCCTTTTTCCCCGAAGGGTTAGGCAGAGGCATAGTATACGCCCACATTTCACCTTATAGTTTTATGTCCCACGTAATAGGTGGTTAGTCCATTGCCGTGTTGAAATGGACAAGCTGCCCGTTCCATAACGGACTTCAACTTGGCTTAACGACTGTCATTTTACTGGCAACGAGGATCAACGGCTTAACGTGCCCTTCAAAGCACGGAAACGCTCAAATAATGTCACAAAGTGGTCACATGGATAGTCACCTATTCAAGGACCGGCCAATATAAATGTTGCTTACTGCAGTGATCGTTTACAGAACACTGAGTCCGTGGGGCCACGAGCGCTTATTGAATGGCCCTCCATTATTATAATAATCTTAATCGTATTTTTCAAACAGTTTCATAAATTTCAATAAAAAAGTGCCTATAGTAAAACCTCCAATATATGAATAACACTCAGACCAGCAAACAGAAACCGGCTTTAATACTCAAAACCACGTATTAAATGCAAATATTGGCTTAATACCGCAGCTCAGTATTATTGTTATTATCATAATGAATTACGCGTTCTATTCAACACATTCAACATGGTTCTCTATATTCACGATTAGGTGAACAACTTTATTGGCACGCATTTTGAAAATGTGTGTAATAGGTATTTTTGCAATATGGCTGAAAATTTCGTAACAGAAATGTGGGTACAGCTTGGTAATAACTTCAAGAAACGGAACCAGTATTTTGCAAGTTGGCTACGTTGTTAAAATGTTGTCGAGAATGTCACTTACGTCAGAGTTGATAATAAATAAAGTACTACACGTCCTAAGATCCTAGCGTTCAAATAATCTGACAAACAAACTTCAGCTTTAAAAGTTAGTAAATAATTATAAAGCTGAAGGGTTTGTTCTATTTAACGCTTAGGTCTCAAAAACTAATAGATAACAAACAATTACAGTTAATAACACTACGATATAAGTTTTGTTTTTTGTATTACTAACCTATATGGATTTACATTATGGTTCGAAATAAACAAATTCTTAATTATTTATTTATTTACTTATTTATATATTTTCATAATAATGTCACATAAGACAAGCATAAGGTTCACCTGATCGAAATTCGACCCTACTGCCGTATTGAAATGGCAGTAACAGTGACAGCATGACAGTGACAGCATGACAGTAAAATCACAGACAGTGTATACTCAAGGATGAAAATTTTCCCCTTGAAAAGGATGAAAAAGTCCCTTAAAAAGGTCTTCATGTTTGCTTAGCCATACCGTTAAAAAAACAATTTTATTCCATTAATGTATTTCCTCGTATCCAGTTAACAAAACTTCTTTTTTGGTATTTAGCTTGATTTCCAAAAAATAGCCCAACGTATTACTGAAAGAGTTATTAATTTTTGATAATGACTTGCTTTTTTTTCCACACACCTATTCAAGTCTCGTTTCACATGTAAACACAGATCTCTTCCGATACGATCTGTATTTCCTCATTCAAGACACCTTACAATGTAGCTTACTTTCTACCCATATTGTATCACAAATGGAATTTACAATGCAGGATATCGTATGTACGCCTCATTCGCAGCAATCACTCAACGTTTACAACATTCAATATAGGTTTCTTGACGACACATTAGACATGTTATTGCTTTATATAGTTTACTAGCTGATGCCCGCAGCTTCGCCCGCGATGGCGCTGTATGTGAAAAATGATTTTCCCGCTTTTCTGTTGAAAATTTTCCTGAATTTTCTCTGCTATAAACCTCACGGAGCCCGAGACCTATCCAACGAATGCAAAACCGTGGAAATCGGTTCGTGCGTTCTGGAGTTATAGCGTCAGGAAGGAAAACCCGACTTATTTTTATATAATAGATATGATATTTTTTTCCTTTCTGCTAGCATTGTGACTGTTATTGTGGTTAATACGGTTTTCAGGAGGATACAATTTTGTGACATAACGGCTATAAGAGCTGTATACGAAATTGTACTTATTATAAAGCAGGTTGTACCTACGTCAATTTTTTTATTAGATTTGTTGATATTTAAGCTTCACTTTGTACATTTTGTATGTCACAGTCACTTCAAGCGATTCAAGACAATGGTTAGCTACCAAATGAAGCTACCAGACGGACAACGACGTCTCAGTAATAGGGTCCCGTTTATACCTTTTGTTACGTAACTCTGAAGTCACTTAATGATTGCTTGTAGTGTTCCAAAACATTTGTTTTGACCCACGGCGCGGCGGCTGTTTCAAAGAATTATAAATTATCGTGGTCTGATACCCATAACACAAGCAGGTTATTCCTAGCTTACTTTGGGATCAGATAGCGTTGTGTGAAATGTCCGTGCATATTTATTGATTATTATTATTATTATGTCTCTTTCTTACTCGGGTATCTTCTTTTTTTTTTAACAAAGATACCCGGTCTTTTGATAGGCTTACATGGGGACATGATGATCCAACATGCAGAGGCCCTTTGAGATTTTTAATGTAATGGGAAATGGGACCCCCCACTGCAGACAATTCACGTCCGCCTTATGTAGAAGAACGGCAATGGACTGCCTACAATGGGAGCTAAACTATTGTAAAATATGCTAACTACGAAATGGGCTATTGATTGGGGGTTAAATGGACTGGGTGATTTGTTCTATGGATAAAGACGGCGTCTGCCATTTCAATATCTCATTATCAAAATATTGGCAGACGGTGACTTGCCAACTCACCAGATGGGCCCCCTATACAATCGCCATAGGCCCGTAAGCCTGTGAGGCGACAGAGGGCAACACCGGTGTGAGTGGCTAGGGGTGTCGAGCGGTGCGGCGCCGGTTTCGCCATCGCGGATCAGACCCGGAGCGGGTTTCCCCGTAGTTATGCCCTTGAAAATGACACTTCCACCCCCGAGCATAAAGCTCTGGCTTCCTCCCTCTGGCCGGCCAATTAAGGCAAGCCAGAGTTGATATTTACTGCACTTCCAGGAGCAAGGTCTCCCGTTAGCCCATTAAATGCTAACTGGTCGAGAAGCGCAACAAAACTCTGAGGAATCGGGACAGATGTGTAGCCACGCACATTCAGCTCGCCACAAGCTGCCCTGCGGATGTGTGCTTTTCTATAACCTTGTGAGATATTTTTTATTTATCTCAAAAAGTGATTGACTCAAAAAGCATTTCTACTATGACCTCATAGGGTTGCGTTAATCCCATGAAAGATAACGACTGTCCACGAGGGGTTTATTATTATTATTATTATTATCCGCTGTGTGACTCATTTTATTATTGATAGCAAGTACAAGATCTTTTACTCCAAAAAGTCTACATATTCATCTTGTATGATAAATATTAACTTTCCTTTCACAGTAGAAAATTTCATTTTATTTCTTTCTTGGAGTGGTAATCAAAACTACTAAAGATGTACTTCTATACAGCCTTTTGATCATATTTCTTTTGTATTTTATTACAATCATTTGCAATCTGTTAGATAGTCTACAATACAAATGGAACAATAAATAAATAAAGAGTCCGTGTGTATATTATTGAGTTGGCAATGATATTATATCAATAACATACAGTGGAGTTTGGGAGGCTCCTTGAGAAAGACGGACTCTGGACGTCTATTATTTTCTAAATCTATTGAATAATTCATGTTTAACGAATAAAAATGGTGGATTCAAAGTCATAAAAACCATTCGACAACCAGCAGTAGTGAAGGAAAACACTTCACAGATGCTATGCAGAAAAGCTTCGTGGGTGAAACCGTGTGACGTCTGCTAGTCCTACTTCCTACTAATATTATAAATATGAAAGTTTGTGAAGATGTTTGGATGTTTGGATGTTTGTTACTCAATCACGCTGTAATGGCTGAACGGATTAGGCTGAAAATTGGTACCTAGGTAGATTTTAATCTGGAATAACACATAGGCTATTTGTCATCCCGGGAATAAGTTCCCATGGGAAGCGGGAACGGGAACAAAATTTCACGCGGGCGAACCCGCTCGCATCAGCTAGTATTCTATACTGCCGTGTTAATTAAAAAGGGCACAACTAACATTTTTTGCCAAATTGAGTTATATACATATTCGGAATCAGGAAAAAAAGGCCTATCTGCCTAATTTTTTGTATATTTTTAGCAACAAAATAAACAGAGATAGCAAAAGTCTAAAGGGCACAAATGCAGCATTTTTTAATTTTTTGTAAAGAAAAAGGTCACATTGTGACATATGTATTCTATTTCATATTTATGGTTTTAAAATACCTAATTGAAAAGGCATAATCTGCGCATTTTAAATAGAAAGGGCTTATGTGGCAGTTGTGCTAACTTTTTTAACCAACACCGTAGCAAGAAACGTAAAAGAAAAGGCACAACTGGCAGTTATGCCTTTCCTACTTAACATCTCTGAAGAGAGATGAAGTCAAAGGGGCGAGGTTTGCGTAGGATGGCGCCAGTTGTGCCTGACGTGTCAAGACGAGTCCGCGCCTGTTGGCGCGATGCTCTGGTAAGAATATACTTTTGTTACTTATTCTAATTAGTTCGTTCTATTTTACCTACACTATGAAATATTATTAGTCTAAGGTTCTAACTTACTTTAACTTGAAATTTCTTAATTTATTTATTATTAGAAGAGTTAGTAATAGCAATATGTGTTGGTAGGTAATCGGCCACACGCAGCACAGCAGACAAACTAGCGGTCCGTTGGTTGGTTGGTTGGCTGATGATTTAGTAATCGATAAATTTTACAAATTACCTGAGAAATCGCATCCAAAAATTTGTAGCAGTGACTCAGAATCCGACTTTATACCATGTTCTCAGCACAAATCCATCAAAGAAGTGATTCAGACAGTGAACAATCAGACACAGAAACAAACCAAGTACAATTAAGAAAAGAAGGCAATATAAGGAAGCGGAAAAATATAATATTAGCTAAGATCGAAAGATATTAAAGAAGAAAGAAAACGTAATTACCAAAGAACTGTAAGACCTGGTTGTCAAGAAAACATCTGCAAAAAATGTGCTCAAGTCGTTTTTCCGAAGAGTTTCGCATGAAAATTAATACAAATTTCTGGAAACGATGTTTTCGTTTTTATAATAAATAGATATTGTTTATAATTTCTTTGTGGTTGTGTTTACCTGATTTTTGTTGAAAGCAATTTTATCTTAAGATACATTTTAAGTTATAAGAATTTAATTTAAACTAGCGGACGTCACGCGGTTTCACCCTCGTAGTTCCCGTTCCCGTGGGAATACAATATTTTTTCTTTCATAAGAACCTTCTCCTGACAATACCTTACACAACAAAAAAAGAATTAGTGAAATCGGTCCACCCGTTCTGAAATTATGCGCTTACCAACACATTTTGCGATTCATTTTTATATTATAGAAGATATGTGATTTTGATTAAAATTAAGATTAATAATTAATAATTAAGATAAGATATGTTATTTTTGTAAACTGTTTTGATAAACGTTTGATTTTCTTAAAACTACTTTGTTTTTTTCGTCGAGAAGTTTAGTATTTTCTAATATTTTACTTTTATCACAACTGATAATAATACGATGAAAAGGCACAATTGAATAAAAGTGCCTTTTCATTGTAAAATTCAAAAATTTTCCTCTAAATTTTACATTGAAAAGGTATATTTCGTTGTATATGCCCTTTAAACGTAACATGGTAGATTTTATCTTATTTTTTATGTTAAGATGAAACAAATTATGCTAATTATCAATTATATGCATTAAAATAAAAATAAAAAAATGCAATGGTCTTATTAGTACTATACAAATGCAAGTATTACCATTCGCAGAATTTTGGAAAATATAGTTTACTGGGGTTTTTCTTCAACAAAAACAAAAAATATATTTAATCTCTATTTTCTCAATGTTTACAAAATGTTAGTTGTGTCCTTTTAATTTACGACGGCAGTATAATTCTAAAGCAAAGTCTATTTAATACCAGCTTTACAAACAATACTAGCGAACGTCACTTTCGTCAACTTAGACTGCCTTAAACTTTAATGCGGGAAGCCGAACTTTGGGCATTACACTTTTATGTTTTAGTACTGCACTATGTGAAGATGAAGCTAGCTCGGAAGGCAGGCAATTTTAAACCTGCCAGAGTAAGTTTTGAACAGTATTTCAAATTGTATGCAATGTGGGATAAGTGTTTCGAGAGTGTTTACATTTAATATCATGGAAATGGGACAAGTAAGGAAATGAAATTTCGTATAACCGAGAATACACAACTTCTGCTCCTTATTTGATAGCGGTATTATACTTCATCTTTGTTACTCTTTTAAACTCAAACCCCAGAAGGAATGTAGCTGAAATTTGGTACAAGAAAAGATAATAGTATAAAAGAACAAATAAATAAACTTCGTTTTTAGTTTCTAATCTAATTGGAATTCGCACACGAAATTACGTGCCTATTTGTACCACCTAGTCCTAAATATACTTCTAAACTACCTTGTCTTTTTATCACCTTTGACGTGACGTGCCGTGAGGGATTCACAAACGCCCCCCCTAGGAAGCGGGATCACACCTGAAAACTCCCCAAAAACGCGGGATAGCACCCGAACCACCCCCTATGCGAGGCCGCAGTGGTAGCCATAGGTCTGTAGAGAGCCCTGGCACATCCTTTAAAGGGCTTACCCGGGGCTCCCAACCGCAAGCTGTTGGGCGTTACGTGAGATTTTTTTTGTCGGTCCGGTATAGCATCCATGAAGGATTTTCCCTCACGTTAAAAAAAGTACCTGCTTTTTGTAGTACCCATATTATTTTACGTATGCTTAATTTCAACCAAATTGTTTCTGGAATTACAGTGCGATTGAGAAACAAATATCTTTACAAACCTAGAATTTCTAGAATAGTCTAATATTAATAAAACTTTTGTACTAAATCACTTACAACATCTAAAATTTTCATTCCTGCAGCTACACAATATATCGTGCAGTCAACCTCAGGTCTGCGTCGAGGCGAGCAGGGAGCAGGTAATAAAGATTCCAGGTTTACGGGGCAACCATTCGTGGATACTAAGTCGTTTTATGTGCCGTAAGCCAGCTAATACTTTCAAGCCGTCGGGTATAGTTGGTAGGACTAAAAGCAATCTGTTTAAATGAGATTTTAAACATTAAAGTCACAGGGATTTAGGCATGTTTTCTCCGACTTTTAATAAGATTCAGGTACCTGGTACAGAAGTACTTATTTATGTGTGTGTTAAATTATTCAGCCGCAATAAATGTAGCAAATTTTCTTAATTTAAAAAGTGTTTTATACACGTACATTTTTTTTGGGTCGTTTTAATGTTCTGTGAACGATCACTGTGTGAAATTTTACGCTACGGTCAATACGGAGATGGGTGACCATTTAAGGGCTTTTTCCATCAACATTACTTTGGTGTCAGATGTCTGTAAATGTTTGTCAATAAACCATGCTTCATCGATTGGCCTTATTAGGTTGAAAATTTCACAAGCAATCACCATTCACGCGTCCATTCCACCACGCCAGCGCCATTTGGATTGACGTTACTGACAACCATCAGCAACATTTTCCGACGCATGGAAACGGTCGTAAGTGGAATTGCCACAAAACGTTCACCTATCTCAGTACCAGTCACAGCGAATACTAAATCTCTCTCTCTGGAAGTCTGTAATGGTAGTTTTAAGTATGAGAAATAAATAAAAAATAAATAAATAAACGCAATGATCAATATTAGAACAGTGAGTTAAGAGAACTAACTTTCTCGCTATGTTTAGCATACCTTAAAAAAGGAGGAGATTTCTTAATTCGACCGTTCTATTTCTTTTTTATGTTTGTTCGCAGATAACTTCGTCGTTTATAAAATGGTTACGAAGATTTCCTACATAAAAGTACCATCTGCTATATAACACCTACTTCTATTTCAAATCGAATTCTAATTTAGGAACAATTTTACAAAACATCTACCAAATTATTGACAAGCCCTTCGGCTAAGTACCTTTGATGTAGAACCTCTCTGCGAGCGACATCAATGACAGTTTATAAATTTAATTTCAAAGTTGTCTTAGTACCGCTTACCGTGAATTTCATCTCTGTCTCATTTAGATGTATAGGTACCTACATTATAAACATTATTTTGTGATGTAATTTTTAATAGTATCTAAATGTTGCTTATAAGTTGACAGAAATAATAAGATATACTTAATCTTTATTCATGTTTATCTACCCTTACACCTAGAAACTTTTTTTTTAGGGAAGTTGCCTTTACAATGTAGGCACACAATAATTTCAAAAATATAATGTATCTCACAAGTAATTAAATCATATTATAGTTTAATAAGCTCGTTAAAGTGGCAGTTGACTGGCCACGTCTGCTGAAGAACCGAGGGCCGATGGAGCAAACGGGTTCTAGAGTGGAGACCGCGACTCGGCAAACGCAGGGTAGGACGCCCACCCGCCAGATGGACCTACGGCCTGGAAAATGTCGCAGGCTGGGACTGGATGCGAACGGGGCAGGACCGTGTGTTTTGGATTCGGAGAGGCCTTGTCCAGCAGTGTACTGCCATAGGCTGGTTTGATTGATGGTGTTCAATGCAATTGCCAAGTCAATCTATTTAGGTATTTAAGATATAAAATACTAGCTGATGCGCGCGTCTTTGTCCGTGTGAAATTTGCTTCCGTTCCCGCGTCCCGTGGGAACATTTTCAAGTTATAAAAAGTAGCCTATGTTTTATTCCAGACCATACTCTATCCCTGTACCAAATGTAAGCCAGATCCATTTAGCCGTTGAACGTGATTGAGTAACAGACATCTAAACATCTTCACAAACTTACACATTTATAATATTAGTAGGATAGTAGGATATTAGTAAGATTTTCAACATTGATTATGGTCACAATAATAACGCAAATTACGTAAAACGTAGGGCAGAAGATCCCTAATATGGGGACTGCAAAACCGACTTGGTACATGAATCTCACTACTTATCATTAACTTCATCTATAAGATAGAGATGGTAAAATATAATATCAAATTCCTCTTATAATTAACGAAATAACCAATTAAAACTTATTCCAGTTTTATCGAACCTAGGTTAAGGTCAATAAATAACAATTCATTGAAGATTAAAATGCTTAGTAAATAAATAATTTCTGAGGACAACTTCTAACTAAAGTTGTTACTTTTACCTACAAACTGTATTCTGAACTTCTTACAAAAACTTAAACAAACTTCTTCTTACAATGTAAATTTCAAATAACATCTAAAAGTTGATATTACGAAGCCACAATATATAAATAATTGTTGTATTTTCAAAGTTTATAACATTCAAAACTGAATTATTTTTTTTAAAAGTTTGTAACCTATATAATGTAACGTCGGAAAAATCTGTAGTTTGTTCATGTTAAGAAAGCGGTGACTTCAGGTGGAATTCCTAAATCATCAACCCGTAAGCTTGTCTGCAACGTTAGTGGTAAATAAATAACACTTTTCAACTTGTCATGAGTTTCATACGTCAGTTTGTATTCGAGGTTAACCTCAGCCAAAGATAATATAATAGTATTACATACAGATCGGCAACCTGCCTCCCACCTGAGTAAGCTTCCCCATCCCCCCACCAAAATTAATGTGTCGTTTCCCGTGTTAGTACTTGAGAGAGTGTCACTGCGTTGCGTTACGTATCTACTACCTAAGTGCTTTGGGCTATTGCTTTGGTTTAATTTGTGCTTAGTCGAGGGTAGATTTGAAAAAAAAGTACCTACATATATGAGATTGAGTTCTGTACCTTATTATTTTGTTTCCATAGCTATTGTCCCTAGAATACTCACACACACATTGAAGCTTGATTTAAGCATTCACATTACGTCTATATTTAGTGTGGGTGAAAACGAAAATTTTTGTACGGAGTTTCCACCCTGTGCCTCAACTGTTATTCTCGTTATGTATGATTTTCGAATCGAGGGTGTGTGGTGGGTTCATATACAAATAAGGCAAAGCACTCCTAGTGATGCCATGGGATTGGAATGAGTAAACGATGCAAATACTATTGTTTTTATAGCACTCATTGCAACTTTTATTCGAATTTGTGCAATTTTTGTAGAAAATTGACCTTTTTTACCGAATATGCCCAATTCCGATACTGATGTCAGAATTCCGATATTAAGATCAAATATCGGAATTGAATTCCTTCCGATATTACATGCCCTAGCTCATGGTTATCTTTTGAAAACTACATTCTTAAAGCGAATCCTGAAGATATTAGGTATAGGCTTCTTCTTTAAATGAATGTTATGTGAAAGTATGATGGCATCAACACTGGTTAAATATTATCCTAACGGTTTTAACAATCATAGGTCCAATAGATACAGTTGAGAAGAGACTCTTACCCAATAATTGATTAATTGAATGGCTCTCCATTATTATGCTAGTATTAATCGTATTTTTCAAACAGTTATATGAATATCAATAAAAAAGTGCCTATAGTAAAACCCCCAATATACATATAACACTCAGACAAACAAACAGAAACCGGCTTCAATACACAAAACGGACATACATAAAGGCAACAGAAATACATAATCGGTAAAAATATCAACTGTCTAGCTGTCACAGTTTATGAGACGTACCTATCACAGTTTATCACCCTTTTTTTTTTGATGTGAGGGAAAATCCTCGTGGGATGCTATGCCGGACTCTTACCGACTAAAAAACCTCACGTAACGCCCAACAGCCTATGGTTGAGAGCCCCGGGTAAGCCCTCAGGAAGGATGTCCCGTGACTCCCAACAGACCTACGGCCGCCAATGCGGCCTCGCCCAGGGGGGTGGTTCGGGTGCAATCCCGCGTCAATGGGGGGTTTCGGGTGTGACCTCGCTTCTTAGGGGGGGCGTGCGTGAGTTGCTCACGTCACGCTGCCGTCATGGGCCTGAGGGGCAAGTGCGAGTTTCGGTGACCGCCTGTCGACATTCACAAACGAGCGCGTTATCACCGATTTGTATGGGATCGAGCCAAGTTAGGTGGCGGGGTCTCGATTCCAAACGAATTCGTGAGTCGTGAATGTCGACAAGCTCACGCAAAAACTCGCACTTGCCCCTCTGCTTCTGTAAGGACGGTGAGCGGCCCTCTCACCGTCCTCAGACCCCCGGTCATGGAGGCCGATAGTCCTCGGCGAAGACACGTCGGCGGCGAGACACGTCGGCGGCGACAGTTTATCACCCTTGTGACGTACAGACAGACCGACAAACAGCGGAGTCACAGTAATAGGGCACGTTTTCATCCTTTGGGTACGGAACCCTAAAAACGTATTTACCATAGTAAAACCACAAATTAGAGATAGTACAGATGGAAATCTCATGTAAGTATATACTTTTTTATCACACCTACCCTCTGCTACACACACTCGCACACAAATCAGTATCGAAAATTCGGTTAAAACCGCCTGACCTCGTGTCTGTGAAAGCGTTGTCTATGCGTGCGTAGCCTCAGCGAATTTTGTATGTTGGTTTTCATCTGTACTGTCAATCAATATCAATCATCAATCAATCAATACATTTAATAAAATCGTAACAGGTCGCTGTCTGTACATGGAAGATAAATAAGAAAAATTATTATAGGGGGGCTTTATGAGCGCAATAGAACCCAAAACAATGATTTTTAGATTTTTTGTCTGTTTGTCTGTATATCTGTTTGTCTGTACGTTTGTGCACGCTAATCTCCGTAACCGCTTAACCGATTGCAATGCGGTTTTCTTTATTGTGTTGAGGTTTGCTCCACTTAACATTTAGTGTTTATTTCATGTCAATCGGTTTATAAATTAAAAACTTATATCACTTTGAAGAATCGTAGATAGACATAAGAATGTAAAAATGGGTAAATCATTTTTTATTTTTTTTTATTTAACGTGAGGGAAAATCCTCAAGGATGTTATGCCGGACTCCTACCGACTAAAAAACCTCACGTCACGCCCAACAGCCTGTGGTTGGGAGCCCCGGGGAAGCTCTCGGAAGGATGTCGCAGTTTTAAAATAGACTTAATCTTTAAGCTCTTTTATGATTAACCAAACAGGGCAGTTTCACACGCTGCTTGATGAGTCTGCTGAAGAAATACTTCTCCTTTCCTACACCTTATGTGACGTAAACGAAGTTGCGGGTTCAGCTAGTCTCTAATATGCGGTAAAACCTCCAATATGTAACACTCAGCCCAGCAAACAGACGCCACCTTCAATACTCAAAACCACGTATTAAATGCAAATGTTGATTTAATACCGCAGCTCAGTATTATCATAATGAATTACACGTCAGCGTTCTATTCAACACATTCAACATGGTTCTCTATATTCACGATTAGCATTACTAGTGAACAACTTTGTAAGCACAAAATTCAAAAATGTTTGTAGTAGATATTTTTGCAATATGGCTGACAATTTAGTAACAGAAATGCTCACACATGCAACAACGTGGAACAGCTGGGCAATAACGTTTAGAAACGGAACTAATATTTTGCAAGTTGGCTACGTTGTCAAAATGTTGTCGAGAATGTGTGACCCATAAATGTTTGTCTCAAGAGTCTGGGTGTTTCTATGTATATGTATAAAATGTATGTATTTAAAAGTATATAAGTATTAATATCCGTGGTCTGATACCCATAACACAAGCAGGTTATTCCTAGCTTACTTTGGGATCAGATAGCGTTGTGTGAGATGTGCGTGAATATTTATTTATTTAAAAAAAAAAAAACAAAATGTCACTTACGTCGGAGTTGATAATAAATATAGTACTAACTGCTCCCGTCCATTTCAACACGGCAATAGGCCGTGTTGAAATGGACAGGAGCAGGTCGCCGGGACCCGCTGTTCAAATTTTTCAATCTGCCCATCAGGCCTTCGACTTGGCTTAACGATTGCCATTTTAATGACAACCGGGCTTTATTTCGAGTTTTCCTTCTCTACGCAGTGGATCTTTTAGCGAAAGGGTTCCCTTAGTCGCCTGAAGCCTTTGATTTATATAAAAAGGCAAACGAAGTTGCGCAAGTCAGTTAGCTGAACTGCGAATTTTGTGTAAAGACCCTTCGACAATGAAATATGATTGGGGAATGCAGTAGCATATTTTTACAGGCTGATAGTGTACCTTTGAAGATGACTAACAAGCGTACTTTAAACGTCAAAATTTCAAAAACATACTAAAACGTTCAAAAAATTGTCAGATGCTAAAATATCTTCACTAATGAAACAGTAGGTAGGTTCGGTTGTACCTTACGTTCAAAACAAACAACTTGATTCGATAACAGAGGCGCTCGTTAGCGACTCGGAATATTAAATATTTGAACTTCATTTTTCACCCATTTTAATACGACAAAGCTTATGTTTTTTATCAGATTTTTTTATACTACTAAGGTGTTTGAGAGTGTGAGCTTACTCACGGCCGACCTGATGGAATGCGGTCACCGTATCCCATAAAAATTGGCAACATCAGAGGCGCTACACACGCGCTGCCGACCCTGCAAGAACCATGGGTTAACGTTAGTCGATACTAATATTATAAAGAGGAAAGATTTGATTGTTTGTTTGTTTGCATCGAATAGGCTCCGGAACTACCGGACCGATTTGAAAAAATCATATACTGTTGGAAGCTACACTCTTTGCGGTGAACATAGGCTATATTTTATTCCCATATTCCCACGGGAACGGGAATTAGGCGAGTGAAACTAGTCTAGCTATCTCAGATCATGATATTCAGCCCGGGGACAGACAGACGGACAACGGAGTTTCATTAATAGGGGCCTGCTTTACCCGTTTAATACGAAACCCTAAAAAGCGTGTATTAATAATAGGATCTCGTTCTTACACTTTGACTACGGAACCAAAAAAACTTCACTGTAAACGAAAAATAGAACAATTTTATAAAGTCTATATTTTAGCCCTTACCGTCGCAAAACACTGAAGTTAATGAAAAGCCCCGTTGGGAAATTAAACTAAATAGTTTGCCACTTCTAAAGAGCCTTACAACTTTAATAAATATTGACCTAAAGCAAAAAGTGTCCCACTATTCTGAGGTCCACTGGACTGTTTATAGAACCTTTCTGAAAATTCGAGAAGCGAGGATAGTTTTATAAGGCAAAAAAATAACCTCAAGATATTCTTGAGTATTGAGAATCTTTTTTTTTTTTTTTTTTTTAATTTATTTGGGTAAATAAACAGCAACACAATACAATTTTTGTAGTTGGATTGTATACACATTTTACAATTGCGTTACCAACGACATTTACCACAGCTTAGCTAAGTAGTCGTAAATATATTGTGCGTGAAAAACAAATGAGAGTGATAGAACTAGTTAAAACATTCAACAATCTTATTTTTAAAGGTACTAGGCCGCGTTGCCGCAATGTCTATATGGTTAAAATTACTGTTGTACAAGTCTACTAAGCGGTACAACGGAGAACGTAGCCCTGCGTTAGTACGGCAGCGGTATGTGACAAATAATTTGCACGGTTTACGGCAATGCGTCCTAGTAGGTAGTTCTATATGCCATTTTATTGATTAGGGTTGTACAATCATATCTGTTATTACAAATATCATACAGTAACATTGTTTGGAGAAATATACGTCTATTTTCGAGTGTGAGAATATTATATTCCTGAAGTGATTGTTCGTATGGTAAATAGTTATGATGACATCTGTATTGCATCGAGCGCATGAACTTCTTCTGGACAGACTCCAATTCCTGTTTATATTTACTATAATACGGATCCCATACGGACACCGCAAATTCAACCTGAGGTCGTATAAGAGATTTGTAAAGATGAAGATAGGTAGCCGGTTGTGTGAACTTTTTGGTATTTCTCATGACAAAGCCGTACATTTTAAACGCCTTGTTTACTATATTGTCAATGTGTAATTCAAGTTGCAGCTTGTCATCTAACGTGACGCCCAGATCTCTAATTGATTCAACGTTGTCCAGTTGCAAACCACACAGTGTGTACCTATAATTAAATATATGTTTTTTCTTTGTGAAGGTTATGGATTTACATTTATTTAGATTCAAACTTAATTTATTATTGACACAGTATACAGAGAAGCTGTCTAGATCACTTTGAAACTTCGTGAGATCGTCATTACTGGTAATGGTATGAAATATTTTAAGGTCATCTGCGTATAATAGGTAGTTACAAAATTTAAAACAATTTGGTATGTCATTAATGAATATTATAAACAATAAAGGGCCTAAAATCGAGCCCTGTGGCACCCCTGAGCTTACTGGTACAAAGTCAGATTCGAATCCATTTAATACGACCTTTTGGGTGCGATTGCTAATATAAGAGCTGAACCACCGCCATAAATTACCACGTATGCCATTAAAGGCGAGTTTGTCTAGCAGGATTTTGTGATCCACTCTGTCAAATGCTTTTCGAAAGTCCGTGTACACACTATCTGTCTGAATGTTTTCATCCATGTTTTCAAAGAGATTAGTTAAGTAAATTAATAAATTTTTGTTTGTAGATCTACGTTTGAGGAAACCATGTTGTTGAGGTATGATTATATTGTGAATGGACGGGTAAATAATGTTGTGTACAAGCCTCTCGAAAAGCTTCGAGATAGCTGGTAAGATAGAAATGGGACGGTAATTCTCTACTTTAGTCTTAACGCCTCCCTTGAATACGGGTATGATACAAGCAGCTTTCCAGACGTCTGGGAAGACACCTTCATTTAGACATATATTAAACAAGTATTGTAAGGGCTTGTATAAAGCGTCTGCAGTTGACTTAAGAAAAATAGGAGAAATATTGTCCAGACCAGACCCTTTTGTTACGTCAAGAGCTCGCAATTCTTTAAGAACCGCCTCTTTGGTAATTCTTATATGACTAATTATTAGATCGGACTGTTGATCAGTATCAGCTATATTATCATCACTGTAACCAACAGGAACACAGGAGGGTTGAAATACAGACTTAAAAAATGATGAGAAAAGATGACATGTTTCTTCAGTATTACTTGAAGTTGAATTTTCATATGATATATTATTAGGAATGTCAGGTCTAGTTTTAAGATTTTTTATGTATGTCCAGAAGTACTTTATATTGTCTTTGATGCTGTCCTCAACCGAAGTCAAATACATTCTATAACATTCCTGTGATACGGTACTGAATCTGTCCCTGTACATGGAAAAACATTTATAGTCAGATAAATTTTGATATTTTTTCCATTTAATCCAGGCCTTCTTTTTATTTTTATAAATGTGGATGAGCGCTGGTGAGAACCAGATTGGGATCTTAGAAGATTTAATTATTTTCATAGGCACGTTTTTTTTTATTATGGAGAAAATATGTCGGTAGAAAGCGGACACAGCACTTTCTGCATTAAGATCAAGAAATAACTTGTCCCAATTTGTTTGAGATATATCGCTGTTAATTACCAAGTAGTCAGCCTTTTTAAAATTATACTGGAACCTTGACTTAACAGTGAGTGGTACCAAACAGTCATTGAATGGCAAGATTGTAAAAAAAGGAGGATGTAAAGAGTCAGGTGGCACTAGTGGCACTGGGGCAAGCATTGACTTACAATCAGGAATATTAGTAATAAGTAAATCTAAAATTCTATCCTTGGAATTTTTGTACTAAACTTGTTTAATTGATAGGCGTTGAGGAGGTTAATTAAGCTAATTATCTGTTTATTAGATGAACTATAATTACTATGAATAACGGGCTCTGAGTGTGTGCCACAGTCGCGCCACTCTAGGGTGGGTAAGTTGTAATCACCAATTATTATAAACTTATCTATATTTGTGGATTGAAGTAGCGTGGTTAAGTATTCGATATGCGGGGTATATACGTCCGACTTCATTCCGGACGGTATGTATGCGGCGCTAATAAGAAAACATTGATTACGGCTACGCAGGTCTACGAGAATATGATCTAACAGTGGGGAGGGCGACGCGTGCGCCTGCGCAGCCTCGCATCCGTCCCGTCGTCGTCTCGCGTCAATACCGTGGCGCACGGCCACCAACACACCTCCACCATCGTCGCGCCCGCTCGCTAATAGGTCGCGATCGCAGCGAAATACTTGATATCTAGGGTCGAGCAGTTCTGTATCATAAATACCGCTATGCGTTTCAACCAAAACAATTATGTCGTAATTGTGTGCTAAGATATTCATGTAAAGTTTGTGCAACTTTGTCTTCAATCATTCAAGGTAGTATACCGATAGGTTATTATCCATTACCTGTTGTTAAACTATAAAATTGTATTAGGTTAAAAGTAGTAACGCTATAACAAGAAAAACAAGGCTCACACGTTATGTATCTCACTTCATCCCGACATGAATATCTGTTAACAGTATCAAGCACGCAACCACGTCCGACATAAAAACTTACAGAGTACGCACTATGTATGTTTATTTTCGTGTATACGCACAGGTCTGAGTTAATAGTTGCCGCTGTGAGTTGTTCTAGGTAGAAATTATGCAATGAAAACATACTTATATAGTCATGGGCCCGTCTCAGAAAAAAATCATGCGAATATGCACCATATTGTATAGGCTTGTGATAGATTTTGCAATACAGTGCAGTAGCACTCACCCTACATAATACTATTGATATCCAACACTGCAACAAAACAAAACCGAATGAAAACACTATTTCTATATAAAAACACAAGGAAATTATAGAAAGTAAAGTATAGTTGTAAAAAATATAATACTTTTTGTTTGTTTCAACCGTTATAAATGTTTGCGATTGTAAATAACTTTTGTTTACATAATGATCAGTCAATTTTTGTAATATCCGCGGGTGATCTGATCGCCATAGCTCGTGAAGTGTCGGTTTTACGTACAAGGATCGTTCCGTGCTTAACCCAAACATACTTGTAATTCTTTTTTCTAGCAGCTTCTCGGCATTGACGAAAGAGTAACTTGTTACTTAGCGTGAGATGCTCATTGACATAAATATTTAGTGGGGATCCGGAAATTGATAACATATTGGTATCCAAACCCTTATTACTGTACCTTGTTTTTTAATCAATTTCAAAAGGGTTGCTATTTGTCCAAATATTTTTTAGGCTTTTTAACGTCTTTTGACCATTGAAACCATTGATTATTTTATGAGGAACCTTGGAATCCAAGATGTCAGACTAAACTAATACCTACTTTACTAGTCAATCTGCATTCTACAAAACCCAATGGCAGACTAAAATAAATCGTAGGAAATAGTGGTTATGAGATTATATTTATAAGACAGCCGACGATGTTAAGTACTAAGTGAAGAGTGTTGAGATTAGCGAAAATTTCAAAATTAATGGTGTATGCTATGGAAACCATAGATTTAGAATTTGTGGAAACCATGATTAAAAAGTATCTGGATTTCACAGTGCAACCTCAAAACTCGTATTAAAAGTAAAATAAAATACAAATTTAATTTTAAAAAAAATTGGTCTCGAGCAGGACCATTGATTCAGTCAGGAGATTGAGTCAGCAAACTAATTACTTTTCAAAAATAATCTCTAAAAAATGTACTATGGGCCACATTCACGTGAGACTCTCGCGAGGAAGCGAGAAAAGCACGAGAAACAAGAATGTGGAGCCGATTCACATAGTTATCGGCTTGTTCTCCGATTGCGTCCATCCAATAGAAGTTTCTTAGGGCGAGATTCTCGTAAAAATGTGGAGGACCTATTACAACCTGTAGATTTTTTTATTCCTGGCCAAGTAGTTGAAGAAGTATGAAACACTTTAGTGTGCCTGTGGTTCCACCCTTTTGGTAAATTTTCGTATCCCTTTCCTACAGAAGTTTCCGCAATTCAAACGTATCCCCCGATAACATCAATTTGTTTAGGAAAAGGAACTTGGTCAAGTTCAAACTCGGTGTTTTGTAGATCTTGGTGTACAGAAGTCACAGCAATTAGACCAGGTGAGAATCTTATCTTACTGATAATATAAAAATGTGAAGGTGTGTGAAGCGAGATGACGCTTCGGCCGCCTAGGAAACCGGAGGATGAAGATGAAAGGTTCTTCAAGAGGAGCGTGAAGAGCCAAATCACAGGGCCGCCAACTTGAGGACCACTGTCGAAAGTTTTGAGGACTGTGAGACTGGCCCCCAATCGCTCGATTCGCCACGGCTTACCATCAGGCTGGTGGCGACGTCAATTTGGCGAGCTAAATATATAAAAAAAGATATACCTACGTGTAGTGATCACTATCACACAAAGGAATTAGAAATAGGTAACTATTGCAATGCACTGGCTCACTTGCACACACAGTCTCGAGCGCGGGCGCACTTCCATGTCACACCGTGTCTACCGTCAGACTAACGACTGACAGCTGCCCCCTCTACTCGTGTACATGAGACAATGTATTATATCTACTGTGTAGATACAAACACTACATCCCTTCCTTGTTAATATTTTATTTTAGTAAATACAATCACATGGGAAATTATCCGATCTAACCATTTTCTTAACATTGACTTTTCCAATTACTATGAAAATAACTTTGAATTTATAATTTATGCTTTATTTTCTTGATTTGTTTGGTTCTCATTTGCACTGGTCTTGTCTTCTATTGAGTTCCACTATCCTTCCATACGCTTAAGCTGAATCACATTCTTTCTCTGTCTTTGCTCTGTTTCTTCATTTCCTCTGCCACACATTACTCCAATACATGCAATGGTAGTTTTAAAAGTAGTAGTAAGCTTGCTAGTGATTATCATTTCCTTAACGTACTCTTTCTCACCTTCCACCAGTTCCGGGACTTCCGTCCTTCTTTTCCGGTCTTCATACTCCTCTCCTTTTTCCGTTTGCTTTTAATCTTGGTTCCTATTTTCTTGTATCAACTTCTGCCTCATTTATCTCCTTTAACGCGAGTATTTATTGTTTATTTATTATTTTGAAAACAGTTCAGATGCCTTTTTATGTGACAACGTGAATGGCGCAATCAGGTGTGGAGTTGTAAATCGTTAGATGCTCATACAATATCTCTGCAAAATACTAAAGAGCTTAACTAATTTGAAAAAAATCCAATCCAGCAGTTATCGATAGTGGATAACCCAGTAGACTAAAGACTTCTTTTAAGATTTTTATGATATAAGAGTTCTTAATTTTATTCGTAATCTTAATTTTTTTGTATTCTCTTCTATGCATAATTAAAGACGTTATTTGGTAATAGAACTAGCAGATCCGTTGCAATTTCAACCCAAGGTTCTAATGGAATCGCGACGTTTCATTGTTGCCGGAGGATATGATAAGCTAACCAGGTCTATCCTTTGCAACTCTTTACCATTCAATCCACGTGCTTGTATATGGGTGCTATCCCGCGTCTTTGGGGGGTTTCGGGTGTGATCCCGCTTCTAAGGGCCCCTCCCTTAGAAGCGGGATAAAAGATAGTGAAAAATCCGTCATAGGTAGATGCTATGCCAAACTCTTACCGACTAAAAACCACACCTTCCCTATCTAACTGCCTACGGTTGGGGGCACCGGCTAAGCCTTCGGAAGAATGTCCCTAGTCCAGACGGCAGTGTTACAAGAAAGTTATACCTACACCTCATGCCCCAAGAAGCGTGATAGCATGCCCTTAAGCAAGCTGGTGGTGTTCTAAATTTGCTGAGAATTCTGGGAAACCCTTCCGAGGAGTTATCCGGAGGAAAAGACCGTATGGTTTTACTCGGTTCAGTCCGTTAAGATACTAGTGAGCATTTCTACAGGTAAAATGACAAACACATTACATTTCCTTTCTTTTTTGTTTAATGTGAGGGAAAATCCTCATGGATGTTATGCCGGACTCTTACCGACGAAAAAACCTCACGTAACGCCCAACAGCCTATGGTTGGGAACCCCGGGTAAGCCCTCGGAAGGATGTCCCAGGACTCCCAACAGACCTACGGCCGCCACTGCGGCCTCGCCCAGGGGGTGGTTCGGGTGCTATCCCGCGTCTTTGGGGGGTTTCGGGTGTGATCCCGCTTCTAAGGGAGGGGCGTGCGCGAGTTCCTCATGTCACGCTGCCGTCATAGGCCTGCTTCTGTAAGGACGGTGAGCCGCCCTCTCACCGTCCTCAGGCCCCCGGTCATGGAGGCCGATAGTCCTCACATTACTTTTCCCTTGCGTCGCACAGTTAGGTAAAAATACGACGCAAGCAAAACATTTTGTGACTAAATATACTTCAGTAAATTTAAAGGAAAATATTCTAAACGGTTACTAATATCAAAGCCTATTTACGTGATATTTTACTGAAGTGATGGCTTAAGACTTTTTGAAACATGACCTTGAATAATAATAATTGTTTTAAAGAGAATTTGTTTTGAGACTACTCTAATGGAAATTGAATAGAAAGTCTCTTGGATCCTAATATGAACTGGACTTTGGTCTCTTTTTAGGGTAACGGCGTAAAAAGGAACCATTTTAGTTTCCACATTTCTGTCTGTCTGTCTGTCTGTCTGCAGCCTAGCTCAGAGCCTGTAATTTGTCATACAAACTAAGTGATAAAATATTTTTAAGGGTACCTACACTTCTACACCTTAAGTGGAAATGCCATTTCTTGCGATTGCCCAGCGTTTCTTTCTTAATTGCATTACGTGTAGGAATTCCACAGATGCCATGCCCGACTTGAACTGATTACGAATTCACGATCCCTTTCTTTATGTCTATCGCCGGGTGTTCCAGGTAACTTCTCGGAATTTGGTCCCAGGGTTTCCAACAGGTTACTCCGGGCGCTATCAACAGTTCGATAAACTAAGGTTTGTGCGGGCATCGAACACAGGACCACACATAGTAAAATTAGGATTTATATCTAATAGATTCTTTAGAGTGATATAACTTTTTTATTTATAAACCCATTGACCTAAAATAAACACTTAATTTTAAGTGGAGCAAACCTCAGCACGATGAAAAATCGCATGGCAGTTACTGAGATTAGCGTGCACAAACGTACAGACGAACAGATATACAGACAAACAGGCAAAAATTCTTATTTATGTTCCATGTACAGACAGCGACCTGTTACGATTTTATTATATGTATTGATTGATTACTGATTTACAGCTATTTGTGTAGTAGTTTTTTATTTGAAAGCGGCTTTCCTAACGGTGTACATACTTTAGATATTTTTTTTATCAAAATCAGTTTAGCTGTTTAGGCGTTTACATTTCACAGATTGCTTTCGACATTTTTTTTTCAGATTTTTTGAATTTACTTATAATTGTGTGTACATACTGTAAATAAACAGTAAATAAACATACACGGGTAACATAACGCAGTACCATTATTGATTCTGTAACAAGGCAAAGAATAGTGATAAATAAAATGATTTACAACTCTTTGAATAGTTCAATGAATGGAATATAAAACTCTTGAGTTAGTAGGTATAATATTCCTGAAGATTGATGTATGAATGAATGGGTAAATATTGTGCTGCTATAATAGCATTCCTACAAATTAGTTAATACCCGCAGCTGCAGTCCACGTGTTTAGGATTTCCCTTGACCGATTTTTGTGGGAACTTGACCTTGGTATAAATTAGATTAAAGGTCCTTTCTTTGGCTTTATTCTATATTTCAGAATAATTTTATCAGAACCGATACAGTTGTTCAGGCATGAAAGCGTATGGATATGGATACATAGGCTGCGATATTTTCTGCCTATTTATACTAACAAACAAAGGTTAAAACCTTCAATTTCCTAGAAGTATCTACAAATAATTTTAAAAAATACGTGTTCATAATATTTGTGTAACGTAATACCTTTGTAAATAAATATGAAATGGGCTCTTTTTTTATTTTAAAACGTATTTTTCAATGTTATTTTTTAGTTAAAGTCGAATCGCAGGATAGGCCACCGCTCCGCAAAAGGCAGGCCCAAAATGGGACTTATCTCGGGAGAATTATTATTAAGATGGTAATTTAGATAAAGAGTATACTTACCTAATCTTTTGTATTCTTAAATTCTTATCCAATTATCTTGTCAAAAATCTGCGAGCTATTTCAATTTATGTACAAAATATTTAGTTACAAAAAATATAATCTTGTGTCTAATAATGTTTTCTTTTTAATCTAATAAACCTAAAATTAACTTAGTCTGGTTAGCGCATAATGTTTACTGTTCCAACCTAACATAAACATATTTTATGTATTTTTACAATATCTCATACAATCTCGCTATATTTGAAATAGGTACTTATACTTTACATTTTGAGGGTTATTATTTGAAAATGCTTGAAGAAGTGGAAATTGAAGTTCACTTTCCAAAGCTAGGACTTTTAACGCAATGGGCAATAAACACTCGGCTTATGTCACGACTTTATCATCAAAAGTGTTGACAGAAGTAAGCCGTTGAGCCCAGTAGCGAAAAATTCTGAACCTATGGTTGAAACGGAGAAAGCGTCAGTGGTGGCAACCTGCTGTTTAACTGCTATATGGGCATCGAGTTGAATACATACATACATACATACATATAATCACACCTTTCTCCCCGAAGGGGTAGGCAGAGGCGTAGTATACGCATACATTTCACCTTATAGTTTTATGTCCCACGTAGTAGGTGAATAACGAATCGAATTGAAGTAAATCATAATAGTTATAATAATAATAGTAATCTCTCCTGACCGTATTCAGCTACAGCGACTGATCAACAGTGTCACCGGCAGAAGGTACCAATGGTTTTTTGAAGCACAGATATGCTCGTATACGTTCACCCATCTCAGGATAGAGATAAATATGCTTAAGCCAGAGATGGTTTACAAAACACTAAGCAAGCAAGAATATTAAAAATTTGAGTCTGTAATAGGTACCTTTCATTTTATTTAAAGTAGGGTCTCATTTATTCTAGAACGGGTACAACCCTACTTGGCCGGTAACCGCTCTCAACCGGCTAATTAAATCCGGATTTTAGCGGATTATCGTGAGCGGCTATGCTAACAGAGTAATAGATTTCCACTTTGAATATACAGACATGGCAATTTCAATGTCTAGATTAGTGGGTAGTTGAAGCTCTTAGAAGATTAACCATACTAAGAAATCTCAGGTTTTGGCGCATAGTGTGTACACATCGCAAACAACTATTTTAGAAGAATCAAGACGTCGTTCGGTCAGAACTTCTGAATAAACATTTTTTGTTGACCTGATCTTGAAAACACCGGCCAAGTGCGAGTTGAACTCGCCCATGAAGGGTTCCGTAGCAGCAAGTAACACAATACAAAAGTTCTTGAAGTTCGTTGTAACTTTCATTGATGTTTTAACACGTTCGCAGTGGTAGTGATTTTATGAAGTATAAAAAAAACTACCAACTCGATTTCGTTCAAACCAATTTTCGTTGGTAGATTTTATGGCAATGTACATCATATATTTTTTTAGATCTATCATTCTCTTAGTTTACAAGTTAGAGGAGGGGGGGGGGCACACATTTTTCCACTTTGGAAGAGTCTCTGGCGCAAACTATTCACTTTAGTGAAAAATGATGTTCATAACCTCAATAGCATTTTTAAAGACCTATCTATAGATACTCCACACGTATGGGTATGATGAAAAAAAAATTTTGAGTTTCAGTTCTGAGTATGGGGACCACCAAAATTAACTGCTTTACTAGAAAACAAATATTGATGCGGTTTACAGAATGCATTTACTTACCAAGTTTCAACAGTATAGGCCTTATAGTTTCGGAGAAAAGTGGCTGTGACATACGGACTGACAGACAGACAGACATGACGAATCTATAAGGGTTCCGTTTTTGCCATTTGGCTACGGAATACTAAAAATGACGTTAACACACACACATTAATGTAATTAATATGATTTCAATACACAATAAAGTGAGCGTAGGCCTCTTTTTATTATATTTTTGACGGTCCAAAATTCCACTGTACCTACTAAGTATGTTATAATATTTATTTAGGAGAATATATAGTTCCTGGTCCAAAGGCTGGCCATAGCCATTCAGCGTGGCAATGCGGCTAGCGTAATGGGCACCTTTACACCAGGAACGGTTAGGGGTGGGTTATTTGACTATGATCACGGTTAATATATCTGATTGTATTTAGTAATAATTTATAATAGTATTTTATTGTATAACTTTAATGTATGAATAATGTATTGTAATAATAAATAAAGACAATTAGTACATGTAAACTATTTAGGAGAATGTGTAAGTATTTTCCGGCAGAAAATAATTATTCCAAATTCGTTTATGTTATGAAGACGCCAAACAAGTTGAGAATTGAGTGGCCCTGGTTATTTTTAGATATTTTGATCAGTCACGCGTTACCACCCTCCGAAAGAAAGGGGGGTTAGGGGGTGGTTACAATAAACAAACGGGAATTAGGTAGAACCTGTGTAATTCAGGTAAATATTATGAAATACAGTATACTGATAAGTTAAATTAAGAACTTCTGTGCGCTTTGCATGTGGTTTTATGAGAGAATAAAAATAAAATTGGTGGAAAATTACTATATTGAAGGTAGGTAGATTAAGAGTTGCTTGAGTTATTTCACTGCTCCTTGTGGCGCAGTGGTAGTGGATATGACTACAACTGCAGATAGTTTGGGGTTCGTTTCAAAGTTTAGGTATATTTTATGTAAAATACATACATAAGTACCAGCCTACCTATGTTATCAGTTGTTTAGATCACATAACATAAGCTTATTTTGGGCTAGATAGCGTTGTGTAAAACTGTCTTAACTGTCAATATATCTCTTATATATTACCAACTAGATGATGCCATCATAAACCATCTTCACAAACTTTCACATTTATAATACACAATAATATATTGTTAAAAATTACAGATAAGTTATCACAATTTTCTCACAGTAATAGGTAGGAAGTAATTAATATTTCTGGAAACTCGATTGTATATTCCACATGCAAGTAGGAACAAGCTGCTCCATATAGCCAATACAAAGTCTCAAACGCACTATAAAATTGAGCCTGCATTCTTTATCACCCTGTAGCTGTAATTTAGTTAGGCAATAAAGTACAACATCGTGTAGTAGTTAAGTAAATAAAGTATTGGATACTTTATATCGTACCTAAGGGTACGTCTTAAGCACTAAATATTTTTAGTCGTAACACTGTCTCTGGTGTAAATATTTCACGTAAACATTTAACTTTTGCTAGTTTAACTATCATTTAGTGATAGCTTACTCTAGACTAGATGATGATCGCGGTTTCGCTCGCGTGAAATTCGGTATCCGTTTTCGCTTCCTGTGGCAACATATTCCTGGTATGCAAAGTAGCGTATGTGTTATTCCAGACTTTACGCCATCTCTGTACCAAATATCAACCCAATCCGTTTAAACGTTAGAGCTTGATTGAGAAACAAACATCCAAATATCTACACATCCAAACATCTTCACAAACTTTCACATTTATGAGTATAACACTAGATAGATTAGATGACTAGATTATGCTCGCGGTTTCACCCGCGCGAAATTCGGTACCCATTCCCGCTTCCCGTGAGAACATTTTCCTGGGATAAAGAGCCTATGTGTTATTCCAGACTATAAGCTATCTCTGTACCAAATTTGAGCCCTATCAGTTCAGCCGTTAGAGCGTGATTGAGTAACAAACATACAAAAATCTTCACAAACTTTCACATTTATAGTAATTAGTAGGATACCTTTTTTTACAATCAAAATCTATAAAGATGCAGCTTATTTTGTAATCTATTATTAGCCAGTCTATTACGTATCTACAACAAAAGTGAAAGCCGAAATAGTAAAGGGCTAGGCAGAGTCATATCTCTGCTTAGCCCATTCAGGATATCAAAGGCGTTTTTAACATGCTTAACACAGTCGTCTACAGAATATTGAGCTGAGAAGCTACAATCGCTTTAATTTTGTTCGAAGATCAATTACGTATTTTGTAAGTACGATGGCAGAACCAAAACCCTATTCAGTAATTATTCAAGCCTTATCTCACATTTCCGACATTATAATCCGTTTGAAACTTAGGTGTAAGTAATCCGTAGATCAAAGTGTTTGGGAGGAGGTTTAATACATAAATACACATTGTTATAAATATCGCCTTCATTGGATATTAGGAACTTTTCAATTGTTACCTGCTTTTGTGCTGAACACAACTGTACTACTTTACTTACTAACTGGATGCGGGTCCTAGGACCCTAATGTTTCGGATCCAGAGAATGGTACATCCTGGGCTACGGAGTAAACCAGTCCCCTTCCTCTGTTGGAGAGTGGTGCTACTCTGGCTAATTCCGGCCGAGGCGGGAGCTGCCTAACCTTGGGTTGCTTGGTGGTGTGTGTTGCTGCCGGCCGTGATTATTGACACGACTGTCGCCTCGTCAGTAAACGAGGTGATGGCGGCAAAGCGGGAGGCGCACTGGGCGTGGGAGCGGGAGTAACGACTAATGCTCCCGCTCCGCCATGCTGTTCGTGTTTTAGCTCCACAAGGAGCTCTGGGGAGCCGCCCATCTGGCTCCCCCGAGAAGAGCTCCGAACTAACGGGGCGCCCCTCGCCGCCGGATTGACGATAATAATCTTTTTGATATCCCTCGGCCCGGCTGTAGTGTAGGGTATCTTTCCGAACCGGGCCGGGAGTCCCACACACCGTCCTGGATGCCCCCGTGGCTGGGATGACGGCGCTTAAATGTATTCCCCGCTCCAAAAAAGGCTTACTTATATTATAATGCGAAAATTTATAAGTCTCCATGTGTGAATGTTCGTTACTATTAACGGCTGAACGGATCTTGCTGAAATTTGGTATTTTGATGGTTTGAATTAACACATTAAGCGAGCGCCGCGTAATTTTATGATTTAAGTTAACAATATTCTGTTTATCATTAGAAGTACTGACACAATCCAGCACAATAATGACAAGTGAAATCGTTCTTACCTGTTATTTGGATGTAAATACAGTTTCGAAAACAGCCCAATATTATTTTGTAAGCCACTTAGAGCGGACCCAACGCTCCCTACGACCCAACGCTCCCTACAGGAGGCTGTACCTGGGGATCGTGCGAAGCATGGCCCTGTACGGGGCTCCCGTATGGGCGGAGACCCTGACGGCCAGCAATGAGGCTAGACTGCTGAGCCCGCAGAGAGTGATGGCCGTCAGGGTGATAAGAGGATACCGCACGATCTCCGGTGAGGCGGCATGTCTCCTAGCCGGGACCCCTCCATGGGACCTGGAAGCGAGAGCCCTTGCGTCACTGTTCAGATGGCACAAGGAGGCGCTGGAGCGGGGCCAAAGGCCTGCGTCTCGAGAAATCGAGGCCCAGCGGACCCTGCTCCACCAGGAAACCCTGGAGACATGGAAGATGCGACTTGAGCAACCAAAGGGGGGATTCGCCACAATCGCGGCCGTCAGACTGGTCATGGACGAGTGGCTGGAGAGGAGACACGGTGCTCTCTCCTACCGGTTGACACAGATGCTTGCCGGGCACGGTAGCTTCGGTAGGTATCTGTGGCGAAAACACCGAGAAACCACGGCCGAGTGTCAGCACTGCGAGGACCGCAGCGAGGACACGGCGCTCCACATGCTGGTGGAGTGCACGGCGTGGGCACAACACAGCGCCAGGTCCTCGTAGTGGGTCTGGGCGTGGACACTCTCTCGCTCGAGGCCATGGTGCGAGCCATGCTCTCCAGCGGGAGTAAGTGGAACTGCGCCACCTCTTTCTGCGAGCAGGTCATGCTCGCGAAGGAGGCGGCGGGCCGGGTGCGGGAGAGAACTCTCCCACCCGAGTTCCGCAGTCGGCGCCCTGGGCGCCGCCGACGTGTCTTCGCCGAGGACTATCGGCCTCCATGACCGGGGGTCTGAGGACGGTGAGAGGGCCGCTCACAGTGCTTACAGAAGCAGGCCAATGACGGCAGCGTGACGTGAGCAACTCACGCACGCCCCCCCCTTAGAAGCGGGGTCACACCCGAAACCCCCCAAAGTCGCGGGTTTGCACCCGAACCACCCCCTGAGCGAGGCCGCGTTGGCGGCCGTAGGTCTGTTGGGAGTCACGGGACATCCTTCCTGAGGGCTTACCCGGGGCTCTCAACCATAGGTTGTTGGGCGTGGCGTGAGGTTTTTTAGTCGGTAAGAGTCCGGCATAACATCCTATGAGGATTTGCCCTCACGTTAAACCAAAAAAAAAAAAAAAGCCACTTAGAGCGGCGGCAGCGTGGCGGACGAATGGTTATAACTTCGTCAATAATTCAACCGGTGCACTACTTGCAGTGCTATGGGTAGCTTAACTTATTTGCATCAATATTTTAAAAGTTCTTTGATTTGGTGATTCTAATTTAGCTTTGAAAACTTGACCCATACTACAGATCGCAGATGCATATTAATATGTATTGTATGTTACGGGCATCTTGAGAAGTCTGTTCTCTATAAATGGTGATCGGCCATTATACATAATACCCATGTCACATGGGTAACTTGATTAAAATGTCATGCCGAATCACTTATTAGGGCATAGTATAGGGCACCTCTTTCGCTCGGCGGCCGCTGTCGAGACACTGTCGGGTAGTTCCTGTCCTAGGCGTGCTCTTATACTTCTATAGAGTGTTAATTGACATCTTGACATAAAAGATTATCAAGTCAAGTCTATAATAATAGCACAGTATAAAGAGAACTACTAAAACTACTATGATATGTCGGCTGTGATAATAGATACAAGTATTTTACTTCTTATAATATGAGTACCATAATGAAATCAAGCGTTACGTAGTGAAATTCGTCGCAGAACGATAATAAAGGAAGGGAGGGGAAGGAGAACCCTCTTCACACCCTCGATCCTAGCGCACAATAGTCAAGGATTACCACAACTAATTGTTACGCAAATTGTAATGCTAAGACAAAACCCAAACTCGAAGGATTTATCTTGTTTAGTTTTCGAGTCAACTAGCGCTATGATAGAATTTGGAACTTATTAATTTAATTAAAATCATATGGCTATTTCGCTGACGTTTAGGTTATTTTATTTTTTCGTGTTTATAAATCGAACCCTTAGCTAAAGTCAAAAAAAAAAGTCCGCTTGCATGGTGTTTTCGTAGTTAACCCGTTTCAACAAGAGACAGTAAAACTTTAAATTAAAATAGTTTATACATTATCTTTGATTTATACTATTCTTTGATAAACTGCTTATAGCACCATGACAAGAATAACGGACTTAGACTGTACTGTCGTAAGTTGATACAACTGATGTTGCTAAAGTCTTGTTTTCGAATTCCGGTTTGTAACCAACATTAAGCCATTTTCCCCTTCGCCCACTTTCGAAACCAAGTTTCGGAACCAGTTGCGTAATAAGAATAGTATTTTTTATTTTCAGTGATCCGAAAAAGTTGATTTTGAAGATTGATTGTATACTATGAAATGAATTTATAACTTTGTTAGTATGTCTATCAGTTATGTAGACAGTAGTGTAATGTTTCAAAATACTTACATATTTTTCACGATGCAAAGAAACCATAAAATATTTTACCTTCCATTTCCTAAGTCTTGGCAAATGCATCCCGATATTTACATATCAATTTGTATGTCAGTTTTACGAAACGAATTCATTATATATATTCATAGTCGAACTATCGTCATCGATCGCCTCAGCTCGGCTCATCTCACTTATCTAAATAGCCTACAATACCTTTTTATGTAAGCAAGGGACTGCACTCCATTGAGATTTGTAAGGTAGCCAGGGGACATATATAAATATTAATACCATTTATTCAGAAAAGTATGAATGATTCACAAATAAAGGTGCACAAGTAAGTCTTCTGAATAAGTTATTCCAACAGTTTCCTGAAAGAGATTTGGATTGAGAACTTGAGAGGTCTAATAATTATTAATTTTATGTATAAAGATTCATAATTTAATATTTATTTCCTGTAGGTAGACCAATATGGCAAAAGTAGGTAGAGGCCCAGTAGAGGACCGACTTCTTTGATTTGTTGATCGGAATTTTCTCATAGCCATACTAATAATTAAGAAATGCGAAAGTTTGTGAGTATCTATGTATAAACGTTTGTTGCTCTTTTATGCTCTGTCAGGTGAAGGATCTGACTGAATATTCGTAAAAATATCGCACATGGGTAGGTTGCTTTTTATCTACGGTATAAGTTTTCATTGGATGTGTAAACGGGAACAGTATTCCATGCAGGCGGAGCTGCTTACTCCATCTAGTTTATATTTGTTATTACGTAAGCAACTACAGAGTGGGATCTTTTGTTATACTTTGTGCATTGCTTCATTATATTTCTGCCCAGGAAGGGTCAGAATACCCACTAAACTAACACGGCGTTCAAGTCTCTGCTGATCTGCAAGATTGCGACTCCGCAAAGGGATAACGAGGTCGAAAGAACCCCGTTACTACTTAAAGCGGTAGTCACAATGCAAACCGCAGGGCGCCTTTACAATCCCGAATAACGCGTGCCAGGTGGAACAGGAGTAACAGTAGACAGAATCTTCGCCAGAAACGAGCGATTCAATAGATTATTTCTCCGTCGAACCATAGATACATGGAACCCTCTGGAACTTTACGTGTTTCCCTTCTCTTGTAACTCTGGGGTTACCAGCGAGGTCACCATGACCTTCCATCAGGCGGGGATGTCATTTTGGCGAGCTAAATATAAAAAAATGTAGTTAATGCTCATAATGTGGAATCGATATATCATCTAGAGTAAATCACATTCAACCATAGGGCGAAATGCTTTCAGCAGATAATGTATCCCAAATGGGATTTTCATTGTAGAATATTACACAAAACATTTGCAGCAATCACTCAACGTTAGGAAAATTCCATTTATAATATGATTGTTGATGATATATTATAATACTAGCTGATGCCCGCAGCATCGCCCGCGAAAAATTAGTCCCTTCCCGTGGGAACTTATTCCCGGGATAAAAAGTAGCCTATTTGTTATTCCAGTATTCAATGTATCTGCGTACCAAATTTCAGCCCGATCCGTTCATCCGTTTGAGCGTGAAAGAGTAACAAACATCCACACTCACAAACTTTCACATTTATAATATTAGTAAGATGTAATTACCATACCATACATTACATCATTTTGTTGGCAGCAGGCTATGTTTTATATTTAAAGATATTTTAACATAGTGCGATCTAGCCGATTAAAATGACTGCTTCGGTGACGCAGTGTATATAACTGCCGCGTTAAGGCCACAGGTTTGATTCCCCCGTTTGATGGCTGGGATTTAAAGCAACTAGGAAGACGCTAAGATGAAGAAACAGTAGCAGTCTTAGTGACCTTTACATGTTTTCTGAGTAATGAAAGCGTAACAGTAAAATAGTAGATTGTATAACAAGGGGGCAAACTAGTATTTTTACGGCGAGGGCGCTACTTTGAATCACGAGCGAAGCGAAAGGATTCTAGAATAGAATCCCGAGCATAGCGAGGGATTCTAACGTAGAATCCTGAGCACAGTGAGGGATTCATAGCACACCGCCCGAGGGAAAAATAATTTGCCCTCGAATAATATGCTCTACTTTTCATTCCCTTTCTATGAGAAAAAATAAGTTTTGTACGACGTAGTTACCTTCTATAGTTATTGTTCCAGGAGTTCATAGATTGTCACGTTCATAATTTGTTTTTTAGTTCTACGAACTTATTATACTACACTCGAGAGCAATGAATCCGGCAGGCTTATTACGTATGTTACAATAGGCAAGCGATAGCGATAATCTCGCGGAAATCGCGCGATAATCGCTGTTTGTTGACTGTTTCGTATTACGAATCAACGATCGTTTTGCCATAGCCGACTAGCGACGGTGCTGCCTCTGTAGTACAATCAGTAAATTAAAAAGTGCATTTGTGCTATACTGCGGCAGCGATCTGGCGATAATTTCGTATTACGTATCGTTTTTGACAACCTCCTGGCAGTGATTTCGATATTTTAATAGTGTATGTGTGTACTGAGAGACCACTTTCATTTTTTGCGGATTTTTGCAGTTTAACTAACAATAGTGCTGCGAGCACGTGTTCGGACGCGCTTTCTAACCGATCACTATACTTTACAAATATTTTCGCAAATTTTACTATGCACTATTGTTAGTTAAACTGCAAAAATCCGAAAAAATAAAAGTGGTCTTTCAGCACACACATACACTAATGAAATGCCCAACAGATGTGACAGTTACCAGTTTTCAGTGATCGCCACGTAATTGTTTATGGCGCTAGTTTCGTAGTGATAAGTGCGACGTAGCGATTAGCGAACGATTCGCTATAGAATTTTACGTAATACCATTTTTTCCGCCACCAGCGATAAATCGTGCGATGATTGCGCAATGATTGCGCGATTATCGCTGATCGCTGTTTTATACGTAATCAGCCTGCGGGTCACTTAAAGAATGTTAAAAATCTCGGAAACTAAAAATGATAGGTTAATGCAATAATGCAATAAATTGTATTTAATAGACAATGTAATACTCCTTAAATGAAAGTAAAAAAAATATGAGTCACCATACATTTTATTAACACAAAATTACATAAAGAAAAAACTGCCGATCTCTCCTTAAAACAAAAATAGGAAACATGAAATTTTTGAACTTTATTACGATTTTCTTGAATTTTAATACTTCGTATTGCCTCCTCGTGCTTCCATTACTGCGTTTACGCGGTTTGGCATGCTGTACACCAAGTTCCTAATACGATTTTGGGGAATATTCTCCCATTCCTCTGTGAGAGCAATTTTGAGCTCACGAAGCGTGATTGGGGGAGGGTTTCGTTGTTTTACGCATCTGCCTAGCTCGTCCCAAGCATGCTCGATCGGGTTGATATCCGGGCTGCGCGCTGGCCACTCCATACGAGTAATGTTCATCTCTTGAAGGTAGTCATTCACAATCCTACCTGTATGAGGTCGGGCATTGTCATGCATAAATATAGCATCCTCACCTAAATTGACCATAAATGGACCAACGTGATCATTGAGGATTTCTTCCACATATCTTACGCTAGTTAAAGAGCCGTTTTCTATGATCACCAGCTCTGTGCGACTTTCAGAAGAAATTCCGGCCCACACAAGTACAGACCCACCACCGTAGGCTACTTTTTCTTCGATGCATGCTTGCTTGAATCTTTCCCCTGGTCTTCGATACACTCTGTGTCTTCCATCGTGCTTGTAGAGCATAAATTTTGATTCGTCGGAGAACATAACTTTTGACCAATCTTCAATACTCCAATTTACGTGGCTCTGGGCATACCTTAGTCTCGAAATACGATGCCCACGCTCCAGTTTAGGGCCGTTTGCAGGTCTAAGGGGTTTTAAGTTAGATTCAGCAAGCCGACGTCTTACTGTCCATGCACTTGGGTTACTTCCTCCGAGGCGTCGAAACTGATTGGTGAGTTCAGTTCCTGTGAGAAAGCGATTTCGAAGCATGGTGCTCACCAAGTATCGGTCTTCTCGTGCTGTGGTACACCTGGTTCTGCCCGTTCCTGGTCTGCGTAGGTTAGAACCAGTTTCTTCGTAACGTCGGAGAACTCTTTGTACTGTTGACAGCGACACACCGACAGTCCTGGCTGTATCGCGCTGACTCCGGCCGGTTTCCAGCATTGTAAGTATTCTGGTGCATTCTTCAGGCGTAAGCGACATAATTTCAGCTTGATTAATGAATATAGAGCACTATCAACATGGTTTATGTACCCACATAAATGACAGATTACAAACAAAAGCAACACCAAATGCTGTAATTTCGTAGTTCCATCTTCGAAAGTGGCCCTTTTTCAAATTTGATTTTTTTATGATATAACTTTACAATAACTAAGAAGTTTTAATACCTTCATTTAAGGAGTATTACATTGTCTATTAAATACAATTTATTGCATTAACCTAGCATTTTTAGTTTCCGAGATTTTTAGGATTCTTTAAGTGACCCGGATTCATTGCTCTCGAGTGTATATGCGTAGAAAACAATAAAATATGTTCACTGATTACAAGAACACTAGTAATGACGCTCTTCAGTTTTTTTTTAGTTAGCTCAGGACACCGCTTACTTGGCCGCGTGATTTGAATTTTAGAACTTTAAAAATTCATAGAAATCGAATGCAAATTGTACGGATTACTGGCTGGTAAGCATGGGCTGTACAGCGCGATGTCCTTAACTAACTTAAAAAAACTAAAAAGCGCCATTTATCTGTTCGTGTTCGTCATTTATGTTCTTGCAATCAGTAAACATACTTACCTATTTTATTGTATTCTGCAAATATAATACGTTCTACGTCGAGTTATAAAAGTGACAAAGTAGTAGTAGGGTAACTACGTCGTACAAAACTTACTTTTTCTCATAGAAAGGAAATTAAAAGTAGAGTATGTTACTCGAGAGCAAATTATTTTTCCCTCGGGCGGTGTACTTTAAATCCCTCACTGCGCTCAGGATTCTACGTTAGAATCCCTCGCTAAGCTCGGGATTCTATTCTAGAATCCTTCGCTTCGCTCGTGATTCAAAGTAGCGCCCTCGCCGTCAAAATACTATTTTGCTCCCTTGTTATACAATCTACTATTTCAGATTTCATATTGTAGTTCATATGATAGTTTCGAAAAGGCAGTTATAAATGCTTACTCAATCGTAAATTTTAAAAAAAGGTTTGACGCCTGCTCGAAACCAATTTTTTCCACGTTTAAAATTTCTGTAGTTCAACGAAGTTAGAACAATATTATTGCCTACAAAATTGACCTACGGGTAAACTTGATATACATGAAACATTATTCAAGAACCACCGTGTACCTTTTGCTCCAAACTTATGATGTAGCATAATATACATGGTTTTAATTCTGCATAATTATGCTAAGGTAGGTAGGTACATAAGTCTTCGACTTTATAACAGTTGATTTTAGACTAATTTATCATTTTCTTATAGCTTGTATCCACATAGAAGAGCATTCGAACGACTTCGATACTAAAACTCCTACATCGTGCTATCACGCGCCAGGCCTCGATTTGCAAAAATGCTCTAAGTGTCGACGTCTTTTTGGGATTTTTTTAATTTTCAGGAGGGCTTTCGAAAAACGAAGAATTTCAGAATGTAATATAATAATATAATAATAATATAAAAATAACCAGTAACATAGTATAAATTATACCTTCTTTGCTTGAGAATAAGTTTATCTAACTATTTATATGTTTCAATAATGTCATAGAACTGACCTTCTTGTAGCGATTTAATAATATATGAAATTTTCACTGATGTAACTTGTAAACTATATGTAGCTAGTAAACTTTATCATATTATATCAAATCCCATACATAATCACCAAAATAACACTTTACTACAATAGTACAATAAACATTAAACAAAGATCACTAAAAATTTTACACTTTAAAATCATTAATTCATAATTAAAACTATTTGTTTACATGGCGAGAAAACCCGGCCGCCATGATTGTCACGTTCCGTAAAAACGCACACGTATTTCGTCTTAATAATTTTCGTTCATACTAGCAATGTTTCCATTTTAAAAATAAGAACGCTGGTTATGATTGTATTCATAAATGGAATGATATAGTCAAATTGTGTTGAGAGTGTAAAGGAACGTAAATATCAACAACCAATGACGACAGTCTCTGTTGACGGATGTTATGTTCAAATGAAGAACGGAATCGCGTCGCGCCAATTTGGTTATGTGCTTATATGTATCACTAGCTGACCCGCGCAACTTCGTTTGCGTCACATGAGAGTGAGAAAGAGAGAGGTATGGTATTAATATTTCGAGTTTTATAATGTTTCCCGTTGCATTTACCCCCGTCGCGTCGCGTCGCTTGTATTCATTAGAGCTAAACGGCATATCTTCGTTTGTGTCACATGAGAGTGAGAAGGAAAGAGGTGTTAAAGTGATATAATGTTTCCCGTCGCTTTTACTTCCACGCATCGTGTGCGAATCCGGCTCGCACTTGGTCGGTTTTTATCGTTCAGTTGACTGGCTGCCACTGCAAACCAAGTTAACTTCCGTCGCGTCGCTCATACTTTACGTAATTTAAAACGTAATAAGAGGGTTATTGTAAGAGAACCTTAAAAGATAGGCATATTGTTCTGTATGTACCTATCTTTATAAATTACATATAACTATGTATATTGTGTAGCTGCATGTGTCTGAGGGTAACGCCAGTATTAAACCAGTAACGGTGCTATACGGTTGTTTCATTGTGTACTTACCTACGAACATTTCATCTGGCGACGAGTGCAAATTACCTACGTATTTTGTAATAAGTGACTTTTTTTTCCTCAAATGCTAAAAATGACCAGTTTTCTTGGAAATTTAAGTGTTTTCGATTATAAAATTCACGAATGGGACGTTTTCTACGGTAAATTGAAACAATTTATAAAGTTAAATGGCATATCGGACGGTAAACAAAGTGCAGTGCTGTTAACGCATTTGTCGGACGATTCCTACCGCTTGCTTCGAAATCTCGTGCATCCAAGGGAGCTCGAGGAAGTACCGTACAGTGAACTGGTTGAAGTACTCGACAAACATTTCACGCCCAAAAGATCGACATTCGCAGACCGGGCGAAGTTCTATGAAGCCGTGAGAGCCGACGGAGAAAGTATAGAGGAATGGGTGGCACGGCTGCGAGGGTTAGCCGTGTATTGTGAGTTTGGCCCAGAGCTGGACATACTTTTACGTGATCGTTTCGTGCTCGGTTTCAAGGCAGGCCACGAGCGTGACAAGCTTTTTGAGCGTGATTCCAAGATATTAACGCTGGCGGAGGCGCTGGAAGTCGCCCAAAAGGCGTCGTGTGCACGACTAGCACGGGCGGACCCCGGCATAGGCACCGACGTGAGTGCTGTCGCCGTGAAGCAGGAGCCGGTTTTCTACGTACGCACTGGCGCCAATAGAGGTGTCTCGCGAACCTCGGGGGCCCCCGACGCTCTTACGAAGATTAGTGGAAGTAAGCCAGCAGCCAGGAAAGAGGATGGCACTGACCACAGTTGCCAAGTATGTGGTTTGAAGAATCACAACGCAACCAAGTGCAGATATAAAAATTATAAGTGTTCAAATTGCGGTCAGAAGGGTCACCTGAAAAAGGTATGCATGATGAGAAAATCAAGGTTGTACAATATCGACACAGTTGGATCGGATTCCTCGCACGGAGACTGTAATGAGTGTGAACTATATAACCTGAGGTATGTCAACTATAAACCTATTAAAATATGTGTTTTATTAAATGGTATAGAAATGTACATGGAGTTAGATACCGGGGCGGGTAGTTCTGTTATATCAAATCAGTTGTATGCTCAATATTTTTCTAAATTTAAACTGTATGATAGTGACTTAAAATTATGCCTGTATAATGGTCATAAAATCACACCACTAGGATATTTTATAGCACAGATAACATATTCAAATTTGAAAGATAAAGTTAAAATATATGTCTTAGAGGGTGGGGGACCCCCGTTACTAGGTCGTGATTTTATGACGAAATTTAATATTTATTTTGGGACGACCACTAATCATATGACGCATTATAACGGGAGTAGTGTGGAAGTGCAACAAATATTGAAACAGTTTCCAGACGTCTGGAAGGACGAATTAGGTTGTTTTAATAAATTTGAAGTTGAATTGAAACTTAAAGAGAATGCATCACCAAAATTTTTTAAATCCCGTACCGTACCCTTTGCACTGAGAGATAGGGTTAGTGCCGAACTTGACAGGTTAGTCGGGTTAGGAATATTAGTGCCTGTTAGTTATTCCGATTACGCCACACCCATTGTTCCCGTTTTGAAGGAAAATGGGAAATTAAAAATTGCAGGTGATTTTTCATGTACTTTAAACAAGGATTTAGAAATAGATAAGTACACCTTGCCGCGTATAGAGGAGGTCTTCAGTAAGTTATCAGGCGGGGAGCACTATTCTAAATTAGATTTAAGTAACGCGTATAATCAATTTAGATTATCGAAGCCCTCCCAAAAACTATGTACAATAAACACACATAGAGGTTTATTTTCGTATAGCCGTCTTGTCTATGGTTTAGCCGGGGCCCCAGCAATTTTTCAAAAAGCTATGGAAACCCTGTTGGCAGGATTAGAAGGGGTAAGCGTCTGGCTGGACGATATCTGTATTACGGGGCCCACAAAACAGGTGCATCTGTCTAGGTTACGGGAGGTTTTGCATAGATTACAAGAGGCCGGGTTAAGGTTGCAAAAAGAGAAATGTGTTTTTTTTGAAAAGAGCGTAACTTATTTAGGTTATTTAATTGACAAGGAAGGGTTAAGGACTAGTCCCGCCAAGGTAGAAGCTATTCTCGGTGCGCCTGCACCGACCGACGTGTTGGGAGTCAAACGGTTCCTAGGTGTAGTAAATTATTACAGGAATTTTATTCCGAGTGCATCCGCACTTATGAATCCGCTACACGAATTGTTACGTTCGGGGGTGAAATGGCAATGGGGTGAACGTCAGCAGGCGGCATTCGACAGCGTGAAGCGCGCGCTGTCTAGCGACCGGGTGTTAGCGCATTTCGACCCGGAAGCGCCGCTCGTGCTGACGGTGGATGCGGGCCCAGCGGGGCTCGGCGCCGTGCTGGCTCACCAGGACCCGGACGGACGCGAACGCCCTATAGCTTTCGCCTCGCGCTCCTTAACGGTGAGTGAAAGAAATTATAGTCAAATACAAAAGGAAGCTACGGCAATTATATTTGGGGTAAAACATTTTCACCAATACGTGTACGGACGACGGGAGCCATTTATTTTAAAGACTGACCATAGGCCCTTGCTATCTATTTTTGGCAACGGTAAGGGCGTATCGGTGACTGCTGCTCTGAGACTTCAAAGATATGCAATCATTTTATCTGCATATAACTTCACGCCGAAGTATATAAATGGAAGAAATAATGAGATTGCAGACTATTTTTCCCGGTCACCCTTATCGCGTTCGTCTTGTGATAGCAGCGAGGACGACAGTTCTAGATATTTCTTTTTTCTAGAAGAGAGCGGAGAACCAGTTATTTTCCGTGATATAAAGAAGGCCGTCATATCTGACGTAGTCATACGTACTGTAATTAAATATATGACCCACGGATGGCCTAGGAAGATACTCTGTAAATCCGTAGCGCCTTATTTCCAATGCAAAACGGATTTAGAGGTGATAGACGGTTGCTTGTTCCGCGGTCATAGAATAGTTATTCCTAATGTTTTTAGAGATATAATGCTGAAAGAGTTACATGCGGGTCATTTCGGAATAATAAAAACAAAAAGTCTAGCGCGTAGTAGAATGTGGTGGCCAGGCATAGACCGGGACATCGAGCGGCAGGTGCTGGCGTGCAGCGCGTGCGCCGCGGTGCGCAGCGCGCCGCCGAGCGCGCCGCCCGCGCCCTGGCCGCGCCCCCCTGCCCCCTGGCACCGCATACACATAGATTACATGACTATAGGCCAAGCGGATTATTTAATTATTGTTGATGCATTTTCTAAGTGGTTGGAATGTGTTCATATGGACCGTGGTACTTCTACACAGGCGCTCATTATAAAATTGAAAGAAATATTTTCTAGGTTTGGTGTGCCTAATGTAATCGTATCAGATAACGATGTAAAGATAAGTTCAGCAGAATTTCATAAATTTTGTCGCGTTAATGGTATTGAACACCTTACATCGCCTATTTATCATCCTCAAAGCAATGGCCTTGCTGAAAATTCTGTAAAAACCTGTAAAAAAATGATAAAATGCATATTTTCAGAAGGCAACATTTGTCAAAGAAAAATAATTGAAAAATTACAGACCTTTTTGTTTAATTATAGAAATACAATTCATTGTGCTACAGGTTCTACACCGGCTATGTTAATGTTAGGTCGAAACTTAAGGTGCAGGTTAGATTTGGTTTTGCCAACTAATAGTTCTACAGACCAAAACATAGAATTAGAACCATTAAAACTAAACCGATGTTTCTGTGTGGGTGATACGGTTTGGGCGAAGTGGTATGTTGCGCGGCGAAGTATTTGGAGAATAGGTACTGTAATAAGGCAGGTAGGAAATAGAATGTTTGAAATTTACTTTAAGGATTACGATACTAAATGTAACAGACATATAGATCAAATGAGAAAGTATACTAAGGCTAGAGAAAATAATGATAAAAATGTAGAAGCGTCAAGTTCTGCCACCTCATCATTGCCAGACGTTGACGATTCACCGCCTGCGTCGCCACCGCAGCCGGTGCCTTCAGCGGTGCCGATGGCCGAGCAGGCCTCCGCTTCCGCGAACTTGCCGCCCGCATCTCCCCCATCATTTTCATTAATACCTGCTGTTACGGGACAGGAGGTGCAGGTCGCAACCGATTGTGGAGAAGGTAATGATGTGGTATGTTCGGTTGGGGACACTACCGTGGTGGATCAAAGTTCCGAAAGCTATCAGAAAAAGGCGGAGGTTTGCGAGGTGATCACAAAGGACGTCCAATTGGCAGAGCCAGCCACCCATAGGCAGGATATTATTACTGATTGTCAATCAAGTGCAGAGATTGCCAGTCCGATTGGACGCTCTAAACGCCCCCGCAAACAGACAGACTATAAGAAATATTTTAAGTAGATAATGTTATTAGATTAAGTATATTCATGTTGTTGTTGCAGGTTTACAGATTAATGTTGGAGGGATGTTCTGTATGTACCTATCTTTATAAATTACATATAACTATGTATATTGTGTAGCTGCATGTGTCTAAGGGTAACGCCAGTATTAAACCAGTAACGGTGCTATACGGTTGTTTCATTGTGTACTTACCTACGAACATTTCATCTGGCGACGAGTGCAAATTACCTACGTATTTTGTAATAAGTGACTTTTTTTTCCTCAAATGCTAAAAATGACCAGTTTTCTTGGAAATTTAAGTGTTTTCGATTATAAAATTCACGAATGGGACGTTTTCTACGGTAAATTGAAACAATTTATAAAGTTAAATGGCATATCGGACGGTAAACAAAGTGCAGTGCTGTTAACGCATTTGTCGGACGATTCCTACCGCTTGCTTCGAAATCTCGTGCATCCAAGGGAGCTCGAGGAAGTACCGTACAGTGAACTGGTTGAAGTACTCGACAAACATTTCACGCCCAAAAGATCGACATTCGCAGACCGGGCGAAGTTCTATGAAGCCGTGAGAGCCGACGGAGAAAGTATAGAGGAATGGGTGGCACGGCTGCGAGGGTTAGCCGTGTATTGTGAGTTTGGCCCAGAGCTGGACATACTTTTACGTGATCGTTTCGTGCTCGGTTTCAAGGCAGGCCACGAGCGTGACAAGCTTTTTGAGCGTGATTCCAAGATATTAACGCTGGCGGAGGCGCTGGAAGTCGCCCAAAAGGCGTCGTGTGCACGACTAGCACGGGCGGACCCCGGCATAGGCACCGACGTGAGTGCTGTCGCCGTGAAGCAGGAGCCGGTTTTCTACGTACGCACTGGCGCCAATAGAGGTGTCTCGCGAACCTCGGGGGCCCCCGACGCTCTTACGAAGATTAGTGGAAGTAAGCCAGCAGCCAGGAAAGAGGATGGCACTGACCACAGTTGCCAAGTATGTGGTTTGAAGAATCACAACGCAACCAAGTGCAGATATAAAAATTATAAGTGTTCAAATTGCGGTCAGAAGGGTCACCTGAAAAAGGTATGCATGATGAGAAAATCAAGGTTGTACAATATCGACACAGTTGGATCGGATTCCTCGCACGGAGACTGTAATGAGTGTGAACTATATAACCTGAGGTATGTCAACTATAAACCTATTAAAATATGTGTTTTATTAAATGGTATAGAAATGTACATGGAGTTAGATACCGGGGCGGGTAGTTCTGTTATATCAAATCAGTTGTATGCTCAATATTTTTCTAAATTTAAACTGTATGATAGTGACTTAAAATTATGCCTGTATAATGGTCATAAAATCACACCACTAGGATATTTTATAGCACAGATAACATATTCAAATTTGAAAGATAAAGTTAAAATATATGTCTTAGAGGGTGGGGGACCCCCGTTACTAGGTCGTGATTTTATGACGAAATTTAATATTTATTTTGGGACGACCACTAATCATATGACGCATTATAACGGGAGTAGTGTGGAAGTGCAACAAATATTGAAACAGTTTCCAGACGTCTGGAAGGACGAATTAGGTTGTTTTAATAAATTTGAAGTTGAATTGAAACTTAAAGAGAATGCATCACCAAAATTTTTTAAATCCCGTACCGTACCCTTTGCACTGAGAGATAGGGTTAGCGCCGAACTTGACAGGTTAGTCGGGTTAGGAATATTAGTGCCTGTTAGTTATTCCGATTACGCCACACCCATTGTTCCCGTTTTGAAGGAAAATGGGAAATTAAAAATTGCAGGTGATTTTTCATGTACTTTAAACAAGGATTTAGAAATAGATAAGTACACCTTGCCGCGTATAGAGGAGGTCTTCAGTAAGTTATCAGGCGGGGAGCACTATTCTAAATTAGATTTAAGTAACGCGTATAATCAATTTAGATTATCGAAGCCCTCCCAAAAACTATGTACAATAAACACACATAGAGGTTTATTTTCGTATAGCCGTCTTGTCTATGGTTTAGCCGGGGCCCCAGCAATTTTTCAAAAAGCTATGGAAACCCTGTTGGCAGGATTAGAAGGGGTAAGCGTCTGGCTGGACGATATCTGTATTACGGGGCCCACAAAACAGGTGCATCTGTCTAGGTTACGGGAGGTTTTGCATAGATTACAAGAGGCCGGGTTAAGGTTGCAAAAAGAGAAATGTGTTTTTTTTGAAAAGAGCGTAACTTATTTAGGTTATTTAATTGACAAGGAAGGGTTAAGGACTAGTCCCGCCAAGGTAGAAGCTATTCTCGGTGCGCCTGCACCGACCGACGTGTTGGGAGTCAAACGGTTCCTAGGTGTAGTAAATTATTACAGGAATTTTATTCCGAGTGCATCCGCACTTATGAATCCGCTACACGAATTGTTACGTTCGGGGGTGAAATGGCAATGGGGTGAACGTCAGCAGGCGGCATTCGACAGCGTGAAGCGCGCGCTGTCTAGCGACCGGGTGTTAGCGCATTTCGACCCGGAAGCGCCGCTCGTGCTGACGGTGGATGCGGGCCCAGCGGGGCTCGGCGCCGTGCTGGCTCACCAGGACCCGGACGGACGCGAACGCCCTATAGCTTTCGCCTCGCGCTCCTTAACGGTGAGTGAAAGAAATTATAGTCAAATACAAAAGGAAGCTACGGCAATTATATTTGGGGTAAAACATTTTCACCAATACGTGTACGGACGACGGGAGCCATTTATTTTAAAGACTGACCATAGGCCCTTGCTATCTATTTTTGGCAACGGTAAGGGCGTATCGGTGACTGCTGCTCTGAGACTTCAAAGATATGCAATCATTTTATCTGCATATAACTTCACGCCGAAGTATATAAATGGAAGAAATAATGAGATTGCAGACTATTTTTCCCGGTCACCCTTATCGCGTTCGTCTTGTGATAGCAGCGAGGACGACAGTTCTAGATATTTCTTTTTTCTAGAAGAGAGCGGAGAACCAGTTATTTTCCGTGATATAAAGAAGGCCGTCATATCTGACGTAGTCATACGTACTGTAATTAAATATATGACCCACGGATGGCCTAGGAAGATACTCTGTAAATCCGTAGCGCCTTATTTCCAATGCAAAACGGATTTAGAGGTGATAGACGGTTGCTTGTTCCGCGGTCATAGAATAGTTATTCCTAATGTTTTTAGAGATATAATGCTGAAAGAGTTACATGCGGGTCATTTCGGAATAATAAAAACAAAAAGTCTAGCGCGTAGTAGAATGTGGTGGCCAGGCATAGACCGGGACATCGAGCGGCAGGTGCTGGCGTGCAGCGCGTGCGCCGCGGCGCGCAGCGCGCCGCCGAGCGCGCCGCCCGCGCCCTGGCCGCGCCCCCCTGCCCCCTGGCACCGCATACACATAGATTACATGACTATAGGCCAAGCGGATTATTTAATTATTGTTGATGCATTTTCTAAGTGGTTGGAATGTGTTCATATGGACCGTGGTACTTCTACACAGGCGCTCATTATAAAATTGAAAGAAATATTTTCTAGGTTTGGTGTGCCTAATGTAATCGTATCAGATAACGATGTAAAGATAAGTTCAGCAGAATTTCATAAATTTTGTCGCGTTAATGGTATTGAACACCTTACATCGCCTATTTATCATCCTCAAAGCAATGGCCTTGCTGAAAATTCTGTAAAAACCTGTTTGTTTGAAACGGTTGTTTCATTGTGTACTTACCTACGAACATTTCACATATGCTGTAACGGACTTTTTTTTATAACTTTTTAAGAGGAACAGTTTTGTAATACACAATTTTTACGTAACTTTAACTATTTATGCAGCGTCCGTAATGGAAGCTCTCAAAAGAAAGAAATAATCCCCGTTCTCGAAACATTATTCATGGCTGCTCCGCTCCTATTCGTCTTAGCGTGATGTTATATCGCCATTAGCCAGCCTCAATAAACGGACTATTAAACTGTAAAATAATTTTTGAAATGAAAACAGTAGTTTCTGAGATCCTAGCACAAACAAACTCTTCAGTTTCATTATATCGTGAGCGAACCTTAATAGATAGACAAATTAGGTTATTGTGAGCGAACCTTAAAAGATAGACATATGCTGTCGCGGACTTTTTTTTAGAACATTTTAAGAGAAACAATTTTGTAATACACGATTTTTACCTAACTTTATCCATTTACGCAGCGTACGCCTCGGAATCTCTCAGACGGTAAAGAATATTCCCCGTTTTCAATATATTATTGATTGCTGCTCCGCTCCTATTCGTCTTAGCGTGATGTTATATAGCCTATAGCCATCCTCGATAAATGGACTATCAAACTGTAAAATAATTTTTGAAATCCAACCAGTAGTTCCTGAGATCCTAGCGTTCAAACAAACAAACAAACAAACAAACAAACAAACAAACAAACTCTTCAGCTTTATAATATTAGTATGGATAAAACGTGGGAATCCACTACAATTTTATCTACCAAAGAGTTTATTTTTAATATAAATCTCTGCATTAATACTACATTATATTCTGAAACCCAGCTAAAACCTGAGTCGAGGTTAGTTGGATAATAAAAAATCCAGGTTTGTGGATACCAAGTCGTTTTATGTGTCATAAGCCAGGTAATACTGTAATACCTGAAGTATAGTTGGCAGTGCTATATACTAAAACTTTCTCTTTAAAGTACAGTTGAATTTTCAAGACCTTTTTTATTGTCCGAGGCTTTTCTTTCATTGTTTTTCAAGATAAACTAAAGCTTCGTATTATAAGGTTATAATATAATAGGGGTCATGCCACATTCTGAACTTACGTTTTTATACTGAAAATCCATTCACTTTTTTATAGTTAGTTTCAATCGTTCTCTTTCAACGTGCTGTCTCTGGTGTTGACAACTTTCATAACTGGAGACTACTTTCAAACTGGTAAACTGCTTACTTGTCTGTCGCTTTGGTATGATAAAAAATATGATAAGAGAGAGCTGGACTCGCCCACCGTTTCCGTACAAACTTTTCAATTACAAGTAGTTCTGGAATCAAGTTTCGCAGTTTTTACTTACGTAATGAGAATACCATATTTTTACCAAAACCAATGAGTATTAAGATTTTCCCATATACTACAAGTTTATCACGGTATTACCTACTTTCCGAGTTTCGTAGTTATAGGTCAACGGGAAATCTTACTAATATTATAAAGTCGAAAGTTTGTGAGTGTGGATGTGTGGACGTTTGTTACTCTTTCACGCTATAACGGCTGAACGGATCTGGCTGAAATTTGGCACAGCGATAGATTATGATCTGAAATAACACATAGGCCAGTTATTATCCCGGGAATAAGGTCCCACGGGAGCTGCAGGCATCAGCTAGTATCTTTATAAAATTCACAGCTTCAAGATATCGTAGACCTGATTACTCATATGGTTTAAGTTTCAACTCAATACCTTCAGGCGATCTTAGTTTCAAAAGGTCTGTCCGTACATCAGTCTGTCTGTCACATTCTGACTACAAAGTGATCCTATAAGGATTCCGTTTATTCCTTTTGAGGTACGCAAATCTGAAAATAAATTGTGTTACATAAATCTTGATATTTGTATTTGGATATGGGGAGATTTACGTATTTCTGAAATGTAGAAAAAAATCAATAAGTCGTCGTACGTTGCGGACGTCACGCAGTTTCAACCGCGTAGCTCCCGTTCCCGTGAGGATGCGGGAATAAAATAAAGAAAACTAGCTGTTCCCCGCGGCTTCGACTGCGTATAAGTCGTTATCGCGTAAAATCATAACCCTTCTTTTGCACAGTAAAATGTGGCCTATGTCCTTCCCAGGGCTTCGAACTATCCCTATACCAAATTTCATCTCAATCTTTCCAGCCGTTTAGGCGTGAAAGCGTAACAGATAGACAGACAGACAGAGTTACTTTCGCATTTGTAATATTAGTAGGGATGTCACCCAGGGATAGTGTAGCTGTAACAGTGAAATAATTTTTCAAATCGGTTCAGTAGTTTCAGGGCATATTCGATACAAACAAACAAACAATCAAATCTTAATAAAAACAAATCATTACTCTTTTTAATATTAGTGGAGAATACATGATAAATTTCACGACAACTTTAATTCTTTTGATAGTTGTCATGAAACTTTTAACACTTAATCATAATATTTGTTTCAATTTTACAGGAAGCCGACCGTCATTGAGTGGGTTCTACAACTAGGTAAGTAAGTAGTAGTGTATTATACAATAGGTATTTCGTATAAGAGATGAGGGGATCTGGTAATACAGGCCGCTAAGAAACATTGGTGATTTTGATAAAACCAAAATCTTTATTACGGCGTTTCTTTTTACCCACGACGCGCGACGGAACGGAGACGGTATATGCATTTGGGTGGTGAGGATGTTTGTTTATTTGTTTGTGCAAATACATATTGTCATTTTTTTTCCAAAACAACTGGTCGTATTTTGATGCAGTTTTTAGTTATGGGTTCAAGTTTGATTGGTGCATGTTGTTACGTTGACAACTCACCAGGGGTCGCTGCAGCGTACATTATTTGTGAAAATCGATGTTGCCACTTTTCTCAAAAACTACTAGTTCGAATTTGATATAGTTTTCAGTTTGTGTTTAAATTGGAGCATGTTCTTAGATAGGTTTTACAGTGTTAACTAACCAGGGGGCGCTGCAGCAAGCATTATTTGTGATGAAAAATCAATGTTGCCACTTTTCTCTAAAACGACAGGTCTGATTATATGCAGTTTATTAACGTGTGAGAAGCACCCATGAGGGGTACTATGCCGGATTCCTATCGACGCTCCCGGTAGACTTTGGCTACCATTTCAGCCTCACCTACGAATTCGTGTACCAACCCGCATCTTACAGGGTTGGCTCGGGTGTTATCCCACTTTTTGGGATACGAAGCATGCGTGAAACTTTCACATCACGCTGCCGCCACCATCTTGAACTTACGGCATAGAGAAATCATAATACAGCCTAAAAAATACACTGCAAATTAAAATTACAGTTAATAGCTCTGTTATTTTTAAATTTTGCGTTTATTCTCAAGTTGAATTTTAATTATCTTTACTCGTGAAGAATCCACCTACTCAACACCGTAATATTAAGTTTCTTTTTACTGTAAGATAACATTATAACAGAAATTTAAATTTTTCTAAAGATGTACCTACAACTTTATGAGCAGCTAAAAGAAGGCAAGGTTGACTGTACCTAGAGAACGCTCATTCCTACTCATTTTAGCCCCTCTCTATAAAATAGAGTGCAGAGGGGCTTATGTCGAGACTTTGTCTGTAGTCTGTGACTTTGTCGCATTAACCTACGACATTAGGTCACGTGGATCATCTGTTCAAAGTTTGAAATAAAACAAAAATGACAACGTCAATCGGATTGAACTTTCACTCACAATAAACGTTTTAGAGAGGGGCAGTCGGGTGAGACCGTCTTAGGCTTCTTGTTATGGTAGTGAAAGTTGGGTGTATGTAGCAGAAGAAGCATGAAAGTAAAGTCAATGGGTGGAAATGAAAAGTCTTTAAATATAGCCTTTAAAGGTTGCCTGGAATATTGTACATTTTAAACTCTGTATTCCATGTACATGTATTATGTTAATGAGTGTACAATAAAGCATATTCTATTCTATTCTATTCTATTCTATAGCTACGTAGCTAATAGAGCGGCAACAGAAATATATCATCTGCATAAAATTTAATTGCCTTACTATCACAGTTCATGTTATTACGTCGTACAGACAACAGATTAAGAAAGAAAGAAAGAAATAAATTTATTCTGGCACAAACAATGATCATAAGAAAATTAATAAATAATAATTATAACAAGCATGCACCCGAAAAGGAAGCCATCTCAGCCAATAGCTACATACTATTCCATTTTATTTTATGACTAGCGGACGTCACACGGTTTCACCCGCGTAGTTCCCGTTCCCGTGGTAATACGGGAATAAAATATAGCCTATGTTCACCGGAAAGAGTGTAGCTTTTTAAAAGTGAAAGAATTTTTCAAATCGGTCCAGTAGTTCCGGAGCCTATTCGTTACAAACAAACAAACAAACAAAAAAACAAATCTTTCCTCTTTATAATATTAGTATAGATTAGACATCGGATCAGGATCCGATGTCTAATCTACGGGACATTATTACTCAGGAGTAATAATGTCCCGTTTTTATCCTTTGGTTGCGTAACTCTAAAAATGTATTTGGAATTATTGAACCTCAGTCAAGGATCATGGGCTCAATTTTAAGAAGAAAGCCGTGAGATTGTTTTCACCAGACTGCCCCTCTCTAACACGTTTATTGTAAAAGTGAAAATTCAATCCGATTGACGTTGTCGTTTTTGTTTTATTTCAAACTTTGAAAAGATGATCCACGTGTCCTAGTGACGTAGTTTAATGCGACAGAGTCACAGCTACAGAGAAAGTCTCGCCATAAGCCCCTCTGCCCTCTATTTTATAGAGAAGGGCTAAAACCTACGTTATGTCAGTTAAAAACTTCTCAATGAAATAGTACGTACACATTTTTTTTTCTCAGAAAGCTTTTAATCATAACTTGAATACCCAGATTGCTTTCATTTTCCGACTAGCACTAAAGTTTTTATAGTTGTAGAAAAACTTATGTTTTAATCCTACTTTTGCAACTCTATAAAACAATATTCAGTAAACATGATGATATTATAGTAGTTTTCAATACAAGTGTGGGATCTCTGTTATTACAACGAGTTACGACAGGTGTTGACCCGAGCCGAAGGCGAGGGTAGACAGTCGGAACGAGTTTAAATAACAGTCCCGCACGTTGTATTGAACAACTATTTTTAATACAGTTGCGAAAAAATTAAGCAATTTTATAAAATAATAAAAACACAATAAACCTGAATATCCAAAATGGCGCCCACCGTAAAATAATATGTACCTTTTTAAGCAGAGACTATGGCAGTGCACTTCATACAGCCAACTTTTTTTTATATTCATAAATTTAATTTGGCCGATACTAATATTAATTTATGCTTAAATTATAATTAAAGTTACTTTTAATCTGATAGTGAAACAAGTAAGTATCTTTTTTTAGAAATATTTGCATGAAGCACAGACATTATTTTGACAATTGGGAAAGAAAACGCACGAGTGCGGGAATGGTAAAGAAAAAGCAACAAGTGTGTAATAGCCCACATCCCGAACGCTAAACGTCCCTGTACTATGCCACTTTTTGAGCAACTGTATTAAAAAATAAATTCCGTACGGGTCGAGCTAAATAAAACCGTTTAAAAATAATCTGTATGTGTAATAATACTTGTTATTATGTAGATAATTATGACACACACTTTGCTTTTTTTTTTGTTAACGTGAAGAAAATCGTAGGTACTTGGATGCTATTGACTCTTATCGACTAAAACCACATGTTTTCTACCTTATGCCCACGGTTGAGAGCCTCGGGTAAGCCCTCGAAAGCATGACCCCAGGACCCTCAACAGACCTTGGCTACCACTACACACTTTGCTGACACGCTGCCGCTTGGCTAGATGTTATGAAGAATTAATCTACTTTAGTTCTTCATAATGCTGACAATATACATACATACATACATATAATCACGCTTGTCTCATCGGGGTAAGCAGAGACTATGGATTTCCACTTCCTACGATCCTGGCATACAACTTTCGCTTCTTCTACTTTCATAACTGTTTTCATACACGCTCGCCGGTTAAGGGTACTCTTGATCTTGCCTTTTTCCAGAAGGTCTCTGATTTGATCGATGTCGACCCCTACCAGATTGCCCATTCATTCTCGCCTCATAAATCTGCTTTGTCAATCTATTCTCATCCATTCTCTCCACGTGTCCAAACCATCTAAGCATCCCTTTTTCGATCTTAGTCACTACATCTTCTGTTATACCACATTTTTCCCTTATCACGCTATTTCTTATATCCGAGCTTTACTTACCCGCATCCCCTTTTTTAACATTCTATCCAGATATTAGCAGGGACTGAATTCTGAACTTTCCAAACTCCGGAAATCAGGTCATTGACGTGTACTGTAATGTTCAGAAGATTTGAAAAATACATTGATTTCAAACTAAACAGACTTAAATTTTGCTTAGAACGACAGTATTGGCATCATAGAGCATGTAGCGTCTTTGGTATTGCAGTAGTCCATAGGGCACGAAGACATTCTTTGAATAGACGAGGCTGCATGCTTATCAGCCGCCTCAGAGGAAGAAAAAGCCCTTCGAATTAAGAACCCATGACATAAATGGATGTTTCTATTATCGCGTAGAACAAAAGCTACTGAAACAATGTGCATTTATTTTTGGTAGAACTACTTGTCTAAATACCGGTCATTATCTTAATAGAGGGCTCCGTTTTGTTCCCTTATCTTGTTAACGTTTTTGGTATGATACAAGCCTTTATCATGTTTCTGATTAATTGGGGTAATTATTTCTTGGATAGTGTTGTTCAGCTGTGCTCTCTGGCCTGATCCGTGATATCTATACTAATATATTATAAAGAGGAATGATTTGTTTTTTTGTTTGTTTGTTTGTAACGAATAGGCTTCGGAACTACTAGACCGATTTGAAAAATTCCTTCACTGTTGGAAAGCTACATTCTTTGCGGTGAACATAGGCTATATTTAATTCCCGTTTTCCCACGGGAACGGGAACAACGTGGGTGAAACCGCGTGACGTCCGCTACTACTTTGATAAAATTTGGGTAACCCTTTTTACCCTAGTAGGGGTGGAATTAAGAAAAAGAACTTAGTCAATTTACACTGTGGTCTATCCGAGGACATTTTTTTAACATTACGTTCTAAAAATCATTGTTTTGGGTTCTATTGCGCTCATAAAGCCCCCTTATAATATTTTTTCTTATTTATCTTCCATGTACAGACAACGACTTGTTACGATTTTATTATATGTATTGATATATTGATTATTAGAATTGCGCCAATAGTTTAGTAATTAATTACATACTACTTCAGCCCAGTAAAATAATATACGAAACCTCGTTCAATGGTGAAAAGCATAGTAAGTTTTTACCTTATTCAATTTATTACGGTGACTTTGAAACCCTTTCATGAAGCAGATAAAATTTGACCGAATTCAGAACTGTGTGACAAAAATTTAACCCGACAAATGCTACGTTTCCCAATTCATTTACCCTTGTCAAACCCACATTTGGTTTTCATATGACGTGAATATCAAGATTGTTATGAAAGGCTGTATGAATCTTTTCAAGTATTTCTACAAAAGAGTTTGGCAGGGGAGAACCTGTAAAATATAAATTTTAAATGCATCCTCTTCCGTTATGATTCATTTCAGTATCGTCCTTAATTTATAAAAATAATCGCCTTAAACTTAGTTCAGTAGTAGCAAAAATAATATAATCGTATTTCATAGGAGCGTTCATAGTATTGGCGTTAGGCCTTAAATTCATATAATGCTATCTACATCAACATCTACACTAATTTTTTAAAGAGATTTTTTTTGTAGTTTGTCGTTTGCGATACAAATGACGAAATACTAAAAAAAAATATTTTTTTTTTTAAGTTTCATTCACCATTGGAAAGATACATTCCCCCTGAGTAACATAGGCTATATTTTATTAGTATCCCTACGGAAACGGGACCCGCGTGGGTGAAACCACGTGACGTCCGCTAGTGTCTGACATTTCAGCAACTCGTGGTTGGAACTAGAGAGAAGTCATTTCAAAAATCACGTAATACCTTTGATTCCTTACGTTCGTGAAAGAAGGACAACTTTGTCTATCATAATACGAGATTAGTATGGATATGTATCTTTTTAGAAGTACCTATTCTTTTCTTTTATTCATGCAATCAACAGTCACTCAGACAACAGAGGATAAGCTTTTATTTGCTTTCTTTTTATTGTGTGAAGTACCTATATAAAACGTTTGAGAGCCAGTTAACACAAAATGTAAAATACCTATAAAACGATAAAATGCACACCTTGAACATATTTTTACAAAATAAGCTCTATAACGACGCAAGAAAGTACATAATTGCTGGTAAGTGGAAAATATTCAATAATTTCAGAGTCGGGAACTCGAAATTCTCTGTGTAAATAATGCACGGCGTTAAACGTTCGGGTTCCTTTTTTCGCCTTTTAGTCTCTAAATCTGCATGTTTACTTAAGAACATTTTCTTTGTATCGGCAATGTTGAACATTTTGAATACTTTGTTATGTATCTCATACTATCTAAGTTTTGGACATAGCCAACAAGTTCAGACTTGCCACAGGTCCAGTTCGTCAGTCCACTGCTACACGTAGGCCTCTCCCAATTTACGCCGCAACATACGGTCCTGTACCACGGCATCCAGGTCCAAGTCGTCGATCCATCGTTTTTGACCATCAAGTTACGGTCTTAAGTGGTCTAAAATGTCGCTCAAGTCTTCAAGACTTGTTTGATTCATCGGCCATCAAAGGTTTTTGAGAAATACTGTCATGTATAAATTTGTACCTAGGTATTTTAATAAAGAAAAAACTGACTGACTGACGATCAACGTACAGCCTAACCCATTGGACGTTTATTGTAAAAACATACTAGCATTACGATTTATGGCGCATTTATGGTAGTCGACTTCCTTTTAATGGCTACTTTATGACATTCGTAAGTACACACTTGGCTGAGCGAAGAAGAATAAAACATTTAACTGCTATAAAGTTTTGCCCACCTTTGATTTTCTTAACAGGCAATTTTATACCTTATTTGGCATAATACCTATTTGTTGGTAAAACACACTGTATATTTTATTATTATAGTAGGCATAGATTATAGAATTAAATGCAGATGACGCTTGCTAGACAAGAAAGTGAGGCCAAGACAGCAAATACTAAATCAAAAAGTGAGTATTGTAACGCGGCAGTGCTAAACATCGTTCACCTGTAACGTAGTGAATTTGCTTTTATCGTGAATAATGCCGTTTATTTTTATGACAGCATTATTCACGTATTCACTTCTAGAGAGTCTACACAGCATACTCACCTCTTGATTTAGTATTTGCTTTCTTAGCCTTACTTTCTTGTTCAGCAAGCGTCATTTGCCTTATCTGTAATAAAAGGTATCAATTATGATATCTGCCGCTCATAGGCCTACTTACTCAGTGTTTTGTGAACAATCACTGAGTTAAGTATATTACGCTACCACAGACTAGAGATAGGTAACCGCTTAGTGGCATATCATTTATACTTACCAGTGTCTCTACGCCTTGAATGGCACGCTAAGCCCTTGGTCACGGTTGGTAGTAACATGTCTCTCGTAAAGCAAGTTAATGGCTTTCCCGATGGCGGTGGTTTGAAAAACTCAACAGCAGATAACCACAACTTGCGCACGTCGATTTCAACTAGCCAGAACTCAAACTTGCATTAATAAAATGACGAATGCCAGTCTCTTAATACTTTAAAACTACATACGCTTGGCAATTAAAATGTTTTACAATACACACAATGTGAGTGACATTTTATTAGCCTTGTTTATGATCAGGATTGAGCTACCTAAATTATTTACTAGAACCTGCTAAATATGGTTTAATGGCAGTTATACCGGTTGTCATCAAGACAAGAAGTCGTGAGACGGTCTCACCCAAACCAATTCGGTTTCCGTCGTGGGCGCTCCACTGTGGACGCGATCATGCGTGTCAGGAGCCTGGCGGTGGAAGCTACATCGCGGGGCGAGGTGGTGATGGCGGTGTCTCTTGACATCGCTAACGCCTTCAACACCTTGCCCTGGAGCTGCGTTAGGGAGGCGCTCATTTATCACAGAGTGCCTCTCTACCTCCGTCGCATTGTCGGGGCTTATTTGTTCGAGAGAGCCATAGCTTACCCAAGTTGGCTAGGGCCGGGGCGGCGAGACGTGTCGTGCGGTGTTCCACAGGGGTCGGTCTTAGGTCCGCTCCTGTGGAACATCGGCTACGATTGGGTACTTCGCGGGTCGTTGCTCAGAGGTGTCGGCGTAACGTGCTACGCCGACGATACCCTCGTTACGGCGCGTGGTGCAACGCACCGACAAGCAGCCCTAAAGGCCACGGCAGGGGTTGCTCAAGTCGTGGGGCGAATACGGCGGCTGGGCCTGGAGGTGGCCCTTCACAAATCCGAAGCCCTGTGCTTCCACGGGCCTCGGAAGGGGCCGCCGACAGGATCTAGCATACAAGTAGGGGGCATTAGCATCGGCATCGAGCCCTCAATGAAGTACCTGGGGCTTGTAATCGATAGCCGATGGAACTTCGAACACCACTTTCGAAGTTTGGTCCCAAAGCTGAGAGGGGCAACAGCTGCACTTTCGCGGTTGTTGCCCAACATAAGGGGACCCAACGCTCCCTGCAGGAGACTATACCTCGGGATCGTGCGGAGTATGGCCCTATACGGGGCGCCTATGTGGGCAGAAACCCTGACGGCCCGCAATGTGGCTAGACTACATAGCCCGCTGAAGGCAATGGCCGTCAGGGTGATTAGAGGGTACCGCACGATCTCTGTCGAGGCGGCATGTCTCCTAGCCGGGACCCCTCCATGGGACCTGGAAGCGAGAGCCCTTGCGTTGCTTTATCAGTGGCGCAAGGAGGCGCTGGAGCGGGACCACAGCCCTGAGTCTAGAGAAATAGAGGCTCAGCGATCCCTGCTCCGCCAGGAGCTCATGGAAACATGGAAGTTACGACTTGAGCAACCAAAATGGGGGCTCACCACTATTGAGGCGGTAAAGCCGGTCATGGAGGAGTGGCTGGAGAGACGTCATGGTAGCCTCACCTATCGGGTGTCACAGATGCTTACCGGACACGGGTGTTTCGGTAAGTATCTGTGGCGCATACATAGGGAGGTAACACCCGAGTGTCAGCACTGCGATGACTGCTCAGCATGGGCGCTACAGCGCCGAGACCTCGTTGTGGGCCTGGGCGTCGACGTTCTCACACTGGAGACCATGGTGAAAGCTATGGTCTCTAGCGGAAGCAAGTGGGATGCCGCTGCATCTTTTTGCGAGCAAGTTATGCTTCAAAAAGAGGTGGCGGGGAGGGACCGTGAGAGGGTTCTCCCTCCCGAGTTCCGCAGTCGGCGGCGAGGTCGTCGCAGGCTGCTATACGCCCAAGACTACCGACCTCCATGACCGGGGGCCTGAGAACGGTGGGCTGGCTGCTCGCCGTTCGTACAGAAGCAGGCCAAGACGATGGCGAATATCTCTTTGCCCCTCATAGTGGTGATAGTGGTGGGACAGTACCCAATTTCCCCCCCCCCCCTTCCCCTAGTAGCGGGTTAACACCCGAACCAACTACCCAGACGCGGGATAGCACCCGAACCCCATAGGCGAGGTTGAAGTGTTCGCCAAAGTCTGCCGAGAGCCCTGGGACATCCTTCCGAGGGCTTACCCGGGACTCCCGGCCGTAGACAGTTGTAGGGCATCGTGTGGTTTTAGTCGGTAGGAGTCCGGCATAGCATCCATGTAGGATTTCCACACGTAAAAAAAAAAAAAAAAAAAAAAAGACGGTCTCACCCAACTGCCTTTCTGTGAAAGTGAAAGTTTAATTCGATTGACGTTGTCACTTTTTGTTTTATTTCAAACTTTGAACAGATGATCCACGTGACCTAGTAACGTAATATAATGCAACAGAGTCACAGACTACAGGCAAAGTCTCGCCATAAGCCCCTCTGCAATCTATTTTATAGAGAGGGGCTAAAAACTAGTGTTATATATTGAAGAAACTTAATAGGAGAATAATTGTGAACAGCTGCAGTAACAAACAAAGTGTACTCGGTAAATAAATCAGCTTTGTTTTTTTATTTACGTTGGTAAATTATGAATAACATACTTACCTACCATAGAGCAACACGATCTATGACGTTCCCCGGGAAGGGAGGCGCCATACTGAGAATTTCCCTTCTGTCAAAGCAGACTCCCAAAAAGTGCACGCTTATACACACACAAATATAAGAAATATATATTTGTATGTCTGAAATTATGAGTGTATTGTTTAAAATTTTTTGTGTAAGTTCCATAGTGACAGCCGATTGTTTTTGTATTATGAATATGATTTTCCCCCGCAAAATATGACAGACAGATATGTATAGGTCAAACATGCTATGTCTTCTCCCCTTGTATGTACCTACTGGTCGCATTTTTCTGTGGTACCTACATATAAATTAAGTAAAGAAGAGGTAAAACACAGACGTATAATAAAGAAAAGGGTAAAATAAACAATATTGGCGGCCATATTGAATTTTCACGCTTTTATTTACACACTATTCTACTAGCGAAAAATTCTTAATCTATGATTCTAGCATTCATTGATACGCATATATTGATGTAGTTGTGGAGAAATATCTAATCTGCCACTTTACATTTTAGCCACTCTCTATAAAATAGAGTGCAGACGGGATTATGTCGAGACTTTGTCTGTAGTCTGTGACTCTGTCGCATTAAACTACGTCACTAGGTCACATGGATCATCTGTCCAAAGTTTGAAATAAAACAAAAATGACAACGTCAATCGGATTGAACTTTCACAATAAACGTGTTTGAGAGGGGCAGTCTGGTGAGAACGATCTTACGCAAAATATGACAGACATATGTTTAAGTCAAACATGCTATGTCTTCTCCCCTTGTACTGGTCGCGTTTCTCTGTGGTACTTACGTATAAATTAAGTATAGAAGCGGTAAAATAAACAATATTTTCGGCCACATTGAATTTTGAAGCTTTTATAGTAAACTACTAACTACTAGCGAAAAATTCTAAAACTATGATTCTAGCATTCATTGATACCCACATTCCTTATTGATATAGTTGTGAAGAAATATGTAAAACGTCACTACGTTTTTGTTTTCACAAAATTAATTTATTAATACTTAAACGTCTACGTAACTATAGCTACGCAAAAAAAAAAATCCTTTAAAAGATTGCTGATTGCTCAGAAATCCTTTGCTATAGAAATTATCATACGCAACTTGTTACAGCGTAAGATTAATAAGGATCGCGTGAAATCCGAGCAAATGGTGCCAAAACGTCGGCTTAAACCCTTAACAAGCTTTAATCTCTGACAGCTGGCAATACAGTTTTAACATGGGATTAAAAAGGATGTGCATTTTGTATGTAATATTGTTTAAACCTTATATAAACCTATATGTAATATATAATGTAATATATAAAAATGCATTTAAAACGAAGTGGCAACTTTAATCTATGTTTACTTTTGCTACACCAGTGTTGATACAGGCGCACTGCCGACCCGTGTCGAAACAGACAGAGGCAGACTGCTTAGTGAACGATGTTTCACGAATGCTTATCGAACCAATCGTTTACTTAAGTTGTAATTTAATAAAAAATCTAGCACTCATACATTCTAAATGATATTAGGTACTGTTACAAATACAACCCACGATAGATGGCGCTTAATCCAACATACTCAACATCACTATTTAGTTGTAATAATTATTTACATGATAACTATGTGTTTTGTGTTGTATCGAGTACTAAAAATATTAATTATAATTATCCACAATTGCTAAGTTAGTTTTGTATAATATTGTGTAATTAAATGGTATTGTCTAATTAGCAGCTTCTGGGGGTAAATGTATAAAATGGTGGGTAATCATATTGGGAGCTCTCTTCATTCTGAACGCTTAGATAGGCGGTAACGCTGCTCAAATAAATGTAAATGTAAAGTTGTGATTTCAAGTTTTATTTTATTCCTGAAGGTGTACCTATTTAACACTTCAGAAGTGGGATAAGACCCAGCTTAGATAGATTTGGAGTATTTTAGTTGTAGGCGGCAGTTTCAGATCAGAAGACGAAAAAGAAAGCAATTTTTTTTTCTAACAATTAAATCCTGCACGAAAACGACGCTGGGTGAGCGATGCTGTAGAGATGACCAGCTCACGACATCATCCAGATAGAAAGGTCAGTTGAACATTACTTTCTTCGTTTGAGATCTGTGTTAATAATTGCTAAAGATTTGTGACCGAGAATGATCACCAGTTCGAGGCATATATTGCTGCCAGTGTCTGGCAGGAAATTAATAGGTGTAGCTTTTGCCGAAAGTCAAATATAGGCATTATAATCGGACCCGGTACCAAGACCGACGATCGTGAGGTTTTGTAGATGCAGGTGATGAAGATTTGAACCTACATATTTCTTATCATTGAGAGACTGACTGAAAGGCATAGTTTTAGTTGATTGTATGACATCGGATAGGTTATTAAGTTCAAAGAAAAATTTAATATCAATTGCGTAGTAAGTGTCATCTTTTGTACTAGTTTGGTTAAGATCGTCTTTTAAGATAATTGTGTTGAGGGACATGTATCAACCCGCATCTAACTGTATTGAGTAGTTTCCAGTTAATTTATTTTTTTTGCAGCGTTCAAATAAAAATCAAGGCGATGTTTATGTGGGTAGACAATTATAAAAATCGAAAATGACCACACCATTCTATTTATAAGCACTACGAATGCATTTAGAAAACGTGACTACCTTCTGTTATAATTAAAAAAATTGAAAATTGTCAAATCAGTTTGTAAAGTTTGGAATACGGAAAGTCCATAAGTTGAAAACTATTTCAGAGTCTGTAATATTTTTTTACTTTCATATAATATGAAATAACCCCAATACCAAAAATACGCAGGGTTTATGCGGAGTACCGTACATTCTGCAGATGACAATTTGAATCCAGCTTAATGAATACATCTGTGTGATGAATACATCTGTGTGATGAATACATCTGTGTGATGAATATCTATTTTATGCTTAATATTGGCCGGTCGAATTAACTGTGTGATTCTACATCTAATTTGCCATTCACTTATTTTACATTTGTTACATAATGTGAAAAACCTATAGTCCAATCCTGCCCGATCTGGCAATAATGTAAACATGTCATGTTTTGACAATCGTTGTCTAAGACACTCGAGTAGAAAAATATAGTATGAATCATTGAATTTTTTACTATACTGAGTAGGTATTTTAAATGAAAATTAACTATCATAAAGAAGTTATTTGCTGTCGAAATGATTGAAAGAACACTGTATGACTCCTGGACACTGGGATATAATCAGGGTGAATACTCAATGCAAGTAACTATGGATATATAGGATCAAATGCGTTTGTTTACATTTTTGCGCAAAGCTACTTATTGGACACACGCGACGACACACTACAGAAATATAGTACTAGCTATATCTAATGCGAAGGATAAGGTACGCAGCAGTTCTCTCTCCGAAAACATTTACTGCTCCAACCGATACTACTTTTCTATTGTTTCATTTGGGCATGGTATAAGATATTTCTTGTAGAAAACATGGATAAAAAAAACGATTCTAAGTATATGAAGACTATAGTTACGTAACCGTGTGTATGGAGAAAACTTTACAAGAGTTAAAATAGTGTTTAATTTGCCTGGGGTTAACTAGCATACTCAGTTACACATTTTGAAAATAGTCCTTATCGCCAAGAAGAGGAATGTTACTGTGTCATCAACTCGTTAACCGAGCTTTAAAATTTCACTGCAAATTTATTGACTATTCCATAGGAGGGTAGGTTCTGACAGCTAAACGCTTTTGTAATAATATCATCTGTTGCTGCGAGAGACCCTTCCGCAAATAGCAATAATTAAATGCCGCAGATTTTGTAGCTTTGCCAAAGTTTTTAATATTATCTAGAAGTCGTTTCTTCAATATTCAGTTTTTTTTATGAGTTTTGTTGCGTAACTTTTTATACTGCAGACTGTAGTTGATGAGTGCAGTCCTGGATGTCTATCTATTAGTGGGAGCTGACTTCCATGTGGCAAATAATTCGTCTCTTATTTGACAGAAGTTAAAATCATCGGTTGTTTGTGGTGAATGACATTGCGAGTAGTTACTAAACTGGGCTGTACTAAATGCACTTCGAAAACTATCATATTCGGCCAGGACAGCTTATGCCCTCAATGATATACCAATCGATTGAATTAAGTTCATTGTGGAAAATACGACGATCATAGCAATTCAGTTAATTTCTATTCGGAGCGAGTACGACAATGCGATGATCCGCCAGTCTTGCTGATTCGGCATAATCTGATATGCCATACACAAAACCGTGCCTAGATTTCATTTAAATGAGAGTCTCGATGTGAGGGATGTGTTTGTGTCACTGAGTACCTATATTCAGTGAGACTGCATTTAGTTATGAGTTTGTCAAGTTCGGAAACACATACCTACCTAGTTCGCTATTCGATGGCGGTCTATAAATTACACAGTTAACATTTTTGTTATTAATTGTCGTGCTCGCGATTAAAGTGCCTGTTATACTTTCAAAGGTGTATTCGGAGTGTCTTGACAGTGAATTTAAAGCAGTTTCGAACTATTGTTATTGCACCACCTTCACGATTTGGATGCAGATGTGTGTACATCTTATAACTCAGTATTTGGTACATATTACATCCATACTAATATTATAAAGCTGAAGAGTTTGTTTGTTTGTTTGTTTGTTTGTTTGTTTGTTTGTTTGTTTGAACGCTAGGATCTTAGGAACTACTGGTTGGATTTCAAAAATTCTTTTACAGTTTGATAGTCCATTTATCGAGGATGGCTATAGGCTATATAACATCACGCTAAAACGAGTAGGAGCGGAGCAGCAATCAAGAATGTTTTGAAAACGGGGAATATTTTTTACCGTCTGAGAGCTTCCGAGGCGTACGCTGCGTAAATGGTTACAGTTAGGTAAAAATTATGTATTACAAAATTGTTTCTCTTAAAAAGTTCTAAAAAAAAGTCCGCGACAGCATATATCTATCTTATAAGGTTCGCTCACAATAACCTAATTTGTCTATCTCTTAAGGTTCGCTCACGATATAATGAAACTGAAGAGTTTGTTTGTGCTAGGATCTCAGAAACTACTGGTTGCATTTCAAAAATTACTTTACAGTTTAATAGTCCATTTATTTAGGCTGGCTAATGGTGATATAACATCACGCTAAGACGAATAGGAGCGGAGCAGCCATGAATAATGTTTCGAGAACGAGGATTATTTCTTTGTTTCGAGAGCTTCCATTGCTGACGCTGCATAAATAGTTAAAGTTACGTAAAAATTGTGTATTACAAAATTGTTTCTCTTAAAAAGTTATAAAAAAAAGTCCTTGATAGCATATGCCTATCTTTTAAGGTTCACTTAAAATAACCCTCTTATTAAGTTTTAAAGTATGAGCGACGTGACGGAAGTAGGTAAACTTGGTCTGCAGTGGCAGCCAGTCAACTGAACGATAAAAACCGGCCAAATGCGAGTCGGACTCGCACACGATGAGTTCCATACCGAAAAACGGATGGGTGGAAGTAAAAGCGACGGGAAACATTATATCACTTTAACAAGAGGTGTTAGAGTCACATCCTTCTCACTCTCATGTGATGCGCCATAATGAATACAAGCGACGCGACGCGACGATAATAAGCGTGACGGGGGTTAATGCAACGGGAAACATTATAATACTCGAAATATTAATACCATACTTCACTCTCATGTGACGCAAACGAAGTTGCGCGGGTCAGCTAGTAATATATATGCATAGATATACCTACTTTGGTAGTTGCAACTTAAACGAAAGGTAGGACTAAAAACTATCTATATACATATATGTATCTACATATAACACAAAGTAGCATTTACGTGCACTCAGAGTAGATGAAAACTGCCAGAGGAAATGTTTTGATACAATCATTAGTGATATGCACTCGCAAATTTCATGCCTACATACTGGGGGTTATAGGTTGTTAGTTTTCCTATTAATATGCCAACAAATAAACAAACAATCAAATCTGTCCTCTTTATTATATTAGTATGTAGGATTGAGTGGTGTCAGGTGGCACGTTGCTACATTCCGATGTAACCATCACTTTGTAGGTAGTTCGGCGAGGAAACCAGGAATCGTGGTATAAAGAAATAATGCGTGGTTTAGTTAACACTCATTTAGTCAATCGTATAACTAACACTAAACACAAAGAACCTCCTAGGACTAACTAAATCTACACTGTTATAACATTTCACCAGAGCACGTGGGCGCGTGCGCACCGGTCGATCGTTGCACCAATAATGACCGGGACTCGACTGACGACGTCCTGATATGTCGTGCGTGGCCGCCCCTCCAGCGCTCGGTGTTATGTCACCTGTCAATGTCACTTGTCATTAGGATCACATTTGAAGTGTGCCGTCACGGCCAACCCTGATTATCGCACGTCCTCGGGCGAAACACCTGTAGAAATTTAAGAATGCGTTAATGATCGCTCGTCCATTCCTGACAGAAATTGTGAACTTAACTTCCTTTCCCAATAAGCCGGGCGTACTAAGCCCTTTAAACCAAATAGTACTTGAAACGGGTTGAGGCATCCGAGGCCTCTTAAACTAGCTAGCGCAACACACAGACATGGCTCAGGCATACGAGGTCTTCCCAACCAGTCCAACCTTCAACAAAGACGTGGCCCAGGCGTACGTACCTCTTTTAACCAGTCTAAGTAGACGTGGCCTGGGTATACGCAGCCTCTTCAACCAGCCCTACCAACATAGACGTGGCTCGGGCGCACGTACACATTTCAAGCGTACGCGGCCTCTTTAACCAGTCCGACCAACACAGACGTGGCCCGGGCGCACGTACACATTTCAAGCGTACGCGGCCCCTTCAACCAGTCCGAACAACACAGACGTGGCCCGGGCGCACGTACACATTTCAAGCGTACGCGGCCCCTTCAACCAGTCCGACCAACACAGACGTGGCCCGGGCGCACGTACACATTTCAAGCGTACGCGGCCCGTTCAACCAGTCCGACCAACACAGACGTGGCCCGGGCGCACGTACACATTTCAAGCGTACGTGGCCCCTTCAACCAGTCCGACCAACACAGACGTGGCCCGGGCGCACGTACACATTTCAAGCGTACGCGGCCCCTTCAACCAGTCCGACCAACACAGACGTAGCCCGAGCGCACGTACACATTTCAAGCGTACGTGGCCCCTTCAACCAGTCCGACCAACACAGACGTGGCCCGGGCGCACGTACACATTTCAAGCGTACGCGGCCCCTTCAACCAGTCCGACCAACACAGACGTGGCCCGGGCGCACGTACACATTTCAAGCGTACGCGGCCCCTTCAACCAGTCCAACCAACACAGACGTGGCCCAGGCGCACGTAACCTTTTCAACCAGTCCAACCAGACGTGGTCTAGGCTTACGCGGCCTCTCCAACCAGTCTGACCAACAAAGACGTGGCCCAGGCGCACGTATCCTTTTGAACCAGCCTAAACAGACGTGGCTCAGGCATACATGACCTCTTCAACCAGTCTTCCCCATAACAAAAGCGTGACTTTGTATAGCGGCAGAGGTTCATACATAAATCGACTCACGAATCTGTAGAACGTGAAAGAGGCACACAAAGGTCGCAAATCCTGGCGATTCGCTTCAGAAAGAAAAGAAACAGTCTCACCGGATGACGTCAGCAGTGCACCTCCAGCTGTGATGTTAGTTCTGCGACACGGCCATCACGACGACTCACACGTCCTCGTGTGAAGCATCGCAAACATTTACAGCATCTGAAACAACAGTTTATACAAAGTACAGAATCTTTTGCTCGACCTTCCTGACCGAAGAGTCGGGCATCAGCTAAATAAACTCGACATATTAAGTCTGCATTATTTTATTCTAAACAGTTCGCAACGCTTATTAAATCTGATCACAATACATACATACAAACACATACACACAGTCACGCTCCCATAGGCAGAGGCACAGTATACGCCCACATTTCACCTTATGGTTTTATGTCCCACGCAATAGGTGGTGAGCCTATTGCTGTGTTTCTGCTATTTTTTTACTCTTGATTATTTTGATCTCTTGAGTATTGCTGATCACAATAGGTACTCAATTAAATCGAAATCGGCTAGTTCAGTATGCAATACTCTTAACTCAACCTAAAGCCTCCATCCGGCCAGGTAGTGGGACTTCCATCCTGTACCCACTTCAAATAATGGTATGAATTGAACCAGAAAATGCCTACCTTCGGCACTTTTTTTTATACCACTAAGGTGGCAGACAAGGACTGGTGGTCACCGTAGCATATGAACGCTTGCAACACCAGAGGCGCCACCACTCCCGTGCTGCCGACCCTGTAAAAACCTTCAAAGACCCCTTTCAAAGAACCCTATGCTGTAGGCTTTTCCTTACGGCTTGACGACGTAGGTCACTATAAAGACCCATGGCTAGCATGAATCTGCGCGCGGCCAGAGTAATTCGCATACTACACTCACTCACTCACGTGAAGGTCTTACTCCTTCATCATCATTTGTCAGGTAAGTCTTTAAATAATCTACTCACATGAAGGTCTAACCCCTTCGTCATCTCAACGACCTACTTAATGGAAAAAGAAAAGGACTACGTGACCTGTAATTTGCAAGGTCCATCCTCGTAGCACGTCGATCTTCATAACGACCCAGCAGCTCGATGAGGATACGCCTCCCGTAGCTCCGGCACAACATAATCTGCTAGTGACCGCGCCGCCCGTGCCGCACGCTGTTAGTTTTCACACCAGTGCTCGCGCAAGCCGCTGTCGACCCGCGCTCTGCTTCTCCGCTGCGCTGGCGATGGAGCACCCACAGCGCAACCGTTCACGAAGAAGTTACATGAAAATTAACAAAATTTAGAGTTAAAGTACACCGGTAACAAGTTACTGTACATGTCTTCCGCCAAAACGTTATGAGGGATGACATAATATTGGTTCCATTCCCTGAATAGATTATTTTTTTGCCCATTATATAAGCGGCGGTTGCTCATACCTACATTTCATTATTTATAACCAATATTTTGAGGAAAGATTATGTCACATTGGAATAATCAAACCATTCGAACTTGTATCACTCCTGGTCAACAAAACACTCATTGGGCAACCATTAAACCATCTTGTAGCCGGTACCGTCAGTTACAACTAAAATCACTGGTCTGATAATTACACTAAGAAATTACGATCAGATAACACAGGAGTCATAACTTGTAAGCGAATTTTATTCACAGCTTGTAATCTATCAAAAATTTAAACCTTACAATCTTACCTATTAAAAGTTCTAAGGGACTAGCCTGCGTGACCTAATTCATGGTGCAATTGAGAGAGAGCTGTACGTTTGAGCATCCCGTCACGAGCGACTACTTAGTTCCATATATGTTCATACATGGAGTTCATCTTCAGTATCTCGGATTCTCTCTTCCTGGTTGTAGTTCTCGAATTACATGTTGCTATTAAATAAAGCTTGATAATAACGGACTCACAAAATTCCTTGAAGTCTCTGCTGGCGGAGTACCGTCCTTGATCGCCAATCATGTAGATAAGTATGCCGAATAACGAACACTATAATTCAGTGTCTTATACTGCTGCTTATATCGATGCTAAGTGTAGGATGAAATGATGCGTACTTAGTACCTGGTATAATGACAGCCATTTCATCGACAACCGGGACCTTACCGCTAACCTCCGAAGCCCGAAAGTGCTTGTACATGAAAGAGTCACAAAGTGGTTACCCATCCAAGGACTGCCACAGTAAAAGCTGCTTACGACAAAATGAATTTACAGAACACCAAGACCGCAGGACTCCAAGCGCTTCTATTGAACTGATAACTTCCTTTTGGTTGTTCATACACTAAGTTTTCTGGTCGCATCAATGTGTGTGGTGTGTCAGGGTAGTGCCACCCTGGTATTGGTGTTCGTTTTAACCTGTACTTTACCTGATAAATGATATCGCGCGGCTGTCTGTAAATTTATTTAAATTTTCTTATAACCCTCGGCATGTTCTTGAAGCAATAAAGTTCATAAGCGTGAACGCAGTAACCTCTCGTGGACATCGTTGATGACAGAACATCAGAACGATCTAAGGACTATTTGCAAACAAAGAGTTTTACCAAATCGCTAGATTTCCGGTGTAGCACATCTGATCCTGGCCCTTTGGGTCCTGAGTGATCCCCAAGGAAGCTTTCCATTATTCAGGTAGGATACGAGTTTTAAGAGCTCTCCATCCTTCTGCTGTTCCGCAATCAGCTATTGGTCAGCAAATTCCGCTGATTGATCAATACACTCTCTTTGCAGTACTGTAGGGGATTATTTTCTGAAAAGAAGTGTGCATGTAATATTTCCTAGCCAATGCCTTCCTAACCAATTCGACATCACCATATGAAATTCAAATGAGACAAGCGGCACTATGTCCGCTTTCGCCCATGTGGACTGCATGAATGCAGTCTTTGACCACACCAAACTTGCTGTTATGCAAATGATGATAACATAATTTCCAACTGCATGAGTGAGAGCTTCGAACCTTTTCTGACGCTAAATCTAAGATCGTAGAGAGATCGACCTCCATGTAACCTTACAAATTGTTCCGAGAAGCAACAAAAAAAATATAATGGTTTAGGACTGTGTGTCCTCAATCGCAGTAGTCTACACACATCCTGTCCGTACAGTCTTGTTTCATTTTAAACTACAGAATGGAACTTGCAAATAATGATCAACTACAGCGAATTATATTGGCTCTTAAGTATGTACGAGAACCGACTGGTGTGCTCCTCCAGGGTCAAACTGCAAGGGTATCACCGATAATAAACGTGTGATTGAAGAATTCAAGTTTCTGATTTCAGTTTCCTTATAGGAGGGATGTTATTGTCTCACGTACTGGTTAATCTAATTAATGAAGGGCGCCATGTGATACGGTTGGACGTAAAATTACGTCAAATCATGATCGTTTCTAGCCAGCCTAGTGGCCTAGTAAAACAAAAAAAGGGATTTCAAAAGTTACGCCATCAGTAGTCAGAATTTCTACAGGCGATCTCACGAAAGTTAATCCAGTATCTGTTGCAGTCACACTATAACAAAGTCTTTAATTCTTAAATTTACAGAAGATAGATTCTTCCACTGCCGAATATTCGGTATCAGAATAGAAATAAACATGAAACTGCTCACCAAAGTAATCCTGAAGGTGCGTGCGTACTTTCTGTGACAGAAATTACCGCGTTACTGCTGCTTCAACAGAAAATGCCATATTTCCGTTTCTGCATCGCCATAAAAATGCATACTCTATCGCCACGTGGGCGACTGAGTTTCATCCCACTTCTGATGTAGGATTGAGTGGTGTCAGGTGGCACGTTGCTACATTCCGATGTAACCATCACTTTGTAGGTAGTTCGGCGAGGAAACCAGGAATCGTGGTATAAAGAAATAATGCGTGGTTTAGTTAACACGCATTTAGTCAATCGTATAACTAACACTAAACACAAAGAACCTCCTAGGACTAACTAAATCTACACTGTTATAACATTTCACCAGAGCACGTGGGCGCGTGCGCACCGGTCGATCGTTGCACCAATAATGACCGGGACTCGACTGACGACGTCCTGATATGTCGTGCGTGGCCGCCCCTCCAGCGCTCGGTGTTATGTCACCTGTCAATGTCACTTGTCATTAGGATCACATTTGAAGTGTGCCGTCAAGTATAATAGAGTATAGATGTGGTCGAGTGAGAGCATACTGAAAACTCGTGTTAAGTGTAAATATGCTGTGTGGATTAATTTATAGTAAGTCAAGATACATTTATTTTATATAGATGTGGGAAACGGAATGTGATTTGAGTGAACAGGGTGAATGAATGAGAGAGAGTGAATGGTTCTTATTAGATGTTAGAACGGGGGGGAGTTGGAAATTGGGAATTGTTGAAGACGGTTGTACGAAGTGATTTTAAAGATAATTAACCCCCGACGGAAACCCGGACGGGGTGTTATAAGTTTGACGTGTGTGTGGGTGTGTGTGTGTGTGTGTGTGTGTGTGTGTAAGTCTGTCTGTGGCATCGTAGCGCCCAAACGGATGAACCGATTTTGATTCTGTTTCTTTTGTTTGAAAGATGGGTTAGGGGAGAGTGTTCTTAGCTATGTTTTATAAAAATCGGTTAAGCCATTTCAAAGATATGAGGGGTGAAAGTGGGGATGAAAAATTGAATGTGTTCAAATATACCCGTGTTGGGTATCAAATGAAAGGTTATAACTTATACATCACGAAACTGTAAGTTTTATGAAAATCGGTTTAGCCATTCGAAAGATATGAGGAGTGGAATGTATTTCTAATTCTGTAACGACACTCCGCGCAATTCGCATTAACTCTGAATAATTGTTGATAGACTATACGTATGTTGATATTAAAACCCCTATAAAAAGCATGAAATAAAAAATTAAATTAAAAATTTAAAAAACCCCCGACTTACTAAAAAACAACAATAAAAAACCTGTAAAAAGTAAAAAATAACTATTATATTATGACCTATCTACCCTAAGTATTGAACCTTTATTATTATTATAGGTAGCGGTAGCTATATTATTTACGTATTCATATTTTTAACTAACAGTTTGTCTCGTCGGGGACCGCTCACCTAATCATAACCTAATCGTACGTCTGTCTCTATTTAGGTACAGAGCGGTCCCCCCGACGAGACCAACTGTTAGTTAAAAATATGAATACGTAAATAATATAGCTACCGCTACCTATAATAATAATAAAGGTTCAATACTTAGGGTAGATAGGTCATAATATAATAGTAATTTTTTACTTTTTACAGGTTTTTTATTGTTGTTTTTTAGTGAGTCGGGGGTTTTTTAAATTTTTAATTTAATTTTTAAATAATTTATTATACTTACTATTAAACTAATTGTTGTCAAACTGATTATGATTAAACCTCTTTTCATAATCAATAAGCCAGTACAACCGTTAAACAACACTATGCCAAAGACAAACAAGACTGAGAAAAAATAATTTAATGACAAGCAAGAATGACAGGTTTAAATTTTTATCATCGAAGTATTTTTCATGAAATTATTCTATATTCTAAAGGTAAATTAGTGTCGAAATGGCCGCATAAATCTAACTATGGTTCCTTAAAACGAATATGATCAGGATTGATATTTAAATGTAAGTAATTATGGAGAGTCGAGATCCAATCTGTTTGTTTACTACATTGTTTGAAAGATACACGAACGTGGCCGAAGGTAGCCGAGAGTGTGATTCGTTTTCGTGACAGAATTTCTGGATTCGGTCTCCATGCAAGGCCCGTGATAGAAGCTATGCAATAGCTTAAAAATAAAAATCTATGCATGCTTACTTTTGCTTACTTTTGGTCTTCGTCAGACCGACAGAGAGATTTAAACATCAAAATCCGAAAGCTGCTATGACGCGACTTCAGACGTTTTAACACCAACATCGTAGAGGCAGCGATCACACAAAATTGGGGTACTAAAGTCTTTGCCCAACAGCTCGGAAGACCTCGTCTGACAAAATTGAAGACAACGGGTGGCAAAACCGAGACCTCGAGATTCTTGAAGAAGTTAGGAGCTTCTACAGAGAACTGTATGCATCACGGAAAAAAAGACCGACGGGACCTAGCGACCGTGACCACAGAGCCCCACTAATGCGCCACTATACCGAAGACATTCTGGATATTGACCAGGGCGAGATCAGGGCTGCTCTCGAACAACTAAAAACCAATAAATCCCTGGAGAGGACGGAATAACGACTGAGCTTCTTAAAGCTGGCGGGACTCTAGTTCTCAGAGAGCGGACGAGTCTCTTTAATTCCGTCCTCCAACAGGGACAAACACCTAAAGCGTGTAGCGGGAGTGCGGTGGCTCTGTTTTTCAAAAAAGGTGACAAGACCTTGCTGAAGAATTATATACCCATCTCACTCCTTAGCCATGTTTACAAGTTGTTCTCGTGAGTAATCACAAACCGCCTTGCCGGAAAACTCGACGAGTACTAGGTACCTAAATGTATTTAAGTAAGTAAGGTAGTAGGTGCCTTGATTAAGCTTTAGGTGGCATGACTCTTTCCCAGGATTTCTTCTTGAGACTTGGACGCGAAGGTCATTGTGTCTTTGTTCAAAAGTTCTTAGCATGCCGCACGCCTCAAGAAGCGGAAAAGCATCTGAACTAACCCAAAAGAAGCAAGATAACACCCGAACCCGTAGGCGAGGCCACGGTGATAGCCTAAGCCTGTCGGGTACCCTGATACATCATTCTAAGGAGTTGCCCGGGGCGCTTAATACTAGACGGGTAAGTAGCTACGATGGGGGTTTTAGACGGTTTGGATCTGGCATAACGTCCGGTGGGATTTCTACTCCTATAAAAGGGCTTCATACGGAATGTTATAGGTATTGCTCTGTCCTTTGCCATGATTGTAGGTACCTACTTATTTGTTCTACTATTATTCCGCTACATAATTATCTACTACAATACGAATCTAAAAGAGTACCACTCTTACTGAAACTAGTCAGAGATCACCTTCGTGGCATAAACTCACCTTCGTGGGTAAAACGCCACGAAGGATGTGACACGAAGGTAACGAAAACATAGTTTTTTTTTAAATTCCGACAAAGTTTAGCCGTTACGTTTTAAATCAAATACTACATAAATGTCTCAATTAATTTGCGGTTTCGATGAATAAACTCTGACTTCAATAGCTATTATACAATGTACAAAAAGACACCCACGAAAAGTACTCGAATTAAGTGTCAAATGTAGAAACTTACTGATATTTTTTTTTCTTAAGGAGCCAGGAGTTGCACGTTGCACTCTCGCGATGCCCGAGCTCGAATAACGTTTAGTTAAGTTGAGTTTTCTTATTGGAGCGGTCGTTTTGGTCAACAGTAAACCGTTTATTACGCAAATTTAGAGTACCTAGATTCGTGTGACCGATGTATATTGTGTTTTAAGTTCTAAATAATAGTTAGAAGATATTTTTTGGAATACTGTGTGTGTAGTGTATGTTATTACGGTGAATTTAGTGTATGTAACTTTAAAATCTATGGAAATTTGGTGAAGCAGTAACCAAATGTTTAACTGAATCGGGAAGTGTGAAACGAGTAGAATGCAAAAATTGACCCCGATTTTGACCTTTCGTGTTAATTTTTGGTATGAATATTTACTTCTATTGCAACAAATTTCATGTATTTTATAGCTTAAAATAGCTGTTTTATCCACTATTTTAAAACATTTCTTTCTAACTCATACGGTTTAGAAAATATAAGCGTGTGACCATCAAATTTAAGCAACCAGGAGAAATAGCCATTTAATTCATTTCTGCTTAACTCCTCGCGGACATAAGCGTGATTGCCTGTATTTATTTGTAAGACCATTTAAAATAAATAAAAATAAAATAAAATAAAATAAAACAAAATAAAATAAAATTTATTCCCTTTGAAATTTTTAAAAAATAATTTAGGTTTGTCAAAATTTTTGTGACTCTACCGGGGGTTCGGAAATGCTACAGACTGAGAAGAACACCCCAAGAAACTCAGTCCGGTCCCTCTTATTCATCTTAGTATCTAATACAGTTTTTTTTTTAAATGTAGAAAGGAGCAATTCGTGTCACTGCCAGGCAGTCTTGTCTTCTAGAAAGTCTTTAATGCTATAATAAGCTTTCTGGCACAATTTAAGTTTTATTAGTTTTTTAAATTTATTAACTGACAAACCTGTTATGGCTGTCGGCAATGTATTGTACATTCGAATACAATTGCCCGCAAAAGAATTGCTTATTTTATTAAGCCTAAATCTAGGTACCGCCAATTTATTCTTATTTCTTAAGTTTAGGTTATGGATATCACTATTTTTAATAAATTTACTGTTATTTTTATGAGTATATAATAAGTTTTCATATATGTACTGTGAATACACAGTAAGGATGTTGATATCCTTAAACTTTTCTCTTAATGACTCCCGAAACCCCATACCATAGATAGCCCGGACAGCCCTTTTCTGCAACACAAAGATACATTCGATGTCGGCAGCGTTACCCCATAATAGTATGCCATAGGTCATGACACTGTGGAAATAGCTTGTAACACAGTGATGATCAGTGTTACTCACCAACTAGCGCGAGGTAGCTATGCAGAGAACTCTTTCCCAGGGCGCCTTACTACAGAGATTCCAGTGTGCGTGCAAGGGTAGGCCAGGGCTCTGACGAAAACAGTCAGGTAGGGTGTACACACATATATTTATATAACGCAGAGATACACAGAGACACACAGAGAGCTTATTCACTGATAGACACAAATATCACAGGTACACAGAAGTATAGTCAGGGCTTAGGTACTAATGCTACTAAATAGACCACTGCCGCGTGAGCAGGTAACACGGGTAAGCAGCTAACTACACTTATAATTGGGTGACAATTACTGGCCTTGAGTTAAGATGAGAACAGCACAGCACGAGAATGCCACGTGGAGGCGGCTGATTCCTCTCAAAGCCCCTCGCTCGTGCAGTCCACGTGTCTTTGGGTGTGGCTCTGCCAACCGTGGACGGGCCGCTTTTCCCCGTAGTAAAAAAAACCCTGTTATGACAAGTAAACGACAAATGAAATAACTGACATCGCGACCGACGAAATTCGAACCGCTTTGCAAACAAGAAATGACACTTACCGGTATCCCGGGTGTAGGTTGAAACAGAAACTTATTCTTTCTGAGGAAAGTAGAACCTAGGCTATATTCCTCAACAAGTCCTCAGGTTTGTACAGTGCCTGCGTCAAACTATAACCTCGCAACACATGAGGTGCGCTAAATCATCAGAGCTCAACGTTAACTAAGATGTGAATCGGAAAACTTATGATGTTAGAAGAGACCGTGAACTTCATAGCAAGGCTATTTATACCCTCACTATCGAATACTCTGGAAGACTTTAAACCAGTTTGCTACGCACAATTCCTCCGTCCATCACAAAAAAACCCATAGACTAACGTCCGTTTCCTTGAGACAGCTGTTACCACAGCAAAAAAACAATGAATCGATCATGGCGCACTGACACGGTCAATTAGTATTGACCAGCCAGAGACCAGACACTGCCACTCATAGAAAATAAATGTTACAACCACCCCCCCTTTACTAGTATTTCCTGCGGATATGACACGCTGAAAATACACAATAAAGAAAACAGAAACGTACTAACTAATAAACAAAGACAACCAGCTAGGTACTTCAACCCCAAGCTGACTGCTACCATTACAATTACAAAGAAAGATCCTCCTATACACCTACCTAGACACTGACTCGTGTACCGGACAGGCTAAGTACCTAGAGTCTAATGCCCTTCATAGAAGACGAATGCCCCCTTTACTGGCTGCTGATACCCTAACACTACACAAGCTCTCAGCATATTGTAGAGCGAATGAGAGAAAAACGCTCGGTGCGGTGCATAGAAGAAACTACAACGTGACAATTTAAAGTCACGTACACATATAGAAATACAAACAAAAGATTAAAATAGTCTTACATAATGATCACATCGCACTGGTTTAATAAACTAGAGAAACAGTGCTATGTAGTTACGTTAGGTATTGGAGACTGCTCCTCCTGATACTTCAGGATGTCCTTGATATGGTACTCCCCAAGATCCTTACCGTCCAGATCTGACAACCTATATACTAAAGGGGATCGTTTAGCAGTCACCACACATTTAAGGAATTTAGGGGCTAGCTTAGAAGTAAAGTTCTTGGCCTTGTTTGACAGGTAGAACGTGCGTTTGTAAACTATCTGTCCCACTTTCAGCTCTACATGCCTTTTTCTGAGGTTGTAATACTTTTCATTACGCTGGTGGGCAACATTCAAATGTTTCCTCACCTGGTCGTATATGCGTTGTATTTCTCTCAGCTTGACACCGAAGGCTGATGGATCGTCTACAGAGACCGAAGCAGGGTGGCACGCAATATCTGTCTGCCTGTACAGCACTCCATCTCCAATAAACTCCCTACCATGTACCAAGAAGTAAGGGGTGAAACGAGTTGCTTCGTTAACTGCAGTGTTTAAAGCACACTGTATCTCAACCAAGAACTGATCCCAAGACTTGTGTTGTGACTTCACATAGCATGAGATCGCTTGAACCACATTGCGAATAGCTCGTTCCGCCTGATTAGTTTGGGCATGATACCTAGGGTTATAATATATATTAGGTACATTGTATTTAGCCAACAGATCCTTAAATGGCTTACTCACAAACTGAGGGCCATTATCCATGTAAATAGTCTTGCAGACCCCGTGCACGAGAAACACACTCTTCTCTATAAATCTCGCGACTACAGCGCCTGTGGCAACCCGAACAGGGCACAACATGACATATTTGCTAAAGTAGTCGGAGACCACGATCAGGTGTACGTTTCTATTGCTCGAAGTGGGAAAGGGACCTAGCAGATCGACAGAGATAGCTTCGAATGGCTTCGAAACCCGCTTCGGGCTACCCATTAGGCCGGGACGAGACGTGTTTACGGGTTTGTACTGCTTACAGATTTCGCAATTCCCGACATATTCTTTGACGTCCTCGTACATCTTGGGCCAGTAATAATTTAGGGCCAACCTTTTATGTGTCTTCCAAACGCCACCATGGGCACTTAGTGTGTCATCGTGGTACTTAGAGAGCAGGGGCAAGCGATCCTCCTGAGGTACCACCAGCTTCCAGTCAAAGTCTGAAGTCAGAGAATATCAATAGTTCTACATGTAACATAGTGTATAAAGAACGTCCCCTTAACTTATGTTCATTTAACTTAAAATATGATGGTTCTACTTGAGTACGTGTGTTTTTAGAGAGATTAGAGGAACTTAGATGTGCTCGGGAGGTTACTAAGCCTAGACTCCTTATGGCTTTCTCCGACCTGTTGGATGGACCGGCTTTGTCTTGGTTCCGTACAAACAAAGCTAACTTTATCTCATATGAGGACCTTATTAGTGAGCTTAGAGATACCTTTGATATTCCTGATTATGATTACCGCCTCAGGAATGAGATAAGACAGCGTACACAAGCCCGCTCTGAGTCCTTGGTTAACTATATATGTACAATGCAAGCCATGTTTTCAAGGTTGTCATGTAAGATGCCCAGTGAGGAACAGCTGGACATTCTCATGCACAACATTAGACCTGACTACATGAAGGAACTGGCCTTGCATGATGTCAACTCTGTAGATGACTTGAGACGTTTGGGTAAGCGCTTGGAGCTTGCGCGTACTAGGGCAGACGCTTTCCATGAGCCTGCTCTTGACAAGTTTGAGATTACATCTGACTTACACCAGCTTAAGAACAAAGGTGTACAAAAGCCCGCTAAGCAGGTGTCTGCAGTGGAGACGCCGGTTACCCCCCATGATCGCAAATGCTTTCGTTGCGGCGGGGGCGGTCACACTGCATACAGCTGCACACAGTCAAGGGAGCTGGTGTGTTTCCGGTGTGGTCTCAAAGGAGTCAAGACCCCAGACTGCTCACACTGTACTAGCAAGTCAAAAAACGCGTAGGCCAGGGCCTTATTAGGAACTCTGTGCATTACTCTGTATCTGAGTCTATTTCTGATAAGGTCCTGTTTCCTAAACGGGATAGTGACATTAGACCGTATCTAGTTGTTAAGGTTTTAAATTTAAATGTCTTAGGCCTTCTAGATTCCGGTGCCTCCTGCTCTACACTAGGTAAGGGAGCGCACCGCATCTTCTTGGAACTGGGTTTTGATCTTGTGAGTATCAATCCTACTTTTCGTATTACAACTGCAGACAGCACTCACTTGCAATGTCTGGGTTGTATCTCTTTGCCAATTGAGTACAATTCGGTTATCCGAGTTGTCAAGTTCTATGTTGTCCCAGGTATAACCACCTCCATGATATTTGGAGTGGATTTCTGGCAACAATTTAAGTTAAGTGATAAGTTAATTTTACAAAATATTAGTCTTGATAGCTTTAGTGATAATAATCCTATAGAGTCTGTGTCCCTTAACGGTGGCCTCGAGGATTTTTTTTTTTTTTTTTTTTTAAAAGTAGATTTTTATATCAAGTGTTTAATCATTTACCACAATCCCACAGTTTTGGGGGCTCGTCCGGGATTGTGAGTAAGTGCTAAAAAGACGAAGATTGCGAAAGTTTGAACTCTTAAATCTGATTTGTGCTCACGGTGGTGAAAAATTCCATCGAAGACGTGGTCAAGAAGACGTGCCTGGCTTAAAATAGAAAAGACGTATCTATTGTCTACCTACTGCTTAATACGACGATGGCAGAAGGCGGAGCCGGCAAAATGTTCGACGACGGTATGGGATCCACGTCACGGGCGGCGGCGGCCACCATGTTATACCATCTCGACGGTAATATTACCCCATTCGACGGCGATGATAAGTCTTATGCCTCAACCAAATGGGTTCAAGACATCGAAGATAACGCCGAAATATTTGGTTGGACGGCGCAGCAAAAGCTGATCATCGCGCGCAGGTCGCTGAGTGGCACAGCGGGCCTCTGGTTAAAATCGGAAAAGGTTTTCAAAAGTTTCGATGAACTCAAGAATGCCCTTATTAAAGAATTTCCAGATACGGTTAATATGAAAGAAATGCACGAGTTGCTCTCTAAAAGAAAGAAACGGAAAGACGAAATCTATTATCAGTACGTGCTAAGTATGAAGGAATTAGGAAAACGGGCGAAGTTTCCTGACTACTTAGTGATCCAATACATAATTGATGGCATTGAAGATCGTCCTATGTATAAAAGTGTACTACCTACCCTGCGCTAAAAGAAAAGTTGACGCTGTACGAGAAAATAAAAGAAGACGTGTCAAAGGAAGCTCGTATGGTCGTGCCTGAAAGAAAAGAAGAGGTAGCATCACACAATGGACGCCGTTGTTATAATTGTGGCGATAGAAATCATAGGTCGGCGCAGTGTCCAAATGGCATAAAATGTTTCAAGTGCAACGAGTACGGCCAGATTGGTTCGCAATGTCCTATGTTCGGTGAACTTCGTGGATGCGATCGGAACACTTCGGCGAAGCAGACATCCGGTCCGGCGCATGGTGCACGGAAAGGAACGACATCGCAGCGTTCGGCGATGTTCGGAACAACAGACATGGCGTCTTCGTCGACCAATCAGTGCGAGTGTATATGCGGCCATGACACCCATCAAAACGTCAACTTGATGTCTACGTCAGATGAACACTCAGTGTCACTAGTGTCAGTGCAGATTGTAAACAATGATAATAATTCGAATGTTCAAGTGAAAAACCATAATAACCGTTTAAAACCAATAATAATTGCGAATAATCAAAGTTGTAATGCCTTAGTAGACTCCGGTAGTGACATAAATTTAATTTCGGTGGAACTTAGTTCCAAATTGTTTGAGGTGCAGTTCGATGTTGGCGGCGTAACATTGACTGGTCTTGGAGGTTCCCGTGTGAAATCTTTAGGAAAGATAACAACCTCAATTTATGTAGACGGACAGTGTTACACCGATATAGCATTTCACATAATTCCTAAAGATTGTATGCCTTACGATGTATTATTAGGTTATGAATTTTTGAAAGATGTTAAAGTGTTAATGAGTGAAGGTTGTGTGACCATATTCCCACGTGAAAACGAGTGGTTGAGTAACTTTAATTGCATTTCAGAGGTAGTAGAATCCTCAGAGAATGTCAGTAGCTCTCAAGTTAAGTTAGAAGCTGCTCAGTGTGTTCAAAATTATCATACAAACCAGGTAAATGATGCTCCTCATGACCTAGTAGCTGTGTCAAAAGATGTCACACCTGTGACACAGCCACCTCAAGGATTGTCACATGTGGGGCAAGGTATTCTAAAGATTGATGAGTGTCTGAAAAACAACATTATTAGGGTAAATTATTCAAAATATTCTAGCCCACTTGTATCGGTGAAGAAAAAAGATGGTACAACCAGAGTGTGCATTGACTATCAACAGCTCAATGCTAATGTGGTGAAGGATAAATATCCGTTACCAATCATGAATGGATTGTCTCGGGCTAGTGGGTTTAGTTTACCTAACCCCGAGAATAGGTTTCTCTATTTAAAGAGAAGAAAGAAAAAAGCAGCAGAGATAAGAGTGAATGTGTGATGTATGGTATGGAAGTTGATATTTAGATTTAAGGTTTTGGGTTGTATAATTGTAGGAAATTATCAAGTTGTACTTATTTAAGATTTTATTAGAGTTAAGTTGATGTAATTTTGTTAGAATGCGAGGATGAGAGATGATTTGTGTGTAAGGTGAGTGATGTCTGGGGACAGACATGATGCAGGATGACCGAATGTGGGAAACGGAATGTGATTTGAGTGAAAAGGATGAATGAATGAGAGAGAGTGAATGGTTCATATTAGATGTTAGAACGGGGGGAGTTGGAAATTGGGAATTGTTGAAGACGGTTGTACGAAGTGATTTTAAAGATAATTAAAAGTAGATTTTTATATCAAGTGTTTAATCATTTACCACAATCCCACATAGATATATACATAACGCTGATAAAATGCCAATGATTCAAAGTAAATTTTACCCCTAGTTCAGAACTCAGCACCGTCTTGAGAGGCACCGGCCGGAAACTGTGTAGGCTTATTCCTTTTGGTTCTCTATTCTACAATGTAGAAAATCGAAAAATAATTTTGGGAATCTACCTAGTAGAGAAGGATCTTTTCCAGGCTTCATTGAACAATAGTTAGGCCTTGTGGTTTAGGCCATTTAGTTCTGTAAACTTCTTGAATGGTTACTAGCCTGTTGAAAGAAAACGCATACGTTGCCCTACAAAAAAAGTTATAGACCTTTGTCAGAGATCTCTCTTGGCAATGACTATGACTGTGATAATCTGTGTGATAATCTGTGTGATAAGCTGTGTCTATGTGACAAATCCATATTTACATTGATGTCTGTGTGACAAATCCATATATGTCAATGGATTGTTGCGTGATTCTGTGTACATTAATTCATACAAGTAAGGAATGCTGTGTGATCAATCGCATGCATTTAAACCGATTACTGTATGAATAGATTTGGAGTTTTGCTTCTCGCTGTGTGAAGAAGTCTATTATACGTAAATACAAAATAAGGAGTCACTGTGTGCTTAAATCCACGAAAATGATTATAGCAGTGTGTAAAGTTATAAAATAACAATAAAAATTTTAACATGTTTTATCTGCCCGTAACTTTGGTTTAAATTGCAACTGTGTCACAGCTAGAGATGTGGGTTCGAATCCTGCTCGAGACTGATATACGTATTTTAATAACCAACTTCAAAACTGAGAACTGAACTCTTTCTACCGTATGTTTTTTTCCACATTAGCATGTTAGCCGACTTGTAACCGGATGGATGTGGGTTCGATTCCCACCTGAGACAAAAATTTGTGCGACCCAAAAACATTTGTCTCGAGAGTCTGCATGTTTATATTTATGATGCAGTCGGCATAACCTCCAATTGTTTTAAAAAATTAATGCAATCCTACCTACCTGTTATTAAGTATTTAATACAGGTACTAGCTGTTGCCCGTGACTTCGTACGCGTGAAAATTATGTTATGATGCCACTTTGATTGCTCTCTGCTTAGCCCCTAGGATATGTAGCGTGATAATATAGCCTATTTGAAGACCATACCCCTAGTTAATATTTGTGCAAAATTTGAATCAAATCTATTAAGTGCTTTTCGAGATCCTTCCGGACTAAGCGAAGCAAACAGACAAACAGACAAACCGACAAACGGACAAAAAATTCTAACTATGTTTTCGGCTTAGGTATCTTATGTTGAACACCCAGCGAGTATTTTTTTTAAATATCTCCAATGTACAGTTTTGATTTTTCTATCATTTTATTATATGTATAATAATTATTATCAATAAATGAACAAAATGTTTGTTAGGTTGACTACAATCGAACACGTAATGTTGTTGAACACAAGTTACTGCTGTTAAATGTTTGTTTCAGAACTCCCGATTCTATACGCTGACGAATGACGAATGACTAATCAAGCCATGAGCACAATGTACCGTACCATGAGGGCCGTGGGACACGGCCTTTACAGGATGGCCGAGTGTTACAAATACAACCCACGATAGATGGCGCTTACTCCAACATACTCAACATCACTATTTAGTTGTAATAATTAATTATTTACATGATAACTATGTGTTTTGTGTTGTATCGAGGACTAAAAATATTAATTACTAGCTGAACCCGCAACTTCGTTTACGTCACGTAAGGTGTATGAAAGGAGTGGTATTTCTTCAGCAGACTCATCAAGCAGCGTGTGAAACTGTCCTGTTTGCTTAATCATAAAAGAGCTTAAAGATTAAGTTTTAAAATAGTCTTAATCATTAAGCTCTTTTATGATTAAGCCAACACGCCAGTTTAGATTTACCCATTTTTAGATTCTTATGTCTATGTACGATTCTTTAAAGTGATATAACTTTTTTTATTTATAAACCGATTGACATGAAATAAACACTAAATGTTAAGTGGAGCAAGCCTCAACACAATAAAGAAAACCGCATGGCAATCGGTTAAGCGGTTACTGAGATTAGCGTGCACAAACGTACAGACAAACAGATATAACAGACAAACAGACAGAATTTCCAAAAATCATTGTTTTGGGTTCTTTTGCGTTCATAAAGCCCCCCTATAATATTTTTTCTCATTTATCTTCCATGTACAGACAGCGACTTGTTACGATTTTATTATATGTATTGATAATTATCCATAATTGCTAGGTTAGTTTTGTATAATATTGTGTAATTAAATGGTATTGTCTAATTAGCAGCTTCTGGGGGTAAATGTATAAAATGGCGGGTAATCCTATTGGGAGCTCTCTTCATTCTGAACGCTTAGATAGGCGGTAACGCTGCTCAAATAAATGTAAATGTAAAGTTGTGATTTCAAGTTTTATTTTATTCCTGAAGGTGTACCTATTTAACAGTACCTAATGTTTCCTGTACAATATATTATTAGCAGGTATATACAAAATATTAAAAAAAAAAAAATACAAAATGATCAAATGTGGATAAATAGTATGCCACTGCTCAGGGATAAAGGTATGACATGTATTCTGTACTAGAAAGTTCAAGATGTCAATTGTAGGTGACATGACGTTTTAAGTGGCATGGATAATTTACATGAGACACCTCTTAACTACTAATTGATCTATTTCAAGTATGATAATTGATCATTGTTTATCCAGCAATATCTTCTCGATTGATTCTAAATACTTAAGCACAATTGAAATCCTTTGGGAATGTACTATCAATGTTCTTTACTAAATATGTATATAAATATAAACATGACTATACTAAATTACACAAAATATGCAAAATCCTCCCAGTTACATTAAAACATAAATACCTAGTTCTGATAAATAATCATGACAATCGAGAGAGTAACCTAACGAGAGTGACCAACGTCAACAACACTCGCTCGATGACCGCCGGTAGACATGCTGTTCCAAGGGTTCACAATGGGATTCGGCGGGAAACTTTCAGACAAGCGTTAAATTGTGTTTTAATAATTTTTCAAAACTAGTGTAATTTTGAGTGTTTATGTGTAATTTATGGTGGATTATTAAACATAAAGGTTCGACAACGTGCAAAAGTGTTGGAAAGTGATAAAGCGCAGTGAAACGCGAGTTTTTAGGTTTGTCGACGAATTCCACATCAAGCCCTAGTAAGGTACCACCGCCTTATTAGAGTAGAACTTAGTCCAAATTTGGACATACATGAATACGCTGCTCATAAGAAGAATCATAACATGAAAATGATTTATATTTTCACAACAATGAAATTTACTTGACTTTGGCATACTCTCAAACCGAGAAAGTCCAAGAACAAGAAAAAAAAAAAAAAAAAAAGGGTTCACAATTATAATGGTGACAGAACCCTAAAAAAGAGGTTACCCTATTACCTGAACAGTTTGCCGCGGTATATCAGAGAAGAGCCAGACAAATTCCTATTTAAGAAAAAACTTAAAAAATATATGCTGACATTGCTAGAATAAGTAAATTATGCTAAGTGTACTGTTATTGCTTTATACTGGTTGAATTTATAGTCGTTTTGGAACGGAAAGGTTTAGGCCCAGTTTCGATAACAGAACCGATCGGCACTGTCAATTTGAAAATCAACAATAAAAAATTACGAAAATGTCAAAATCTACATCGTTTGCCAAAATTAAAACGAGAACTCCTGGTTATTCCTATAAATTTCACGAAATACGTTTACTACGATTTTCTACTACAATTTTTCATTCAATGTCTAACGTTCCAATCAGTAACAAGAGTCACCGCGCCGGGAAAATTCGACCAATCACAACGCATGAACGCATCGGTCCACGTGGACTCGTTGCCAAGTAACGTCGGTAGGTACTCGACTAGTTACGTCTTGTAGGTAGGCAAATACGCTCGGCCGACCGCGCCGCCGACCGGCGACCGCGGCGCGCAGTTCGACTATAACTCGCACGCAGTATTGTCGTCGCGATCGACTTTTATTTGTGGTCGGAAATAAAACGATTAGTTTACACTCGAGAGTACGAATCTCGTGATGAATTACGCAGTGCGATAGTGGACGCCTTTGAAATAGTGAAAAGTGACAGAGACACATTGAATAAACTAAAAGACAATAGCCTAAAACGTGCCCGTTTGTGTATCGAACGTTCTGGACTCCATTTTGAGCAGTTGTTAAGGTACAGGGAAGTGTAAATAAACTGTGAATAGGTAGGTCTAGGTATTTAAGTTGATTATTTTGTAAATAGCTCCAATTTTTTAAATACGCCGGAAATACTCCCTATTTGTTCGTGTTTATTTTCATTATTATTACATAAACCTTATTAATTCACCGTAAAATAGAACAATATTAAAGTATTTCCGACGGTCCTAAGCCCGCGTAAAGTATGAAGGAGAAATTGGAGTCCTTTATTATTATCTAAGTACCTATTATTATCGAAACGATGCATTCGGCCAATGAACTGATCACATGGAGACACGCGCCGCGGCGTAGTAGGTACCTATGGGTTTCGGAGTTTCATTCATTGAAAAGTTCAATGAATAATCGAAGCGCTACTAATGTTTCAACTCGAACGAGTGATAAAGATTACATAGAAGTCATTTTTTTATTATAACCTGCACAGCTGTTTTGACACTCCGAAATGGTTCCATTATTGATTCCGAGTAACCCCCTCTCGGGTCCAGAACGACTATAAATTCAACCAGTATAATATTTAATATGTACGGAGACTAGATTCCCCAGTCAAACCATCAACTCGGTTTTGGGGGACTAATAATGTACCAATTATGTCACTAAAATGTAATGTTACTAAATAAATTAAAAAAAAAATTAAATATAATGTCGGTTTTGATTAATATTTGATTAAAAATTTTAAAACCAAACGTTTTACAAATGAAAAATTAATTTTTTTTTAATGATAAGTTCGATTACAAAAAGACTCGCTGTCAAACTCGGTGCTTAAGACCGGGATCGCCAAAGATGTAACATAAGTTCACATCTAGAATGGCTGGTACCTATATAAAAAGTGTAGAATAATTTACACAAGTGGCCAGTAAGAGACAATACATGTCTATTAAAAACCCTGTAGGTATATTGTAAAAAAGTGACCCTTTCAGCTGTGCTCGGGAGAGTGCTAACCATCCTTTCTAAGATGTAGTCAAGAAAATAACCTATCATTTTAGTAACCCTACCACCGATAAAAAATGAAAAAGACGCGGAGAAAATTCATGACACCCAAAGTACAAAAACCGTGCAATGCAACATTAATCTTCCATACTTTGACGTACTTTTTTCAAAAATATGACACGAAACGAATGATAAACGTTCGACACTATCAGTAATGTCTCATACAACATGTGAGAACCTTACAGAGTAGGTATATTGGCGGTATTTTGCTTGATATTTTTACAAAATACGAAAATATTTTTTTAAGGTAGGTAAGCTTGAATACTTGTAGGCAGAATCATTATTGTAAAAATAATTTTTCTAAGTTAAATAAGAAAAATTTAGTAAGATGGAATCGCGGACGAATGGTTCCGTATCAAAAAACGGCAAACATACACGTTTGTCTTATGGAGCCCCTTTAATTTTTTTTGATGTTGTTATAGCCGCAACAAAAATACATCATCTGTAAAATAAATTCACTGTCTAGCTAGCAAAATTGATGAGATACAGACAATTGATAATACACAAACAGACGGACTGCGGCGTCCTTTTAGTAATAAGATCTTATTTTTTCCCTCCGGTTAACCATAACTAACCTACCATAAAAAAACCGGGATTTTAACTTTGACTATTTATGACTAAGTAAAGTACATAAAAAACCGGAATTTTAATTTTGATTATTTATGACTAAGTACCTATTATAAAGTCGTATATAGTCTTAAGTCAAAGTCGGCCTTGCCTCAGTAAAGTTGTGCGGACTGCGGAATTTGTTCCCAAAGTAACAAGAAGAACAGTATTTCGCCACACGATTTTATAATTGTCTATTTTAATTGCAGATTGCTGAACCTTATAAATATATTTTAGAATTTATCATCTTCAAATTTATACATACCAAACTAATAAAAGTGTTATAAAAGAATCCGCCATTAAAATGTGTAGGTAAATATTATTATAAAACGTGGAAAATATTTTTATGTATGTAAAAAACCGGAATTTTAATTTTGATTATTTATGACTAAGTACCTATTATAAAGTCGTATATAGTCTTAAGTCAAAGTCGGCCTTGCCTCAGTAAAGTTGTGCGGACGGCGGAATTTGTTCCCAAAGTAACAAGAAGAACAGTATTTCGCCACACGATTATATAATTGTCTATTTTAATTGCAGATTGCTGAACCTTATAAATATATTTTAGAATTTATCATCTTCAAATTTATACATACCAAACTAATAAAAGTGTTATAAAAGAATCCGCCATTAAAATGTGTAAATATTATTATAAAACGTGGAAAATATTTTTATGTACGTGGACGTAATATTATGTTAATTGGGTCATTATAGATGAAATCTTTTTTCTTTGTATTTCCTTACAATGTATTTGGAGAGGATTAAAAAATGTGGTTACAAAAAAATCTTTACAATAAATAAAAATAAAATAAAAAAATAAATCTTTATAAATAGATAAGTATTCTTTATTGTAACACCAAAAATACATTTTATATTTATTTCTATTAACAGACACTAAATTAGTTAATCAATTTGGCGGCCTTATGGCACAATGCAATTTCTTATAAATCACCTACATCACGCTTGTTAATTTGGCAGACGATGAATTATCAAAGTCTCACAGATCTACAACCCAAATCTTAAAAAAAATACATACATATAATCACGCCTTTATCCCCGAAGGAGTAGGCAGAGGCATAGTACACGCCCACATTTCACCTTATAAATTTATGTCCCACGTGATAGGTGGTGAGCCTATTGCCGTGTTGAAATGGACAGGCACCGGTCAACGCGACCTACTGTTGAAATTTTTCAAGCCCATAAGGCCTTCAACTTGGCTTAACGATTGTCATTTTTTACTGATAACCAGGTTTCATTTCGAGTTTTCTTGCTCTACGCGATGGATCTTTTTGCGAAAGTGTTCCCTTAGTCGCCTCGTACGATACCCTAGGGATGTATCGGGGTGGCGACATTTTGTACTCTTTCCCGTCGCAACACAGGACACTGTCACCACACGTGGCCCCCGTAAAAAATAGTCAATATATTTTAAACTAGGATGAATTTGCATGCCGTGTTCAACACTGTACCAAACCAGGTCTAATATTAATAGCAACAAAGCAAGTCTCATCCCACTCTATCAAAGCCTTTGATACCTGAATGTGTTCATAAATTAACCCAAACCACACAGTCATAAGCTTTAATCTATACTTACATGATAAACATGGTAGTAACTTCAAGTAATTACGGCTGCGAGTTTTATGACGCGAGTAATTTTATTACTCATCGTGTAACTAATGACAGATTATGGCGTAGGGTTTTCTATCGTTACAAAATAGTAAGTAATAATTATTATGCCTACATTATTGAAGTTAAAAAAAAATGTCAGACTAGAGCGAGTCGGGCTCAAGTAAGAAAGGTTCCGTAGCCAAAATCTGTAAAAAACTGATTTTTTGTATAATGGAAGCTATCCCTAAATATTAACTTCTTTTTTTTCATAGTATTGTTTGTTATAGCGGCAATGTAATTTATCATCAGTGGTAGTTTCAACTGTCGAGCTACGACGGTTTATGATATACAGCAGCCTGGTGACAGCCATACATACAGACGTCTGCGGAATATCAGGGTCCGATTTTTAACCTTTTGGTACGGAACTCTAAAAATGTTATTTATGACAATCTATAATATGTAAAGTCGGATTATTAATCTCAGTCAGTAAAATGACAAGTGCAACTGTCACTGATACAAAAAAGGGTGACCCGCTACAATAGTGATGTTCGACAATCAATAGACTTAGACATTTTAGTCATTCTTTATTATATTAGGTGTAAAGGTGTTTTTGTATTGTATTTTAAATTTTATATCGTAAATATATAATATCTATCTATTACATATCATCAATCAATACATATAATAAAATCGTAACAGGTCGCTGTCTGTACATGGAAGATAAATAAGATAAAATATTATAAGGGGGCTTTATGAACGCAATAGAACCCAAAATTGTTTTGGGATTTTTAGAATTTTGTTTGTTTGTCTGTATGTCTGTATGTCTGCATATCTGTTTGTCTGTACGTTTGTGCACGCTTATCACAGTAACCGCTTAACCGATTGCAACGCGGTTTTTTTTATTGTGTTGAGGATTGCTCCACTTAACACTTAGCGTTTATGTCAATCAGTTTATAAATAAAAAAGTTATAACACTTTTAAGAATCAGATATTTTGAAAATTTTAATTGTAGGAGTTTCTTTGAATGTGCGTGTAAATCTTAACTGGAGTGTTGGCTTAATCATAAAAGGTACTGAATTGTTTTAAAATAGACTTAATCTTTAAGCTCTTTTATGATTAAGCAAACAGGGCAGTTTCACACGCTGCTTGATGAGTCTGATGAAGAAATACCTCTCCTTTCATACACCTTATGTGACGTAAACGAAGTTGCGGGTTCAGCTAGTTTACAATACGTATTAAATATCAATACCTATACCTACATACATATAATAAAATTGTAACAGGTCGCTGTCTGTACTTGGAAGCTAAATAAGAAATAATATCATAGGAGGGCTTTATGAACGCATTAGAACCCAAAACAATGATTTTTAGATTTTTTGTCTGTATGTCGGTATATCTGTTTGTCTGTACGTTTGTGGGCGCTAATCTCAGTACCCGCTTAACCGATTACAATGCGGTTTTCTTTATTGTGTTGAGGTTTGCTTTACTTAACATTTAGTGTTTATTTCATGTCAATCGGTTGATAAATAAAAAAGTAAACACACACAACAAAAAAAATTTCATTGTAGAACGGTTTAGCCGTGTGGAAATGGTCATTGTAACACGACTTGGCAAGAATGAGTACTATTGAGATATGACTTGTGGTTATGTAGTATGCAAATTACCAAATGGTCGTAGAAAATAGTAGGTTGTATAACAAGGGAGCAAAATAGTATTTTGACGGCGACGGCGCTACTTTGAATCACGGAGCGAAGCGAAGGATTCTCATAGAATCCCGAGCTCAGCGAGGGATTCTAACGTAGAATCCTAAGAATCCTGTGCGCAGTGAGGGATTCAAAGTACACCGCCCCAGGGCAAAATAATTTGCACTTATGTAATATATTCTACTTTTCATCCACTTTCTATGAGAAAAAATGAGATTTGCACGACGTAGTTAGCTTCTAATAGTCATTCAGGAGTTAATGCATGGTCACTGTTATAATTCGACGTAGAACTCATTATATTTGCAGAATACAATAAAATTATGTAGGTATACTGATTGCGTTATACTTATGTAGTACTATTTGCGTTCGATTTCTATGAATGTTATAAATTCAGATCCAAGTTCCAAATTCAAATCACTTTGCCGCCCGCTAAAAAGCTCTTAACAGAAAAGATTATTTATATTTTGCGCCCTGTTATCGTGGTGCAAAGTGATGCTTTTCGAATAGATGGGATGAAAAAATAATTTAAGGACAAGCAAAAATGACAGTTTTAAATTTTTGTCATCAAAGTACTTTTCATGAAATTATTTTCAAGGTAAATTGGTGAGAAATATTTGTATAAAACAAACTATGGTTCCTAGAAAAGTGATTATATTTAAATGTAGGGAAATAATTATGGAGCAATCGAGATCCAAATTGTTTGTTTACTGCATTATTTGAATGAGTTGAAATACGGTATAGGTGGTTTTATGTAATATTTAATTACTGTTTGATATGGAATTAAAAAATATAATCTCGACTAACTATTAATTGTAAAACTCGATTTTACCACATCACTATTTATTTGTGACAAAAATCCCGCAACACTGAAAATGTCATTTTACTGACTCGAATTAGGTACTATTACTGAATTCTCGAACACATTAGAAATTTGCTCTTTTTTATCAAAGGTCCTATGAAATTCTCTCTTCTAAATCTATAGCTAGCAAAAAATTCTTCAAAGGAATTTTATATATTTTTATCAAATAGTATTTGATTTTTACTCGCTTATTATTTTTTGTTTTTGCAAAGCGTTCCAAACCCCGCTTGTCAATATTCTGTGAATAATTACACACGGTTAGTTCTTATAAAATGGGTGAGCGTTTTGTGGCATTTAATTTAAGCTTAATTTTCATACTTTAGAAGATAAGTTAAGCTATAAATTTGTCCCGGTAACTAGTCACTTGAATGTCAGGGGAGATTAAACTTTTTTGACCTAATGAAGTCGCAAATTGATAAATTTCATCAGAATCATTTCAGTTGTTCAACGTAAAAGCTTAACGGTCAGACAGCTATTTGTGCATTTATCTTTTTTTTTATTGTTTAAAACATTACAAGTACATGCATATTAAATATAAATAAAAATGAATATAAATATGCATTTATATCTATACTAATATTATAAAGAGGAAAGATTTGTTTTTTGTTTTTTTGTTTGTTTGTTTGTAACGAATAGGCTCCGGAACTACTAAACCGATTTGAAAAATTCTTTCTCTGTTGGGAAGCTACACTCGTTGCAGTGAACGTAGGCTATATTTTATTCCCGTATTCCCACGGGAACGAGAACTACGTGGGTGAAACCGCGTGACGTCTGCTAGTATATGTATATAGTAGGGATGAATTTCTGCTCTAAGAACAAAACATACTTGTACTTTCTCAAGAATGAACATAGTGAAACAGTATTTAAAAAATAATTTCGTTTAGGAATCCTGCTGTTAGAAGGTATATAATTAATACATTTTATTTCTACCTAACTCAGAGCACGAATGTTATTTTGTAGCATAAGAAAAGTAATCCAATTCTTACTAATCTTATTATGTACTTTAGTGAACTCTTCTGAAACGTTTGCTTATTCTACCTTAAATTACTTCATCCTTTATTTTACCAAGAAATTGTACCATTAGAATGGGTGTATTTTATTTTCTGGTAAACCTGATTGAAAGTGTTCAAACCCAAACGGAATTCGAACTGTGTCCTTTGCCAGGGAAATGGATTTTGGACCGCCTTAATACCCCAAGACCTAATAAAGTAGAATGTTTTATCAGTTTTAAGAGCGGCTGGCTTATCGGTCTTAATCTATTCGCAGCAAGTGGAAATATTTTTTTTTAAATTTATTCTTACCACTAAAGTAGCAGACGAGCTTACGAACCACCTGATGGAAAGTGACACTGTACTCTATGGAGGTTTGCAGCACCAGAGGCACTAAACTTGCTGCTGACCTTGCGAAAACCTTCCAAGTCCCCTTTTGAAGAATCCCATGATGTAGTGAAGTCGTTTGAGAAAACTGAGCCTCTTCATTTTAATTTCAGTTACTGTAAGTCAATTTATTTATATAATTTCTTTACATACACACATATAGTCACGCCTTTATCCCCGTAGGGACAGGCAATGGCATAGTACACGCCCATATTTTACCTTATAATTGTATTTCCCACGTAAAAGGTGCTGAGCCTATTGCCGCCTTAAAATGGATAGGTGCAGTTTGCAGTTGAAACCCTCCAAGCCACCCATAAGGTCCCCGTCCCATCCCAATGATTGTCATTTTACAGACACCCTCGGTATGAATTGAGTTCGCGAAATTTTATGCTCTTTCTCGTCGCCAAACCGTGTATATACTTTAGTAGCAACATACAAAACAAGAGCCGACCATAATAATCGTCAAATTGATTTCACAGTTCGGTTGGTGATATTACCTAATACACTTACACTGCCCAAAAGGGTGACTACCATTATAATTATATAGTTGTCACCCTTTTGGGCTCATGGCATTGAACAAAGGGTATAAGGGTATCAATAACTGATACCCTTAAGGATGACTCACGCTAGACCGTGCCGGGTCCGGGCCGAGGCGGGACCGAGTTGTTACCGAGCTTTGCCGTTGTTCGGCTGTCACTCGGTTGCCGCTCGGTATAGCGTGAGTGTGTTCATACAAAATATAATATGTAACATTTAGTTGACTGTGCTACGGCCGACACTCGGCTCGGACCCGGCACGGTGTAGCGTGAGTCATCCTTTATCCTTTTGTTCAATGTCATTAGGGTAACAAAGAACTATCTATGTCATACTTCATAGGTTTCTTGCACCCCAACACATTTGTAAGGAAATAACCATAATTAGAATGTGGGTTAACTAATTGCATTGTGTTGGAATGTAGTGAGGTGTTACTATATTACATAGGAAGGGTCATCTGACCTGGCAGACAGGCACGATAGATAAATTTTGGGATGTTGCGATTTTGGGATTTGTGACAAGTAGGTACAAGCGCGAGAACTTGCATAGAGTATGAAATTGCCTAAATAGTAAATTTTCTATTTTATGTGGCGTTGATAATCACTGTTTTCAAAGGTTTGGCAGCGCGAGTGTAGCGCCTCTGGTGTTGCAAACGTCCATGGTCTGCGGCGACCACCAGTACACCTGGTGAGGTATATTTTTCTGCCACCTTAGTTGTATAAAAAAACTAATATTATGATCTTAATATTCAGTTACTGGTGAGTTCACAATATTTTGTAGCAGATTTCAACATCGGAATTGTGGAGTATTGAATGAAACAATGACGATCGAAAATAACTGAAAAAAAAATCTAAACTCCTATAAATACCCCTAGTACTAAATGCGAGCCATGCCTATATAATAGCTTCAGGGCCCAAGTCACCTGCGAAACAATGGATAAAATTGTGTCAAACAGCGGGAAATTCGAAAGAAAATCCTTCCTTTACCATCTAGTCTGAACAGCGCTATACAGTAAGATTTTAAAAAATTGCTATATTATGGCTTACTTTACGGTTAAAACTAGCCTAGCCAAAGTCGTGTACAACATAGTTCCAAATCCAAATAACTTTCTTCGAAGCGATGAGTGAATGCACTAGTTTATATTTTGTATATATAATAGGTACTACTCCACTAGTTTTCTCGGCTAAGTGCTTTTCTAAGTATTTAATACACATGCCCGTTTATCATGACTGAGGCTATATCTCAGCGGCTATAATTTTCAACATTCATAAATGTGTGTTTTATTAATAGGAGTTGCTAAAGGACCAACAGTTTTGTTTTATTTTTAAATCAAATATATCTCTGTGTAATATCTGTTGATAAAATAGGTACGTTGAAACCTGTCATTAGAGCTAGCAGCTTATTCCTACATAAATATCCAATTTCTGAAGGCATTTTTTCTAGGAGATTTATCACTTCAAAGAAGATCAATAACTGACAAATTCCTAAAGTTACAAACGAAAAAAAGAACAGCATCAATTTCAAAACCTCTTAAAAGAGTCATATATTTTTGTATACCCCTAAAGTATATCTTTATACCAGAATTAAACTGCTATTACACAGAGATATCGTTAACTCAAAAATGGTTTATTCATACGACGACGCGTAACAAATTCACTTAAGGCTAGTATTTCCGAAATCGACCAAAATCGACCCATTTTGAAGCGATCTTTATACTAGGAAATATTCTTTGATTTGATCTGATAAAAATGTATTACTATAGTTTAATAGATGCTCTTGCTTCCTTTAATTTTTAAAACACGATTAATAAAACTTTGTATGATAAAAATCGTTCTCGAAAAGCTGGAAATGTGCAAAAATTTTAAAGATGAATGTTGTTATTGCTCAAAATATACTTGTTTATTTTATATAAACACATGTCTATATTAAAGATATTGATCTTATGAACAATATTCATGCTATTATTTATTTTTAAACACCTCAGATTTTAAAACAATGATAAAAAGTGTAGAATCTAGAACAATTAGGCATTTAGCGTACACTTCAATCACTTCATACGCCTGACAGGGCTGTTCTGGGTAGGACCTGTGTCGCTCTGTCATCCGTGATCGTTTTAATTAGAAGTAGTTGCAGAAATCTGTAAATATTATTTTGTTTTTATTTGTAAATATTAGGATAAGTAAGTTATTGTGTATAAATAAATAAATATCGTGTAATATAGTGATTAGTGACTAGGTACTCAGTGAATATGGGTAAAAAAAAGCCAAGAGAAATAAAATGCCCAGATGTCAATTGCGGCTACTACGACGGCAAGTATGGTAAGTTCCTACAAGTATTGTTTTATCTTTATTATATTTATAAAAATACACAACCAAATAATTCACTGATGGGCATGATGAAATTATAAGGTTGATGCTGAGCGAAGCGACTGAAGCCAACAGCTGCCATTATTTTGCTACCTGCTGAAGAGGCAGTACAGTAGCTAAACGTACTCATATAGGCTTAGAGATCTCCCATTCCAGTCCTCTTCTACGTAGGTACAGGTAGGTGTCACTTAGCAAAGGCCATGTAAGTTAGATCACGGCTGTTTTTGGTAATGAATGACTGTGAGAAATGAACTCGGTGCCCCAAAGTTGCTTGGGACCTCACGATAAGAAGAGGGATAGTATTTACCTAAACCACAGTAACTACTAGGTATAAAATATTCTCTTTTTACTATGCCTGAACAATCAACGTATTGCCCGTTCGCTCTAAGTTTGCCTTTCGCCTCCCATACTACGCCTGTACACCATCCTGTCCGCCAGCGGCAACCTTAGCGCGAACGGGTAGTAAATAATATAATGTTTGACGCTTTTAGTATAATAGTAGATTCACGTTGTTATTGCTACACTGTATAAATTATAACAGTAGTACCTACCCACTACCGACATAAAAGAATAAACGTGTAGTTTTATTTTTCGTTGTAGTCTAGCCGTTTCGTTGTAGTGTACCCTCAAAGTCTTTTTTTTTTCAGCTCATCGATTCCGAGATTGAACGGTGGTTCATTTGCAAAAAAGATACACGTGAATCGTAAGTACCTAGTACTCGTAGGTACTTTCATACTTTAATTTTGAGTGTAATAATCGTTACTTTCTTAGTAAATATGAATGTTTGAAAAAGTGCATAATTTTTAGGGTTCCGTAGGTACCCAAAGGTAAAAAAACGGGACCCTATTCATGAGACTTCGCTGTCCGTCTGTCTGTCTATCGGTCAGTCTGTCTGTTTGTCTGTCCGTCTGTCTATCTTTCTGTCTTTCCTTCACGAGGCTGTAGCTCATGAATGGACATAGCTAGAGATCTGAAATTTTCACAGATAATGTGTTTCTGTTGCCGCCATAACAACAAATATTGAATTTTGCATGCCAATATTTCTATCAATAAGCTGATTCACCGAATTGACATACGAGAGCGAGACTTTGAGGACATGTGCCTTTTTCATTCAACTTTGTAACAGCTTTATTTTTTGTAAGCAAGGGTTATAACCCCTTTTTTTTTCTTTTTAACGTGAGAGAAAATCCTCATGGATGCTATGCCGGACTCCTACCGACTAAAAACCTCACGTTACGCTCAACAGCCTATGGTTGGGAGCCCAGGGTAAGCCCTCGGAAGGATGTCCTAGGACTCCCAACAGACCCACACTGCCTAGGGGTAGGTTCGGGTGCAATCCTGCGTCTTTGGGTGTTTCGGATGTGATCCCGCTTCTGAAGGGGGTATGCATAAATCCCTCACGTCACGCTGCCGTCATGGGACTGCTTCTGTAAGGACGGTGAGCAGCCCTCTCACAGTCTTCAGGCCCCTGGTTATGGAGACCGATAGTCTTGGGCGAAGACACGTCTGCAGCGTTCATTTCAAGTGTGTACTTGTTGCCGTTATTAATAAAAAAAGACAAAAAAAAATCACGTTTGTTGTATGGAAGTCCCCCATAAATATTTATTATTTTTCTGGTTTAAGTACTCAATTCAATCCTTTATTTTTGCAAACAAGGGTTTATATCCCTTGTGCTTCCACGGACCTCGGAAGGGGCCACCTGCGGCATCCAGCCTGCGGGAGACTAAGAATAGGTTTTTGAAAACTTTCTAGGCAACCTAAGTTCCTAGTCTATATACATATAATAAAAACATCTAAAGTCAAAACTGTACATTAAACATATTTAAAAAAATACTCGCGGGGGGTTCTACACAGGATACCGAAGTCGAAAATGTAGTTAGAATTTTTTTGTCTGTTTGTCTGTTAATTTTGCTTTGTCCGGAAGGGTCTCGAAAAGTACTCAATATTTTTGATTAAAATTTTGCACAAATATTAACTAGGGGTAGGGTCTTCAAATAGACTTAAAATTGACTTCAAATTGACTATGTTGGTGTCAGCGCCATCTATCATTGGTTGTATTTTGTAACACAGGTCTAAGCTGACATGCGGCGTGCGTGTTACTTGTCTTATTCATATTATAATGTAAAATAAATAAACGCATTATTTTACTCACAAGATGCATTCTATTATTTTTTGCTACTTATGTTAAACCTATGCTTACCTCTTCGAAGACTGCTCGAATTGATTTCATAAATTATTGACGGATTTTTTTCTTATTATCTTTTCTCGGCTCGTCTCACAATTAAAATGATGATAAAAAAAAGTAGTAAAAAATAGAACCGACTTCAAACAAATCCTGAAAAATTAAATTTACTTGGCACAAAGATAAATGTATTTTGATTTTTCATATTTTATTCAATATCATATTGAAGTCGGCGCCAAGTAAACCCATAGGTTGAGGTAGGTATTATTAATGGCACCAACTTCAATATGATATATATATTTTTTTTTTTTTTTAATCTTTATTGAATACAATCTGATAAATCAAAATACATATTATTACTTTGTGCTATGTAAATTTTAGTTTTCAGGACTTTTTTGAAGTCAGTTCTATTTATTACTAAAAATTTTTTGATCATTATTTTAAGTGACGGGTGGACCGAAAAGTATATCTATCTAGGTGTAAAGTTCTTATCAATACAAATCAATCAAGCCCAAACACAAGGTACGTGCTGTAAATCGTTAAATAATTCCCTCGACTGTCTTTCGGTTCCATCATCAGATCGACTCCTGACCTTCATTAAATTGTAGTACATTAACAGTGGGCGCACACTAGGCGTCTTGTCACGGCGACAAGCTGTGGGCGCCAAATTACATACATTTTGTTCTAAGCTCCGCACACTAGGCGACATGTCGCCGCGACTCCGAGACAAGCAAGGGGAGTCTTCGCGTCGGTCGCGCTATTGTCGCGGCGACACGGCGACAGCTTTGGACAACGTGTTCCTTGCACAACGTCTGTCACGGCGTCAAGTCGCCCGATGCAGGCGCACACTGCGCTACAAGTCGCCGCGACATGTCGCCGCGACTGTCGCCTAGTGTGCGCCCACTGTAAAGCACTTCATTAAAAAGTTACCAAACGCACTAGTTGTTCCTACAATTTTCGGTGGTTGCCCTCGATTTCTCCTGGATCCCGTCATCAGATCCTGACCTGGTAAAAATGGGACTACCTCAGAAGTAAACCCTATTGAAGAAAAGAAAAAAGAATTAAATCCGTCTATAATTGACGGAAATATCAGGGAACATACATAAAAACATACAGACGAATGTAGAACCTCCTCCTTTTTTGAAGTCGGTTAAAAATAAGGAAAGGTTTCTTACAACCCCATTTTGAATATACCTGCTAACAGGCACTTACTAAATAAAATGTCTTATAAAGGTTTGATAAACTTATACTTCTGTTGTAATTTATTTGGTGGTACAAAAAGTGCGGCATGAAATACACGCTGCACCAACTGTCAACGTCCAATTGCACCAACTGGCAACGTCCAAACAAAATGCTTGGGGTCAAATGAGTTCATGTCGATCGCATGCTACGGGGGTATCGCCCGCGGTGAGGTGAGGTGGTAAAAATACCTAATGCGCTCTGGCATTCGGCCCTTAAGGCTCGTTTGCACATGATTTACGGGCCTACCAACACATAAATCATTACTACAGCCGTATTTATCAGAGAAACACTAAAATACCTCTTACAACGAATATTATTTCTATCTCCAATTAGGCAGTTAGTGGTTATGACAGAAGGTCCTTATGGCTTTTTGTAGTGTAACTGTTTGTACTGTAAAGAAAACATTACACTTGATACCTATTCTTACTTCTTACTTAATATTATAAATGCGAAAGTTTGTGAGTGTGGATGTTTGTGACTCATTCACGCTCGAACGGCTGAACGGATCTGGCTGAAATTCGGTACAGGGGTAGATATGAGTCTGGAATAACACATAGGCTACTTTTTATCCCGGTAATCAGGTCCCACGGGAAGCGGAAACGGGAACAAAACTTGACACAGGCAGAGCTGCGGGTGTCAGCTAGTAAATATATATAGATAAAGAGAAGCGCTCGTGGCCCCGCGGACTCAGTGTCCTGTAAACGATAACTTTAAAGGTCCTTGGATGGGTGACCACCTATGTGACCACTTTGTGAGATTTCTTTAAGCGCATCCGTGCTTCGTAAGGCACGTTAAGCCGTTGGTCCTATTACGTGGGACATAAAGCTATAAGATAAAACGTGGGCGTATAGTATGCCTCATGCCTGCCCTTTCGGGGATAAAGGCGTGACTATATGTATGTATGTATGGCTAATACGAATAATTATTTCTTACAAGTATTTTTAATTTCTTCTCCAAACCTGAAAAAGTTCTTTTGAGGGACAATACGCCACCACTATAAATATTATACTAAGAAAACGTCTTAAAATAACGAAATGGAAGAAATAACTTCAGCACAATGACAAAAGATTCAATATTACATTGACAAGTTAAATAATACATTGTAAGTGATATCTTAGAAGTCAATTTTACGATATCTCTCTTCTTACTGACTCTGTGGCGCAGTCGGTAGTGATACCGCCTGCGGCGCTGGAGGTCGTGGGTTCGATTCCCACCGGAGACAAATATTTGTGTGGCCCATAAATGTTTGTCTCAAGAGTCTGGGTGTTTCTATGTATAATATGTATGTATTTAAAAGTATTTAAGTATTAATATCCGTGGTCTGATACCCATAACACAAGCAGGTTATTCCTAGCTTACTTTGGGATCAGATAGCGCTGTGTGAAATGTCCGTGAATATTTATTATTTATTATTATTATTTATTAAAAATATTCATATTTGTAAAACTTCATTTCGATCGTTCGTGTTTTTGTTTTAAATTTTTCATAACAAAACGAGACGGAATGTGCAAAAAATAAAATGTCGTAGAACGTTTAATTCAATTCTTTAGTTTTATGCTGATAACTATGTACGGGTGTATTGAGGTCAATATCTTTGGGATTAAAACCTTACGTGCTTCTAACTAGCTGACCAAGTTTTGATACCATATGGAGTTAAAGTTTTTCGATGGATGTCTAAAGTACATGAATTAAAATGCAGTCGGTTTTCCCAGACTTCTTCAAAAGGGGTCTTAGAAGGTTTTTACAGGGGTGACCACCGGTACATCTGGTGGGCCGTATGCTTGTCTGCCACTCACACAGTGGTATAAAAATAAAACAGAAATAGATGCTCGTAGGTGAGTTATTTATATAATACACAACATTATATTACACTTTTCGAGATACTAGAAAAACTAAATTATACAGTGCAAGTCTGAATTGCAATTCAATAACTTAATGTTAGCAAAGTAAACTAGAAAGACGGCCATTCTCTTTTTTATTTTAGCTCATAACGTGCCAGCATTCTGTGCCGAAAGAAATTTGCCTTCACACTTTAATCTTTCTTAAAACGATGCAATGAATGAAAGAATGAATGAATGAATGAATGAATTACTGAATAAATGAAAGAATGAATGAGTGAATGAATGAATTACTGAATAAATGAAAGAATGAATGAGTGAATGAATGAATGCAAAGATTTCAGTTCACGTATTAACATACAGAATAACTTGGTTGCTCATAGAACGCTATTACATGTCACACGCCATACAAAAATCTTATACCCCCTTTATTTTATTGTAGTAAGGGGGGGGGGTGAAATAGGAAAAATCATGAACAGAAAACCGGCCAAGTGCGAGTCAAGTCCGTACCAAATAACACCAAAAATCACGTTTGTTGTACGAGAGCCCCAATTAATCCTCCCTCTTATTTCTGATTCTAGTATTTGTTGTCATAGCAGAAACAAAAATATATCATTTCTGAAAATTTCAGCTCTCCAGCTATTAAGGTTTCTAAGATACAGCCTCATGACGGACAGACAGACAGACAGACGGACAACGAAGTCTCGTGAACAGGATTCAGTTTTTTCCCTTTGGGTACGAAACCCTAAAAATGGTTTTCTATGAAACCAGAGTCTAAGAAGATACAAAATACGCAGCGACGACTAGTCTATACTAATATTATAAAGAGGAAAGATTTGGTTGTTTGTTTGTTTGCATCGAATAGGCCCCGGATCTACTAAACCGATTTGAAAAATTATTTTACTGTTGGAATGCTACACTCTTTGCGGTGAACATAGGCTATATTTCTTTCCCGTATTCCCACGGGAACGGGAAATACGCGGGTGAAACCGCGTGACGTCCGCTAGTTTAAAATAAATTTGTTCTTCGTGATTTATTTGAACACGAGCTCAAATCAATTCATCCATGCCTTTGTGTCCCGCTTTCGGCATCGTAGTACGGGAAAACGGTTCCGCAGTACGTGACTATTTTGTTTAAAACATTAATTTAATATGGAAGAGTGAATAATTATGTCTACGTGTAGATTGATATGAGTAATTCTGTTGTTATTTTAGCTCGTCAAAATAACGCTCTCCAAATTCTCAAATTAGAAAGGATGTTTAAAGTAAAACTTCTTCTTTAGGCGCGACTACTAGACAGTAACTCAGATTTATTTTCTGACAGAAGTAATGTATGATATGAATATAACAGTTGGTGCCGTCAATGGCAAAGAAGTTTTACTTCAATCGCGCGTAAAGGTTACATGCACACATTTTTTTTTATACCACTAAGGTGGCAGCCAGAGTCATACGGCCCACCAGATGCACCGGTGGTCACCGCAGCCTATGGACGTTTGCAACACCAGAAGCTCTACACTCGCGCTGCCGACGCTGTAAAATACTCCTAAGTCCCTTTTGAAGAAGTAAATAGACTTCATTGGATTTGTGTCAAGTTTTTAATTATTTCGCCACGATCAGTAGTCTGCAGGTGCACTTCCAGGTGACGCTGGATTGGACACCAATGAGTTTGATAAAATAACTAGCTGTTGGGCGCGGCTTCGCCCGCGTGAAATTTGGTTCCCGTTCCCATTGGAACATATTTTTGAGATTGCCTATGTGTTATTCCAGACTATAATCGACCCCGGTTCCGAATTTCAGCCCGATCCATTCAGCTTTTAGACTATGATTGAGTAACAAACATTCAAACTTTCACTTTTGTAATATTAGTTGGATTAGTAGGATATCAAAATTTTGGGTTCAAATAAACAAATATTTCCTCAATAATTCAATATTCTCTTTAAAACATTAGTCAAACAAAAGTCTTCTACATTTCTGTCAAACTAAAAAAGAAAAATCGTATACCAAAGCAGATAATTTACGCAAATCTAAATGGACATTTATTTAAAAACAACCTAATTTACACATCGAAAAAACGAACAAGCCATTTAAACATTTGAATAGATGAAAAACCGTTACAGAGAAAGAAAACAAACGCTTAAAGTGGAAAATAAGTTCAAAGCGAAGCGTATGCTTGGGTGAGAAAGTCCAGTGGAATGGAAACATTTTCCACAAGAGTGGATTGTAGGGGCTGTGAAGGATACCAGGGGCTCTCATTCATAAATACCTGAGATTATGATAATATGAATATTATTTTTGGGGTGGGTTCATTGATTTTTCTTGGAGTTTATTCGTTGAAAATGAATGTTCTGAGATATATTTTAAAAGAAATGGGCGTGTATTGTGTCTTTAATTTCATTATTGACAAATATATTTTCTTACACAGTTGGATTTACAATATGGTGACTACCTACTATTATGAATACGATAGACATACTATTATAAGAATTTCGCATCACGATATGAAAGTTCTCCAATATTGTATCGGATTATGGGATTATGGGGGTTCTCCTATTTTTGGTGCGTGACGACCTTGACTAATCTAAGAACTCAACTTTCGTCAACTATGTTAAGCGTGCAAACGGCCTTATCAATATTCGGCTTACTGTAATAATACTAAGTTCTTTGCTAATTTTCGATAACCAGTAGAAAGTTTACTTAATTAAATAATTTAAAAACAAATGACTAAGATTGGATTTTACAGGCAACATCGGGGCGGTTTAAACTTAGCGTACCTACGACTGATTTATAAACTCAATTATGAAAATCAGTGCTATATTGTTCTAAGTCATTAATGTGTGTATTAATACAGAATGGTTGTATAAATAAATAAATAAATATTCACGGACATTTCACACAACGCTATCTGATCCCAAAGTAAGCTAGGAATGACCTGCTTGTGTTATAGGTATCAGACCACGGATATTAATACTTATATACTTTTTAAATACATACATATTATACATACAAACACCCAGACTCTTGAGACAAACATTTATGGGACACACAAATATTTGTCTCCGGTGGGAATCGAAGCCACGACCTCCAGCGCCGCAGGCGGTGTCACTACCGACTACGCCACAGAGGCAGTCCAGTATGGAAGCCCTCTTAAATATTATTGTTTCTATGTTTTTAGTAATTGTTGTAATAGCGGCAACAAAAATACTTTATCTGTGAAATTTTCAGGTCTGTAGCTTCATGGTTACAGCCTTATTAAAGACAGACAAACTGACAGAAAACCCTAAACAGTATTCCTAACTGACTGTGAAATTCGTAGCAACCCGCTGCTACAGCCCGTAGCACACACGTTATTGCCTTAGACCATATAACACGGGACTAGCCTTTGCGAACCACCGAATACAAAAATATTCTGCCAGTTTTCATACAAGTGAAGGGGGAAACACAAAGGCCTATAAAATTTCATTGCATTTAAAAATGTATTAATCGACAAACGCGTAATGGCTGTTGTGTGTTAATTGTTATTGTACAGTCAACTACAATGTAATGTACTAGTTTAATCATATAAAATGATGTACTGATGTACAGGCTTTTCATAAAGCCAAAAGACCAAATGGTCATGTGCAATGGCAGAAAACAATGCTTAAGTAAGGCGCATCCTGTGGTTAGATGATCTAAGGTTATTGCTACAACGCGTAGCACATACGTAGATGTTACAGCGCGTAGTCAAATCTTCGGGTCATCCTTCCGAGGGCTTACCCGGAGCTCCCAACCGTAGGCATTAAGTAAGAAACGTGTGGTTTTTAGTCGGTAGGAGACCGGCATAGCATCCATGTAGGATTTTCTTCACGTTAAAAAAAATAAATAGCGCGTTGTCAAACACTACAGTCATTTTCAAATCAATTCGCTGACCACTATACAAATACAGTAAAGAGTCTAACAAGGTGTTCAATAGCGCACAATTTGTATTCAAATATCCCAAGTAAGTTCAGAATACTTCGAGTAAAGGAATTTTTGCAATACTGCACAAATTCTTTGACATAGTTTTGTATACGAAAGTATTTGGACCGAATTCACACACAGAAAAATGCGAGCTGTATTGAAAGCCTTTGTGATCAGGGCTATACGAATATGTCCAGGAAAGTTTGCCTTTTGCCAGGATGCCAAATATTCTATGGAAAATGTAGAACTAGAATTTATTATAAGTAGATTAGACTTTTTAAAACTATTATAGTCATTGAAATCATTAGTAAGGTCTTTATTACGTTCTTTTGTGTATCGTGAGCCAATGGACGTATTAACATGGACCAGTTTCTGGCTTCCTGCTGTTGTAATTTTCAAGCCATAAATAATGATTCCAACTAACATCAATGTTACTGGCAACCAGGACCAACAGCTTAACGTACTATTTAGCTCATAACTGCAGTAGCAATCCTACGTAACTATGGCATCAACATTCTAGCGCTACTTGTGACCTTTTTCTTTTAAGACAATTCACACACACAAAATTGTTCTTCAGTAGGAATGTTATCGATAATTTCATTGTTACTACTTAAGCGATCCGTGGCCGAGTGGTTCTAGTATGGAATGGAAATGCGAAGGTTGATGGGTCGAATCCTACGATCTTGCAAAACACTTTTTGTGTTTCATTCATAAATTAATATCAGGTGATATTACTTATTTATTTTCAACATATGTACATGAATATTTACAAATTGAGAAATTAAAATAATTTAAATTCTACAGCAGTATTTTTATATCAGGTTGATTAATAAAATATGTTTCATGTAGAATTATTATTAGAAACTTCATGCAAAAAATTACTTTATCAATATTTAAAATTATATTTTCGTTTTACATATAAAAAAGAATCGTTATAAGCTAGAATCGAACCACGAATATCTGTAATCACTGTGCATTAATAGTATCTTGCTTCAGCCACTTAGATATCAGTTAATTTACTGGAATGTTAGATTACTGTATTAGCATCTAATGACTCACAGCAGTTGTAAAGAATAATACAGTTATGAAAACGAATATATTATTATATCGTTATCTTCGTCTAGCACGAACTAATCATATTTTGCTGTATAGTAGCATTGAAACATTATACACACACATATATGTAAACGCAAAACACATAAATGTAAATCATAATGAGCGTTGTTGTGCTATTGCACTTATGAGCTCGATAGTACCTTGAGCACTGAACTGCAGCTCTTGAGTGAAATTCATAATCGCTCGCTTTGTTCCTTCTGCTTTGACAGAGGCTAATCCTTCGACTCGGTATAAGAACGCAATTGTGGTTAAATAAGTACATACATATACATATAGTCACGTCTTTATCGCTGAAGGGGTAAGCAGAGGCATATCAAATGCCCACATTTCACCTTTTTAGAATTTGTCCTACGTATTAGGCGGTGAGCCTTATTGGCGCGTTGGGATGGACAGGCGCAGGTTGTGACTGCCTGCTGTTGATTTTTTTAATTCGCCTAAAAAGGCCTTCAACTTGACTCAACGACTGTCATTTTACTGGCAACCGGGACCAACGGCTTAAGGTACCTTACAAAGCACGGAAACGCTCAAATAAATACCACTTTGTGACATTTATTTGAACGTTTCCGTGCTTCGTAAGGCACGTTAAGCCGTTGGTCCCGGTTGCCAGTAAAATGACAGTCGTATAGTCAAGTTGTAGTAATAAATGTCACAAAGTGGTCACATGGATGGTCACGCACCCAAGGACTGGCGATAGTAAAAGTTGCTTAGTGATGTGATCGTTTACAGAACACCAAGTCGGCGAGGCCACAAGCGCTTCAATAAGTACCTACTTATTGAAGCGCTCGCAGTTAAATAAGTACCTACTTAAAAGCTTGCAGTCACATAGTCTGAGAACTAAAACTAGTATATAAAACATAAGATTCCCATGAAATCAGTCCTTATACATTATAGCCATATGAGTTTGCGTAAAATAGGTTAGTACAGCGATAGCATCAGCATTATATTTTAACTGCGGTAGTAAACGCTGAGGATAAATAATGCATACAAATAAACTGAACGCCACAAGTGCCTTTAAATACTAGTTATGGTACTTGGTATACGCAGACAGAGGATTTATTACTTAATACGATAGCTAGTTGTTATAAATTCTAGCTTAGAATCTTCCATTGCCATGAGCTAGCTATTCGTGTCAGACTGTACAAACTAAACCACACGGTACTTTTTAGGAATCCCTTCCCTGGTTTATTTTTATTTGCACGCGTAGCTTCTAAACGGTCTGACTGGTTCGGGATCTTGATACAACATGTTCCAGTAAATTATGAGAGATTAGCTGCTCCCCACGACTTCGACCGCGTAGAAGTCGTTATCGCGTAAAATTATAACCCTTCTTTTGCGCAGTCTGTTAAAAAGTAGCCTATGTCCTTTCATCCTGAACCGGGGGAATGTCACAACCTGGACGCGGCGGGGGCTCAGCTCGGTCATAGACGTTTCGTTTGCGACCCCTGAGCTCGCCCGCCGTGTCCAGGGATGGCGCGTGGTGGAGGAGGAGGAGACGTCGTCAGATCACCGATATATTCGGTTCGACGTCTCCCCTCCACCTAACCTGCCGCCAACAATCGCGAATCCCCCGGAACCGCGTTGGGCACTCCATCGCCTGGATCGGGAGGCTCTCATGGAGGCGGCCATCGTGCAGGCCTGGATTCCGACAGCGGACGGGCCTGCCGATGTTGATGCCGAAGTGGAGTGGTTCGGGAGAGCCATGTCGCACATCTGCGATGCGGCGATGCCCAGGGCTAGGCCCAGACCGGCGAGGAAGCAGGTGTACTGGTGGACGCCGGAAATCGCGCAGTTGCGCGTGGATTGCGTTACGGCGCGCCGCCGGTACACCAGATTCCGACGAAGGCGTCGCCGCCCAGACGATGCGGCAGCCCGAGAGACGGAGCTTTATGATGGGTACAAGGAAGCCAAGAGGGCCCTCCAGACGGCCATCAAGCGGTCCAAAAAGCTGGGCCGCGATGAGCTGATGGAGACTCTGGAGCGGAACCCGTGGGGGCGCCCGTACCTTATGGTAAGGGGCAAATTACGACCTAAGGCGCCCCCACTGACTCAGAGTCTCCAGCCGGAGCGGCTGGAGGAGGTCCTGGACTCCTTGTTCCCATCGAGAGCGGAGGAACACATTTCTCCGCGCATGGCTTCGTCTCAGGCGCCCAACGCGGAAGGCAGCGAGAACGACGTGCCCGTAATCACCGAGGGTGAGTTAGGGGCGGCTGTACTGCGGCTTAAATCCCGCAGAAACACCGCCCCTGGACCCGACAGCATTCCAGGCCGAGCGTGGGTCCTGGCTCTCCAAGAGCTTGGGCCTCGACTAATTGGGCTCTTTAGCGCATGCCTCGAGAAAGGCCAGTTTCCCAAGGTCTGGAAGACAGGGAAACTGGTCTTGATTCGAAAGGCGGGGCGGCCGGCAAATTCCCCATCAGGGTACCGGCCGATCGTGTTGCTCGACGAGGTGTGCAAGCTCTTTGAGCACATTATTGCACAACGCCTCGTCGGGCACCTCACACGCGTGGGGCCTGATCTGGCGGATAGCCAGTTTGGCTTCCGTCAGGGACGCTCCACCGTGGACGCGATCATGCGCATTAGAGGCCTGACGGAGGAAGCAGTCTCACAGGGTGAGGTGGTGGTGGCGGTGTCTCTCGACATCGCCAACGCATTCAACACCTTGCCCTGGAGCTGCGTCAGGGAGGCGCTTATCTATCATGGAGTGCCTCCCTACCTCCGTCGAATTGTCGGGGCTTATCTCTCCGAGAGAGCCATAACTTACCCGAGCTGGCTAGGGCCGGGTCGGCGAGATGTGTCGTGCGGTGTTCCACAGGGATCGGTTTTAGGGCCGCTCCTGTGGAACATCGGTTACGACTGGGTGCTGCGTGGTCCGTTGCTCAGAGGGGTCGGCGTAACGTGTTACGCCGACGACACCCTCGTTACGGCGCGGGGAGCAACGCACCGTGCCGCAGCACTTAAGGCCACGGCAGGGGTTGCTCAGGTCGTGGGTCGGATTCGGCGGCTGGGTCTCGAGGTCGCTCTTCACAAATCCGAGGCTCTGTGCTTCCACGGACCTCGGATGGGGCCACCTGTGGGATACAGCCTACAGGTAGGGGGCGTCAGCATCGGCATCGAGCCCTCGATGAAGTATCTGGGGCTCGTACTCGATGGCCGGTGGAACTTCGGACATCACTTCCGAAGTTTGGTCCCAAAACTGAGGGGAGCATCGGCCGCACTCGCGCGGTTGATGCCCAACATCAGGGGACCCAACGCTCCCTACAGGAGGCTGTACCTGGGGATCGTGCGAAGCATGGCTCTGTACGGGGCTCCCGTATGGGCGGAGACCCTGACGGCCGGCAATGAGGCTAGACTGCTGAGCCCGCAGAGAGTGATGGCCGTCAGGGTGATAAGAGGATACCGCACGATCTCCGGTGAGGCGGCATGTCTCCTAGCCGGGACCCCTCCATGGGACCTGGAAGCGAGAGCCCTTGCGTCACTGTTCAGATGGCGCAAGGAGGCGCTGGAGCGGGGCCAAAGGCCTGCGTCACGAGAAATCGAGGCCCAGCGGACCCTGCTCCACCAGGAAACCGTGGAGACATGAAAGGTGCGACTTGAGCAACCAAAGGGGGGATTCGCCACAATCGCGGCCGTCAGACCGGTCATGGACGAGTGGCTGGAGAGAAGACACGGTGCTCTCTCCTACCGGTTGACACAGATGCTTGCCGGGCACGGTAGCTTCGGTAGGTATCTGTGGCGAAAACACCGGGAAACCACAGCCGAGTGTCAGCACTGCGAGGACCGCAGCGATGACACGGCGCTCCACACGCTGGTGGAGTGCACGGCGTGGGCACAACAGCGACAGGTCCTCGTAGTGGGTCTGGGCGTGGACACTCTCTCGCTTGAGGCCATGGTGCGAGCCATGCTCTCCAGCGGGAGTAAGTGGGACTGCGCCGCCTCTTTCTGCGAGCAGGTCATGCTCGCGAAGGAGGCGGCGGGCCGGGTGCGGGAGAGAACTCTCCCACCCGAGTTCCGCAGTCGGCGCCCTGGGCGCCGCCGACGTGTCTTCGCCGAGGACTATCGGCCTCCATGACCGGGGGTCCGAGGACGGTGAGAGGGCCGCTCACCGTCCTTACAGAAGCAGGCCCATGACGGCAGCGTGACGTGAGCACTCACGCACGCCCCCCCTTAGAAGCGGGATCACACCCGAAACCCCCCATAGACGCGGGATTGCACCCGAACCACCCCCTGGTCGAGGCCGCACTGGCGGCCGTAGGTCTGTTGGGAGTCACGGGACATCCTTCCTGAGGGCTTACCCGGGGCTCTCAACCATAGGCTGTTGGGCGTTACGTGAGGTTTTTTTAGTCGGTAAGAGTCCGGCATAGCATCCTACGAGGATTTTCCCTCACGTTAAAAAAAAAAAAAAAAAAAAGCCTATGTCCTTCCCAGGGCCTGGAACTATCCCTTTACCAAATTTCATCTCAATCGCTCCAGCCGTTTAGGCGTGAAAGCGTAACAGACAGACAGACGCAGAGTTACTTTCGCATTTATAATAATGGGTGTCTCAGTAAAGGCTGCTCGCACATTTGTCAGAACCGTACGCGCCGCACGCGCCGTACGCGCCGCATTTTAGAATTCGTTGTATGAAATTGTATGGAACCTCGCACATTACACCCGCACCGTACGCGCCGCATTTCGTAAAATGCGGTAGGCATCCGAATAACATTCTGATGACGTCATAATGCGGCGCGTACGGCGCGTGCTGATGCTCGATGTAGCCGCATGCATGCTCAGTGTTGCCATGTATACGTATTTGCCCGTATCTATACGGAAATAATGTTCAAACCGGACAATACATAATACATGCACATGGATTTTTATAGTGAGCGATTACAATCACAATAACATTCACCCATTTATTAGCAATGTTGAAATCCTTTAATATTCTATTTTTATTTGCAAATGAAGATCGATAAAACAAATGACGCTCGATTAAATAAATGAAAATCGACAAAACAAATGACGGCTGGATAAACAAATGACGATCGGCAAAACAAATGACGGTCGGATAAACAAATTACGATTGACAAAACAAATGACGGTCAAAGAAACATATGCAGATCAATGAACCAAAAGACTATAAGCAATTTGATAAGATAAAAAAATACTTGCAGCCATATTTTGTAATCTAGATGTGATTGCCATTCAAAAAAATTGGTGCAAGCAAATCTCGACCTTATTGACACTTCTCTAAAAATGTGCTTTTAAGCGTTTATAGACATTACTGATCACGAATATGTAAAAATTAAATAAATATTATTCATGTTCATAAGGTCGAGAATTACTTGCACCTATTTTTATGAATGGTTATAGCATCTAGATTACAAAAATAGGGTTCAAGCAAATTTCAACCTTATGAGCATGCATATTATCTATTTATTTTTTATATATTCGTGATCAGTGATGTCTATAAACGCCTAGAAGCACATTTTTAAAGAAAAGTCATTAAGGTCGAGATTTGCTTGTACCTATTTTTTTGAATGACAATCGCATTTAGATTAGAAAATATGGCTGCAAGTATTTTTTGACATTATCAACTTGCTTATAGTATTTTGTTTTAGTGATCTGCATTTGTTTTTTCGATCGTCATTAGTTTATCCGACCATCATTTGTACTGTCGATCTTCATTTGTTTCGCCGATCTTCATTTGTTTTGCCGATCTAGACCTATTATTATAAAGACAAGCCATAACGTGCACAATCTGCGTTGTCTACATTTTGCGAGTTGTTTACAATTTGTACATTTTGCTTTATGTACATTCTGCGTTTTGTACATTTTGCTTGTGGTCCTCATTTTGCGTTTTGTACATTCTGTTCCGAAGGGATCTTCCCCTCATAGCCCACTGTCACAATACCACTTACTGTACCGTTTCACACCAGAGGTAAAAGAAACTGCTATAGTTGGCAATACCAAATATTTGCTTACAGCGCGTACGGCGCGTATGTGCGAGGCTATCAGGAAATGCGGCGCTTACGGCGCGTGCGGCGCGTACGGTGCTGACAAATGTGCGATCAGCCGAGTGCACTTTTTCATTTTAATATAAAAATAGTAGATTGTTAACCGAGGGTGGAAAGAATCAATTCCCGAGGTATTTAGACGCCCGAGCGCAGCGAGGGCGGCTATAGTCCGAGTCGGAATTGATTCTTTTACCCGAGTTAAACACTCTACTTTTCATTTCAAATACGAGGAAAATAAAACTAATAATAAGATTCAAACCTTACCATAAAACATTATTACCAATTGTTTTGAATTCTGTTACAGATAAAATAATAACAACAACATTATGTCGACTTTTTAAATTTTAAATATGGAACTCCGGCCGGCCCCATACACGTACAATATTGACTCAATATTTATTTCCATCCGAATATAGTCTGTTCAAACCTCAATAATATGTTCAATTTATTGCTACGTTGATCAATATTATTGTACGTGTATGGGGTCGGAAGAAGTTTTCGCTAAGTTCACACTGGCTGTTTGGAAAGTCGCATGGCATTTTTTTTTTTTACACAAATCTCTTCACTATCACAGCTGACCTGTCAGCAGTTCTATTTTTAAAGTTCATTCCGGCCCTTGGGTGGGAAGTAATTTGTATGAGTTTTTCCCTCCCTAGGGAGGGAAACAGCATTTTCCACCCAATAGTCAGATCAAGAAAACACTATTTTCCGAGTATGAGAAATGAAAACATATTTTTTTGAGAGAGTTGTGATTTTCTTATTGAATTGTCAAAAAGACATGTTCCGATTAAGCATGGAAAAAAATATCCGTCAAATGGCCTCCACGGCTCTGATGGCAGGCCATTACTCTATTCATAAAAAATTTCATGACTTTTTCACAGATATGAGGCTGTGTCGCACCGATAACTCGTTGGATCTCGGATTTGAGCTTAGGCATTGTTTCTGGTTTATTCGCTTAAACCTGCGATTAGAGAAAACCCCAAAGACAAAAATCGCACGGCGTTAAATCTTGGTGGCCAGTTCACATCAGAATTTATTGACATATTTTTTCCGGCAATCGTTGCTGCAATGGATTGTTTCATGCGCGGTGTAGCAGGTGGCGCCGCGCCGTCTTGCTGAAACCACATGCCGTCCGCACACAACGGAAGCACAGGAGTCTTACTGTCCATTACCGACCCAGTTTCTTCATTTTTTTTGACAACTCTTCGAATGGTTCACACATTAGGTGCACTTTCTCGACTGAAAATTGTTCGTAGTTTGCGAGCGGTCTCAGAATAACTTTCCAAATTTTTGCAATAAGTTTTCACAATTATTACGCGTTGTTCTGTCGAAAAGCGCTCCACTTTTATAAATGTGTAAGCTGTCAAATCTCAGAGTCGCCACTTGCACAGAAAAAAAATAGCACTAAATTTAAAAAGTGCACTCTTATTGAGACACCCTTTATTAGAAAGGATACAGAAGGCCATTCATATGATGTTGAGTTTATGCAATAGTCTATACTCAGCTAGCCCCTGCGGTTATCTTTCTTAGGGAGCACCTGGGTCTCCTCACAATAGGCAGATGCAGAGCAGCGTTTGGTTTTAGGTGGTTGGAGTCCGGCATGTCATTCATGAGTATTTCCACACGTTACAAAAATATGCTCAGATAGTTCTGCTTCTCTCAAAGACGCTGAAAGACTCGAGAAGACTCCTGTGCGATCCTCATCAACGTTTTTTTGAGTCCCTAGGAAAGTCTAGATTAGTTTAGACTCGGCTAGGAGTAGATTTAAAACGAAAAATAAAACTATTTCTATGAATGCTACGTTTAGTTAAACAAGAAGCCGTGAGACGGTCTCACCCGACGTCCCTTCTAACGCTTATTGTGAAAGTGAAAGTTCAATCCGATTGCCGTTGTCATTTTTGTTTTATTTCAAACTTTGAACAGATGATCCACGTCACCTAGTGATGTTATTTAATGCAACGGAGTCACAGACTACAGACACAAGTCTCACCATAAGCCCCTCTGCAATCTATTTTATAGAGAGGGGCTAGAACCAGTAAGTTGTTAAGCTACTATTAAAAGACCACTTAATCAAGTTTGGGTTTGTTACATTATTAATTAGATAAAATAAAGTGGTAATTTATATTTTGCTAAAGTTTTGAAACTGATGCCGATCGGTTCTTTATTAAATGGGACCAAAGTTAAATTTGCATTATGTGCAGGAGAGCTTATATTAGCATTATTCAAGCTAAATAGAGAGAAAATTGTTCATATGCATGTTTAACATTGGTATTGATTTATTCATTTTAATGAATGAAATAATTACAAATTTAAACAAAACTGATTTTACATATTTTTCTAAAATAGTTTGCACAAAATTGTTAAGCACAAATTGAATTGAAAATTACGCGTTCAAATTATTAAACTAAAGAAAACAATTGGAATAAATTACGAGAATTCTTGTTGAACTTCAAATTTGCGTCATAAAATCTTAGATTTACTTTTAACACCTCGGAGAAATTATACAAAGAGCTATTAATGACATTAATGTTACAACTGTAATTTGAATAAGAAATTAACGTGATTTATTTGTAGACAGATTAAAAGCGTCATTACTAGAAATGGTACACGTATAAACTAGCTAACCTAGGTTAGGTTAGGTGTTTCTTGGCGTATTTTATTTACATTATATTATTAATGCTCGGGACAGCAAAGAAAGAACTGATCTTACACTTGAACTAATAAGGTTTCTGCGCACCAAACATACCCACATACACACTGTTAACTAGATGTTAATACAATAATATAAAAAAAAACTATAGATACGTTACCAACACTGAAAAATAGCAACAACAAAGTCATCCTCACCTTTCATACATCCATGCTACCATAGATAATTTCACAGAAATTCATTTTATAAATATACTAGCTAACCCGCGCAACTTCGTTTGCGTGATAAATGAAGAACCGCTCGATCGATTTTGTGCAAACTTCACATAAACCATCTACTAAATAGTCCGAACAAAGCCTAAACATTTGGTTTGGATAGGTGAGCCCGTTCTTGAGTTATAAAATTACAACGAAAAGTGGCATTGATTTTTATATAAATAGATAGATAAAAGATCTGCAGTTTTTGATAGCCGTGATGTTTGTGCATAACGTGTCTTACGTCGTTGAGTTATTAGGCCTTTTTTTAGCGTGTGGAAAATCCGTCTTAGATGCTATTCGACACTTACCGACTAAAAACCACACGTCCCCTACCTACTGCCTACGGTCGAGAGCACCGAATAAGCCCTCTGAAGAATATCCCCCCCAGGATAAGTTTTATCATCTATGAAAATATGTGACGGACTATATAAATCGGAACGTCAACAATCGTCAGAATATTATTCTTCGTAATTCAAATTCTTTCTCATATACTTTTTAATTTCTAGTAAATATTTTTTGTTTGATTCACGCTGTAAAAGTTAAATAAAAATAATATTGCCCATAGAGGTTTACTAACAAGTAAACCTCAAAAAATAAATAAACCGGCCAAGTGCGAGTTGGACTCGTCCATGAAGGGTTTCGTAGAAGCAAGTAATATAATATAAAAGTTCTTATAGTTCGTTGTAACTTTGATTGATGTTTTAATCAGTCTCTTAGTTTAGAAGTTAGAGGGGGAGGGGACACACATTTTTCCACTTTGGAAGTGTCTCTTGCGCAAACTATTCATTTTAGAAAAAAATGATGTTGGGAACCTCAATAGCATTTTTGAAGACCTATCTATAGATACCCCACACGTATGGGTTTGACGAAAAAAAAATTGAGTTTAAGTTCTGAGTATGGGGACCCACAAAATTTACTACTTTTTTTCTAGTTTTATATAAGAATCTTAATGCGGTTCACAGAATACATCTAGTTACCAAGTTTCAATGGCATAGGCCTTATAGTTTCGGAGAAAAATGGCTGTGACACACGGACGGACAGACAGACAGACAGACAGACGGACAGACAGACATGACGAATCTATAAGGGTTCCGTTTTTGCCATTTGGCTACGAAACCCTAAAAAGGTTATATATAACACAGCTAATAAACGCTTTCAACAAAAGCAGAGATCTTTTTAGTTATACAAGTACAGCATTCACTAACTTGTATTTACCATAAAAATACATCAAAGCTCACAAAAGTCAACAAACTCACAGAAATGCAGTACAATTTTATATGAAAATTATTTGAAAAGTTGAACACGAATATTTTATTTTTGACGAGCATTCCAAAAAGCGAAGAGCAAGCAGGCTACTCTCGAATTGTTTGAGTGAATAATTGAATTATGACTGCAATACCATCGCATTCTCTAGTTGATTATACTAAGTATCTATTTATGTATACTGTTTAATCTAAGAATGTTCCTCGGAACACCTTCTTTTTTTATATACTTTGGTAGTAAACAACTATACGGCCCACTTTATGTGACCAACATAGCCTAAATATGGATGTTTGCAAAACCATAGGTGCTACCATTGCACTGCTGACCCTACAAAATACTTGTCCCCCTTTGAATAACCCCATGCTGTAGTCGTTCGGGAAAACTGAGACAGGGAGTTCATTCCACAACATAAGCGTGAGCGGCAGAAAGCCCCTATCGGAGCACCATTCTTACAGAAGCAGGCCCATGACGGCAGCGCGACGTAAGGAATTCACGCACGCCACCCCTTAGAAGCGGGATCACACCCGAAACCCCCCCAAAGACGCGGGATAGCACCAAACCACCCCTTTGGCGAGGCCGCAGTGGCGATCGTGGGTCTGTTGGGAGTCCTGGGACATCCTCCCGAGGGCTTACCCGGGACTCCCAACCATAGGCTGTTGAGCGTAACGTGAGGTTTTTTTAGTCGGTAGGAGTCCGGCATAGCATCCATGAGGATTTTCCCTCAAGTTAAAAAAAAAGCCCATATCGTAGCTTACTCCGGACGCAGTAGGGTAAGTATGCGGATACCCTGTTTGTGTATGTCCCGTCTAAGAAACACCCGAGCTCTCCCACATAGGGCATAGTAGTACATATTGTGTAGAAATTAAAATCGAGCACAGTGAATAATTTTCCTCTCTCAATACTTTCCCTTCATTTCTCGTAGCTTACACCCATTCCTAGTGTACAAAGGGTTGTGGCTTGAATTGGGAGAGGCTTGCGTCCGCCAGTGGACTGCCATAGGCTGATCTGATTATTTGATATCCATTTCTAGAGTTCAAATAGCACTAATATATAATTCGTGCAATAGAACTCAATTTATTAATATATCTGGACATTGCGATCCAGAGAGGTCACGCGACCAGCTTAATGAGCACCTTTGCACCAGGTGTGGGTGGGTGAGGGGCGACGGTGAATGAAGAAGTGTAGTTTTAAACGGATACTTTGTTAATGTAGTATTGTTAATTTGAATTTGTATAGGTATTTGACCTGATTAAACTTTGAATTTTTAACTCAATGTATTATACTAATATTCGTCTGGTTCTGCTCTCTAAGTGTGAAGCGTGGCAAATAACATTAAATATTGCATTTCGGTATAACATAATACCTGTTTTAGTTCAATTGAAATATCTGTGCGTCTTAGTAATTACCTTTGAGCTTAGAATCTAGCATAATGCATTGAATATTATATGCTAAATTGTTTAGGTGATATGTAGCAAAACATAATTGAGTATAATGTTATATGTATTTAGGCTTAATTTATTCGTAGCCCCTCTAGTTTTCGTAATTCAGTAAGCACCTAAGCCGAGGATGGTCATGGGATGGGTGACTATTTAACTAATATTGCCAATGTGTTTATAAACTAACTGTTTTCGAGCTCACTCAATTTTGGAAATCACTGTAGATATATAGAAGACTACCTGTTACCCGCAGCTTCGTCTACGTAGATGTCGTTATCGCGTAAAATAATTACCCTCCTTTTGCGCAGTCAGTGAAAAGTAGCCTATGTCCTTTCCTTGGACTCAAACTATCTCTATACAAAAATTTCATAAAATCGGTTCAGCGGTTCAGGCGCGAAAACGTAACAGACACTATATAGACACAATACGTGTATTAAAAAAAATTCCATTACTAGCCGTTCACGCTAAGTTAGCCAGTCGCCTCCCATAATAGGCGTTAATGCCAGCGGCAAACTTAGCGCGAACGGGCAATACACGAGGCGATCCAATTCGACAATAGAAAACCACAGTCCAAATTAGTACCGGTGTCCCATGTGCACAAATTGTAGTCGACCACCAATTCATTTAAGTTTGATAAGGGACGAGTAGTAAAAGGTATCCTTTAGATGTAACCAATTAGTAGGAATAATAGGTAGGTACCGATGGTAATCTATAGAAGGTATTAATATGGGTTGAGATTCTACTAATTGTACTATCAATTCGGTAATTACCGTGGGAGATGGGTCGGGTGCTGGTCTGGGACGCAACTTGTTATCCGATTTCAGTATTTAAAACCCCACCAAAAACATAAATGTAAAAAAGGAGAGCCAAGTTCAATTCGAAAATTATGCTTGGCTGTGGGCTTCGCCGCAAAAAGAATGGAGATCTAAATGCGTGTCAAGTTCTATGCAAAATCCAAATATGTAGTTATAGTAACAAAATAACATTATGAACAAGTATTATACTAGAGTGTAATACTTGTGTTTCTTTGCTTTATTTTATTGAATACCTATAACAATTACTGTTATTTAAAAAATGTGAGATCTTAAAATAGGTTAGATTTGACTTGGCCAGTTTTTATCAGAATTAAAATTTATATACGTTGAGTAACTTTATAAAATGACTGATGTAATGAAATCTAGCCAAGTCAAATCTAATCTATTTTAAGGTCTCACATTTTTTTAAATAACAGCCATTGTTTGTAAGTCAGTTTTCTAGCTATCGTGGTTCCTGAGATACAGCCTGGTGACGGACAGACAGACTGAGGACAGCGATATCTCATGAATAGGGCCCTGTTTTACCCTTTGGGTACGTAACCCTAATAACAGTGTGCTATCACAGAGTGCTTGGTAATGTGTACCATGGAATTTGTTTTGAAAAATCCTAAATCCATAATTCCAAGTAGGTACTTGAGAAACTTTATTTAATGAACAGGGGATAAACTCAAAAATTATATTATTTATCAATAAATTATTAGTTTACATTAAAGCATAATAAAGACTATTTACAATATTGTGTATAAAACTGAACTTAATAGGACCCCCGGGGCATTGTGCCTAGGCTTGCCAACTTCAAAATGCGGGTTTAAAAAGCGGGATCTTACGAATTATGTTTAGAATACTAAAAAACGTGAACTTTACTTTCAAATTAGGATGAGAGGTAAAATTTAACGCCTTGTTAGTTAAATAATAGTCAACATTTACTAAACAACCGTTTAATCCTATCCTATCCTACTAATCCTTCTATCTTACTTCCTACTAATATTTTAAATGTGAAAGTTTGTGAAGATGTTTGGATGTTTGTTACTTAATCACGCTCTCACGGCTGAATGGATTGGGCTGAAAATTGGTACAAAGATAGCTTATAGTCTGGAATAACAGATAGGCTACTTTTCATCCCGGGTACATATTAGTTTAAACTAGATGATACTTGCGTGAAATTCGGTACCGTTCTTTCCGTGGAAACATATTCCCGGAATGAAAAGTAGCCTATGTGTTATTCCAGACTGTAAGCTACATATTTCTGTACCAAATTTCAGCTCCATCCTTTCAGTCATTAGAACACCACAACGCATTTCTTTTCTCAAAACGCATGATACTGCTCCGATTTTTTTTTAAACAGCTGTCAAAAAAACCAAGATAGCATTCCGTCTTTTTACCCTTATCGTCGTCAAAAAATTTCTTCAAAGCGATTGGGACAGTTTTCTCCAAGAATAGCATTATTAGTGGAATACGCACATGCGTTTCAAAAGGGTCCTGGTCTGGTTTAAAAAATGACGAAAAAGAGGTGCAAATAAAAGCATTTTTGTCTGAATAAGTAGACTGAAAATTATAGCCAAAAAAATATTTTTAATCTAGTTACATGATGTGTGTGAAAAAAATTGCTTTTTTTGTATATTGTATATTTATTACACATAATGTCTAAAACGATCATAAAGGCAGCCCCAAATTTTTTGACGAATGCATTTTATTACTTATTTTTTTATTAACGCGATAGAAAAAAAAATGCCAAATTAAAAAGAAAATACATCTATAATTTGGTTTTCTTCGATTTTGAATAAGTAAGAGTATTGGCTTATTACAACAAAAATAAGCTCTAAAATACAACATTTCCTAGCTTGAAGTCCCGTGTTTTGTATGGTCAAGATCGTTAGCCCTATGAACTGCCTTAATGTTATTGTATATATCTATCGCTTTCTCATTGGGGTCTTCATAGAAATCAAGCAAACATGTGCGAATACCCTCCTATGGACAGTAGAATCTTACAACTACTTATAGGAAATAATTTCACATTTTCGTGATTTGATGCATCGCTAAAAATACTGTAAACGTTTGTTGCTAGATCAAGAAAAGCGGGATATTACGCGTCCCGCTCACACCCTGAGCGGGACGTCTTGTTATGGGTCTCAGAAACGGGACGTCCCGCGTATAGCGGGACGGTTGGCATCCCTAATTGTGTCCAAAAAACTGGCAGTTTTCTCTTATAATTATAGATATTAATATCTCATAACTGCCAGACCTTGGGTCACCAGTCAACTCCACAAGATGCATAGATGTTACTTGAAATAGCGTCGCCCCTCTAGAAATTCATTAAACCCCTCGGTTTTAGATCCGTTAATTGTAACCTAAGGTAAGGCTTGAAAACGTAACAGACAGACAGACATACAGATTCATTTTCGCATATATAATATACATATATTTTGCATATATTTCGCATAAATATTAGTAGGCATTATAGGTACCTACTTTACCTTATTCTAAATTTCCCCAAAAGCTCACACTCCAATTTACATAAAGCAGGTACATTTTTTAACAAGCAAGAACAACAAAATTGTTCGGCAGTTCCCCTTTTTACGCGATAAAGTGTACTTTATATCTTCAGAAGGCTATAATTGCATTCCCTTGAGGCTCAGACGGAGGTATACAATCACGTGATTTAAAAGTGTTTTATCGTTACGTTTATAGACTTTTTGATTGGTACTTTTGATACTTATTCAAACGAATGTTTTATTTTTTTAATACGCTTTTATTAGGTCGTCGTGTATGTAACTAACAATGTAATGGAATCTAAGGAAACTAATTTAACCATCTTCCAAGGATCGTAGCGTCATGAAAATTGGCAGATGTATGTAGTTCTGATGACAATACAATAATATGGTACTGTCAAACTGTTATGATGATGGAGCCGGAAGATAGGCACAGAAAACAAGTGGAATCTAAGGTAGCTAATTTAACCAGCTTCCAAGGATCGTAGGGTCATGAAAATTGGCAGCTGTATGTAGTTCTGATGACAATACAATAATATGGTACTGGTAAACTGATATGATGATGGAGCCGGAAGATAGGCACTGAAACTTCGATGGAAAAAGTGGAATCTAAGGTAGCTAATTTATCCAGCTTCCAAGGATCGTAGCGTCATGAAAATTGGCAGCTGTATGTAGTTCTGATGACAATACAATAATATGGTACTGTTGAACTGATCTGATGATGGAGCCGAAAGATATGCACTGGATCTTCATGATGGAATATCGTATTATATCTGTTTTTGGATTCGTCAATGAACTTTGACCAGGCTTAGGTTTCAAGGTTATAACAAACCTTTTTTTTAATTGACTTGTAAAACTATGCAATGGAATCTCAGGTAACTAATTAAAGCATCTTCCAAGGATCGTAGCGTCATGAAAATTGGCAGATGTTTGTAGTTCTGATAACAATACAATAATATGGTGCTGTCAAACTGATCTGATGATGGAGTCGTAAGATATGATCTGTAACTTCATGATTGAACATCGTATCATAGCTGTGTTTGGATTTGTTAGAAAAGTCGTGAAATGAACTTAGACCATGATTAGGGTTTAAGGGTTTTAGGGTTTAACAAACCTGTTAGATATTGAAGTTAATATTGAGTGTATATATTGACATAGGTACCTGCATAAAATGTATATATATATTAGAGTAATAATGAAATATTTTCACATTAGTCGAACTCAGACAAATCACCATGTATTACAGAAATCCCTACTAATATTATAAATGCGAAAGTAACTCTGTCTGTCTGTCTGTTACGTTTTCACGCCTAAACCACTGAACCGATTTTGATAAAATTTGTTATAAAGATAGTTTGATTTTAAGGGTAGGACATAGGCTACTTTTTAACTGGCTGCGCGAAAGGAGGGTAATGATTTTATGCGATAACGACTTCTACTCGGATGAAGCCGCAGGGAACAGCTAGTAAAGGTATAAATGTTGTGACTAAAAAGTATAAAATAAATAAATGGTTAAAAAAACCCTAGAAAAATACGCTTTTGTGCATTATTTACGAAAAAACCAAAAATAAATTACGGATCGTTCAAGTTGCCTCTATTTCTGGGCTGAAGTGTAAACTATGTGCTTTTAGTTATAATATTTGATTGTAAAAGCGTGGGGCGCTAGAACAAGAAAGACTTTTTTGTAAGCAAATTCCTATTAATACTAATCCTTATTTAATAAAAATCCTGGCGAAAGCTGCATGAGGTCGCACAAGAGCATAACGTTTATGCTGCCAAAGGGAACGCCTCTGCTTTCAGGCAATTAAGTAGATACATGAGGGGAATACGTTAACAGTGACAAAATGTAGAGTTCTTGTTCGAGAACGAGATATCTTTGGTTACCGTTAAAAACCCGCTTGGGGATATATGCGTTTGTATTCTTATTACATGATTACTACATATTGTAATCATGTAATAAGAATACAAACGCATATTATATTGGGGTAGTTGTGGCATATAGACTTGTTTTGAATCACTCTATATTAAATATTAATTTTTTAATTATTTAACTATCAGTATTCACTTTCATGATAAAAATCATACAATAATAGAAGTCACCTACCAGTGTGAGTGTTATCTCTTTTCAAAACTACTACAGCACTTATAATTTCACTGAGGAACATGGAACCAAACGTACAGGAGTCAATGGCTAGCTTAAAATCAATGTTTCATAAACAGATGATGGTCTTTGAAACGAAGCTGGCAAGCAGCGCTGCACCGGACACTGCAAATTTAGTGTCGGAGTTTGCGGCTTTTAAGTCCTTCATATCATCTGCCTTGAATCTCCTTCAGCAACAAGTTGACCATCTGACACGCAAGGTGGATAGTTTGGAGACTCGCAGCCGTCGCAAAATCCTCCTTCTGCATGGTGTGAAGGAGCGTGCTTCTGAGGTCACAGCGGAGATAGTTGTGGGTGTAGCGAAGCAGCAGTTGCAGATCTCTGATTTTGTTGCTTCCGATGTTCAGCGATGCCACAGAATGGGGCGCCCATCTTCCCCCCATAAGCCTAGACCAATACTTGTCAAGTTTTGCAAGGTTGCTGATCGTGACAGTATTTGGTATTCAAAATCGAAACTTAAAGGATCTGGCATTACAATATCGGAGTTTCTAACGAAGACCAGGCACGAGACGTTTATGGCTGCACGAGAGCGGTTCGGATTAGACAAGTGCTGGACGAGAGAGGGGCACATCCATGTAACAGCGTCGGATGGGTCACGTCATCGCATCGCCTCGCTTCAGGAGTTAGATAGGATTCGAATCCCTGCGCCTGCGCCTGCCTCAGCGGAAGCTGACAAAGTCACTATAGCTCCAAAATCAACGGCTGCCAGTGCGAAGCCAAGACGCACCGTGACGATCAAAAAATAAGTGTACTATGTGTTTATCATTGGCTGACACCGTCGCGTCGTGTGTACTTAATTTCGGGTAATGTTTATGCTATAACTTGTTTTATATTATTGCAACTTGTTGTTCACCACTTTCACTCTCTATAGTCACAGTAATTTGACTTTCTTTATTTTATATTCCAAACACCGACGACAATAAATTTTGTTTATTCTGCTATCATGTCACTGTCTCTTGTAATTCTCTTGTCATTACTGTCAATTAGTTTCTTAATTTTCAACCTTCTTGGAATTGGCAAAGGCAATTGGACGGATACAGCCTAGTCTTATAATCTGTCAATAATGTTCTAATTACGTCAAGACCCTAAATACGAATTTATTTATTTTCTTTTTCTTGTTTATAATAATGTATTAATTTGTATTTGCACTCAGCTGGTAGGTGAACCGGACTGTGAACCTAACCCTTTCATTTTATATTATTTTATTATACTTATATATAATTAATATTAATTCTATTAATTGATTTATTTTATTTATTTATTATTATTATTATTTTATTATTATTATTTATACTATTATTATTATTTTTATAAATTGCTATAGATTATGTCAGAATCGGAAGGCAATGATGACAGTTTTCTTATTTGCTCAACACGTACACTAAATAATAGCGCAGTGGTTACTCCTTCACTTGCAGAAGTGCTCGAATCGCATTTCTCTGATGTGCCTCATAACTTCAACGTTTTGCATATTAATGCTCAGAGTATTTCCGCCCATTTTCCTGGTATGCTGGCTAACCTTAACAATAAACATATCCACGCAATTTTTGTATCAGAGACATGGTTGACACCAGATTTGCCTTCTCTTCCTGTCACTTTGCCAGGATATCACCTAATAAGGAACGATCGCTCGATGGGCCGTGGTGGCGGTGTTGGTATTTATTTAAAATCGCATATCCCTTACAATATTTTACGGGTATCAGCGCAGCCACCGCCGTCAAATTCGGGCGAGTACATTTTTATTGAAGTCGAACTCAATCACACCAAGGCACTTCTTGGTGTTTACTACAGCCCCTCCTCCCGAGTTGATTATTTTTCTTCCTTCGAACTTTTGCTGGAAAGCCTAGTGCCATCTTATCGACATACTATAATACTAGGAGACTTAAATACTTGTCTTGTTAAGAATGACTCTCTTTCTCTGTCTCGATCTGTCAAGCTATGGAATATTTTAGAAGCTTGTAATCTTTCTGTTCTTCCTTTGGATACTACCCACCATTTTCCTGACTGTGCTCCTTCTCTTCTAGACATCATTATAGTTTCGTCTCCAGAGCTTGTAGTAAAACACGGCCAATGCACGGCTGATATCTTCTCCTTTCATGACCTTATTTTTCTCTCTTATAAAGCTCGCCCCCCCCAAGGCAAAGTCTAAGGTGTTAATGCAGCGGAACTTCAGTCGGATGAATGGTGAAAAACTTAGAGAAGATGCAAATAGCATAGATTGGGCTTCGTTGTACAATTGTGGTCTAGTTGACGACAAGGTTCGATTTTTAACTAACAAATTGGTCAGCCTCTACGATATTCACGCACCTGTCCGTCCAGTAAAAATTAAACATCCTCCATCGCCGTGGCTCACTAATGAAATAAAAGATTTAATTAATAAAAAAGGTCGAGCTAAAACCAAATTTAAATACCAACCCACCGAATTTAACCGCGAAAGCTATGTTAGGATACGAAATCTCTGCAATAAGGTGTGTAGGAACGCACAACGCCAGCACATTCAAATATCCATAGAAAACGGAGAGCCAGCTAAAATCTGGAAATTTCTAAGAACCTTGGGAGTTGGTAAGTCAAAACAAGAAGTTAATTCTAGGAATATTGACCTCGACGCTTTAAATAAGCATTTCTCAAATACATCGAGTTTTGACGCTAGTACCAAAACTAATACTATTACTCGCCTTTCACAGCTACCAACTCCTGAATATCAATCTTTTAATTTTAATCAATTCACCGCTTGTGATGTTAAGAAGAGCATAATATCTATAGCGTCTAATGCTGTTGGTAATGACTGTATTAGCCGCAAGATGATCCTTCCGATTCTAGATGTCTTACTACCAATTATCTGTAATATTCTGAACCATTCCATTTCCAGTGGCATTTTTCCATCGATGTGGAAAGAAGCTCAAATTATACCTTTACCTAAAAAATCTAGTCCTTCGTGTTTCTCTCATTACCGTCCTATCTCTATCTTACCGTTTCTATCTAAAGTCCTTGAGCGCCTTGTTCACACTCAACTTAACTCCTTTCTCAACAAAAACTGTCTTCTAAATTCCTACAAATCGGGCTTCCGCCCGGGGCATAGCACTGTAACTGCCCTTGTAAATATTACAGATGACATCAGAATGGGAATGGAGAGTGGAAAGCTTACATTGCTGACGTTACTGGACTTCAGTAATGCTTTTGGTACTGTGGATTTCCGCATTCTGCTTGAGATTCTACGCTCTATTAACATATCTCCGCCAGTGATTGATTGGTTTCGCAGTTACCTGACTGGACGCCGGCAACGTATTTGTATTGATGACTCGGTTTCTTCTTGGAACAATATCTCGGTTGGTGTACCGCAGGGTGGCGTTTTATCTCCTCTCTTGTTCGCAATATTTATTAATTCCATCACAAAGCAACTTGTTTCATCCTACCACCTTTATGCAGATGATTTACAAATTTACTCACAGGCTGCACTCAGTGACATACATGAGGTTTTTAGCGCGACCAATAGTGACTTGGAACAAATATGTGCATGGAGTAATAGCTACGGTTTGCAGGTGAATCCAACAAAAACTCAGGTAATTCTTATAGGTAGTAACTGGATGATATCTCGAGTTCCCTGGCCACAGCTACCACAAATTACCTTCAATGGCATGCCGTTACCTGTCAGTGATACAGTGAAAAACCTGGGTATATTTATCGATAGTACTCTGTCCTGGGGGCCTCAGCTACAGGAAGTCAATCGCAAATTGTTTGCCTCGGCAGGCTCCTTGCGAAGATTGCGTGACCTTCTCCCGATACCGACGAAGATTTCGCTTGCACAATCACTACTACTTCCCATATTAGACTATGCCGATGCCAGCTACCTTGATCTCACGCAGGAGCAACTAGATAAGCTTGAGCGCCTTCAAAACTTCTGTATAAGGTTTATATTTGGTTTACGCAAATATGACCACGTTTCTCAATACCGCAATCAACTCAAGTGGCTCCCAATTCGCTTTCGACGAAATACTCATATTCTTTCTTTGCTCTATACTATTTTATTTAATCCACTAGCTCCTTCCTACCTCAAGGGACGCTTTGAGTTCCAGTGTGATACTCATTCCAGATTCCTGAGGTCTTCAAAGAACTTGCGATTGCATATGCCAGCACATTCGACAAAATTTGCCAATAAATCCTTTACTGTTGAAGCAGTACGGCTGTGGAATACACTACCGGTCCATATCAGGCGTGCACAAACGTTGGGCGCATTTAAAGTAAGGGTGAAAGAATACTATCTTTCAATTTAAACCACCGGTATAAAGAGTTTTTGTGCGTATATTATATGTGTAGGAAGTGTATAATATATGTATAGTTGTATGTCTGTATGTATATATGTATTTAAGTATGTATATGTATAGGTGTGTATGTATGTATATTTTGTATTTATGTGTGTATATGTGAAGGTATGTATGTATTTATGTAGTTACATATTGATCGATTTTATTTTATTTTATTTTGCTAATAAGTATTGTGTGACACCAAACCCCATTATTGAAATATAACACAGTCCAGTCCATCTAAAGGTTGCCTGGCAGAAATTGCTTCTAGCAATAAGGCCGCCCATTGTACCGTATAGAATACCTCCTATAATTTGTTATTATTTATAAGCTTTGGTGTACAATAAAGAATATATTATTATTATTATTGTACTAAATATCTCGGAATGCCGAAACTTTAAGGACTAATAGAGATCCCTAACGGTAATAGATTTGCTCCTATTAGGGGCAAATCTATTACCGTTAGGGAAAACGAAAAACTGGCAAAAGTGGGTGTTGAAAATGCGTAGGCGTGATTAACTACTTTACTTTACAAGTAAGTATGTTATGCATTTCAATTAAAGCCTATCATCGTTAATACATTTCCGAAATTTAAAATGATATTAATAATAGTAAAAGTCACAATAGATATATAAAAGCATGACAGTGCAAATTAAGTGTTTAAAAACACGAGAAAAACACGCTTTTAGAAATGTGACCTTATCCTTAATCTGACGAGACATCATGCAGCTTCCGCCAGGAAAGTCTTTCCTGTTCCAGCGCCCCACGCTTTTGCAATCAAATATTATAACTAAAAGCACATAGTTTACACTTCAGCCCAGAAATAGAGGCAACTTGAACGATCCGTAATTTATTTTTGGTTTTTTCGTGCATAATGCACAAAAGCGTATTTTTCTAGGGTTTTTTAAACCATTTATTTATTATTGAATAGCATCAAATAAAGTGATTTCTAATCTTTTGATGAGAAAATATGCGGATTTTGTTTATATTAAGACGTTCTTCTTGATTAGCTTAACCAAGAGATCTAAATTTATTGAACAATGTTGTAGTTATAGTTTTAAAAGGTTTCAAAATAGGAAACTTGGGTGGGAGAATTCTCCCATGCTTCCTTCGCGACCACGGCTTTCTCGCAGTTTAAAGTTCCATCGGCTATCAAGTACAAGTGGGGTTTAGGGGTAACCTTGTCCAGAGTAGTAGTGCATCGCGTTTTGATACTATGCTCATCTCCTTAAGCCTCCTGCTCGTGAAGGTAAACGAAGTTCCTCGGCGAAGTCGCCCGAGGCGATTACCTCGCCGATTACCTCACCGGTTTTGACGGAGTAAGCCCAAGTGCCTCTCTACACTATCGTATTTGTTCAACTTCGCGACTAGGTGTAGAGGAAGCTTTAGATGCCTTTAGCATCCTGGTAATATCCTCCACGTGAGTATTCGCGGTTTAAAACTCACTGCCGCAGCAAAAAACCAATAAAACCTTTTGATATAACCATACCTACATACAAACATTACAGTACTACTTACCGTACTATTCAAATTGTTTCAAATAAATTTATTCAATGTAAAATTTACAAATTCACACAGTATTTTTTATGTTATCAAAGCCGAGCCTATAAAACCGCCAGTTGATTTTAAAAACAATGTTTATTCGTGCCGTTATGTAGCTCATGTTTGTCTATCTTATTTCCATGATCCCCTGTCCCTGTCAGGTCGTTTTTCTCTAAACCCCCGCCATTTTACTCCGGTCCTTTATGAATCCCGATAATAAGATTACGCCACCCGACGTGCTCATGTTACTTACTATAACTTAATTCCATCCATTATTTACCTTTCAAAAAAGAGCTGCATTTTCTAAAAATACCGTCTTCTGTAAATTTTGTAAGGAATTTTCTCTAAAGAAACGGTACAGTTTTTAGAAAGTTTCTACACTTTACAAAAATATGCTTAGATAGTTCTGCTTCTATACTTGAAGACCTGAAAGACTTTAGAAGACTCCTGTGCGATCCTCATCAAAGTTTTTTTGAGTCCCTAGGAAAGTCTAGATTAATTTGGACTCAACTAATAGTAGATTTAAAACGAAAAAAAAAACTATTTCTATGAATGCTACGTTCAGTTTAACAATAAGCCGTGAGACGGTGTCACCCGACTGCCCCTCTAGCGTTTATCGTGAAAGTTCAATCCGATTGACGTTGTCATTTTTGTTTTATTACAAACTTTGAACAGATGATCCACGTGACCTAGTAACGTTATTTAATGCAACGGAGTCACAGACTACAGACACAAGTCTCGCCGTATGCCCCCCTGAAATCTATTTTATATAGAGGGGCTAGAACCAGCAAGTTGTTAAGCTACTATTAAAAGACCACTTCAAGTTTGGGTTTGTTACATAATTAATTAGATAAAATAAAATGGTAATTTTAATGTTCGTGAATATTTATTTATTTATTTATTTATATTTTGCTAAAGTTTTGTAACTGATGCCGATCGGTTCTTTATTAAATGGGACCAAAGTTTTTGCATAATGTGCAGGAGAGCTTATATTAGCATTATTTAAGCTAAATTGTTGAGGATGTTAAAAGAAGAAGAAATGGTTCTTGAAAGTAATGTTTTATATTTACAGCTAGTACATAGTAGACTTGTTAGCCATACAAATATTATAAATGTAATGAAGCGCGAGTGCCGCGCACCGCGTGGAGCCATGACTATAAAGGTTGTGAACTCGGCGCAATACAGAAGCTTCATAGCTGGTACACAACTGGCGTTAAGTACGGCTTCTTAATTTGCTTGCATAAACAATATGTCAGATTGTAATACCCGGCGGAATACAGAGGCTTCATAGCTGGTACACAACTGGCGTTAAGTATGGCTTCTTAATTTGTTTGCATAAACATAAATAGAGAGAAAATTGTTCATATATATGTTTAACATTGGTATTGATTTATTCATTTTAATGAATGAAATAATTACAAATTTAAACAAAGCTGATTTTACATATTTTTCTAAAATAGTTTGAGTAAGAAATTTGTTAAGCACAAATTGAATTGAAAATTACGCGTTCAAATTAAACAATTGGAATAAATTACGAGAATTCTTGTTGAACTTCAAATTTGCGTCATAAAATCTTAGATTTACTTTTAACACCTCGGAGAAATTATACAAAGAGCTATTAATGACATTAATGTTACAACTGTAATTTGAATAAGAAATTAATGTGATTTATTTGTAGACAGATTAAAAGCGTCATTACTAGAAATGGTAGACAAGTATAAACGAGTTTCTTGGCGTATTTTATTTAGGTTCTAGTATTTTAAGCTCGGGATAGCAAAGAAAGAACTGATCTTACACTTGCACTAATAAGGTTTCTGCGCACCGAACATACACACATACACACTGTTAACTAGAAGTTAATACAATGATATATAAAAACTATAGATACGTTACCAACATTGAAAAATGGCAACAACAAAATCAGGCAATTGCCTTGCTTTTCGCACATGCTACCATTGGTAATTTCATAGAAATTCATTTTAAGTGCATAAAAGAGCTGCTGTTTTTGAAAGTCGTGATTTTCGTGCATAACGTGTCTAATTCTAACTATAATACGTCGTTGAGTTATTAGGCCTTTTCTTTAACGAGTGGAAAATCCGTCATGGATGCTATTTGACACTTACAGACCAAAAACCACACGTCCCCCTACCTACTGCCTACGGTCGAGAGCACCGAATAAGCCCTCAGAAGGATATCCCCAAGATAAGTTCTATCTTCTATGAAAGTATGTGACGGGCTATATAAATCGGACCGTCAACGATCGTCAGAATTTTATTCTTCTGAATTTAAATTCTTTTTCATTATGTTTAATTTATCAATAACAATCAATCAATATCAATGTCAATATCATCAATCAATATCATAATCAATCATCAATCAATATCAATACATATAATAAAATCGTATCAGGTCGCTGTGTAAAAAAAATTATAGGGGGCTTTATGATTGCAATCAAACCCAAAACAATGATTTTCAGAACTTTTGTCAGTTTGTACGTATGTGATGTGCACGCTAATCTCAGCAACCGCTCAACCAATTGCAAAGCGGTTCTTTTTTGCGTTGCGGTAGGTTCAGAAAAAAAAATAGTTTAAAAAATCAACTATAAAATGCAGTGTAAAAAGTACATACAACAGCTAGTAGTAAATATTTTGTTCGATTCAAGCTGTAAAAGTTAACTAAATATAATATTGCCTTGAGATATGTTAGTAAACCGCCTGGTTATAACACAACTAATAAACGCTTTCAACAAAAGCAGGTATCTTTTTAGTTATTACAAGTACAGCACATTCACTAATATTTACCACAAAAATACATCAAAGCTCACAAAAGTCAACAAACTCACAGAAATAAAGAACAATTTTATATGAATATTATTTAAAAAGTTGAACACGAATATTTTATTTTTGACGAGCATTCCAAAAAGCGAAGAACTAGCAGGCTACTCTCGAATTGTTTGAGTGAATAATTGAATTATGACTGCAATACCATCGCATTCTCTAGTTGATTATACTAAGTATCTATTTATGTATTCTGTGTAATCTAGGTAGTTATGTTCGTAGGGACATCTTCTTTTTTATTAATATACCACTGTGATGGTAAACAACGATAAGACCCACTTGATGTAACCAACGTAGACTATAGTAAGCACGTTTGCAAAATTAGAGGTGCTACCCTCACACTGCCAACACAGCAAAGCACTTGTCCCCCTTTGAATAACCCCATGCCGTAGCCGTTCGCGAAAACTGAGACAAGGAGCTCATTCCACAGCATAAGCCTTTGCGGCAGAAGCCCCTATCGGAGCACCATCCTTACAGAAGCAGGCCCATGACGGCAGCGCGACGTAAGGAATTCACGCAGGCCACCCCTTAGAAGCGGGATTACAACCGAAACCCTCCCAAAGACGCGGGGTAGCACCCAAACCACCCCCTAGGCGAAGCCGCAGTGGCGGCCGTGGGTCTGTTGTGATTCCTGTGACATCCTTCCGAGGGCTTACCCAGGACTCCCAACCATAGGCTCTTGGGCGTAACGTGAGGTTTTTTAGTCGGTAGGAGTCCGGCATAGCATCTATATTATAAAAAATAAACAAAATAGACAGCGCCTAGTCAAATACTATAGTCATTTTCAAATCAATTCACTGAACACTATACAAATACCTACAGTTAAGAGTCTAACAAGGTTTTCAATAGCGCACAATTTGTATTCAGATATCCCAAGTAAGTCCAGAATACCTTTACTCGAAAGTAAAGGAATTTTTGCAATACTGCACAATTCTTTGACATAGTTCTGTTTTCGAAAGTATTTGGACCGAATTCACGCACAGAAAAATGCGAGCTTTATTTAAAGCCTTTGTGATCGGGGCTATGTGAATATGTCCGGGAAAGTTTGCCTTTTGCCGGACGTCAAGAAATAAATGAAAAATGTAGAAATAGAGTTTTATTATAAGTAGATTAGACTTTTTAAAACTATTATAGTCAGTGTAATGATTAGTAAGGTCTTTATTACATTCTCCTATGTACCGTGAACCAATAGGCATATTGAAATGGACCAGTTTCTGGCTACCAGCTGTTGTAATTTTCAAGCCATAATAAAGCCGTAACGACTTCATTTTACTGGCAACCAGGACCAACGAGTTGAGCACTGAACTGCAGTTCTTAAGTGGTATGTATAATCGCTCGCTTAGCCCCTTCTGTTTTGGCAGAGGTCAATCATGCGACTCGGTAAGGGAACGCAATGGTGGTTATATAAGTATATACATAGGCAGAGGATTATTATATGCCCACATTTCACTTTTTAGAATTTGTCCTACGTATTAGGCGGTGAGCCGTATTGACGCGTTGAGATGGACAGGCGCAGGTTGTGACTACCTGTTGTTGAATTTTTTAATTCGCGTAAAAGGCCTGTAACTTGACTTAACGACAGTCATTTTACTGGCAACCGGGACCAACGGCTTAACGTGCCTGCCGAAGCACGGAAACGCTCAAATAAATACCACTTTGTGACATTTGTTTGAACGTTTCCGTGCTTCGGTCGCCAGTTGCCAGTAAAATGGTAGAAGTAATAAATGTCACAAAGTGGTCACATGGATGGTCACGCACCCATGGACTGGCGATAGTAAAAGATGCTTACTGAAGTGATCGTTTACAGAACACCAAGTCGGCGAGGCCACAAGCGCTTCAATAAGTACCTACTTATTGAAGCGCTCGCAGTTAAATAAGTACCTACTCAAAAGCTCGCAGTCACATAGTCTGGGAACTAAAACTAGTATATAAACATAAGATTCCCATGAAGTCAGTCCTTATACATTATAGCCATATGAGTTTGCGTAAACTAGGTTAGTACAGCGATAGCATCAGCATTATATTTTAACTGCTGTAGTAAACGTTGAGGATAAATAATGCATACAAATAAACTGAACGCCACAAGTGCCTTTAAAATACTGGTTATGGTACTTGGTATACCTACGCAGACAGGGGATTTATTACTTAATACGGTAGCTAGTTGTTATAAATTCTAGCTTAGAATCTTCCATAGCCGTGAGCTATCTATTGTTGTCAGATTGTACTAACTGAACCACACGGTACCTTTTAGGACTCCATTCCAAGGTTAATTTTATTTGCACGCGTAGCTTCCAAACGGTCTGACTGGTTCGGGAACTTGATACGACATATTCCAGTCAATTATGAGAGACTAGCGGACGTCACGCTGTTTCACCCGCGTAGTCCCGTTCCCGTGGGAAAACGAGAATAAAATATAGCATATGTTCACAGCAAAGAGTGTAGCTTCCGAAAAGTAAAAGAATTTTTCAAATCGGTCCAGTAGTTCCGGAGCCTATTTGTTACAAACAAAAAAACTAATCTTTCCTCTTTATAATATTAGTATAGATTTGCTGTTTCCCGCGACTTCAACCGCGTAGAAGTCGTTATCGCGTAAAATTTTAATCCTCCTTTTGCGCAGTCGGTTAAAAAGTAGCCTTTGTCCTTCTCAGGGCCTTGAACTATCCCTATACCAAATATCATCTCAATCGCTCCAGCCGTTTAGGCGTGAAAGCGTTACAGACAGACAGACACAGAGTTACTTTCGCATTTATAATATTAGTAAGGATAAAGAAGGCCATTCATATGATGTTGAGTTTATGCAATAGTCTATACTTAGCTAGCATACCCTGCTGTTATCTCTCCTAGGGAGCACCTGGGTCTTCTCACAATAGGCAGATGCAGAGCAGCGTGTGGTTTTAGGTGGGTGGAGTCCGGCTTGGCGTCCATGAGTATTTCCACACATTACAAAAATATGCTTAGATAGTTCTGCTTCTATACTCGAAGACCTGAAAGACTCGAGAAGACTCCTGTGCGATCCTCATCAAAGTTTTTTTGAGTCCCGAGGAAAGTCTAGATCAGGTTAGACCGATTATTCCCAGTTGTTCCCGTTGAAGTAGTTGCGTGGCGGAACTAGTGAACTCGGCTAGTAGTAGATTTATCACGAAAGAAAAACTATTTCCATGAATGTTACGTTTAGTTAAAAACCGGTAAGTTGTGAAGCTAATAATAAAATACCACTTAATAAAGTTAGGGTTTGTTACAGAATTAATTACTTAGATAAAATAAAGTGGTAATGACAATCGGTTCGTTATTAAATGGGACCAAATTTTAATTCTCATATTATGCAGGACAGCTTATATTTGCATGATTTAAGCTAAATAGACAGAAAATTGTTTATATGCCTGTTTAATATTGGTATTGATTTATAAATATTGATGAATGAATCCTACGGAAAACTTAACCAAATTAAAACTCTTTTGGAAAGTCTGGAGCCGTTGGCGCAGCGAAGAACTATTGCGTCTTTGGCTGCATTCTACCGTATCTATCACGGTGAGTGTTCTGAAGAGCTCTTCAACCTAATCCCACCCTCTCCTTTACGATCATGAACAACGCGTGTAGGACAGAGGTGACACTCTCACATAGTGCAGAGAATTTTAGATAGAATTGAACGATTCAAAAGATCGTTTCTCTGTCGAACCATAAAAAAACCGGCCAAGTGCGAGTTGGACTCGCCCATGAAGGGTTTCGTTGCAGCAAGTAACTTATTAGAAAAGTTCTTATAGTTCGTTGTAACTTTGATTGATGTTTTAACACGTTCGCAGTGGTAGTGATTTTCGTAACCGAAAATTGCGGTTTATGACGTATTAAAAAAAAACTACCAGCTCTATCTCGGTCAAACCAATTTTCGTTGGTAGTTTTTATAGCAATGTACATCATAAATTTTTTTTAGATTTATCAATCTATTAGTTTAGAAGTTAGAGGGGGGGGTACACACATTTTTCCACTTTGGAAGTGTATCTTGCTCAAACTATTCACTTTAGAAAAACATGATTTTAGGAACCTCAATAGCATTTTTAAAGACCTATCTATAGATACCCCACACGAATGGGCTTAATGAAAAATAAAATTTTGAGTTTCAGTTCTGAGTATGGGGACCCCCAAAATTTACTGCCTTTTTTTCTAGTTTTATTTAAGAATCTTAATGCGGTTCACTGAATACATCTAGTTACCAAGTTTCAAAAGCATAGACCTTATAGTTTCGGAGAAAAGTGGCTGTGACACACGGACGGACAGACAGACGGACAGACAGACAGACATGACGAATCTATAAGGGTTCCGTTTTTGCCATTTGGCTACGAAACCCTAAAAACTGGAACGACTTGCCAGTGCACATGTTTCCCTCCTCTTACAATCCTGGGTTCTTCAAGCGTAGCGTGAAGAGGCACATCAAAAGGCCGCCAACTGGAGGGCCACTGTCTAATAGTCTTTCAGACTGGGACAGTGGCGCCCAATCGCTAGATGTCGCTGTGACTTTCCATCAGACGGCGGCATCATTTTGGCGATATATAAAAAAAACAAAGCTGATTTTCATATTTTTCTAAAATTTGAGTAAGAAATTAGTTAAGCACAAATGGAATTCGAAATTACGCGTTAAAATTATTGAACTAAAGAAAACAATTGGAATAAATTACGAGAATTCTTGTTGAACTTCAAATTTGTGTCATAAAATCTTAGATTTACTTTTAACACCTCGGAGTAATTATACAAAGAGCTATTAATGACATTAATGTTACAACTGTAATTTGAATAAGAAATTAATGTGATTTATTTGTAGACAGATTAAAAGCGTCATTACTAGAAATGGTAGACAAGTATTAACGAGTTTCTTATTATTTATTGCGTATTTTATTTACATTCTATTATTGATGCTGGGGATAGCAAAGAAAGAACTGATCTTACACTTGCACTAATAAGGTTTCTGCGCACCAAACATACCCACATACACATTGTAAACTAGAAGTCAAAATCAAAATCAATCAAAATTATATTTATTTCACATAGGCATTATACAGATGCGCTTGTAAAACGGCCAGAATATAAAACAAAACTCCTTACCACTACACTAGTTAACTAAACTAGTTAATACAATGATATATAAAAACTATAGATACGTTACTAACACTGAAAAATGGCAACAACAAAGTCAGGCAATTGCCTTGCTTTTCGCACATGCTACTAGGTAATTTCATAGAAATTCATTTTTTAAGTGTATAAAAGATCTGCTGTTTTTGAAAGTCGTGATGTTCGTGCATAACGTGTCTAATACATCGTTGAGTTATTAGGCCTTTTTTTAAACGAGTGGAAAATCCGTCATGGATGCTATTCGACACTTACCGACTAAAAACCACACGTCCCCCTACCTACTGCCTACGGTCGGGAGCCCCGAATAAGCCCTCGGAAAGATATTCCCAGGATAAGTTCTATCATCTATTAAAATATGTGACGGGACGAGCTTTATAAATCGGACCGGACGGTAATAATAATAATTTAATAATAATGACAATAACTAAATTATTATTAAATTATGTCTCTCTTTCACACGGGTATCTTCTTTTTTTTTTTTACGAAGACACCCGGACTTTTGGTAGGCTTACATGGGGACACGGGTCCTACATGCAGAGGCCCTTTAAGACTTAACCCTTACGCCCTACACCTATTTTGCCAACCAATTTTCCTACAAGGGGTGCTGGAGTACCCCAAATTGAAATGTCTGTAATTGTTGAAAAATGCATCAATTATTAAATAGTATGTTTTAATAATATTAATTAGGAACATAAGATATCAAATTAATCTTAATATATTAAATCAGTGTTAATTTGAGCACTTTTTGCAAACTTTGATCTGATGCTCTAAGAAAATGGGGATTTTTGTGTCCTTGAAACTTGGGCAAAGGGCATGTCGTCCTTGGCTTGAGGGTACAGTAGTAGGATCTGAAGATTCTTGAGATTGTTTCAAGGATAGCTCCAATAGACTCTTTCAGATCCCGCCTCAAAGATGGTACCCGGTATCGCTTTTGCAAATGTTCACAAATGAGCCTAATTGTTTTAGAAATGTACGGCTGAACTTTGTCTTTCTTGTTGCAAAACTGTTGAGTACTTAATGGGAACCCACGAGTTAATTTCAGCAACATATTTAGTAACTGGTAAAATAAACACAGTGGCCAATGTCTGGTTTCTCTTTCGACGGAATATTTTTTTGCCAAAGCTTGAAAACCCTCTAAACCACCTTTAGTTTTAATGTAAAAGTGAATTATTGCTGTTAAATGCACTTATATACATACATACAACATATATACATGCATGTATACAAATACTTTTAGAAAACCAAAACAAGTAGTGAATAAAAATACTACCTACACTTATTGCCTATTTTCCTACACTGGGGTGCAGACGCACCCCACAGCACTTGTACAGGCGGCCATACTATACGACTGTCGTCGCGGCGTTGATTAATCGCAAGCACTAATTACCAAACTAAAGTACTGTAACGCGCAAATCTGTGGTTAGTAAGGTAACTGAGATATTCACAAATTTGATTTGATTTGATTTGATTTATTTATTTCATTAACAACTTACATTGTGTTTGAAATTAATGCTTAGGTCAATAGGTATTAAATTAATAAAAAATAATAAATATTCACATGCAGCATCTTAATTAGGTACCTACATTTCCAATTCATATTAAAAAGTCTTCGACTACCACCAAACATAAAATAAATAAAAAAAAAAATTATACCACAAGTTACATTTTTGTCACAAGTTACTTATCAATTAAAAATCTTTGTTCGCGTTCAAATCGGCTATACTATAAAGACATTTGTCCAACAAGAAAGCCTTCAACTGTGCTTTAAATACTGTCGTATTATATACGATCTCCTTTATGTGTGCAGGAAGGATATTAAATAGCTCTACTGATTGATACCTTACGCAATGTTTAACAATATCAAGTTTAGGTGCTATTTTATTATTTATAGCTTTTCGCCGCGTACTTTCTCTTACTTCTCTTTCATTTTCTGTTTCATATCTACTTATGTATTTAGCCAAATTACTTAACACGGTTAATACGTAAAGGCTCGGAACAGTTAGGATACCTAACCTCTTGAAATGATCTTTGCAAGATTCCCGTTGTGATATTCGTACCATGATTCTAATTGCACGTTTCTGCAAGACAAATGCTCTTTGCATGTTGTACTTGTAACTATTTCCCCAACACATTATACTATATCTAATTCTCGACTCCACCAATGCATGGTACACTGCTTTAATCTGCCTGATTCCAATTTCATCTCTAAGGCTGCGCAGTGCATAACATGCGGAAGAGATCGATGAATCGAGGGATTCTAGTTCTGGCTGCCAATTAAGTTGAGAGTCAATATTAATACCTAAAAACTTCGTGGTGTCAACTAGTTCAATGCGGTCATTTTTCAATTTTACTTCTATATTGTCATTGTTTCTAGATGTCGATTTAAATAATATTATATTTGTTTTATTAGAATTAATAATTAAATTATTTGCCGAAAACCATTCATCTAAAGTCAATAAAACTTGGTTTACATTTAATGTCAAGTCTTTTAAATTGTCAGCCCCTATTACTACATTTGTGTCGTCTGCAAAAACAGTGACTTTAGCTTCTGGTTTGTTCTCTTGAATGAAATTTAATAAATCATTTGTAAAGATGATGAACAATATTGGTCCCAATATTGAACCTTGAGGCACTCCTCTCTTATTAGCGATTATCCTAGATCTATATTTAATTTCATAATTTTCGTCATTGACTTGCTTCAATTCCACATACATTTGTCTGTTGTGTAAGTAAGAAGTCATTAGTTTTAACGCGGATCCTCTTATACCGTAATATTCTAATTTTAATAGAAGTAGATCATGTTCGATGGCATCAAAAGCGGAACGCAAGTCAATGAACAGACCCACCACTTTCATACTGACGTTCATTTTCCCAACTATATCATCAATTAATGTATTTATGGCATCTGCTGTGCCTACTCCTTTCTGAAACCCAAATTGTCGACAGTTTAGTACTCTTTTCAAATTAAGGTGGGACATGAGACGCGATTTAATTATTTTTTCGAAAATTTTTGACAATGTCGGTAACAGACAGATAGGTCTATAGTTTTTTGGATCACTCTTGGACCCCTTTTTATGTATGGGAATAACTTTTCCTATCTTCATCTGGTCTGGAAAGACCGATTCAGATATACACTTGTTGAAAAACAAGGAAAGTGGATATGCAAGTGTACTTATGTTCTCCCTTATGACAGTTATTGGAATTTCATCATAGCCACAAGAGGTAGTATTGCTCATTTGCTGCACTATCTTTTTTATTTCATTTGGACTAGTGGAACTAAAAGTTAGGACATCTTCTACCTTGGGAGACGAGTTTGCTAGAATGTTAAGTGCTTTTATCTTGTCTGTCTGGATTAATTGTGTTGCTAAAACAAAGCTTTCAGCGAATTCATTTGCAACATCTTGTGGAGCACTTATAATTCTATTGTCAATTGTTAAGATTATGTTCTTATCAAGTTGTTTCCTTCTCTTATTAGTGTATTGATTAACTAGTTTCCAAGTCTCTTTACTGATATTTTTAGCTTTATTTAAATATTCCTCTACCGCTAACCTTTTTGCATGTTTAATGACTCTTCTATAAATTTTTACGTAATTATTCCTATACTTTTTTATACTATTTTCCTTTTGAGCTGTACATAGAACTCTTTTCATTTTACTTGATACCTTTACACCTTTTGTTATCCATTTTATTGTTTGTCCTTTGAAACGTTTTATTTCAATCACTCTCTTCTTGTAACATTTCCGAAAAATTCTGCCAAATGTCGCTAAAAATGAATTTATGCCAAGATTATACCATCTCGTGTCCAACACAGCTGTTTTAAAGAATATGCCATTTTTTCTATTAAAAATTCTTGTTTTACGCCAAATTATAGGTTCAACTATTTTATTTTTGCCGCTGACATTTTTAAGTGTCAAGTCACAGAACAACCCACTATGCCCGTCCCCTAGGCCATTATGATCCACATTATTTTGCTGTATACAGTCGCAGGGTATATTCGTTAAGAAATTGTCCAGGCATGAAAATTTATCACCTCTTATAAATGTTGGGGTATCAATCAGGTACCTAAAATTATAGCACTTTAATAAACTAATAAATTCCGATAATTTTTTACTGCTTTTTAGTACATTAATGTTATAATCGCCACATATTAAACCCCTCTTGTTGAACAAATACTCCAATAGCTTTTCTAACTGTTGCATGAACCCGTCCAAATTAGAATCATATGGGGATCTATAGCAACAACACAAATATAAACCCGTTTTCACATCCCTGACACAACATACCTCAAAGAAGTCCCTTTTATAAAGTGTATTAACAGCCTCAATGGTTTCACATTCTCTATTTTCGTGACACAGAATTAAGCTACCTCCACGATCCTTCTTAGTTCTTGTATTAAACGAGGCCAAGTTATAATTGCTGAAAACGAATGCGTTTACATTCTTGTGTTTCAAAAAATGTTCCGTTATACAAACATAATCCAACACTTTATCAAATGACTGTGTATATAATTCTAATTCTAATTTCTTATTACTAATTCCACAAACATTTTGATGAAATATTTTAATAGTTTCATTCTGCACTATTGGTAGTGGACAGCACGATAACGATGAATTTTTACTATTACTCGCAAAACTGTCAGTACGCATACACGAATTATTTTTTACGAAAAAATTTTTTTGTTTGTATTATTGAACTTTGATGGCCTTCCAAATTATCAAGATTACATACAGTTTGTGTAGTAGCATTTTTGAATTCCTTAGGTATTGTATTTTTTTGTTGTTTCATTTTTAATTTATTCAAATATTTGCTATAGTTAGATTTATAATTTAAATGTAGTATTTGTCTGTTCAATAACTGACATGCTTGTGCAACATAAAAACCATCGTTATAAAAGTGATTATTGTCAAGCGATAGAAATGATGCATTTTTACAATTGCTGCATATAAATTTTATAGTGTCATTCAGTCTTGACACATTAAGGTGTTTATTATAATATACTTTACAAACAATTACATTCGTGTTTTTTAATTGATTTAACGTCTGATAAAGACATGTCATTAGATTAAGTGGATTACTATCATTAGCGCCTGCCATTATTATAATAAAATCGGAGTCCTTATAGTCTTTACATGAGGATGTACATGTTGCTAATATCTCATTAATAGGGGCATTTGGTTTTAGCAACGATGTAACACTATAAGTGTCATTAACATACTTTTGAAGCTTATTTCTAACACCATAACCCGATTGATCTGCAAATATTGCAATTCTGTTCTTAATTGTCTCAGGAAGTAATTTCCCCTCTTGTAGTGGAATAGAATGCTTAGAATCGGAGTCACGTATTGCTTCACTTCTGTTCTTGTTCCTGCTCATGTCCGAAAAATATAAACTTGCTCGATTTTCACTTATTTTTTTATTTGAAGACTCGTATAAGTTTTCACAACTTCTACTTTTTTGCTTGATTTCATTATTCAGCGAGTTTAATGAAAAGGCCTTTTTTGTGTTTGAACCCGTCGCTACTGCCGAATGTCTCCCACATGTCTGCGATGCACTTCTCGATAAGACGGTTTTGTCAAAAGTTGTACGAAGATGTCTTTGGAACTGGGGAGAATAGAACTTCCCCGACTTTGGTGTACTGTTATTGCTAACAAAACTCTGGACGTTAACTGATTTGTACAATTTTATTCTATTTTCACAATCATTTAATTTATTTTTCAAAGAAGAATTTTCCAAGCTTATGTTATCAATCTCTGCATTAGCAATTTGTAGTTGTGTCTTTAAATTGTTTATTTCCTCTCTCAATGTAGACAAATCGTCATTCAAGCAACCTGGTAGACTCTGATAGGACAGTTCCATGTCTAATTCGCAATCACTAGTAAAATTGTTACTGTCTTGTTTATTTTTTCGTCTTTGCGTTACATTTACGTAGTCATCCATTTTGGTGAGTAATAAAGATAGAATTCGAAATTTAAATCCAAAAAGAGTAATTTGTAACTCGCGGGGTTCGTACCTCCGACATGCGATCCACCATCGACGTTCGACCGAACCGTTGCCGCCTACGCCACGACAACACTTGCAGAGGTTTGCGAAATTTAGTGTTGCTTCTTATCTCAGCAGAAAAAAAAAATTGTTTTACCCACAACGTGCCTTGCCTTTTCTGTCACTAATAAAATTGTTTACAAAAATTTTTCACATCACGATATTATATTTAATTGACCTTTGCTTCCAAGTGGGTTTCCGAGTGTTCACATAATTTGTCACTTCTACAGTTTGTCTTTAATTGGAGTCTAATAGATAATTTAAACTGTATGTTTTCAAAACAAAAATATTATGAATTAACAACAGTGAGCTTGACATCACATTTTCACACTTCTATCCTTGATGGATTTCGAAGATAACACTTTCACTTGTTAATTGTCTCTCGAAGCACTGATTTTCTGCGAAAACTTTCAATAAATTGCAAATTAACTATTTTTAATAATTAACTGTCCGGTAGCCGATGTGTATCGTGACGGCAGCGCCATTTGATGAGATGAGACAAAACAAATCGGTCTGGGGTGCACCAGCACCCCATGTAGGGCTCCAGGGTTAAATTAAATTATTATTATTACCGTCAGTGATAGTCAGAATATTATTCTTCGGAATTCGAATTCTTTCTCATACTTTTTCATTTCTAGTAAATATTTTTTGTTTGATTCACGCTGTAAAAGTTAAATATAAATAATATCGCCCTTAGAGATGTTAGTAAACCGCCTGGTTATAACACAGCTAATAAACTCTTTCAACAAGAGCAGAGATCTTTTTAGTTATACAAGTACAGCTTTCACTAGTATTTACCGCAAAAATACATCAAAGCTTACAAAAGTCAACAAACTCACAGAAATGCAGAGCAATTTTATATGAATATTATTTGAAAAGTTGAACACGAATATTTTATTTTTGACGAGCATTCCAAAAAGCGAAGAGCAAGCAGGTTGCTCTCGAATTGTTTGAGTGAATAATTGAATTATGACTACAATACCATCGCATTCTCTAGTTGATTATACTAAGTATATATTTATGTATACTGTGTAACCTAGGTAGTTATGTCCTGTGGACCTCCTCTTTTTTATTTATGTGCCACTGTGATGGTAAACAACTAGGTATACGGCCCACTTGATGTGACCCACGTAGCCTATAGTAAGCACGTTTGCAAGATCAGAGGTGCGACCCTCACACTGCCGACCCAGCAAAGCACTTGTCCCCCTTTGAATAACCCCATGCCGTAGTCGTTCGCGAAAACTAAGACAAGGACCTCATTCCACAACATAAGCGTGTGCGGCAGAAGCCCCTATCGAAGCACCATCCTTATAGAAGCAGGCCCATGACGGCAGCGCGACGTAAGGAATTCACGCACGCCACCCCTAAGAAGCGGGATCACACCCGAAACCCCCCCAAAGACGCGGGATAGCACCCAAACCACCCCCTTGGCGAGGCCGCAGTGGCGATCGTGGGTCTGTTGGGAGTCCTGGGACATCCTCCCGAGGGCTTACCCGGGACTCCCAACCATAGGCTGTTGAGCGTAACGTGAGTTTTTTTTCCCTCAAGTTAAAAAAAAAGCCCATATCGTAGCTTACTCCGGACGCAGTAGGGTAAGTATGCGGATACCCTGTCTGTGTATGTCCCGTCTAAGAAACACCCGAGCTCTCCCACATAGGGCATAGTAGTACATATTGTGTAGAAATTAAAATTGAGCACAGTGAATAATTTTCCTCTCTCAATACTTTCCCTTTATTTCTCGTAGCTTACACCCATTCCTTGTGTACAAATGGTTGTGGCTTGAATTGGGAGAGGCTTGCGGCCGCCAGTGGACTGCCATAGGCTGATCTGATTATTTGATATCCATTTCTAGAGTTCAAATAGCAATAGAACTCAATTTATTAATATTGTACACAAGGAATGGGTGTAAGCTACGAGAAATAAAGGGAAAGTATTGAGAGAGGAAAATTATTCACTGTGCTCAATTTTAATTTCTACATTGCGATCCAGAGAGGACACGCGACCAGCTTAATGAGCACCTTTGCACCAGGTGTGGGTGGGGGAGGGGTGACGATGAATGAAGAAGTGTAGTTTTAAACAGATACCTACTTTGTTTATGTAGTACTGTTAATTTGAATTTGTATAGGTATTTGACCTGATTAAACTTTGAATTTTTAACTCAATGTATTATACTAATATTCGTCTGGTTCTGCTCTCTAAGTGTGAAGCGTGGCAAATAACATTAAACATTGCATTTCGGTATAACATAATACCTGTTTTAGTTTAATTGAAACATCTGTGCGTCGTAGTAATTACCTTTGAGCTTAGAATCTAGCGTATTGCATTGAATATTAGATGCTAAATTGTTTAGGTGATATGTAGCAAAACATAATTGAGTATAATGTTATATGTAAGTAGGCATAATTTATTCGTAGCCCCGCTAGTTTTCGTAATGCAGTAAGCACCTAAGCCGAGGATGGTCGTGGGATGGGTAACTATTTAACGATTGTTGCCAATGTATTTAAAAACTAACTGTTACCCGCGGCTTCGTCCACATAGAAGTCGTTATCGCGTAAAATCATTAACCTCCTTTTGTGCAGTCAATTAAAAAGTAGCCTATGTCCTTCTCTTGGACTCATGCTATCTCTATACCCAAGTTCATCAAAATTGCTTCAGCGTTTCAGGTGTGAAAACATAACAAACAGACAGAGTTACTTTAGAGATATTTAAAAGAATATAATAAAGGATTTTTCATTACTATCCGTTCGCGCATAGTTTGCTGGTCGCCTGCCATACTACGCCTCTATGTCAGCGGCAAACTTAGCGCGAACAGGCAGTACACGAGGCGATCCAATTCGACAATAGAAAACCACAGTCTAAATTAGTACCAGTGTCCCATGTGCACAAATTGTAGTAGACCACTAATCAATTTAAGTTTGATAAGGGACATAAGGGACGAGTAGTAAAAGGTATCCCTTTAGATGTAGCCAATTAGTAATAATAAGTAGGTACCGATGGTAATCTATAGAGGGTATTAATATGGGTTGAGATTATACTAATTGTACTATCAATTCTGTAATTACCGTGGGAGACGGGTCGGGTGCTGGTCTGGGATGCAACTTGTGTTGACAATTGGCCCAGTCCCCCAGAGCACAGCAGTGAAAGTGGATAAAAATATTAAAATTAATAAGTATAAGGGTCTTGACTCATGCTATCGCTTTCTTCCAGTGGGTGTTGAGACTCTAGCTCCATGGGGTCCCAATACACATAGATTTTTGAAGAATTTGAAAAAGCGCCTAGTAGGGTAGACTGGTGACCCAAGGGCTGGCAGTTTTCTCTCTCAGCAAATAGGTATTGCCATTCAAAGAGCGAATGCTGCTAATCTTTTGGGCACAATGCGACGGGGCCTTATTAAGGTTTACTTTATAGATAGTATTATGTTCCACTGTAATTTTTAACAAGTATTATTAGGGATTCTGTAAATCTGTGTAAAATCAAAAAAATGTAATTTAAAATCTTGGTACCTACTAAGAAAATGACGCAAACAGATGAACGTGAAATTTGATACATCCAAAGTTTATATGAAAAACCGGCCAAGTGCGAGTCGGACTCGCGCACATATGGCTCCGTATAAAAAAAAACAACAAAAAAAAAACACTTTGGTTGTATGGGTGCCTAAACTAAAATCAGATGTCGTCACAATGAACGTCGTGTAACAACTCGGGGAAATACTGCTCTATAATATAATTATATCATCATTATATCAAAGATGATACGAAATGAAAAAGTAATAGATTTATGGTTTGTCATTTCAATATTTAGGTAAGTACTTTACGTTATTCTAAAATGTTTTTCCCAAAAACACTCACACTCCGATTTACATAAAGCTGGTACATTTTTTAACAAGCAAGAACAACAAAATTGTTCGCCAGTTCCCCTTTTTACGCGATAAAGTGTACTTTATTGATTTATTATAATTAGAATTATCCACAAAATTTTAACCAAATGTGCAAAATAGTGATCGGGAGTGTATAAATTACTACCTCAAATGTTATCTCCGACATCGGCTGCTGTTATTCAAGGATTTATGTATTTATCGATAACTGGTACAAGCAACCAACAGTGTTTATTTAAGTGAATTAAATGGTGAAAAATTCAAAGGAGTGAGTACTCTGACCCTATACACATATTCAGCTCCAATAATATAGTGAAAATTATGAAAATTGTGGTGCAATATCTTGAAAATACTGTATTTACAAAGTAACGACAGTTAATTTTCACAAATTCATATTTTGCGGTTAAACAGCGCCCCTAGTGTCCAATGGTAAAACTAAATAAAGGGGGACACAGACAAACCTTTACAGATATAAAGGCGGTCACTCACTGTACCAACTAGTAGTACCCCATTTGATGTGACGAATAGTAGAAAAGTATCAATTCACCGATCCCCAATGGCAGATAATTCAAGTAACGCCCAAACTCCGGTATCAATTAATGATCTAAGTGGAGATACTCAGAGTCAAAATGTAACATTTAGGACCATCAGGAACACATACAAGGTCCCAATAAATAATTCTTTTAGCGAGTTAGAGTCGTCGGAAATTGAAGGAATCGAGTGCTCGTCACCTGAGGTTTCGTACAAGAACCAGTCGAATCGAAGTTTTCCCAATTTATCAAAAGACCTTATAGAGGATATAAATAAAATGAGAAAAAAAATAGAGATGCTTGAAGAAAAGTTGGAAATAGCTGAGAATGAAATTGAGCACCTCCATCTTGAAAAAAGCCAACAGACCAAAGAGATAAATAAACTCAGGTTGAAAAATGAACAATTAAACCACATTTGCAAAACGACAACGGGAAAAGTAAATAAAAGAAAAACACGAAAAAGTCTTCAAAATATACGGAAGTTGAATTTTTCTAACTTGGAAATTCAAAAACAAACGCCGCCAACAGGTGAGAGGCAAGCGAGTTGTCCACAAATTCAAACTTCTACACCAAGTCCACCTGTCAAACTGCGCGTGCGTAACCAAGAAAATAATGCATCTGTGGTGTCGTATGACGTATACCGTGGCAATGCTGTGAATGCTGTCATTGCTGTCAAAGAGAATATGAAACTAACTTCTGTGAATAGAAATAAAAGGAATAAAATTTACATTTTAGGTGACAATATACAAATTAGAGGACTGTCTGCGGCTTTTCTGAGGACCAGAGTCAATAAATGGAATGACAATTATATGCCTTATGCTATTATTAAAACAGGAGCCATGAGTTCTGATATGTTATATGAATGTGACAATATTGTAAATAAATTAGATAAGAATGATATTATAGTTCTGGGTATAGGGAGTAATGACAAAAACATTCAACAATTGCATTATAACCTTAGTCTCATACTTCATAAGTTGAGTGTTGCAACTATTTATATTTTACCAATTTGTTCCAACCCCTATTTAAATGAGTTCATGTTAAATAAATCAATGAAACTATGGACTGGCCATTTAAACAACAACTGCACAGTAATTGGGGAACTTGGTTATTCGAATGCAGGTGTTAGTTATGTGGACTTTGTGTGTAAAAAGATTAATTTACTTATTGATAGTGCAGAGTATAGGTATAGATTCTTAACTTCTAGGAACCAAAAGTCTGTCCATGGGTTCCAGACGAATCAGTTAGGTAGTGACACAGTGTGTAAAGTCAAAAAAGGCACTATACCTTATTACTTTAAGGTTCTAAAACCGGATCATTGTGCGTCAACCATCAAACCATCTGTTTGTGGTTCTTCTGATGTACTGGTATCAAGAAATTCTAACTTTTTTCGTTCCTAACTCATCTAATTCATTTACTTTGCTACACCAGAATATACAAGGGCTTATTAGTAAAAAAGAATTATTAGAAATTACATTATCAGAGATTAAAGCAAAGATCAGTCCGGATATTTTGTGCTTCACTGAAACCTTTGTAAAGTCTGGTACTGAGAGGAATGTTAATATTGCGAGCTATGAGTTGGTTTCTAGTTATAGCAGAAAGAATAAGAGACGTGGGGGTTCATGCATACTATTAAGGAAGGGGACCCCGTTCAGGTGCTTCTCTCATTTTGATGAGTTTAGAATGATGTTTCACTTTGAACTCTGTGCTGTCAAGGTGGATAGTGGTTTCTTGGTAGTTTGTATATATAGAATACCTTCAAAAAAAAACAACACTTAGAATATTTTTTTAATAAATTGGACCTAATGTTAAATAAGTATCGCTCTAGACATTCAAAAAATAAAATTATAATAACTGGTGACTTAAATATAAATATGATAAAAAAAAAACTAGCAGCTGCTCAAAGGTTAAGGGACATTCTAATTAAGTACAATTTGATTTCTCACATATCTGAACCAACAAGAGGAAAATCTTGTTTGGACTTAATTGTCAGTAATTATTCAAATGGCCTAGGTCAAGTTATTCCATTGCAGTTATCGGACCACAACACAGCACAGGTATTACAGTGGCCAACAGAGCGCAAAACCTCTATACCTAGGTATGTTTACCAATTCAGGAGATCATACTCCAAGGAAAACATAGACAGATTTAAAGAGTACTTACCGAGTCTAGCATTCTTAGAATTATATGATAATGATGATCTAAATTTGACATTTGATGAATTTTATGACTTCTTTTGCCTCCTTTATAAACTGTGTTTTCCTATAGTTAGAATAAAAAGCAATCTTACCAAAAGAAGCAACTGGTTGACTAGGGGACTTAAGCAAAGCTGTAAAAGGAAAAGGGAGTTGCGCTTTAAATATTATTTGACCAAGACTGTAAATGATAAGCATAAATATCTGACTTATAATAAGCTATTTAAAAAATGTATTTTTTCTGCAAAAGCCAACTATAATAGAAACTATGTAATTAATAGCAACAATATGTGTCGAGCTACTTGGTCTGTAATTAAGGATGAAACAGGTTACTCACAAAAAAAGTTTAACTACATAGCTAGTATAACCAATAGTAATAACAAGTTGACTTCAAATCCTTTAAATATAGCATCTACCTTCAATGAGCACTTCATCACAACAAGTAACAGACTTAACAATGCGCTTTGTAACACAAAATCCAAAGACAGAGTATGTAACACCATATTTTTAAACCCAGTGAATGAAGAATATGTGTTCAAACTGATTATGTCGCTAGCAAATACTGCAAGTGAGGGTTATGATTCAGTTTGTACAAAAATACTTAAAAGTTGTGCCAATGAGTTAGTGCCTATATTAACATATTTAATTAACCGTTCTTTGCAAACTGGCACCTTTCCCAACAAATTAAAATACTCTGTCGTGAAACCTCTCTACAAGCGTGGCGACGTGACAGACGTTCGCAACTATAGACCTATCACTATATTGCCAGTTGTTGCTAAACTATTCGAAAAAGTCATGCATGACAAACTGACATCATTCTTTGAAAGGCATAATGTTATTTGTGAAAATCAATATGGTTTTCAAAGGAATAAGTCTACACGGGATGCAGCATACTTAATGGTAAATGACGTTTTGCAGAACACCAATAAAAAAATTTATACAACGGCTCTATTCCTTGATATAACCCGCGCTTTCGATTTTGTGTCTCACAGACAACTCCTTAACAAGTTGGAACAGTATGGTGTCAGGGGTCCAGCGCTCAATTGGCTACAAACATACTTAGACAGTAGGCTGCAATGTGTTGAGGTGACTCAATTAGACCGCAATAACTGTGTACGGGCGCATAGATCAAATTTCAGTTATAATAGATTTGGTGTACCTCAGGGTAGTGTTCTGGGTCCGTTGTTGTTCTTGGTCTACATTAATGACCTGCCGGAAATCACTCCCCATAAGACCATTCTCTTTGCTGATGACGTATCGGTTATAGTGACCACACACAAAGATAGGACATTAATTCAACATAAAATGGACATTTGCAACACATTGACATCAATTACAGAATGGCTAAGTAATAATAACCTACAAATTAATTTATTAAAGACAAATATTATGAATTTCAATAATTTTAGAACTATGGACATGGATATTAATTATAACGGACAAACTCTTCTGAATGCTACCAATGTGACATTCCTAGGAATCATTATAAATAATAAATTTGATTGGAAAGAACACATCGAGAAGGTTAGTCATAAAATTAATGGTTTTTCATTTGCTCTCTATAAGCTTAGAAGTGTTGCAAGCAGACACACCGCGGTTATTGCTTATTTTTCCTATGTTGAGTCTGTGATACGGTATGGGTTGCTCCTCTGGGGTAATGGAACTAACATTGACAAGGTATTCATATCCCAAAAGAGATGTATTAGATCGATATGTAATATTGCGCCGGATGTGTCTTGCCGTCCTTACTTTAAATCACTTAAAATATTGACTTTGCCATGTCTATATATATTAGAGGTGGGCAAATTTGTAAAACAGCATCCAAATCTGTTCAGGACCGCTGGAGATCAGTCATGCAGGAGAACTATCAGAAATCCAAATAGGTTAGTCCTAAATATGGTTCCAAGAAGTAGAAGGATACAAAAGAATTCCTATGTAATGTGTATTAAAATATATAATAAAATACCAAACTACATGAAAAAACTAACATATAAAAGGTTTGTGAGCACCCTAAGTTGCTGGCTGTCTCAGAATTCATTCTATTCAGTGAATGAATTTATGACCTGTAGGAACAATGAATAATTTTGTGACATATTTTGTGTATTCTTGTTGTGTTTTAGTTATATTGTATGACATTCCTTGTATCGTAACAATTACATTGCATGCTATTTTAAATGGCTAAATGGACCAGTTCTTATTGTGAGAATACCTACCATAGTATAAAATATCGCTCAATGTACTCCATTTATGCAATAAAGAATTTGTATTTGTATTTGTATTATATCTTCAGAAGGCTATAATTGCATTCCCTTGAGGCTCAGACGGAGGTATACAATCACGTGATTTAAAAGTGCTTTATCGTTACGTTTATGGACTTTTTGATTGGTACTCTTGATACTTATTCAAACGAATGTTTTATTTTTTTATTGAATAGCATCAAATAAAGTGAGTTCTAATCTTTTGATGAGTTAATATGCGGATATTGTTTATAGTAAGACGTTTTTCTTGATTAGCTTAACCAAGAGATCTAAATTGATGGAATAGTGTTGTAGTTATAGTTGTAAAATGTTGCAAAATAGGAAATTCAGGTGGGAGAATTCTCCCATGCTTCCTTTCTGCCGCTTCTTTCGCGACCATGGCTTTCTCGCAGTTTAAAGTTCCATCGGCTATCAAGTACAACCCACAAGTGGAGTTTTGGGGTAACCTTGTCCAGAGTAGTAGTGCATCGTGTTTTGATACTAGGTATGCTCATCTCCTTATGCCTCCTACAAACTGCTCGTGAAGTTGAACGAAGTTCCGAGGCGAGGTAAAGTTTTGACGGAGTATCGACTATCGTATTCGTTCAACTTCACGACTAGGTGTAGAGGAAGCTTTATAGACGCCTTCAGCATCCTGGTCATATCCTCCACGTGAGTATTCGGGGTTTAAAACACACTGGCGCAGCAAAAAACCAATAAAACCTTTTGATATAACCATACATACAAATACAACATTTTTAAAGCAATTAGAACATTACTGCTAGTTCGCTCTAAGTTTGTCGCTAGGCTCCATACTAAAGTCGAATTTTTAATTAGACGATGTAAATTGACAGCAACTAATGTCACTTCTCCATACAATGTTGCTTATTTTCTATGACGAAGTGACATTAGCTACTATTAATTTACTTCGTCTATTTAAAAATTCTGGTATACGCCTCTACGCCAGCGGCAAACTTAGAGCGAATGGTTTCACCTAAATTTATTCAATGTAAAATTTACAAATTCACACAGTATCTATTTCTTATGTTATCAAAGCCGAGCCTATAAAACCGCCTGTTGATTTTAAAACAATGTTTATTCGTACCATTATGTAGCTCATGTTTGTCTATCTTATATCCATTGAAACATTTACCATGATCCCTTGTCCCTGTCAGCTCGTTTTACTCTAAACCCCCGCCATTTTACTCCCGTCCTTTATGAATCCCGATAATAAGATTACACCACCCGACGTGCTCATGTTACTTACTATAACTTAATTCCATCCATTATTTACCTTCAAAATTGAGCTGCCTGAAATGTCGTTGCTAAGACGTCGGATTTACTTTCTTGATTATTTTAGTATTATTGTTTAATGTTATTACTAAGCGTACTAAGGTAGAAGCGCTCGTGGCCCCGCGCACTCAGTGTTCTATAAACGATCACTGCAGTAAGCAACTTTCACTATGACCAGTCCATGGATGGGTGACCATCAATGTGACCACTTTGTGACATTTATTTGAGCGTTTTCGTGCTTCGAAAGGCACGTTAAGCCGTTGGTTTCGGTTGTCAGTAAAATGGCAGTCGTTAAGCCAAGTTGAAGACCTTTTTAGGCAGCTTGAACTAAACAAGCTTAAACTGAAAAATTTTCAACAGCAGGCAGTCACAACCTGCACCTGTCCATCTCAAAACGACAATGTGGCTCACCACATATTACGTGGGACAAATTCTAAAAAGGTGAAATGTGGGCATATAATTATATGCCTCTCCCCACTCCTTCGGGGATAAAAGGCGTGACCATATGTATTTATGTATGTGTGTTATTACTAAAGAAGTAACCAAGTATTTAGTCCAACTAAAACTGGTCACCATAGCCTATGGAACTTTGTAACACCAGAAGTGTCACACTCGCAATGTCGATACTATTGCCGTGTTAAAACGGACAGGAACAGACAGTTGGTAACCTGACAACTTGGCTCAACAATGTTGAAAGCAACGGCTTAGCGTGACTTGCAAAGTATAAAACGTTCGTAATAAATGCTGCAAACAGTCATTTATCTTTTTTATTGACGGTACCAATCCTAAAATGCTTAACGCATTGATTATTCTCAAAACCCTGAGCAAGCAAGACTAAAGCTCTTCAACATGTAGAAAAAGTATCTCCATTTCGTAATTTAGTTAGCTCAATCGTAAAATGTAAATACATAAAGATATATAAATATTTACAGACATTTTCGCACAAATGTCTTCAAATACATAAATGTTCATAAAGTGTAGCAAACGAAAAATTCAAATTCATACCATGACGTAAATTTTACAATTCTAGCTTGTTGCATACCATAATGGGAGGATAATATATAATAACAGTAATGGAACTGCAACTACAATTAAGTAATTGGCTCGTGTACGGACAAGCTGTAACATTTATGACAGTTTTAATTTAACTAATTGGAATTGCATGTGTTTTATTATGATAATAAATATGTTTATGTTACTTTTTTATGCTCCTGATGTTATTACAAAATGGTTGATATCGTCTTCATCTGTAGCTCAAGTCACTCACACATTTAACTACCAACCCAATAACCTAATTCGTAGTTAGTCTATTTTGTAATAAAACTTGGGTTGGATTTACATGCAGCCCTTAACACGAATCACACGTCTGCGTTTCTGTCATTAGCTGATTTGTAGCAAGTTCTATTTCAGAAGAAAATATATAAAAAAATTGCATTAAAATCGATGCATTTTTTTGGTATTTATGATAGCCGTGTTTATTTTCCATTACAAACAAACATACAAAAACAAAAAAGAAGTTATATATGTAAATAAAGGCCACAAATTGACTAAATGACGTTACGGACGCTGAAGGTTCGAACACTTTGTCCAAAGAGCCATTTTTGATTTTCGGTGTGAGCATTCGGAAAAGCTGATTAAGAAGTTGTTTAGTACAGTCAGACAAATAGTTTTAAAATATTCGTAGTTTATAATGATAATTGTGAAAGTATGTGATGATAATGTTTGGATGTTTTCTACTCAACCACGCTTCAACCATAGTATGCAGGTACAGAATTTCACGCGAGTGAAGCCGCGGGCGTCAGCTAGTATATTGTTAAATATTTTTTTTTTTTTTTTATGTTCAGCTCGCCAAATTGACGTCGCCACCAGCCTGATGGTAAGAAAGCAGTGGCGCATCTAGCGATTGGGGGCCACTTCTTACAGTGGTCCTCAAGTTGGCGGCCCTGTGATGTGCCTCTTCACGCTCCTTTCATGAGGGAAAGACGTGTGCGGGCAGGTCGTTCCATGTTTTTATAGTTCGACAGAGGAACGATCTTTTGAAACGCTCGGTTCTGGCGAAGATTCTCTTGTGTATGAGTGGCATCTCTGCCCGGCACGCGTTGTTCGGGATCGGAAAGTAGATGGTGGGATCAGGTTGAAGAGCTCTTCAGAACATTCGCCGTGATACATTCGATAGAAGGCAGCCAAGGTCGCTATGGTTCTTCGCTGCGACAAAGGTTCGAGGCCTCCCGTCACCTCAGGACAACCAATTATTCGGATAGCACGTCTCTGCATAGCGTCAAGCGCGTCTAACAAGTACCTCGCGGAGTCATCCCAAAGGTGAGAACAGTACTCGACGCAGGGACGAATCTGCGTCTTGTACAGTAAACATCTCTGATGTGGCGTGAAATACCGTCTCACGTTATATTTGCACTATGCTTTTAATGCATTTGATGCCCGCGGCTTTATTCGCAATAAATTCTGTACCCAAATCCTATGGGTAAAGTGTGTTTGATTCAAACATCATCACATACTTTAACAACTAGGAATATTTTAAAACTGTTTGTCTGACTGTACTAAACAGCTTAATATAGCTATAGCTAAACAGCTTTTTCAGCTTTTATCATTATCGTCCGAATGCTCACCCCGAAAATTGAAATTGACTCTGTTTCCGAACCTTCGGTGTCCGTAACGTCATTTAGCCAACAAATTTGGACATACATGCAATAAAAATAGTTGCTAAAGCATTTTAAGCTCTTCTGTTTTTAACCAACTTATCGAAAAGGAGGCGGTTCTCAAATCGACGCTATTTTTTACGTTTGTTCTACCGATTTTGATTTTTTTTGTTATAAAGCTGGTGCTTCCCATTGGATCCCATTACAAGGAAAGCAGGATATATTTTGTAGGTACATTTTTTTATTTATTTCATAACGTTTAACAAACAGACAAACAAAGGACCTGAAATTTTACACAAAACTTGACTTTTATAATACTAAAAGCTTAAGAAGCAACTTGAATAGGCAGCTAAATGTAAAAACTTTACTTGTTAACTTTACACGGACAACTCCTTTAGATGATGTTCTTTTGTAATTACTACTCAGAAGTTTGTCGTGTAATTAAAAAGAGTTAAAATGACTCGTGGAAAGGAATATAAACACAGTCATAAGACTGTAGAAAAGTATTTTTGGTACATACATACATACATATGATCACGCCTTTTATCAATGAAGGGGTAGGCAGAGGCATATTATATGCTTACATTTCAGTTTTGAGATTTTGTCCCTCGTAATAGGTGGTAAGCCGTATAGACGTGGACAGGCACAGGTTGTGACTGCCTGCTGTTAATATTTTCAAGCCGCCCATAAATGCCTTCAACTTGACCTAACGACTGCCATTTTACTGGCAACCAGGACCAACGGCTTAACGTGCCTCTCAAAGCACGGAAACGGAACTTTACCAGTAGTTTTTATGGTACCACGTCACAAGCGATAAGCCCCTTGCCGTCATCGGGCACTTTGTACAGGAAAATATTGCACTAACATTTTTGTTCCCACCATGTATTTGAATTTGTGACCTCAAAACGGCAGTACTTACAAATTGTTTATACAACCGAGGTAGTAAGTAAAATAATAGAACCGTTCCCTCAACGCATTTTCTAAGCACCTTATCTCTCCCATAATTACGAATTTAATATCTCCGTGACTCCTGTTAAATGTTAAACTTTGCCTGCGATAAACGTGGTTACAAACGGTGAACCGCGTCACACAATTATTGTTTTAATTGAATTGGGACCTTAATGACTTGCAAATAAAATCTAAATTAATGTTTTATCAGGGTAGCCGAAAATAAAGGTGAAATGGGGTTTGTTAATGAAATTTAGAATGCGAAATTTCTTGATAGGTTTTATACCTAGGCATAAAGATATAACAAATGCAAGATTGTGTTCAGGTAGGCTGAAATGCTTCTTATGAATCGTTTTTTGTAAATTGGTGAAAACTGATTTTTGCGACGCTATCACAGAGCGAGATTATAATGTATCGGAGCTCGGAACTCTTAATTTGGATTTCTGGTTCAGATTACGGATAAGGCATGGATTTTGAATTTTCATAAAATAATTTACATTTTTACATTTGCCAGGCGTGTCCCGTGACAACTCACAATTTTTAACCGACTTCCAAAAAAGGAGGAGGTTCTCAATTCGTCTGTATTTTTTTATGTTTGTTACCGGCAAATCGCTTGAACGAGTTAACCGATTTTGATGATTCTTTTTTAATTTGAAAGCTGGTGCTTCCCATGTGGTCCCATATACAGGAAGTCAGAATCGGATGCTGGGATCCTGGAGAAATCGAAGAAATCCCTCGAATCGAGGGAATTTCTTAACGATTTGAAGCAGTTACCTTGTGTTTGGGCTTGATTAATTTGTATTGGGGAGAACAATACCCTTAGACAAATACATTTTTAGTCAAAAAAAAAAATTGTTAAAATTTTTTTCAAAATATTATATATTTTTTTGGGACAATCTCAGAAAAGCCAACACTAATCAAGCTAAAATAAGCTTGGGAAAAAGGTTGACTACCTCTTTAGCCGTTATATATGTCAACAAATGACCCGAGCAGTCGCTTCTTGGTTAAGGTATGTGGATACATAGGAATTATTGCTCTTTACACGCAAACCTGTTACTGTCAAGTTCGGTGGAGACCATGTTTGTCACAGTATTTGGTTAGTTCAATATTGCACTCGCGGGGATCATAATATTTCATTTCATAGATTAATTAGTACATTTCATGTAGTTGACTGTACAAGGCATTGTTTAGTACTAGTAGTCATGATAGTATTTTATTTTTGTATTGGATGTTTTATAAGATCAGTTGAATCTTTCGTTTTGGTTAGTCACGAGTCTCTCTGATTTTCTTTGCTCTTACTCCAAAATCACAAAACGATTCCCTTTTAGCCCCTCTCTATAAAATAGATTGCAGAGGAGCTTATGGCGAGACTTATGTCTGTAGTCTGTGACTATGTTGCATTAAACTACGTCACTAGGTCACGTGTATCATGTGTTCAAAGTTTGAAATAATATAAAAAATATAAATATTAATAATAAATATTAATAATAATATAAATATTAGATCGATATGTAATATTGCGCCGGATGTGTCTTGCCGTCCTTACTTTAAATCACTTAAAATATTGACTTTGCCATGTCTATATATATTAGAGGTGGGCAAATTTGTAAAACAGCATCCAAATCTGTTCAGGACCGCTGGAGATCAGTCATGCAGGAGAACTATCAGAAATCCAAATAGGTTAGTCCTAAATATGGTTCCAAGAAGTAGAAGGATACAAAAGAATTCCTATGTAATGTGTATTAAAATATATAATAAAATACCAAACTACATGAAAAAACTAACATATAAAAGGTTTGTGAGCACCCTAAGTTGCTGGCTGTCTCAGAATTCATTCTATTCAGTGAATGAATTTATGACCTGTAGGAACAATGAATAATTTTGTGACATATTTTGTGTATTCTTGTTGTGTTTTAGTTATATTGTATGACATTCCTTGTATCGTAACAATTACATTGCATGCTATTTTAAATGGCTAAATGGACCAGTTCTTATTGTGAGAATACCTACCATAGTATAAAATATCGCTCAATGTACTCCATTTATGCAATAAAGAATTTGTATTTGTATTTGTATTATATCTTCAGAAGGCTATAATTGCATTCCCTTGAGGCTCAGACGGAGGTATACAATCACGTGATTTAAAAGTGCTTTATCGTTACGTTTATGGACTTTTTGATTGGTACTCTTGATACTTATTCAAACGAATGTTTTATTTTTTTATTGAATAGCATCAAATAAAGTGAGTTCTAATCTTTTGATGAGTTAATATGCGGATATTGTTTATAGTAAGACGTTTTTCTTGATTAGCTTAACCAAGAGATCTAAATTGATGGAATAGTGTTGTAGTTATAGTTGTAAAATGTTGCAAAATAGGAAATTCAGGTGGGAGAATTCTCCCATGCTTCCTTTCTGCCGCTTCTTTCGCGACCATGGCTTTCTCGCAGTTTAAAGTTCCATCGGCTATCAAGTACAACCCACAAGTGGAGTTTTGGGGTAACCTTGTCCAGAGTAGTAGTGCATCGTGTTTTGATACTAGGTATGCTCATCTCCTTATGCCTCCTACAAACTGCTCGTGAAGTTGAACGAAGTTCCGAGGCGAGGTAAAGTTTTGACGGAGTATCGACTATCGTATTCGTTCAACTTCACGACTAGGTGTAGAGGAAGCTTTATAGACGCCTTCAGCATCCTGGTCATATCCTCCACGTGAGTATTCGGGGTTTAAAACACACTGGCGCAGCAAAAAACCAATAAAACCTTTTGATATAACCATACATACAAATACAACATTTTTAAAGCAATTAGAACATTACTGCTAGTTCGCTCTAAGTTTGTCGCTAGGCTCCATACTAAAGTCGAATTTTTAATTAGACGATGTAAATTGACAGCAACTAATGTCACTTCTCCATACAATGTTGCTTATTTTCTATGACGAAGTGACATTAGCTACTATTAATTTACTTCGTCTATTTAAAAATTCTGGTATACGCCTCTACGCCAGCGGCAAACTTAGAGCGAATGGTTTCACCTAAATTTATTCAATGTAAAATTTACAAATTCACACAGTATCTATTTCTTATGTTATCAAAGCCGAGCCTATAAAACCGCCTGTTGATTTTAAAACAATGTTTATTCGTACCATTATGTAGCTCATGTTTGTCTATCTTATATCCATTGAAACATTTACCATGATCCCTTGTCCCTGTCAGCTCGTTTTACTCTAAACCCCCGCCATTTTACTCCCGTCCTTTATGAATCCCGATAATAAGATTACACCACCCGACGTGCTCATGTTACTTACTATAACTTAATTCCATCCATTATTTACCTTCAAAATTGAGCTGCCTGAAATGTCGTTGCTAAGACGTCGGATTTACTTTCTTGATTATTTTAGTATTATTGTTTAATGTTATTACTAAGCGTACTAAGGTAGAAGCGCTCGTGGCCCCGCGCACTCAGTGTTCTATAAACGATCACTGCAGTAAGCAACTTTCACTATGACCAGTCCATGGATGGGTGACCATCAATGTGACCACTTTGTGACATTTATTTGAGCGTTTTCGTGCTTCGAAAGGCACGTTAAGCCGTTGGTTTCGGTTGTCAGTAAAATGGCAGTCGTTAAGCCAAGTTGAAGACCTTTTTAGGCAGCTTGAACTAAACAAGCTTAAACTGAAAAATTTTCAACAGCAGGCAGTCACAACCTGCACCTGTCCATCTCAAAACGACAATGTGGCTCACCACATATTACGTGGGACAAATTCTAAAAAGGTGAAATGTGGGCATATAATTATATGCCTCTCCCCACTCCTTCGGGGATAAAAGGCGTGACCATATGTATTTATGTATGTGTGTTATTACTAAAGAAGTAACCAAGTATTTAGTCCAACTAAAACTGGTCACCATAGCCTATGGAACTTTGTAACACCAGAAGTGTCACACTCGCAATGTCGATACTATTGCCGTGTTAAAACGGACAGGAACAGACAGTTGGTAACCTGACAACTTGGCTCAACAATGTTGAAAGCAACGGCTTAGCGTGACTTGCAAAGTATAAAACGTTCGTAATAAATGCTGCAAACAGTCATTTATCTTTTTTATTGACGGTACCAATCCTAAAATGCTTAACGCATTGATTATTCTCAAAACCCTGAGCAAGCAAGACTAAAGCTCTTCAACATGTAGAAAAAGTATCTCCATTTCGTAATTTAGTTAGCTCAATCGTAAAATGTAAATACATAAAGATATATAAATATTTACAGACATTTTCGCACAAATGTCTTCAAATACATAAATGTTCATAAAGTGTAGCAAACGAAAAATTCAAATTCATACCATGACGTAAATTTTACAATTCTAGCTTGTTGCATACCATAATGGGAGGATAATATATAATAACAGTAATGGAACTGCAACTACAATTAAGTAATTGGCTCGTGTACGGACAAGCTGTAACATTTATGACAGTTTTAATTTAACTAATTGGAATTGCATGTGTTTTATTATGATAATAAATATGTTTATGTTACTTTTTTATGCTCCTGATGTTATTACAAAATGGTTGATATCGTCTTCATCTGTAGCTCAAGTCACTCACACATTTAACTACCAACCCAATAACCTAATTCGTAGTTAGTCTATTTTGTAATAAAACTTGGGTTGGATTTACATGCAGCCCTTAACACGAATCACACGTCTGCGTTTCTGTCATTAGCTGATTTGTAGCAAGTTCTATTTCAGAAGAAAATATATAAAAAAATTGCATTAAAATCGATGCATTTTTTTGGTATTTATGATAGCCGTGTTTATTTTCCATTACAAACAAACATACAAAAACAAAAAAGAAGTTATATATGTAAATAAAGGCCACAAATTGACTAAATGACGTTACGGACGCTGAAGGTTCGAACACTTTGTCCAAAGAGCCATTTTTGATTTTCGGTGTGAGCATTCGGAAAAGCTGATTAAGAAGTTGTTTAGTACAGTCAGACAAATAGTTTTAAAATATTCGTAGTTTATAATGATAATTGTGAAAGTATGTGATGATAATGTTTGGATGTTTTCTACTCAACCACGCTTCAACCATAGTATGCAGGTACAGAATTTCACGCGAGTGAAGCCGCGGGCGTCAGCTAGTATATTGTTAAATATTTTTTTTTTTTTTTTATGTTCAGCTCGCCAAATTGACGTCGCCACCAGCCTGATGGTAAGAAAGCAGTGGCGCATCTAGCGATTGGGGGCCACTTCTTACAGTGGTCCTCAAGTTGGCGGCCCTGTGATGTGCCTCTTCACGCTCCTCTTGAAGAACCTTTAACCCGAAGATTGTAAGATGAGGGAAAGACGTGTGCGGGCAGGTCGTTCCATGTTTTTATAGTTCGACAGAGGAACGATCTTTTGAAACGCTCGGTTCTGGCGAAGATTCTCTTGTGTATGAGTGGCATCTCTGCCCGGCACGCGTTGTTCGGGATCGGAAAGTAGATGGTGGGATCAGGTTGAAGAGCTCTTCAGAACATTCGCCGTGATACATTCGATAGAAGGCAGCCAAGGTCGCTATGGTTCTTCGCTGCGACAAAGGTTCGAGGCCTCCCGTCACCTCAGGACAACCAATTATTCGGATAGCACGTCTCTGCATAGCGTCAAGCGCGTCTAACAAGTACCTCGCGGAGTCATCCCAAAGGTGAGAACAGTACTCGACGCAGGGACGAATCTGCGTCTTGTACAGTAAACATCTCTGATGTGGCGTGAAATACCGTCTCACGTTATATTTGCACTATGCTTTTAATGCATTTGATGCCCGCGGCTTTATTCGCAATAAATTCTGTACCCAAATCCTATGGGTAAAGTGTGTTTGATTCAAACATCATCACATACTTTAACAACTAGGAATATTTTAAAACTGTTTGTCTGACTGTACTAAACAGCTTAATATAGCTATAGCTAAACAGCTTTTTCAGCTTTTATCATTATCGTCCGAATGCTCACCCCGAAAATTGAAATTGACTCTGTTTCCGAACCTTCGGTGTCCGTAACGTCATTTAGCCAACAAATTTGGACATACATGCAATAAAAATAGTTGCTAAAGCATTTTAAGCTCTTCTGTTTTTAACCAACTTATCGAAAAGGAGGCGGTTCTCAAATCGACGCTATTTTTTACGTTTGTTCTACCGATTTTGATTTTTTTTGTTATAAAGCTGGTGCTTCCCATTGGATCCCATTACAAGGAAAGCAGGATATATTTTGTAGGTACATTTTTTTATTTATTTCATAACGTTTAACAAACAGACAAACAAAGGACCTGAAATTTTACACAAAACTTGACTTTTATAATACTAAAAGCTTAAGAAGCAACTTGAATAGGCAGCTAAATGTAAAAACTTTACTTGTTAACTTTACACGGACAACTCCTTTAGATGATGTTCTTTTGTAATTACTACTCAGAAGTTTGTCGTGTAATTAAAAAGAGTTAAAATGACTCGTGGAAAGGAATATAAACACAGTCATAAGACTGTAGAAAAGTATTTTTGGTACATACATACATACATATGATCACGCCTTTTATCAATGAAGGGGTAGGCAGAGGCATATTATATGCTTACATTTCAGTTTTGAGATTTTGTCCCTCGTAATAGGTGGTAAGCCGTATAGACGTGGACAGGCACAGGTTGTGACTGCCTGCTGTTAATATTTTCAAGCCGCCCATAAATGCCTTCAACTTGACCTAACGACTGCCATTTTACTGGCAACCAGGACCAACGGCTTAACGTGCCTCTCAAAGCACGGAAACGGAACTTTACCAGTAGTTTTTATGGTACCACGTCACAAGCGATAAGCCCCTTGCCGTCATCGGGCACTTTGTACAGGAAAATATTGCACTAACATTTTTGTTCCCACCATGTATTTGAATTTGTGACCTCAAAACGGCAGTACTTACAAATTGTTTATACAACCGAGGTAGTAAGTAAAATAATAGAACCGTTCCCTCAACGCATTTTCTAAGCACCTTATCTCTCCCATAATTACGAATTTAATATCTCCGTGACTCCTGTTAAATGTTAAACTTTGCCTGCGATAAACGTGGTTACAAACGGTGAACCGCGTCACACAATTATTGTTTTAATTGAATTGGGACCTTAATGACTTGCAAATAAAATCTAAATTAATGTTTTATCAGGGTAGCCGAAAATAAAGGTGAAATGGGGTTTGTTAATGAAATTTAGAATGCGAAATTTCTTGATAGGTTTTATACCTAGGCATAAAGATATAACAAATGCAAGATTGTGTTCAGGTAGGCTGAAATGCTTCTTATGAATCGTTTTTTGTAAATTGGTGAAAACTGATTTTTGCGACGCTATCACAGAGCGAGATTATAATGTATCGGAGCTCGGAACTCTTAATTTGGATTTCTGGTTCAGATTACGGATAAGGCATGGATTTTGAATTTTCATAAAATAATTTACATTTTTACATTTGCCAGGCGTGTCCCGTGACAACTCACAATTTTTAACCGACTTCCAAAAAAGGAGGAGGTTCTCAATTCGTCTGTATTTTTTTATGTTTGTTACCGGCAAATCGCTTGAACGAGTTAACCGATTTTGATGATTCTTTTTTAATTTGAAAGCTGGTGCTTCCCATGTGGTCCCATATACAGGAAGTCAGAATCGGATGCTGGGATCCTGGAGAAATCGAAGAAATCCCTCGAATCGAGGGAATTTCTTAACGATTTGAAGCAGTTACCTTGTGTTTGGGCTTGATTAATTTGTATTGGGGAGAACAATACCCTTAGACAAATACATTTTTAGTCAAAAAAAAAAATTGTTAAAATTTTTTTCAAAATATTATATATTTTTTTGGGACAATCTCAGAAAAGCCAACACTAATCAAGCTAAAATAAGCTTGGGAAAAAGGTTGACTACCTCTTTAGCCGTTATATATGTCAACAAATGACCCGAGCAGTCGCTTCTTGGTTAAGGTATGTGGATACATAGGAATTATTGCTCTTTACACGCAAACCTGTTACTGTCAAGTTCGGTGGAGACCATGTTTGTCACAGTATTTGGTTAGTTCAATATTGCACTCGCGGGGATCATAATATTTCATTTCATAGATTAATTAGTACATTTCATGTAGTTGACTGTACAAGGCATTGTTTAGTACTAGTAGTCATGATAGTATTTTATTTTTGTATTGGATGTTTTATAAGATCAGTTGAATCTTTCGTTTTGGTTAGTCACGAGTCTCTCTGATTTTCTTTGCTCTTACTCCAAAATCACAAAACGATTCCCTTTTAGCCCCTCTCTATAAAATAGATTGCAGAGGAGCTTATGGCGAGACTTATGTCTGTAGTCTGTGACTATGTTGCATTAAACTACGTCACTAGGTCACGTGTATCATGTGTTCAAAGTTTGAAATAAATCAAAAATGACAACGTCAATCGGGTTGAACTTTCACTTTCACAATAAACGTTTTAGAGAGGGGCAGTCGGGTGAGACCGTCTTACGGCAGCTAGTGATTTTGAACATTCTTATTAAAATAATGATTTTTTTTTTTTAAATATTTAGCGTAGTCTTCTTAGCGAATCCATCGAAATTATATTATGTCATTGAAGTGTATAACGGGTATAACCAATAATGGGTCACTAGACCAGAAACTAATTTCACTCGGCTACCCATGTAATGTTATTCCAGCTATACGTAAACGTATATATATAATAAATAAATAAATAAATAAATAAAATACCTACGTAATATAGGTATATGAAATTTCAGCTCAATCGTTGCGGAATAACTGGTTTAATATACAGTTAAGATTTGAATCACAGAATAGATACTCAGCTATCATAGACGGTTATAATATGTACTTACTTTGCGTTTTTTTTTCTCTTCTTATAGCGATACTATTTTCTGCCAGAGACAGCGCTTTTTTTTCTGGTATTTTAATTTTTGACATTACTTTTGTTAAGTTTGTATTGCAACAATCATAATGATCCGCCACGCAGTGGTTCTTTGAGAATTTTAATCTATGACATTCTCGATAAAAATAATGACCTAATATTTAGATATAAAAACCTTTTGAATTTTGTATCTTGAAAACAATTGTTGAATTCCTTTTTAAGCCGAAATCTCAATATTCATTCAGAGCTTTGTTTTATTAGCCACAAAATACTTGAAGGGAATGCAAGGAATATACACTTAAACGTAAACATTTATTTATTTATTTATTTATTTAATTACATGCTTCTCACTATCTTTACAGGAAATCCCCCAATGCAATAGTGAGGCTACAAATCAAAACATAACATAGCTTATTGACACATGAATTAGAACTTACATTACAATATTAATTAGATAACAACGATTACAATCTCATAAATTAAATTAAATTCATAATAAATTTCATTTTTGCTAGTGTAATAAACAAAATAACAAATAGTCAAGTAAATATCAAACATCCTCAATAAAAATATTAAAATGTCAAATTCAGCATCAAAATATTAAAAATGTCAGATAAAAGTTATACTTATGTCAATATAAAAATCTCAAATAAATGTACTTGTCAATAATAAATGTTAAATTATAATCACATGTCATAGTATAAAAACGAAATAAAAAATTGTCACACACAAATTTATCAACATTGAAATGTCATTGAATTGTTAATACTTATATAGGTATGTACTTAAAATTCGAATTTTACTAGTATCAAAACCTTCCCACTCATAGATTAGCAAGATTAGATATAACACAATATATGGCCTGTGTGAATTCACTCAGCGATCAGGAGAAAATATCTAAGTGAATTGCCACCGCATTGAGCGCACGCAGCGCGCGCGTGAACGGAGCCTGCTGCAGCACGTTGGTGCACGCCACCGGCACCCCGAGCAGGGGCGGGCGCCTCCGCCGCCCCACGTACCCACTCGGCACGCACAGCCTTACTTCCGCCAATATGGCTGGGTTGTGTATCTTACCGCGAATCAACTTGAACACATAGGTAGCCAGTGCTACTTCTCGCCTTACCTCTAGCTTGTAGTACCCTACCATACCCAGGATAAACAGCGTAGGGTACAATAAGGGATATCCAGGGTATACACCATACAGTCGCAGAAATAGAAACCTTACAAATTTGTTTTCGATACGCTCCAGCATCAATTTATATTTCTCTTCATGTGGGGACCAAATAGCAGCATTGCATTCAAGGTGACTTTTAACCAGGGCCTCATACAACGCTCTCAGGGCTGCGATATTCGTAAATTGGTTCGCCTGTCGCAAAACAAAGCCAAGATTACGGTAAGCTTTCTTACAAACCTCGGTGATGTGTTTCCTAAACGTTAGATCGGTGCTGAAGCGAACACCCAAGTCCTTGACCTCCGTTATGCGCTGCAATGGCTCTCCATTCATGAGGTAACGATGATGACTAGGGTGGTGCGCCCGACTATATGACATAATCGAACACTTAGCAATATTGAAATATAGTTTGTTTTCTAGACTCCAACTGGTAATCCTATCTATATCCCGCTGCAACAAGTCGTGATCTGCAGTCTGTGTGATCTCTCGTACTAACTTAAGGTCGTCCGCAAAAAGTAGTGGCGTCGAGTTAATAACTACCTCAGGCAAGCTGTTTATCATCAATATGAAGAGGAGAGGTCCCAAATTACTAACCTGACTCACCCCGGATCTCGTAAAGTATGGGTCGGAATGGCAACCCCCACAGTCCACATACTGACACCTATCGCGTAGGTAATCGGCGAAGAACGCTAGTGCATGCGGAGTGCAACCCACGGCCACCAGTCTCATTAAAAGGGTGTCATTATCGACTAAATCAAAGGCTTTCCGAAAATCAAAGTAGGCCACATCCACCTGCACACCAGCGTCCACCGCCGGCACCAAACGTGACATCAGATGTAAGAGGTTACCCGACGTTCCCCGTCCAGTACGAAAGCCGTGCGGCGCATCTGTTAACTGCGCACTCACCTGTTTGTATAAGCAGCTGTGAATGACGGCCTCGAACACTTTGGCCGGCGCACTAAGGACAGCCACGGGTCTGTAGTTACCGGCCTCCATCCCCCCACTACCCTTGGGCACGGGCACCACACGTGTGAGTTTCCAGCGCTCCGGAAACGTGGCAGTCTCTATACACGCGTTGTAAAGATGTAACAAGGGGGCCGTTAATACCATGCGAATGTCTTTAAAAATGAATGCGGGGATACCGTCGGGCCCCATGGAGCGCTTGGCGGGCAGACGCGCCAGCGCGGCGCGCACGTCGTCCTCACGCAGGCGCGTGAGGCAGATCCGGGCGCCCGGGGCAGGCGCACGCGCCGCGCTCGCCGCCGCCACATTCAACACGGGCGTCTCCTGGCTGTAAACCGACCGAAAGAACCGTGCGAACTCATCTGCACACTCCTGCTCCGCCAAAAAGCGTCCGTCCCTTACTAACTTTATTTTACTTGAGGCACGTTGTTTACACCGCATATAGTCCCAAAAGGCGCGCGGGTCGCTGGCCAAATGGTGCTGTACTCGTTCGCGGTACCGATCGTGGGCTCGCGCCGTCTCCACCTTTACCGTCGCCCTAGCATAACTAAATGTTTTGTAATCACTATGCAATTTACTAGATTTATACTGTCTATGTAAAACGTGTTTGTGTTTTATTTTCATAATGAGGTCAGATGTATACCATACTGGATATATATACCTAGTCTTATTTCGGATGCCGACTCGTCTACGGGGAACACTAAGTTCGAATGCCGCATATATTTTCATATAAAACAAATTTAAAATAAGTTCAGGATCACTTTGTTCGTACAACTCACTCCAATCCATCGCATTAAACAAATAATATAGATGATTAAAATCGGCCTTACTGAAATTCCATTGTGGAATTGATAACGAGCCCTGAGAGCGCCGCACGGTCGGAAAGGGCGGCGCGGACGCGGCGGGCCCGGGGGACGGCGGCGACGCGCGCCCCAACTCGAGGCGCACGGCCAGCGGCGGGTGGTGGCGGTCCACGGGCTGCAAGCCCTCGTCCGCCTCGCCCACGCACACGCCACTGCGCGCGCTCAATACGAGGTCTAGCTGTCTATTGTTGCAGTTCGGTACTGTGTTATACTGAGTGACTTCACAGAAGGCTACAAAATATTCAAAATAATTGCGAATATTTTCGCTACATGAATACAAATTAAAATCACCTACCATGAGTAAATTGTTATTATATTTTATGCACAATTTTTCTAACAATTCAAACATAATCATATAATCATTGTCGTTCGCATTCGGTGGAATATACACAACACAACACGTAAATAGAAACCTATTAGAGTAATAAACTGAACCACAAATTAACTCAAACATCTGTCTGTTTATGTCCAAATCATCAGGTAGCATAACGCGACGTAGCTCTAGACACGGCACCGACATCAGTAGTACACCACCCTGCTAACGACCATCCGTCCGGTCACAACGCAGTACATTATACCCGGGAAGCACGAATTCAGCATCTTGTATAGAATCGGTTAACCCCGTTTCAGTGATAGCAAATATATCTGCTTCCGACGATTCCACGAATGATAGCAATCGCGCGGTCTTCGTTCTGAGTCCACTGACGTTTTGGTAGAGGATGTTGATAGTTCTACTGGGTTGTAAGTAGTGTTGATTGGGTTGTGCGACGAAAAAATATCCACTCACTGAACTCGACATTCAATGGCCATACCTCTGGGTCACAAAGCTTCTCATAGTTTCCCTCTGTTACACCAACCTTAAACGACGCGTAGTCTCGTTCGATTTTGGGTTTCAATTTCTCAATATTAATTTCCGCGTCTCTTGGTAAAATCTTTTTGATATATTCTTTTAATAAGTCTTCCGATGTGCTTTTCTCCAGTCTCCAGATATGCAAGAAGCGCTTACGTTCCACTGCTTTTAACAGTTCGGATGATGTCTTGCCGCCCTTCCTAACAGGGTTCTTTCTCCTTTTGGCCTTAACTTCCACCCACGTATCTTGCGATGTTGTATCAGTGGAGGAGCCTGCCTGCTTACCAGCCATATCTGCAAAACTTGATCCCAGTCCGGGTCTTGGGCTTTCAAGCCGAAGCCTTACATTACCTTGGGCTTTGGTCGCTGCCGGCGGCTGACCGGTAGCAGTCTGTGGGATTGGGGGAGTCAGTACAATCTGATCAGCTGGTGGCTGGCTAGCGGCAGATTGTGTTACTGAGGGAGTCTTGCCTCGAGCCACAAATACCTCATGTTGATTCACCAATTTTGCGACCATATTCTCTGATTTTAAATTTTTAATTTCTTGTTCATATGAAACGCATTTTTTAGAGGCTTCCATCAGTTCCTGGGTCAATTTAGAGTTTTCCAGCGCCAACTCCCTTACAGCGTCCTTAATTTCATGAATAATTTTGGTTTCTAAAGCACTCAACTTCTCCAATATCATTTTATTTACTTTTTCCATTATACCTACTACATTTTGTGAACATTCCGGTGTCAATGTCTCAGTACTACCTTTAGGGCTACTATTTTCAGATGAATTCCTTCTCTGATTCTCCTTTATCCCTGTTCGAGAGCTTCGTACTGGAGTATCGTCCGTTACCCGTATACGTTGGGTTACGTTAGTACAGGTCTCACACTTAAAAAATCTTTTTTTCTGTCCGTCTTTGCTGTGTATGGGGTTAACATCCACACATTTAAAGTGAAATCCTAATTTGCATCCATTGCATATAAGGAGATCTCCCGATGCAATATTTTTACAACAAATATTGCAATTCATTTTCCGTTGCACTTAGATTCAAATTTTTCACGAGTGCAAAAGAGACGGAGTTATAGGATTACGTACAGGTGCGACAAGGCGCAATGCGCCGTCGACACTTCGCGGCCACCCACACACACTTTATTATCACTGATTGTTATGCAGATGGAACTGTTTAAATTATTGAATAATCTTGATAATTTTCACATAACTCCTATTTCTAGTCACACATTACCACATTTACTTCACTTTAGCCACATTTCCACAACTATACAGTCCAAATATCGCGATTTACAAATTAAATCACCGAGAGCAATTGTCTCGTGCCGAAGCGAACCGAATACATTTACTTACAACACGGTTAGGAGGCTTAACATTAAAAATAATAGTAAATATAAATACATAATATGTACCTATCTATTTATATTTACTACTAGCTGATGCCCGCAGCTTTGCCCGCGTAAAATTTGTTCCCGTTCCCACTTCCCGTAGGAACTTATTCCCGGGATAAAAGTTAAGTTACTCCTTATTACATAAGCTATCTTCCAGTGAAAGTCCCGTCCAAATCGGTCCAGCCGTTCCAAAGATTAGCCGGAAGAAACAGACAGACAGACAGACAGACAAAAATTTTAAAAATATATTTTTTGGTATGTGTACCGTAAATACATTCATATGCATGTAGTAGAAAGCGGTTATTTTAATATTACAAAGAGATACTCCAATTTTATTTATTGTATATGAAGGCCTTTTTAGGCGGCTTAAAAACTTTCAACAGCAGGCAGTCACAATCTGCGCCTGTCCATCTCAATACGGCTCACCACCTTCTTATATTACGTGGGACAAATTCTAAAAAGGTGAAATGTGGTCATAAAATATGCCTCTGCCTACCCCTTGGGGGTGAAAGGTGTGACCATAAAGTATATGTGTACTAATATATTTTAAAGGAAAATATAAAAAACATTACCCTCCTGTCTTGGGCAGTTTGGGTAATAATACTCAAAAACTAGCACGTCATCGGCAAACTTATTTCTAACCTCTGTATTATTGGCCACACTTGAAGAGTATGCAATGAATAAAACCTAAACGTAAACAATTAATAGTTGTTGACCTAAATAAATAGAAAACATTTAGGTATGTCAAAGTTTGTTTGAAAGTTGAAAACATCTCAAATATCTTTTCCAATGCAAAATCTTATTACTGTATTGTCAATTTCTTTTCTAAGCTCCGTAGTTTTAGCCGCCAATACCCGGAGGGAAACCAATGAATAAATCTAATAGCAAACGGTGAAACTAGTGGAAAACATAGATTACCTATTTATCTCTAACTAGCGGACGTCACGCGGTTTCACCCGCGTAGTTCCCGTTTCCGTGGGAATGCGGGAATAAATTATAGCCCATGTTCACCGCAAAGAGTGTAGCTTTCCAACAGTGAAAGAATTCTTTAAATCGGTCCAGTAGTTCCGGAGCCTACTCGTTACAAACAAACAAACAAACAAAAAAAACAAAAAAACAAATCTTTCCTTTTTATAATATTATTAGTTTAGGTGGAAAAAAAGTTCTTTGTTGTTGACTATTGCAATGGCGCTTGCAGCAGCGACGAAATATCGGAAATACTCAATAGTACATGGTAAATATCCTGTTAACTGTAATAATAGTGTTAGTGACCATGAAAGTTTTAATATCTTTGTTGTTGAATTTAAATCAGGATAAATTTCTTTTTCAACCCAAAATCGAAGTACCATACCGTTGTCAAACTTTTTTACAAGCTTCATATTATGAGCCACCAATAGTTAAAATAATAGTCAACATAAATAAATACTCACCAATTTGACTGACATGGTAAAAAAAAATATTTTTCATTAATTACTAGCTGACGCAACTTCGTTTGCGCCACATAAGAGAGAGTATTACCTGTTCCCGTCGCGTTGCGTTTACTCCCGTAGCGTCTCGTCGTTAATATTCAATACGTTTTGTGTGAGAGAGTTACGTGTGTGAGAGAGAGAGAGAGAGAGAAAGGTTTCTCCTCGCGTGTATTCCCGTTGTATTATTTTTAAGAACAATTTCGTTTATGAAAGAGGTATCCCGTGGCATTATTGTAGAAAAAAATTGATTGTCATTAAAATGGTTATTGTGCACCAACCCAAAGATAGACACATGCAATCGCGCAATTTTTTTAGAACTTTTTTAAGAGAAACCATTTTGTAGTACATATTTTTTACATAACTATAAATATTTACGCAGCACACGCAACGAAGCTCTCAAAAGGAATAACTTTTCCCCCGTTTTTGAAACATTTACCATTACTGCTCCGCTCCCATTCGTTGTAGAGTGATGTTATATAGCCTATGACACTACACAATAACGTAGCTTTTTATTGGTGAAGGAATTTTTAAAATCGGTTCAGTAGATCCCGAGATTACCCCTTACAATTTAACAAACACACAAACTTTACTTCTTTATAATATTAGTATAGATAAAATATGTAAAAATTCCTTTTCATTCCAAAATTTGAGTGCTCACTACTTCCTTGTCAAACTCCTTTCTAATCGCCGTATTATGAGCCACCAAATACTCGAAGGGAATGCAAATCATGATCAACCAGCCACTCCTCTCGAAAGTATTATCATTCACACTCGAAATAAATTGCTTTCGTACTTCAGTGGGAGAAGAATCACTTCCCAGAATCTGGTTGTGATGTAAATACATCTTGCAGAGTTAATATTGTTCAAGGACTTTGTAATTCTATGATTCTGTTTGAAACATTTATTTTTGTGTCACTGATATTATGTAGGTAAAATTTTGTTTCTTTGAATTCGGTATAGTTACTGCTAAACAACTTAATTAATTAAAAAACGAAAATTATCATTATGTCACCACGGCCGAGTGCCAGCCCTGCGAGGACCGCAGCGATGACACGGCGCTCCACACACTGGTGGAGTGCACGGCGTGGGCGCAACAGCGCCAGGTCCTCGAGGTGGGTCTGGACGTGGACACTCTCTCGCTCGAGACCATGGTGCGAGGCATGCTCTCCAGCGGGAGTAAGTGGGACTGCGCCACCTCTTTCTGCGAGCAGGTCATGCTCGTGAAAGAGTCGGTGGGGCGGGAACGGGAGAGAACTCTCCCACCCGAGTTCCACAGTCAGTGGCTTCGGCGCCGCCGACGTGTCTTCGCCGAAGACTATCGGCCTCCATGACCGAGGGCCTGAGGACGGTGAGAGGGCTGCTTAACGTCCTAATAGAAGCAGGCTTAATAGCAGCAGCATGACGTGAGAGATTCACGCACGCCCCCCCATAGAAGCGGGACACACCCGAAACCCCCCAAAGACGCGGGATAGCACCCGAACCACCCCAGGCGAGGCCGCAATGGCGGCCGTGGGTCTGTTGGGAGTCTTGGGATACTCTTCCGAGGGCTTACCCGGGGCTCCCAACCATAGCCTGTCATATTACATACACACATTATTGCGAGGTCCCTGAAATGTAGGATTCCAGTTTGGGGTTTTTCAAAAGAAAGAAAGAAAGAAATTTATTCTGGCACAAACAATAATCATAGGAAAATTAAAAGTGATCATAGAAGGTTTTAACAGGGTAGGCAGTGCGAGTGTAGCACCTCTGGTGTTGCAAACGTCCATAGGCTACGTTGAACAACAGTAAACAGTCGGGTTGTATGTTTGTCTGTTTATAAATTACATGTTGAAGGCAACAAACTGACCCAAAAGCATACTGGTTGAGACAACCGAGATGTGGGTCTTAAGATATGAGGGAATTTTTGTTAAATGACTGACTTTGGGAACCACTGCTTTAGACTTTTAATTAAGTAAAGTTTATAAATTTAGTAATTACGTACGCTGGAATTATCGGAACTGGTCAGCCATATTGTATAACAATATTTTGTTCGCTATTGTTTGGGTTTTACCCAAAAAGACCCTGATATTAATTAAAAACTTTTTTACTCAAAACATTTATTTGAGGGTTATGCTTCTCGAAGTTTTAATCATGTGTGGTAAAAATAAATTGATCATGAAAAAGAGATGGATTAAAAAAATATTTTTTATGTTTAATATTACTAAACTAACTAATACAAACGCAAAATTTTGTGAATGAATGGATATGTAAATGTATGGATGTTTGTAACTCTCTGGCGGCTAAACGAATCAGGTTGAAATCTGGCACAGGGATAGATTGTGGTCTGGAATAACACATAGGCTAATTTTATAAAGGGCATGCGTTCCATGCGGACATGGGAATGGGAACAAAAATTCCACGCGGACAGAGCCTCGAGAATATATTTTCAAAAATTTACTTGTAAGTATAAGCGATTCCGCTAGTTTTTCTATTGAAAAGTTTAATAGCGTTGAACAAAGAAATCAATTGTCCCAAAAGTCTGTTGTTACGTTGTTACTGAAATTTTGGCTGCCCTCCAAGTACTTGCGAAACTTGGGAAAAAATACAATGAACTTGAGAACGACCATCATTGGTTGATTTCCGGTGTGTTGAGTGGAAAAGTTTCGAAAGCTTTCCGGAATTATAATGAGCTTACTGCCTTGTTGAAACATGCTCGCTTAAATCGAGTTAAAGAATTACTCGTACTTTACTGTAAGCTCCAATGCAAAAGTATGAAAGTGCGGTTATGAGTATGAGTGGAAAGGGATCCGTACCAAAATACGGCAAGAATCACGTTTGTTGTATGGGAATCCCTCTCAAATCTTAATATATATAAATCTCCTGTCACGATGTTTGTCCGCGATGGACTCCTAAACTGCTTAACCGATTTTAACCAAATTTGCACACCGTATGCATTTTGATCCAACTTGAGAGATAGGATAGTTTTTTTTGTGAAAAGCCTACATGGCTATGGTCGGGAGTACCGGGTTAGAAAAAGCTTAGCCACAGCAACGCGTGGCCTGGCCCTCTAGTTTATTATAGTTTTCTGTTCTTGCGTTAGAATTTGTAGTTATAATGGCAACAGAAATACATCTTTTGTGAAATTTTCAGATGGCTAGCGTTACGGTTCCTGAGATACAGCCTGGAAACAGACAGACTGCGACGTATCAGTGATAGTTCCGTTTATACGTAAGACACCTCTCTTTTTAGGGTGTCCTATCCAAGGGGGGAGGGGCTATTTTTTTGGATTTTAATAAGTTATTTTAATTTGTTACTATGGTGCTTGCAAAAATATCGGATTGTAATTTGAAGTAGTTACCGTTCCCGTGGGAATACAGGGATAAAATATGGCTGCCCAACGTTGAAAGATTTTTTTAAATCGGTTCAGTACTTTCAGAGCCTATTCAATGCCAACAAACACACAATGAAATCTTATCTCTTTATAAAATTATTAAAGACAAACAGATAAATTTCGCCTTAGTACATTATCAAAAATGTGATCATTTTAATACTTTCTACGTCCACACAATTCTTACGTCTAAAATAAACCAAAGTTTCTCAAAACATAAAAGTTACATTATCCAAAAACATCAACAACAAAACCTCCACCGACATGATATCACAAAATATTACCCTTTTTATTGATATTTAAAACCCATCACAAGCCCGTCGTCTGCCATGCGAGTATGGGGTAATAATCTGCAATTTCAATCAAAGGAGTTTCCGAACCAATAGGGATACATAAAGCTTTGACGCACCTGTCGTGTGTATAGAATATATTGATGTTTGGGAAAATTTTGGCGGGTATTTATAGCGGGATCCGTGTGATTGAGTCTTGACAAGATTATGGGGAGAAGATTACTATTGTACTGTTATTTGCAGATGCGTCTTGTAGATGGATTTGTGGTGGTACTATGTAAATATATGATACAAGTATTGTTAGAGGAAAGATTTGTTTCTTTATAACCGACTAGTGAACGTCACGCGGTTCGCCTGCGTTCCCGTGGGAATACGGGAGTAAAATATAGCCCATGTCAACAGGAGATAGTCTAAGTTTTCAGCAGAGAAAGAAGTTCTCGAATCGGTCCAGTAGTTTCGGAGCCTATTCGATGCTAACAAATAATCAAAAATTTTCATTTTATAATATTAATAAACTTGGACATTTCTGAAGTGTTTTAAAAAATAACTACTACAAAGTCTAGTGGCTTATTATAATCATGTTACTATACAAGGGAACGAAGCAGCATTAGTAAAATTGTCAAAACATGTGTCTCCTTTCCTTACATTATTTTATTTTTATACAACTAACTTAGCCAACCATTTATAAAACCTAATTATAAAACCCAGTTAAGATTAAGTTTGAGTAAAATATTCATAGAAATTGTGACAAGAAAAATACACAATCTACATGAATGTACATTATAATGCAAAACAGAGTATTGTAGGTGTAGAGATAAAGCTAAAGGGAATTGCACACTGTCTTATTTACATATCCTATCTACTGTAGTAAGTTTTATCGTGACTTGTAACACTCAAGGCACACAATTTATATAATGCCACGTATGACAGTTGACTATGATTTGCATCTTAGAAATGTCTTCGTCTAGCGTTAAGTAGAATAAACCGGCCAAGTGCGAGTTGGACTCGCCCATGAAGGGTTTCGTAGTAGCAAGTAACATTATATAAAAGTTCTTATAGTTCGTAGTAACTTTAACTGATGTTTTAACACGTTCGCAGTACTAGTGATTTCACTAACCGGAAATTGAGGTTTATGACGTATTAAAAAAAAACTACGAGCTCTATCTCGTTCAAACTAATTTTCGTTGGTAGTATTTTTGGCAAAGTACATCATATATTTTTTTTAGATTTATCATTCTCTTAGTTTAGAAGTTAGAGGGGGGGGACACATATTTTTCCACTTTGGAAGTGACTCTTGCGCAAACTATTCACTTTAGAAAGAAATGATGTTAGAAACCTCCATAGCATTTTTGAAGACCTATCTATAGATACAGACACGTATGGGTTTGATGAAAAAAAAATTTTGAGTTTCAGTTCTGAGTATGGGGACCCCCAAAATTTACTGCTTTTTTTCTAGTTTTATATAAGAATCTTAATGCGGTTCACAGAATACATCTAGCTATAAGGGTTTAGTTTTTGCCATTTGGCTACGAAACCCTAAAAATGGATGGATAATTTTTTTTCACAAGTTTTTAATACCCAACGAAAAACGTGTTATAAGTTTGATCTGTGTATACGTGTATCTGTGTGTGTATGTGTGTATTGGTGTATGTGTGTATTATGAGTATGTGTGTGTTTGTCTGTGGAATCGTAGCGGCCCAACGTATGGACATAATTCGGGTTTTTTGTTAGAAAATCGATGTGACGGAAATTGTTCTTAATTTTCACAACTTTTTTAAAATTTGTGAAAAATAAAAACCATTAAACTAATTTTAAAAACCACCAAATTTAGAACCACCGAACCATTTCTTTCATTTTCACAAGTTTTTAAAATCCGATTAAAAACGGTGGGTGTCATAAGTTTTACCTGTGTATGTGTGTATTATGAGTATGTGTGTGTTCGTCTGTGGTATCGTAGCTGCCCAACAGATGGACCAATTTCGATGTTCTTTTTTGTACAAAAGTCGATGTGCCGGGGGTAGTTCTTTCGGATTTCACTTAAACTCACTGGTCGGATTCATCGGAAACGGGATATACCTACTGTTGGTTGGCACGGTATTTCCCCGATATGTTAACATGGAACTGGCTGATACTTTGATTGGCTGAGACTACTTGTAGTCTGCGAGAAATGCGAGAAATGCGAGAAAATATTAGGATAAATGGGTATTTATCCTAATATTTTCTGAGTAGTTGGATTTTGCAATACCCAAACAACCATGTTTGGGCATTAAAAACAGTCTCCGCATCAGAGCTTTACTTTTTAAGACCAGCATTGCTGTTCTTGTGTAAATTATTCTTGACTTCAATGCATCTTGGTGCACCGGTGACGGCAGTAATGGCATAGTGGGTAGGAAAAGTCCCATTTAAAAAATATCTACGTAATTGTAGAGTTCAGAAGATGGGGTGGAGAAGCCGTAGGAAAAATCCACACATGCAATAGGATGGAAAGGGTGATGTGTATCTTCTAACCAATATAAAATGGACGAGTACAGTGTAAATAATATTATCATCTAATTTACATGCCGAGCTGTTTGTTCTATGTACGTACTTATTCAAATTAAATACACGTATTTTATTGGAACCAATAAATTATAATGTATCCCGATTAACCATTTAAATAAAGCTTAGCTCGCGTTTTGTACACCTGGGGAGGGTCTGACTAAGGTCAACATAAATTATACGCTTGGTTTGTACTTGGCTAAGCTATATTCGATACAGTGATATATTTATGTAATGACAAAATTTGGGTTCAACCTTCGGTGGGCTCAAGATTGGTGACTGTGTATTGGCACAGTAACGAATAATATACATACATAGCATACATATGGTCACGCCTTTATCCCCGAAGGGCTAGGCAGAGGCATATTATATGCCCACATTTCACCTTTGTATAATTTGACGAATAATATATCCCATTAATATTATAAATGCGAAAGTTTGTGAGTGCCACTAAACGGATCGGGCTGAAATTTGGTACAGAGATACATTATAGTCAGGAATAATATATAGGGTTCCCGCGGGAACAAATTTTACGCGGGCGAAGCTGCTGGCATCATCGAGTTATGTATATTGAAAAGGCGATATCAATAGCACATACACGTGGGATAGCAGTTGAAACAGCACCTAAATACGCGGGATAACACCTGAACCTCAAGCTGAGGCTGCATGGTAGCCAATTCTATCGAAAAGCATGGGACATCATTTTGAGGAGTTCCGGAACGCCTGACACTAGAACTTAAGGTCGGGATCGTGTGGTTTTACGCGGTTTGAGTCATACATCTGTAGGCATTTCCTCAAACTCAGGAAAAAAACAGGGTAGCAGTAAATAAGGATGCGTAATACTCGGGATACGATTTTATTTACACCAGTTCATTACTTACAAAAATTTTCGATCATCTTGGCCGCAGTTGGAATGGGGCATGTACTGATGACGTCAACAAATAGCACGGGAGCAAGATTTAATTATCACAAGTGATAAAGGGATGCGTAATGATTTTCAAGGTCACTACCTTGACATAAAATAATTACTGTATTATTTATTACTGCGGTAAACCTACGACGAAAATTGATAAACAAGAAATATTCCAAAATATCATAACTCTACACTCAATCTTAATATTCTAACCCAACTTTGATGTGGGACAATTCTTTAGGGAACATCTTTTTCCGTCCCATACATAGCGCAATACATGAAATATTCATAATCTAATCTCACACTACACTCATTCATAAATAATTAACTTTTTTACGTATTATATATTCGATTGTGAAGAGTTTGTTATGACAGAGTTTGATAGGCATAGGTTATTCAAGATTAAAATTTAAATTAGAGATAGAATATAACAGCTTACTGAATTCACTTGATTTTTCTAATCCCAGAAAGACCGCCCAACACAGTTTCTCGATATACCGTTAACCATCGTGAGCCGATGTGTTCTTGCTTATTTATATGTGTGAGTGTGTGATTGAGCAAGTGAAAGATAGAGAGAGTAATAGTAATGTTTCCCAATATCATTTTACTTACCAAAGTGTATATTTGTTCCAGAAATGTGAAAGCACACAATGGCTCATTCGTACATGCGCAGGAGTGTCCGCGGCCAGCCGGACCGCTTCCTCATGAAGGTTGACACCAAGACCTGAGAATGCTCCACCAACGAGACTGTTTACGTTTGTAATAAAATGGAGGTCGCCTCTGTTTTACCCACCTATGTAAGTTTCTTTTAATATTTCATGTTATATAACATACAGTCACACAACCGTGTAGCTAGCATTTGCCTAATATATTATTAGTAGTGAGTCTATCACGAGCTTATAATGAGATAAAACTTTGTGACATTTATTTGAGCGTTTCCGTGTTCGGAAGGCACGTTAAGTCGTTGGTCCCGGTTGCCAATAAAATGGCAAACGTTAAGCCGAGTTTAAGGCCTTTTAAAGCGGCTTGAAAAATTTCAACAGCAGGCAGTCACAACCTGCGCCTGTCCATATCAACACGGCAATAAGGCTCACCACCTATTATGTGGGACAAATTCTAAAAGGTGAAATGTGGACATATAATATGCCTCAGCCTACCCCTTCGGGGTAAACGCGTGACCATATGTATGTATGTATTTTTATATTTACTTCGCCAAAATGACGCCGCCTCCTGATGGTATCTAGTAAATTAAGGGCTTCTTTCGCAGTCCACAAGATTACTGACAGTTGCCCTCACGTTTTGAGTGCTCCAATGATGTGCTTGTTTTGAAGAAGAAGAAAGGATTTTAACCCAGTAATGCCCGAATAATTTTTTTTGAGATTTTGGTAAATCTAGACATTAAATATGATTTAATGAGGTATTTCTAGACATAAATCATAAATTTTATTTTTATAAATTATTTGGAAGTTTAAAAAAAATCACGTGTCCAAATGGACACACTAAGCACTTGCAATAGCTGAAAAGACAAGAACATAAGCAGATTTTTTTTGGTAATTGATAACCTAAATTTATTGCTATTTGTTTAAAAACATAAACGAGAAATTTTAAATAATAATATAAAAGTTTATTATTATTTTTAGTAGGTACAGTACAATCAATACCTGAGGTCATCGAACTTATTGTTTTGCATTTGGGTCCGTACATCTTTTTTTTACGTAATTTTCCGTACATAATAATATATCTTATCAAACCTACCGTATAGTTTGAAGGTAGATGATCTACCTGCACCTTGGGCACCTACTCCAAAAGTTTTTTAGGTAAGATATCAATACTCTTGCTCTACGAAGCTCCAGCTGTGGCATCTTATTTTGAAAATCACAAGCATTATTATTACAAGCCTCCAGCTTCCATACAAATAGGGATAATAACCACTTCCTCTCTAATATATTTATCTACATATTTATATAAGTACCCATAAATATGTATTTGTCCACTAGTCTTTGGAGGAGTCTAATAAATGTAATGTAGTAGTAGACAATCCTATCTTTTCCTATATATTTTTGGATTCTTCTGAAGAGTAAGGCTTGTAGATAAAGGTGGTAGTGCCACATGCATGTGATGGTACTTTGGGATTATTGTTTTATTATGTATAGCTGTTGTACATCCAAAAGGTTTGACAAAAAACATTTTCTAATGGCTAAATCATGATAACCTCTCGACTTTTTCCTCATTTGGTTTGCTGTCAACCGCCGATATCACTGTAGACGACACTACTTTTCTGACGCTTGATTTATGGTGTCTCTACCTAGAAACTAGTCAAAATCGAACAATCTAAAAGTAAAACGAAACATATTGTAATGCTATGGCTAAATCTTAGCGTGTCCATATGGACACATGAAGTTCAGTGCTATATATTACATAGGAAATTACATTTTGGCAGTATTTTATGCTTTTATATAAATAAATACACACTATCGCAATAAATTTGTGCTATAATAACATGAATTTAATTTATAGTTTAAAAATAATAACTACTTACTCTCATCTCGGGTCTATTTTTTCTGCGTACTGGTTAAAGGCGGCAAATAAATGAATATACTTGGAAAACTAAAATTATTGTAACAGTGATGTTAACACTGTATTAAAATTTGACATTTGAATGCAGAGTTAGACTAATAAAATAATTACAAAAGTCAAAAAATACTACCATAACAACTCTTTTATTTAACCACGATTTGTGTGTCCATATGGACACGCTAGGCATTACTGGGTTAAGACTATCAGTTATTTATACTCTTTACTAATATTATAAAGAGGAAAGATTTGATTGTTTCTTTGTTTGCATCGAATAGGCTCCGAAACTACTTGACCAATTTGAAAAATTCTGTCACTGTTGGGAAGCTACACTCTTCGCGATGAACATAAGCTATATTTTATTCCCGCATTCCCATGGGAACGGCAACTACGCGGGTGACAGCGGGTGACGTCCGCTAGTATAAATATAATCATTTACAAATGTCTATTATTCGCCAGTTGATTTTGATACCTCGTGTTATGTGGTAGATGGTGAGCCTATTGCCGATGAGGTAGAAATCTACAGGAGGAACACTTTTAACCCCGCGGGATCTAGATAAAATATACCTAAAATAAGTTAGTGCTATAAAATGAAACACTCAAACAACCGATCATTCAAATATTTTTGTTCTGACTTGATACTCGAACTCAAACTTCTCAAAAAGGTTGTCGCTAGCACCACTCTAACCCATCTAAGGCGTAATCCGACTTTAGAAAAATAATTCTCATACCAAATTTAATTTACCAAAGTGAGTACCTACAGTTTACTTGCCCACGCCAACGTGGCAAACAAAATAAATCGTTTTTATGGGCTTTTTACCCTTTGGGACTATTACTGAGAAAACGCTGTCCGTTCGTCTGTCTAGTTGTTTGTCTATCTGTCACAAGGCTGTATATCGGGTTACTGTGTCGCTAGAGAGCTGAAATTTTTACAGATTAAGGTTGCGCTAGTCGCTATTTTGTCCATACAAACTTCGGGAGGAAATTACTCAATTGTGTGATATCCTACATAGAAAGTTAAACTTTTTATCGTTTTGCCTTATCATAAACTTTGTCTGTATGGTTAAAAAATGTGCATTAAAAACCACTAAAAGATAGAAGCTATTAATTATTAGATTATTCTCTCTAATTTTTAAGCAATTTTCTGTGTAAATAAGTCAAAAAAAGAGCGTTAAACTCAAAATGTAAGTCCGTTCTGACTAAGTTCATTTCACAAAGAATTCAGAAAACTTTATTCTAAGTTGATTTATGCAGTACTTTTTTCATAACACCCTTTCTACCAAAGAACCCTTTGAATGAATGAATCGCTGCTTCCCTCTCTCACTAACCGATGTTAGGTGAAACAGCATGCTTATTTGACTGAGCTCTCTCACTAAGTGATGTTAGGTGAAACAGCATACTTATTTGACTGAGTTCCAGCCACTGAATAGTGCAACCTTAAGTATTTCTATGAGAGTAAAATTGGGGGAAAACTCCTTTTATATATTATGACATACTTACTTACAGTTTTTTTTAATTTTTATTATTAATTTATGGTAAGATATGTTCAATTTTTATTTATGATTGTACATTATTGTAAGTATTTTTTTGCCAAGTAATAAAATTTCTTACAAAAAACATGATTTTTGCCGTTTTTGGTAAAGAACCCTCCCTCGATATTTGACTTGTTTTTATTTCTAAGAATATTTTCTTTGGAAAGTTCGAATGTTTTGAAGTATAATACTTTTGTACTAAACTCATTAAAAATATTTTTTACTACGAGAATAGCTTCGAGCTAAATCTCCACTGGTAAGCTAGATTGTTTGCTATTGTTTGTGAAATTGGCTTATCCCAATTAGTATGAATGGCTTTTGAAAACAAAAATTGTTGGAGGGACGGTAAAAATACAAAGGAATAAATTTACCAAATATTTAGTCATTCAGTATTGTATATTAATAAAATCGGCCTCTCAAAGACCACCGTTTTGCGTAGGCCTCTCCCAATTCCATTTCGGTAGGACGGTTAGCATTACCGTACCATGCTCGCTTGAATGTTGGTATTCTTTCGAGCTTCCGTTCTCTTCTCCATGACCTCATTGTTAGTCAGCAAGTCCACATCTTGTAGGTGGGCGATTTCGACCTAAAGATCTCGATAGGTTAGGTGGAACCTTTATATTTGCATCTGTTATATCTCTATATTTTTTATTTTTAGGGTTCCGTTCCCAAAGAGTAAAAACGGGACCCAAGAGCTGAAATTTTCACAGATTACCTACGTGTTTCTGTTGCCGCTATGACAATAAATACTAAATACAGAAAAAAAATAATTAAGGGGGGGCTCCCGCACAACAAACGTGATTATTTTGTCATTTTATTTTTAACATTAATAACGGTGACAAGTAGACGCTTAAAATTTTCACAGAACATCGAGCTGTGTATTTTCGTTAAATCAAGAAATAAATAAAAAAACCGGCCAAGTGCGAGTTGGACTCGCCCATGAAGGTTTTCGTAGCAGCAAGTAACATAATATAAAAGTTCTTATAGTTCGTTGTAATTTTGATTGATGTTTAAACACGTTCGCAGTGGTAGTGATTTTTCTAAACGAAAATTGTGGTTTGTGACGTTTTAAAAAATAAACTACCAGCTCTATCTCGTTCATACCAATTTTTGTTGGTAGTTTTTATGGCAATGTACAACATATATTTTTTTTAGATTTATCATTCTCTTAGTTTAGAAGTTAGGGGGGGGGGGGCACACATTTTTCCACTGTGGAAGTGTCTCTGGCGCAAACTATACACTTTAGAAAGAAATGGTGTTAGAAACCTCAATAGCATTTTTGAAGACCTATCTAGATACCCCACACGTATGGGTTTGATAAAAAAAAAATTGAGTTTCAGTTCTGAGTATGGGGACCCCCAAAATTTACTACTTTTTTTCTAGTTTTATATAAGAATCTTAATGCGGTTAACAGAATACATCTATTTACCAAGTTTCAATAGCATAGGCCTTATAGTTTCGGAGAAAAATGGCTGTAACACACGGACGGACAGACAGACAGACAGACAGACATGACGAATCTATAAGGGTTCCGTTTTTGCCATTTGGCTACGAAACCCTAAAAATGGACATTTAATGGGAGGTTGTCATAGAACAAACATGATTTTTTGACGTTTTTGGTACGGAACCCTCCATGCGCGAGTCCCACTCGCATTTGGCCGATTTTAATTATTAAGATTTTTAAAAATTTCGAAGTTTTATGGTACTTATTTTAGAAAAGATCGGGAAAGGAAAGACGGGGTCAATTCCCACTAGCAAAAATCTTTATAAATTCATCTACCTTAAGTGGGAAGGGACGGCCCTAACAAAAAAATACTACAGTGTATAAATGTAATAAACTATTAAAACATAACATTACATATATATTTCTGTTTCATCTCAAACATAAATACATTTATTTTATCGAATGTGACTGAGACTCCAAAAAAGGATATTAAAGAAAATAAGTACTATGCTGAACTCTGGAATATAAATAAGCAATTGCTTTGAATAAATTCAATTTGTGTCCTCAATAGCCAATTCACAAATGTTTAGCCACGAAAAAAAGTTAACGCCAATATTCACGAATAAAATTTACGTACAGATTAAGCATAATTTATATTACTTCTCAATACTATGTACTACCCGTTCGCTCTAAGTTTGCCGCTGGCGTAGAGGCGTCTACCCGAATTTTTAATTAGACGAAGTAAATTGACAATAGCTAATGTCACTTCGTCATAGAAAATAAGCAACATTGTTTGAAGAAGTGACATTAGTTGCTGTCAATTTACTTCATCTAATTAAAAATAGCGGCAAACTTAGAGAACAAACATATTCACGCCGTTATCCATGAAGAGATAGGCAAGGGCATTCCGAACTCTCACATTTCACTAACGTATAAACCTCTTTATGAATCACTAGTGGAGGTCACGCGGTTTCACCCACGTAGTTCCCGTTCCCGTAGGAATACGGGAATAAAATATAGCCTATGTTCACCGCAAAGAGTTTAGCTTCCCAACAGTGAAAGAATTTATCATATCCGTCTAGTAGTTCCGGAGCCTATTCGTAACAAACAAACAAACAAAAAAACAATCTTTCCTCTTTATAATATTAGTATAGATACTCATAATCCTTCTATAGGTCGACTTATTTAATGTGCGAACGTGATAAAGATTACGTAATAGTTTGTAAGCCCATTGCAGTGTTGAAACGGACACGGACATTTGTGGTTCTGTTAGTTGTCGAAATGTTTTTAATTTGAAGTTAGCCACCTGAATAATAGACGAAACGCTCGAAATAGAGAATTATAATAGAATATATACATACCTACATTTAATACAGCAAATATAAAATTTTATAGAAAAGACATTTTTATTTTACTATATTAATCAAAATTCCGTTTGTCTTTTAAAGCAAACTCGGGATCCAGTCCCGCCAGAACCAAGCTGTCTTTTTTCTCTATAATTTATATGAAAAAGTTTGGACACTTGTTGTAAAGAAATTATATTCATTGAATTCAATATTATTTTATAGAACTTCAAATGAAAGTAAAAATTTTGAATTTTCTCTATACTGTCATTTTCATTTAAATATAAGACCTGAAGGTGAGGTCACCAATAATTGAAGGTATTTTCTAAAGCTTTGCGTATTTCTGATAACAAATATAACAATTTAAAGCTTGAATCTTAAACTTTTTTTACTGTAGATTGATGGGACCTTCAAACACCCGTACTTTTTCCACAATATTTACTTTATAACCCGGGCCCTATTCATGAAACTTCGGCATTCCGGGCATACGGCAGTTTCAAAAGTTGACACAGAACTATCGTTTCGCCTTATGATATTTTCAAAGGACCAAATACAAAACAAGAAAGCCGTGAGATCGTTCTCAACAGACTGTCCCTCTCTAACACGTTATTTGTGAAAGTTCAATGCGTTTGACGTTGTCATTTTTGTTTTATTTCAAACTTTGAACAGATGATCCACGTGACCTAGTGACGTAGTTTAATGCAACAGAGTCACAGACTACAGACAACGTCTGGACATAAGCCCCTCTGCACTCTATTTTATAGATAGGGGCTAAAACCATAGTTTGGAAACAGTACAAGTGTTTGAATTCGAGATACTGGTTCTAATCTTGTTCGTTTCTGGAAAGTTTCAAAATTTCAAGTCAATTACAACGGACGCGTGCCCTCGTTACAAAGTATTCTCGATCATTCCCGAAATTCATTTCTTAATTGTTACAAAAACTAGTTCAAGATATATCCAAGCAGTTTCATACAGCTGCATACAGGCTTCATATATAATGGAAATACACCATACAACATAATAAGTCAAAACCAGTAAGTAACATTTATGGCGTTTGCTTCCGTCTCAGTTGGTTAAATCCATAGAGCAACTAAGACGACTTAAAACTTTTATCGGAAGGGGAGGCGCCATAACGAGACTTTCCCCTATGTCACATACTTCAATTGGTTTATCAAATACTAGCGGATGTTCCCATTTTCATGGGAATACGGGAATAAAATATAGCCTATGTTCATCGGGGATAGTGAGTAGCTATCCAACCTTGAAAGAATTTTCTAAAGTTCGGTTCTAGCCTATTCGAGCCTATTCGATGCCAACAAACAAACAAACAATCATATCAGTCTTCTTTATAATATTATTATAGATATAATTGTGGGTTTTGTGTAAGTTCCATAGAGACAGACGATTGGTTTGTAGTTGTGTATAACAATATAATTTCCCCCGCAACCGATTATGTATAGATCAAAATAGCGGACAAACTAGAGCAAACTAGGGAATAAATAGGAGTTTGAGTGTTTTCTATGCATAGAAAGTATCTGTTCGGAGTCCTGGGACATCCTTCCGAGGGCTTACCCGGGGCTCCCAACCATATACTGTTGGGCGTTACTTGCAAAGACTTCTATATAAACTGAGGTAGACATGCCCTACGCACCGATTTTTGAAACCTATAAACTGAGCTAATTAGCAGCGTTGCTCGCACTGTTGTGAGTCAAAACTTCGAGAGTAGGTGCTCGACTTGCAATCGGAGTCCATACACCTTCTCTTTTACTCTTTTTCTATTCGTATATTGCTATTGTGTGTGGTGACAATTACGTAAAAAATATTTTTAAGTGAGTGTAGTCTTAATAATGTGTGTATTTGAGGATTGCTTTTGAAATCTCGTTTGTTAGAGTACGGCTCGTCTACCTCAGTTTATATAGAAGTCTTTGGTTACATGAGGTTTTGTAGTCGTTAGGAGTCCGGCATAGCATTCATAAGGATTTTCCCTTGCGTTAAAAAATCGGTTGTCTGTAAAGTCGGTTTATTGACGATGGTTGAACGTGACAACGTCATAAGATAATAAAACTAAAAATAACATTAACATTACAAAACAAAAAGAAATATAAAAACACATTAATTGATTATAGTGCCATCTGTTGAAAACATTACTAAAATAAATGGAACGCCTCAGAGCGACGCAGAGCGAGGTAACGCGAGGGAGGTAACGACATACATTTTAATACAAATAAACTATTCCATACTAAACAATTCGGTTTCACGCGCGGTCGGTCTACCACGGATGCTGGAATCAAATTATTAGAGTGTATATATGAGGCCTGGGAGGAGTCGTATGATGCTTATGGTGTATTCTGCGACTTATCTAAGGCCTTTGATTGCGTCCAGCATCAGACTTTAATTCAAAAACTTGATCATTATGGGATCCAGGGGACGGCCTTGGATTTAATTAGTTCTTACCTAAGAGATAGAGTACAGAGAGTAGTTATAAATGGTAAACAGTCACATGGGTCTGCTGTAACAATGGGGGTGCCTCAGGGTTCAATTCTGGCACCTTTTCTATTTTTAGTGTACATAAATGATCTCCCTCACCTTATAAGAGACGATCACGAGGTAGTTTTGTTTGCTGATGACACATCTTTAATATTTAAAGTTGAACGTGGACAACGCAATCTTGACGAAGTAAACAATGCCCTCTCTAGGGTAGTCCACTGGTTTAACGCAAATAATTTATTGTTAAATGAAACTAAAACAAAATGTATTAGATTCACCTTGCCAAATGTTAGGCTCGTTAACACCAGTATTAGGATTAGGGATGATCAAGTAGAATTGGTCGATGAAACTGTCTTTCTGGGCATAAAGTTAGACTCCAGCTTGCAGTGGGGGCCTCATATCGAGAAAGTCTCGGGCAGACTGAGCTCTGCAGCCTATGCCGTTAAAAAAATCCGACAACTGACAGACATTAGAACAGCGCGTCTTGTCTACTTTAGCTATTTCCACAGTGTCATGACCTATGGCATACTATTATGGGGTAACGCTGCCGACATCGAATGTATCTTTGTGTTGCAGAAAAGGTCTGTCCGGGCTATCTATGGTATGGGGTTTCGGGAGGCATTAAGAGAAAAGTTTAAGGATATCAACATCCTTACTGTGTATTCACAGTACATATATGAAAACTTATTATATACTCATAAAAATAATAGTAAATTTATTAAAAATAGTGATATCCATAACCTAAACTTAACAAATAAGAATAAATTGGCTGCACCTAGATTTAGGCTTAATAAAATAAGCAATTCTTTTGCGGGCAATTGTATTCGAATGTACAATACATTGCCGACAGCCGTAACAGGTTTGTCAATTAATAAATTTAAAAAACTAATAAAACTTAAATTGTGCCAGAAAGCTTATTATAGCATTAAAGACTTTCTAAAAGACAAGGCTGCCTGGCAGTGATACGAATTGCTCCTTTCTACTTTAAAAAAAAACTGTATTAGATACTAAGATGAATTAAGAGGGACCGGACTGAGTTTCTTGGGGTGTTCTTCTCAGTCTGTAGCATTTCCGAACCCCCGGTAGAGTCACAAAAATTTTGACAAACCTAAATATTTTTTTAAAAATTTCAAAGGGAATAAATTTTATTTTATTTTATTTTATTTTATTTTACATATTGCGTGAGCTTTTTTCGTTCGTGCAGCCGGCTCCATCGAATTATAAGACGTTGTCACGTCAAAAATCCATTGAAAGTACCTATGTATTTACAAAAATATATGTCTATTCGTCGTATAGATTCTTAACACAAGCTTTTATTAGCATATTTTGGGCTAGATGATGTTGTGTGAGATTGTAAAAAAACATGATAAATCGACTCCCCTAGTATCGCGTTGCTCTATGGTAAATCATGTAACAAGCCTAAACCAGGCGCCATACTAATACCCTCAATGGTTCCATGTCACTCCCATTTACCCAATTCAACTCGCTATGATTTATTTACGAAATATGGGATTATTATGCAGATATTACTCATAAGGACTGTGTTAGATTTATGTTAACGGAAGATAAATATTTATATTGGAGCTTAGTGTGGAAAATGTATTTTGGATTATTGCTTTGCCTTGAAGCGTATTTGTGATTTTTTTACTCACGAGTTTCCGCGAGCTTTAAGGGGTTTTACGGCTGCGTATAACATTCAAATTTTCTTTCATTATAATACTCGAACTAACCCAGGAGACAAGTCTTCGCTTACTGAGAACTGAAATTTTGATGTTTTGTATTTCTTCTGTAGCCGTACGCTATGGTTTCAGTGTACATTGTGTACATTCTATAAAAATAATAATATGGCTCAGGGATTGCAAAACTATTTATGTTTTGTGATCTAATCATTTATCATTCAGGTATCTCACTCAGCGCACTCAAGCAAACAAATCAATAAAAAATATTAGGTACTTCTAAAAGTGAATAATTTTTAGAAAAATGAATACTTTGGGAAGTACTTAGTTGATAATACAAGTTCTTGTTATAAACACGATAGCAATAAAAATCTGTACAAAACACTTATCCTAATGAACTTCAGAAGTATTAAGAAGATATTTTCTTGTTTGCAATTTTGCAGTCGCATTAGATTAGAATAATTCTATAATTATTAATTCTCAAACCATTTACACTAAAATATAGAAAGCCTAAACGCAAGCTCCTACATCTTACTTTGTTTAAACTTGCGTCTACGGTACGGTACTAATCAAGTAATCTGGTTCTTGACTTGAAGGACTGAAATGACTTACTAATTCAGCGACGAAACTCATATCCGGCTGCCGGATATTTTGTGTCTGGTTTATTGGACAACCGGATATTTAGTGTCAGCGTCTTGCCTTAGTATCCTTTTCATCTATAATATCCGTAATTATTTATTCTCACTATGAATATATTTATTAAGAGGCTTTAAATTTTAAATCAAAGAAAATTTCGATCTCAGTTTCATTTATGTTGTGATTGATTAGTGATAAAATTGTCTTGAGGGACTATTTTCTATAATAAATAAATATTTGTGGATATTCACACACAACATGACTTGATGTAATTTGTGTTTTAATGTAAATAAAGATTATTATTATTAACATTCAAAATAATAAAGAAAAAAAAAGACATCATCTAGCCCAAATTAAGCTAATATAAGCTTGTGCTATGGCATCTAGACGACTGATATTATACATACTTATATATTTCTAAATACAAACATAATATACATAGAAAACAACCCAACTCCGAAACAAACACTTGTGGATCTCACAAATATTTGGACCGACCCAGGAATCGAACCCAGGACCTCCAGCGCTGCAGGCGGTACGCTACCGACTAGGCCACAGAGGCAGTCAATCTAGGTTTATGTGAATACGTGAAGGAAACTTTGTAGTTAGCCATTCAAGCTGTCGAATTTCGATGGCCTGCCGATCTCTGATAATTTACCTACGTAGGAAAAAGAAGTCCAGTGCAATTGTTGGCTATTTTCCAACTAACAGAAGAGATTTATTATTTGAAAAACAAAAACGTTTGATTCATTTTTGATTTCTAAAGTCTATGGATAAGGGTGGTAGGTTGAGTGTTGAAGATTAATCATTTAGGTAGAATGCTTTTTTATTCTTTTTCCCTGAGGGGAAATCCTCATCAACCGTAGGCTGCTAGCAAGACACATGAGGTTTTTTAGTCGGAAGGATGCTCCATGACTCCAGGTACAATGCCTAAAACCTAAACTCTAGGGTCCTGAACTCGAGGTCCCGGGGTCTAAGGTACAGTTTTCATAAAATAAATAAAATGTAATTTGTTCATGTCTTCAGGTTTTCGGGACAAATAATAACAAATCGAAAAGATCTGAAATCATAAATATTGCATCTTTATCCTTTAACCTAACATACGTGTTCTTAAAACGTGTGCAAACATATTATCTGAATCAAGTAAAATTCCGAGTCTAACTATGCTATCTTATCTAACTCCAATCCCTTATTAGTATCGTTAGGTTATAACTATGTTAAAGTTAAAGTGAATTCGTTGAAGTTTAGGTTATTAAGATATTTAAGTTCGATAACTAGACGGAGGTAAAGTAATTATTTAACAAAGTTGGTTGGTTTGAGAAAATCTTTATACCCTTTTGAATAATCTCTGTCAGGGTTGAGTTTATATAAATTATAAGGGTTTAAGACGTATTGAGATGTATTCGAGTGCTCGAACCGATAATAGGGTCCGATATTTCAAACTTTGAAGTTGGAGAATGTAGGATTAAAGTGCTCATGTTAGAGAATTTCTTGTACTTGTTCAAATCAAGTTTACATGAAAATAATAATTAGATGTCGGGTTTATGTTTACATTTGCGGGTTTGATCTTCGACTTTTAAGTACTAACATAAACCCACTCCACAATACAAACAATATTATAATTATTTAGGTGAAAATGGATGATGTTTCTATGACTTCCTTTTCGGGTCTATCAGATGATCTGATATCTAGAAAAAGAAGAAACAGGGTGCGGAGTAATTGCCATATTTTTTTGTCGAAAATTGGGAAATACCGACGTCTAGTTGTCGTCTGCCATAGGCTAATTTGATCAAATAAACAAACACGGGGAGATGTTCTGTTTTAGAGGTAGGGAAATTACTTGAATCTTTATGTTCTTAAATATATTATTTTCACTATAAAGAATTTTAGTCTACTCATAACCACTTCTATTCCAATATAACCAAAACGTCGAGTGCTAAACAAAGTTTCAGAAATTCTTTTAAGACGCAAAAACATAATGAATTATACAAATCGTATTACTCTAATAACGGACGAGACGAATATAATTACCATCTTTATTACGAAGAATTCTCATAGACATTCATTCGTTATTACTTTCATTTCAGACGATTAATAATTCATGTGTTTATCGGCAGGAGGCGTTGTGGAATGACACACCGCGGGAATATGAAAATGAATCTTCAGGAGAACCGGACCCGGATGCTGTGACGCTGCTCTCTATATTACTAGTTGGTGGGTATTTCAGGCTTAATTGCTGGGTGTAAGAAGCTCCACAAAAATCTGTGGTATTTAGTTCAATTTTTACGGAACCTATATAGGAAAATAGTAATGGCACCTACATAGGGTTGGGAGTTCTGGGACAGCCTTCAGAGGGCTTAACCGGGGCTCCCAACCGTAGGCTGTTGGGCGTTACGTGAGGTTTTTTAGTTGGTAGGAGTCCGGCATAGCATCCATAAAGGATTTTTTTTGTTAGGTAAAGGGGAAAATAAAAATCCCTTAAATCTCTATTCTTTCTCACTATAAAACTAGCACTAGTCAAACATTCCTATTAATATTATAAATGAGAAAGTAACTCCGTCTGTCTGTCTGTCTGTTACGTTTCCACGCCTAAGCTCAGCCTTTGATGAAATTTGGTATAGTTTGAAATCAAGGGAAGAACATAGGCTACTTTTTAACTAACTGCGCAAAAGGAGGATAATGATTTTACGCGATAACAACTTCCACGCGGACGAAGCCGTGTGGAACAGCTAGTTTATACTAATCTTTACTAATATAGATAGAGCACAGATTTGTTTGTTTGTTTGTTTGCATCGAATAGGCTCCGAAACTACTGAACTGATTTGAAAAATGATTTCATTGTTGGGAAGCTACACTACTCCCGGTGAACATGAGCTATATTTTATTCCCATATTTCCACGGTAACGAGAGCTACGCGGGTGAGACCACGTGACGTCTGTTAGATTTACTTAAAGTCGTTAAGCTGCAAACTATGTAAAATCATTGAAAATCTATATCTATACTAATATTATGAAGAGGAAAGATTTGTTTTTTTGTTTGTTTGTAACGAATAGGCTCCAGAACTACTAAGACGATTTGAAAAATTCTTTCACTGTTGGGAAGCTACACTCTTTGCGGTGAACATAGGCTATATTTTATTCCCGTATTCCCACGGGAACGGGAACTACGCGGGTGAAACCGTGTGACGTCCGCTAGTTTTACATAAATAACAAAATTTCTGCTCTTAAATACGAGATTGAAACTACACTAAGATTATTCATAGCAGCCATGTGTGGCGTTGATCACAAAATACCTGTAACAGTCACTTAGCTGCAGGAAATTGGACCGCTTAGCAGCGATCGTCACGAAATAGACTGGAAATATGTGCCGCTAAGATAGCGGTATATATATGCTATGTAATTTCCTTGATCTTGGTGTGGAAAAAAGAGTTTTGATGGATGACTGTAAAATATACAGGATAATAAACCTTTTTAGGGTTCTGTAACCAAAGGGTAAAAAGGTGACCCAATAACTGAGATTCCGCTGTCCGTCTGTGTTTGTTTGACCGTCTCTAGGATGTATCTCAGCAACCGTGATAGCTATAAAGTTGAAATTTTCACAGATTGCATTTCTGTTGCCGCTTTAACAAAAAATACTAAAACAGGTACTACAAACCTGTTTTTTTGCATTTTTTGTGAAACAGAACCCTTCGTGCGTCAGTTAGTAACTTAATTTTCATCGTATAGGTAATAAAAATTAGATATAGAATTATTTACGTAGAGTTTTTTTAATATAGATAGAAAGTGATTGATATATATTCTCCATTATTTATAACTGAGCAATTAATCAGTGAAACTCTTCAAACATTGATTCAATCATTGAAAGGCCTTTGCTAGCAAATACGTTGATACATATTTGACTAAGTCATCAATGCAAGCTCAAATTTGCTGACTAGATTTCTTCCTACTAGAGATTGGCGGAATCGTTGAAAACGGAAGGCCATTCATTAAGAGAAGAAGAAGAAGAACCGATTCCACTCAATTTGGCTTGCAACACGTGTTGCCGACCCGGGCGCAGGTTTTGACGACCTACAGCTGAAATTTTTATTTTTTTATTTTGGTGGAAATTTCTCACTTTATATGAAGAAGCCACCACCCTGAGCCCTCTGCAAGAGCGACAGCTTTGTATTTTATTGCCTGATAAGTATATAACTGTAAATCAATATAATAGAATAGAATAGAAGAAACTTTATTGCACACCAATGTTAAAATTTCTCATACAGATATTATATTTCATACATGTACAGAGGGCGGCCTTATCGCTAAAAAGCAATACCCTCAGTATAATATTATCATTCCCTTCCAGGTGTATTCCTCTCCCTGCTCATATTCCTGAGCATAGCGGGGAACATACTGGTCTGCATCGCTATATACACGGATCGAGGGTTACGTCGGATTGGCAACCTGTTCCTGGCATCGCTAGCTATCGCTGACATGCTGGTTGCTGCTGCCGTCATGACCTTTGCTGGAGTTAACGATTTGCTCGGGTAAGATTTCTGTTCTGAGTAGTATCAAACTTGTTTACGAAGCTATAGAAGCTACTTTTACAGGTACTTTTATGTCATGTAGGTAAAAGACAAGCACAAGCCCCCCTGATGGAGAGTGGTCACCGAAGCCTGTGGACGATTGCAATATCAGAGGTTAGCTGTGCTCGCACTGCCGACCCTGTAAAAACTTTCTGAGATCTTTTTTAAAGAACCCCATTTTTTTAAATATTACTAAGGTGGCAGTCAAGATTACGGCCCATCTGATGAGCGGTGATGACCTTAGCCTATGGACCTTTGCAACACCGTCCGTTCCTCATGCGCTGCCGACCCAGGCGCAGTTCCTGGCGACCCACTAAAATGATGCAGTAAGCGTTTGAGTACAGAAGGCGTATAAGGTCTTCGTCCACATTTTGTCAATAGTCTTGTAGATTGTGAGAGAGGTCTCCATTCTCTAGATGTTGCTATGACTTTGTGTGTGTTAATCTTTAAAATAAACTTCTTTTCCAACAGGTACTGGGTATTCGGCGAACAATTCTGCGACACCTGGGTGGCCTGTGACGTCATGTGTTCAACGGCATCAATTCTCAATCTCTGCGCCATCTCGCTTGACAGATATATACATATTAAGGATCCCCTGAGGTGAGATTGCTTTCAGTTAGAGTAATTTTATTAGCGAAGGTGTTACCAGGAGTGGCGATGCCAAATAGACTTTTTTCTACCCGGATATTATATTGCTAACAAAAACCTAACCCATCTAAAATGCCTCAGAGTTATTAAACAACATTCAAATTATTATTGCAGTTCACAGGCTTTTCTTTTTAAAACAGTGGCGTTTCCATACATAAAACTGTGGCACTGAGGCGGGAAAACAATGCAGTTTACATTAATAAGTCTACACAAAGACTATATATATATATATATATATATATATATATATATATATATATATATATATATATATAGTCTTTGAGTCTACACAACCTGCGATGAAAACCAGCTTTTAGTCCTGTGCTAAATCACCGATTATGAAATTTCCATTTACGAGTTTTTCTGGGCTTAAGATGATACGCTAAACCTTTAGTCCTACGTGACAGTGACAAGTCGTAAACTCGATTTGGCGTCTTGAAAGTTTCAACAGCATTTTTTTTATTATTAGCCACTAGCCCATTGAAAACTTTCAACTAAGTAGACCATTGCTTAACTGCCAATTTAAAAGTAACTAAAATAAAAAAGTTCACCCACATAAAATACTCAAAACGTCAGCATCATAATACCTTCCGTTTTTCTTCTCAATGCTATCAAAAATAAAAGATATATTACGACCCAAAAGCTGATTTATTAATACGTGCTAGCACCGCACGGCCTGTTACTCTATTACATTATGACGGTAAAATTGATTCGAGGTTAAAGAGAATGGACCTATAAATTTGGACCAATAAATGACGCCCATATAATTTTAGTGTCGTGACTGTGAGTGAAATGACAGTGTCCTTTTACGATATTTTTACCTTTATCGGTAGTCTACATTTGACCACTCGTTATGTGTAATGGGGGGTAATTGATATTTTATTTCTTTTCACCATTATTGGATTCTTTTCAGTACATTTCCATTTATCGCACCATTTGATTTTATTTTTTCATGTTTAGCTCGTCCAAATGACACCGACCGCCTGATGGAAAGCCGTGGCGGCATTTCAATTATTGGGAGTCACTCTCACAGTTCATATGACTTTTGAAAGTGGTTCTCAAGTTGGTGCACCAGTTCAAGAATACGGGGTAGTAAAAGAATGTAAACGCTTGCACCGACAGAGCATGCAAAGTTTTGTTTTATGATTCAACACATGACTTAGTTCTGGCGAAGATTTTCTCCATGAGAGAAACAGCTCTGTTCGGCACGTGTTGCTCGGGATCGAAAAGGAAAGGAAAGGATTATGTTGAAGAGCTCTTTAGAACACTGCCCGTAATAGGACTCGATGGAATTTAGGCAAAGACGCTATTTAGGCCATGTCAAACGGCTCAAGGCTTCCCGTCACCTCACTCCGACTAAGGGCGGATTCGACCAAAATCGGAGTAAGACTATACTTGAGATTAACTTGTACTTATTTCAAAAGTAATGTAATTATCCATTATACCAATTAATAAGCACAAAGCAACTATGGTAACCATACTGAAATAGACTAACTTCAGTGTAAGTGGAATACGCCCTAAAACGATTGCTTGATATTATGCATAAATCTTACTTTTGTGATGTGTAGCATCACAGTTGCGGCTGTTGGAATTACGGTTCGAATAACATAATAGTTATGGATTTTCTTCTAAAAATAGTGATCGGTGACAGCAATAGATTTGCTTCCTATTCCGTCAGAACATTAAAATGACTTACTAACTTTTAAACTTTCGCGTTGCATGATATTATGAAACTATATTAAACGGGAATTAACGCGATCATACCTTATATTTGAGGCTTGACGTTTCGGCTGGGTTGCACCAGCCGTGGTCACAAGCAGACTGAAGAGGCGGTGTCACTCCGATTGCGAGGTAGAATCGTTCAAATCTACCCTCGCATTGTCCATCCACGCACTAGTACACACTACGCTGACAGTGTCCCTATTCTGGAAGCCAGTCCTCTCCACTGACCGCCATTTCTATTCAAGAACAGTGCGTGAAGTAATCGAAATTAAAAAACATCTTAATTTCAATAGAGAGGACGGTTACAAATTATCTGCGACGTGGAATCCAGTTATCAACATCACGCAATCTCGCTCTTTTGCACAGTCGGGTAGTGATCGGAATACGGACGGCTTCCAGAATAGGGACACTGTCAGCGTAGTGTGTACTAGTGCGTGGATGGACAATGCGAGGGTAGATTTGAACGATTCTACCTCGCAATCGGAGTGACACCGCCTCTTCAATCTGCTTGTGACCACGGCTGGTGCAACCCAGCCGAAACGTCAAGCCTCAAATATAAGGTATGATCGCGTTAATTCCCGTTTCATATAGTTTCATTAAAATGACTTGCTAAATTTGAGTGTATAATTAATCACAGCCTTGTCCCTAAGGGATAGAGGCCAAATCGAAAGACTAAAAGGCCTATGGGAAGTCGTCGCTTTGATTGACTATCGTAATCATTACTGTGATTTAGTATTTTTAAAAAAATACTACAATAAAATCTACTGTCTGATTCCTAAATGTCCCTGTGGATGCTTACGATAGAGGTATCTCCATCAATTCGGGTATAGCAAGAGAGATTGATTAAGCCTCTAGAGATCTTAAACCAGAAATATCTATTGGTATAACAAATCAATTGTAAATCTGAACCTCACAACAATGGATTGCCCATTTCGATCATTCAAGAAAGCTTAAATAAAGTAATAATGTTTTTATTACACAGCAAGAACTATACAAAGCTACTTGACAATTTGTCAGAGTGAAAATTGTGAATTAGCTCTCTACGTAGTTCCTAGGCAAAGTAGTACTGACAAAACGTTGGGGCTAACCTATGTGTAGCCCTAACGTTTTGTAATACGTGTAGTAAATTAAAATGAAATTCAGTCAGTAATTGTTAAATTTAACCACTTCGGAAACAGAATCCATACACTACTTAGGTACTTGACTTCGATATCATATTAACGAACACGAGAAAAATATTATTAGTATTTAATATGGATATTTTATTCAGTTACTTTTTTACTATAATTATCTATACATTTACGTATATAAAATAACTAGCTGACCCGCGCAACTTCGTTTGCGTGATAAGTGAAGAACGGCTCGACCGATTTTGTGCAAACTTCACATAAACCATCTACTAAATAGTCCGAACAAAGCCTAAACATTTAGTTTGGATAGGTGAGCCCGTTCTTGAGTTATAAAATTACAACGAAAAGTGGCATTGATTTTTATATATATAGATAATGCGAAACCTAGCTCTTGTACTTCTAATGATTTGGGTTCAGAATAAGGACCTCCAATGAGATTTGTAAAACTCAGTAATTACTTTGCTTATAAAATACCTACCGTTCAAAATTGATTAATGGAGATACTTGTGAAGACTGGAAACTGTTAAAAGCCACTTTTATCATCGAAAAATATCCAAATCCCACGGGAAAGCACTTTTGTTGCATCATCCGTTCTCGCTTCCCGTGGGAACTTATTCCCGGAATAAAAGGCCTATGTGTTATTCCAGACCATAACCTATCCCGGTACTAAATTTCTGCCTGATCCGTTCAGCCATTCGAGCGTGAAAGAGTAACAAACATCCACACTCACAAACTTTCACCTTTATAATATTAGTAAGAAGTAAGATACTGACAACTGGATTCAACGGCTTATTGTGCATTTTGAAGCACGGAAATCCCGTAAATGGTAATGTCACCAAGGGATCACCCATCTCAGAACTAGTTAAAGGGAAAGATGCTTAACACGGTGATTTACCGGCGCTATAGGTTTCCTTAAAAATTATAGAAGATTACCGTTCTCTTGGGAATTTGGGAATATAATAATATAACCTAAGTTACCCAGGAATGGTGTTGCTTCCCAACAGTTATGTAATTCTTGAGTTTACACATTAGAAACATACAAAAATACAATTTTCTCTCTATAATATTAGTGTAGATGTAAATGAACCATTGAGGAGAAATAAGAAGTCACCTAAGTTCAAAAGATCTTAGGCATCAAAAAGTTAATAAATACCATTCAGTAACTTTTGAAGCAGAGAATAAAAGTATATTTTCTCCCTTTTGTTAGATATTTATTGGATTCGATAACCTTTTGTACGCAACGATCTTGATTATAATCATATTTTCATATGATTGTATTTTCTCAGTCACAAAATGGATAGTAATATTCTTTTTATCACCGACTGCGCAATACGAGTTACGAAAGTTTTTAAAGTCTATGATAACAGAGTTGTGACTGATATAGTTTTATTCCATTAAATAATATTAATTACCGAGATAAGTTCCTCCTTGTTACATAATAGATTAATTGTACTGCCTTGTAAAAAACGGGACTCTATTTATCCAGGACTATACTATTCGGGACTTGGCCGTCCGTCTGTCTGTCTATCTGTCTGTCTGTCCATCACGAGGCTGTATCTCATGAACGGCGATAGCTAGGGAGCTGAAATTTGCACAAATTAAGTATGTGTTTCTGTGGCCGCTGTAACAACAAATACTGAAGACATTTTTTTTCCATTTTGTTTTAAATATTGTTAAGGGCAACAAGTAGACAATTGAAATACTCAAAGAAATTCGAGCTGTATTCATGAAAATACACATAAAAATTCTGGTTGATGCTCGCGGCTTCGCCCGCTTGAAATTTGGTTCCCGTTCCCGCTTCCCATGGGAATGAAAGTATTCTATGAGTTATTCCAGACTATAATCTACCCCGGTACAAAATTTCAGTCCGATCCGTACAGCCGTTAGAGCGTGATTGAGTAACAAACATCCAAACATCCAAACACCTAAACATCTAAACATCCAAACCCCTTCACAAATTCTCAAAATATTAGTAGGATAAATAATTAAATTAAAACAAAATAGCCATTTATGGCTATGACTCCCATACAACATACGTGATTAATAGTCGTTTTTTGTTACGGAACGTACCTATTATTTAATCTGTGACGGAACGCTCCGAGCGCAAGTTCGATTCAAACTTAGCCAGTTTTTTAAATAGCGTTGGAATGTGTCCGTCGCATACATGCGTCCAGGTTGCACGTACCTTCAATCTCGTTACCTTCAATCAACTTTCTCCATCCAAAGGTTGCCTGGTAGAAATTGCTTTTTAGCGATAAGGCCGCCCATTGTACATCTTCTTGCACTGTATTTATGTACCATAATTGTATTTACTTGGCGTACAATAAAGTGTAAAATAAATAAATAAATACCTTATGCCCTCAAAAGGCTGAACAGTTGTAAGATGGTCAAAGAAGAGTGGACGTCAGTGTCAGTTCGAGGACAGTGACAAGTCATAAAGATTGCGGCTACGTGATTAGGATAGCGTATTGCGACCAAAATGAAGAAAAGCATTTTCAAAAATAAACTTGCAGGAAAATTTACCTACATCCATATCAATAAAGATACGTCGGTATTCATCAGTCACGCTAAGCGTTCTCCGGTAAAATGTTGTAACAAAACTGAGTGATATTAGAAAGCTTTGGGGTAAATTTTTTGATATTCCCTTTGGATCCCTCATTTTTTTCCGATACAAACTTTCATCTTATCCTTTAAGTCTTTTTTATTAAAATAAAGTTGAATTACTTTTTTTCCAAGCCTTACCTGTTTACAAAATTTCGTTATAATTGGTTCAGTTCTCAAGCGTGAAAGTGTAATTGAAAGACAGTTACTTTCTTTTACATATTAGTAAGAAAGTAAATATAATACTTTAGAAGTAACTTTATCTTTAAAGCCTATTTTCTATTTATGGTAAAAATTTATTAGAGAAGAAAAACTCGAAATGAAACCCGGTTGTCAATAAAATGACAATCGTTAAGCCAAGGCTTGAAAAATTTCAACTGCGGGTCGCGACGACCTGCGCCTGTCCATTTCAACACGGAAATAGGCTCACCACCTATTACGTTGGACATAAAACCATAAGGTGAAATGTGGGCGTATTCCTACCCCTCAAGGGATAAATGCGCGACCATATGCATTTATGTATGTATGTAGGGTAAACCACCCAATTATTGGCACTTTTAGAATGAATTATTGGCACTTTAGTTAAAAAATAAAAAATAAAAAATAGTTTATTGCCACAAAACCACGTACAGAACAACTATTAAGATCATCTTATGAACTAAATAATTCAGGTACAAGTTATGGCAAAAGGTTGCAACTCAGCGAATGCTTCTTGCCAGTATACTAACAAGTAGCGCTGATTTTCAGTTGCACCTATAAAAGAGGTTAGAATAATCAAAATACAAAAAAAAATAAGATTCTATACATCAATCAAAAATAAAAACTGAGAGGAAACATAGTATGACATAATTCCATACAACAATTAGAAATTTTATACAACAATCAAAAACAAAAAATAAAATGAAACATATTATGACATATTTATAACAAGTGCGAGCGCGCTTGTGTGTGTGTGTGTGTGTGTGTGTGTGTGTGTGTGTGTGTGTGTGTGTGTGTGTGTGTGTGTGTGTGTGTGTGTGTGTGTGTACGTTTGTGTGGGATCCGATAGAGTTGATCGGTTTAGTTGGTCAGAGTGGAATGACGGGTCTGTCTGTCTGTATCTCAAAAATAATATTTTAATTTGTCGTCTACCATGTAGCGTTGCTTCAAGTTCTCAGCGGTACGTTGTCTCCTTAGCAGAGCACTTTTGTATTTGCTTTTAAAATACGCTCCGCTCACTAGTTAAGAGTATATTTCGAAAAATAAGGGAAACCTAGTTTATTTCAGTTCGGTGTTGCCCATTATGTAGTTGTAGGTATGCATTAAAAAGTAAAATAGCATTCTTTTTCTGTTAGAAATGGGCAAAATTACCTAAAGTGCCAATAATTGGAGGAGTGCCAACGATTGGGTGGTTTACCCTAATACTAGCAAACATTACGCCGCTTCACCCGCGTAGCTCTCGTTCCCGTAGGTATACGGTACGAATAAAATATATCCAATGTTACCCAGGGACAGTGTAGTTTCCCAATTTTCAAATCGGTCCAGAAGTTTCGGAGCTTATTCGATGCAATCAAACAAACAATCAAAGCTTTCCTCTATAAAATATTTATTATTACGTAACATAAACGTCTTTTTTGTCCTAGATACGGCCGCTGGGTAACCCGTCGCGTAGCAGTCGTCACAATCGCAATGATCTGGCTCCTAGCTGGCCTAGTGAGCTTCCTCCCCATATCCCTTGGACTCCACCGGCCTGATGAAGAGTCTCTAGCGACGCAGAACCCGCCGAGATACCCGACTTGCGCGCTGGTCCTCACTCCAACGTATGCTGTAGTGTCCAGCTGTATATCGTTTATACTACCTTGTATTGTGATGATAAGTATATATTGCAGGTGAGTGTGCTTCATGGTTTTTTTCTTAAGTAGATAATAAAAAGAGTTGCATGGGAAAATGTCGACGTTATGGTAGATGCGGCCTCGCACTTAGTAGTATTACATACATACATATGGTCACGCCTTTATCCCCGAAGGGGTAGGCAGAGGCATATTATATGCCCACATTTCACCTTTGTATAATTTGTCCCACGTAATAGGTGGTGAGCCGTATTGCCGTGTTTAAATGGACAGGCGCAGGTTGTGACTGCCTGCTGTTGAAATAAAGCCTTCAACTTAGCTTAACGACTGCCATTTTACTGGCAACCGGGTCCAACGGCTTAACGTGCCTTCCGAAGCACGGAAACGCTCAAATAAATGTCACAAAGTGATCACATGGATGGTCACCCATCCATGGACCGGCCACAGTGAAAGTTGCTTACTGCAGTGATCGTTTACAGAACACTGAGTCCGCGGGGCCACGAGCGCTTCTAGTATTACCAATGATAATATAATAGTATCTATTACATACAGATCGACAACTCCCTGTCGCGCCACAGCTGTCAGTAGAGTTGACGTGCGCGTTGACGGACAATCTGCTTACATTTTATTGATCACACGCACACATTCAAGCTGGAGTTTCCGACCTGTGGTATTACCACGAATCTAATGGTAGTGGGACCTCAAACACGGTAGGACAATATTGGTGGGAAATCATGGAAACGTAGTGGCAGCTAAGATGTAGAAAGTTGTCTTTGTCGAGAATTTCCGAATATCTTCTATCAATCTCCTAAAGACGTCTTAGCCAATTGCTGTCAACCTTCAATATTTTACACCGTTTGTCCCTAAATGAGGGGAAACATGATGTAGTCTCATCCAAACATTATGAGTCACAAATTAATGTCTCGCTTTTTATGTTTAGTATGTAATGCTTTAAACTTCATAGGCATGTGTGAGTTACATTTAAATTGTGTAGCACGGGATGTTCATTCCTGGCTTCCTTAATAATTGTTTTATCCTAAAGTAAATAAATAAATATTCACGGACATCTCACACAACGCTCTCTGATCCCAAAGTAAGCTAGGAATAACCTGCTTGTGTTATGGGTATCAGACCACGGATACTTATATAGGTACTTTTAAATACATACATATTTTACATAGAAACACCCAGACTCTTGAGACAAACATTTATGGGTCACACAAATATTTGTCTCCGGTGGGAATCGAACCCACGACCTCCAGCGCCGCAGGCGGTATCACTACCGACTGCGCCACAGAGGCAGTCAAGTATTTTGTTCTAGCACATATATTCAGATATTACAAACGTATCAATCCTCCAAAGTAACTTAAACCATAATTGAATTATAATATACATTGTTTAGGTACGATTATGCCTTGCCACGTTTTAATTATTGCGTCTTATATTAAATTGAGTTAGGCGTTGATTAATCTTGATTATAATGGCAACATCATTATACGAGTATACCTCGCTGATCCAATGTAGACGGCTTTTACGAAACGGTTCCATTAAGAAATTAGAAAGGTTTGTGATTATTTTGAAATTGATTTGTTTGTAATGAAATTAATAATGGAATGTGTTAGTAAATGAATGTTCTTACATAAATATTTATTTGCTACTAGATGACGCTTGCAGCTTCGTCCGCGTGAAATTTGATACCCGTTCCCTCTTCCCGTGGGAACAGATTCCCGGGATGAAAAATGCCTATGTATTATTCCAGATTATAAGCTATCTCTATACCAAATTTCAGCCCGATTCATTCAGCCGTTAAAGCGTGATTAAGTAATAACATCCAAACCAAATCTAAATATCCACGCATTCAAACATCCAAATATCCAACCATCCCAACATCTTCACAAAATTTCACGTTTTAATATTAGGAGGATCTGATATGACAGAACCTGTTTTATAAATTCTTTGAAGATTGTAAACCCAAATTATTATAAAATAACATAGGTTTATGTGAAAATAACATAGATGTCCAAAAATATGATACAGTATATTTCCGTACTTACATTTAGATTTAAGTTAAGTCAAATTGTAGGCATTATAAGTGGCCTGAATAATCTGAATATTTCAAAAGCACGTAGCCAAAACCTTCGCCTGTCTTTTCACACGGCAATAGGATCACTACCACCACATTAGTCGAAATACAAATGATTAAAACTTGGGATCATAGACAGCTTGCTTCTGCTTACCTCTTTGGAGTTAAAGACGTGATTATATAATATATAGTCACGTCTTTATCTCTAAAGACAGACTATATTCTATCTTACTAATCTCACTTCTTACTTATCCTACTTCCTACTATCCTACTAATATTATAAATGTGAAAGTTTGTTCTTCTTATCCCAGAAAATTGTTTTCACGGGAAGCTGGAACGGGAACCAAAATTCACGCGGGCGAAGCCGCGCTCATCAGCTAGTAATATTATAAATGCGAAAGTTTGTGAGTGTGGATGTTTTGTTTGTTACTCTTTCACGCTCTAACGGCTGAACAGATCTGGCTGAAATTCGGTACAGAGGTAGATATAAGTCTGGAATAACACATAGGCTACTTTTTATCCCGAGAATATGTTCCCACGGGAAGCGGAAACGGGAAGAAAACTTGACGCGGGCGTAGCTGCGGGCGTCAGCTAGATATATATATTATGCATTATCTGTATTCAGACAATTTCTTGTATTTACTCTCTGATGAGAAATACAGGAAATTTCTCTCTAATGGTCTGACAAAAACATTGTTGACCTTTATTTTGTACGTGACATAATATAAACTGAATGGCTCGGTTTGTTACATAAAACTTGTTAAGAGAAACAGAGAAGACAAAACTGTTTACTTCCTACTAATATTATTTTGAGACTTTATACTGAGTACAGAATTCTACCAAATTGAAGATTTATTTCAATTGTAACAGTTTATTAAATAAAACGTGATTTGAATTTTGGTAGGAGAGTATTTGAATGGAAGTGATATTTGACCTCCTTTTGTTATACCTAGCCCCGTGTGGCGACGTGTAAGAGTACAAAATGTTGCCACCCTAATACATCCCGAGGGTGTCGTAAGAGGCAACTAAGGGAACACTTTCGCAAAAAGATCTATTGCGTAGAGAAGGAAAACTCAAAATGAAACCGGGTTGTCAGTAAAATGACAATCGTTAAGCCAAGTTGAAGGCCTTATGGGCGGTTTGAAAATTTTCAACTGCGGGTCGCGACGACTTGTGCCTGTCCATTTCAATACGGCAATAAGCTCACCACCTATTACGTGGGACATAAAACTATAAGGTGAAATGTGGGCGTATACTATGTCTCTGCCTACCCCTTCGAGGATAAAGGCGTGACTATATGTATGTTACACCTAATGCTGATTTCAAAAAAGCAGATACAAAAGTGATTTTAACGTGTATTACTGCTCCGCCTGAAAATCTTACAGATCCAAAAATAATTAAAGAAATTTCTCAGACCGAACTCTAAAAGGATAGCAGAATATGTTTTATTTCGATATAACATTTTTTATTGTTCTTTTATATTGCTTTGTATACATACATGAGATGATTTCTTATTGCCTAATCGAACGCTCAAAAGAAAGAAGAGCTTCTGCCAAGCCTTATTATTCAATGTGGTTGGCTTGGTCCCAAATATCTTATATTCATCAAAACTAGTAACTTATTATGCAACTTGTACTTGGCTAGTAATTTCGCTCCGTCATAGACAGGGTGTTGATCCGTATACTTTTATAAGTAGAGCGTTTGTATATAATTCCCATAGCACAAGCTTATATTATCTTAATTTGAGCTAGATGATGTTGTGTCAGATTGTCCACAAAAAAATATAGATACAGTAAAGTCCAATAGGATCTTCCTTGCATATCGTCGCTGCGCTTGCAAAAGTCGCTATGTATTTTTAACCTACTTTTCAGGAGGAAGTAAAAACCGATTTACTCGAAATATAATTGTGATAGAGAAAGTACATAATTTTTTTATAATGTAAATATTATATTTACGTTGTAGAAAATGACTTTTAGAAAGATAACGTTTAAAACGAAAATACCAAAAAATTAATATTGTGGATCTGACACATAGCTAAAATTGTTTGGGTCACAAATATCGCCATGTGTTGTTGAGCACATAGCGGGAACAAATAAAACATAATTCACGTTGTTTAATTACACATAGCTATTTAAAAAAAGGTGTCAATTGAAAATAATATCAAATATTATTAAGAAACTATTGCAAACATGGTGTTCTCCGTCATAAAACTCTGCTGCCTTGATGTGTGAGGATGTGTTGTATGCAATAAAGGCGCCGAGGAAGGATCAGGAGAGCAACAGTTCTCTCCCGTACCGCAGCAGAAGCACTGGTCGCCGGAGATCCCAGAACGATCTTCATCACTCTGGGCTGGCTACTACCCTTTCCTTTTTTTTAACGTGAGGGAAAATCCTCATAAATGCTATGCCAAACTTTTACCGAGTAAAAAACCTCTCGTATCCTGTAGAACAGCCTACGGTTGGGAACCCCGGGTAAGCCCACGAAAAGATAGCCAGGACTCCCAACAGACCTACGGCTACCACTGCGGCCTCACCTAGGGGTGTGGGGGGGTCAGGTGCTATTACGCGTCTTAGGGGGCTTTTTGGGTGCTATCCCGCTTCTTAGGGGGGCGTGCGTGAATCCCTTCGTCACGCTGACATCTATAAGGACGGCGGCCTGCTTCAGTAAGGACAGTGGGTAGCCCCCTTACCGTCCTCAGGACCCCAGTCATGGAGGCTGATAGTCTTGGGCAAAGATATGTCGGTGGCTACCCCGCCGACTGTGGAACTCGGGTGGGAGAGTTCTCTCCCGTTCCCAAACCTCTCCAAACTCTTTCGCGAGCATGACCAGCTTGCAGAAACAGGCAGCGCAGTCTCACTTACTCCCTTTAGGGTTCATGGCTCGTACTATGGTCTCCAGCGAGAGATACTCATCCAGATCTGCCACGAGATACTTCCAGCCTAGTAAGACGTGGTTTCCACGACAAACGTGGCGAAAGGTCGCCGCAACTTGGCAACCACGGCTGGTGAGGGTGCCTGGGATTTCCTTTCGAGAGTGCACCAAAATCCCTGGCTACATACAGCCGGGAAGGAGATTTCGTAAAGGCGTGCTGTCCCAATTATTTTCCTCTACCAACTCCTTTATAGCAACCGAAAAACCTTACTATTTTTAAGGAACCCTGGTAGGTATGCAAATGTACGTTACCACCTATAATACTAGTAGTTTTAGATACTTGTCTGTAAATGTATGCGACTGTTGTGCTAAGATCCCGTAAGGAGGTTGATTCCCGATTAGACCCAAAAAAATATTGGCTGCAAAGGAATGAGTGCAGAGCTCGGATTTTTGAGAACTTTTAGAATGAAACGTAAAAGGGTCCTTTATGAGAAAAACAGGCTTACGTAAGGGAGATTGGGATTTTATGGGGTAATGAATAAAATAGACATTCAAGTGATCCAGCGAAGACGGAAGAAAGCCACTTGAGTTTTAGGCGAATATATAAATTTAGCGAGGCCACAGCACTTCCCACAATTAGGGAGTACATAGCGTGGGCGCAGCAGTGCCGGGTTCTCGTTGCAGGTCTGGGCGTGGATATTCTCTCGACGATTGTGTGAGCAATCATCTCCAGCGGGATTAATTAAGGCTCCGCGCCACCGCGTCTTTCTGTGAGCAGGTCACGCTTGTAAAAGAGGCGGTGGGGAGGTAGCAGGCTATGGAGAGGCACGGTGAATCTCTGGCTATTGGCTTAGACATCGCTTAAGGCTTTGATATGCGTCATGCGTCGCTTCTTTCCAATTTGATGGCATACGGTCTATCGTCACAGTTGTGCCGCTGGTTGGCCAGCTTCCTGCACGGGCGACGTGTACGGGTCCTCTGTGATGGTCAGGCTTCCTGTTTTTTGCAGGTAAATGCCGGAGTACCGCAGGGATCGGTATAGTCCCCAACTCTCTTTCTTCTGCATATCAATGACATGCTGTCCCTTGGGTGCATTCATTGTTATGCGGATGATAGTAGTACTCTGCATGGGAGCTATTCTGGCCGTCCAGCGGAGGGGCGAGGCAACGTGGAGGGGAAGAGACGACAACTCGTGGCGGATCTCGACCGGGACCTGGGCTGCATTGCCCAATGGGGTTCGGACAACCTGGTCAAGTTCAATGCCAGAAAAACACAGGCGTGTGCGTTTACAGCTAAGAAGTCCCCATTCCTACCTCTACCCTCTCTTCAGAGCATTACGGTTCCACTAAAGGACAACCTGGAGTTCTTCAATATAGACGTCCGGCGTGAGCTCAATCACAAAAACTACATAGAGAGCTGTATTGGGCTGGCCTCGCGACAATTAGGAATTCTGAATAAGGTGAGACGGTATTTTACGCCACATCAGAGATGTTTACTGTACAAGACGCAGATTTGCCCCTGCGTCGAATACTGTTCTCACCTTTGGGATAGGTAACTACTAGATGCACTTGACGCTATGCAGAGACGTGCTATACAAATAATAGGTTATCCTGAGGTGACGGGAGGAACCATAGCGTCCCTCGCTGCCTTCTACCGAATGTATAACGTTGAATGTTCTGAAGAGCTCTTCAACCTGATCCCACCCTCTCCTTTCCGATCCCGAACAACGCGTGCCGGGCAGAGGTGCCACTCATACACAGTGGAAAGAATTTTCGCCAGAACAGAGCGTTTCAAAAGATCGTTCCTCTGTCGACCTGCCCGCACACGTGTTTCCCTGATCTTACAATCCCGGGTTCTTTAAGAGGAGCGTGAAGAGGCACATCACAGGGCCGTCAACTTGAGGACCACTGTCAGAAGTGGCCCCCAATCGCTAGATGCGCCACGGCTTTCCATCAGGCTGGTGGCGACGTCAATTTGGCGAGCTAAATATAAAAACTAATAAACTTATTACACTTTACTGAAATATTCTAGCTACAAAGCTGCCTTATTATTTCAATACATTCCTGAACGGATCGATGACATAAATATCCAAAACGACTGCCAAATTTCATAGAAAAAGATAGCTATGTGACACTTGATTTGTGCAATGCGCGATGTTTCAGGTCAAATATTGTACACCAATATCGCTATGTGCCCGTAAACACATAGCGGGCGCAATTCCGCGCAATTGACCATATTTTAGTTAAGGTGAACTTTTTAGCTATGTGATTTGAAGCACATAATTATTTTGAGGGCGCAAAAAGTATTGATTTCACATAGCTATTTTTTTAAACTCCGTTAATATTAGGTTTTTTAAAATTTCGGTTTTTGCACCTTGTGCGCCTTGAAATAAGGATCTAAATGGCATCAAAATCCAAAATTCGAAAAAAATCACATAGCGACTTTTGCAGGCGCAGCGACGATATGCGAGTAGGTACGTTTAGGTTGTGGTAAAACTCCTTGCCTGTGATTTTCTCTGACGTCTACCTTCAGTGTGGCGATCTTCAAAAAGGGTCTTAAAAGTTGCAGATAAACATAAATCTTTAGTGACCACTTTCGATTAGGTGTGACGTATGCAAGGTATATTGTATGCTTGTGCTTCATCGTATTAGTATTAAAAAAAACCTAATTCACAATTTCTTTACAGACTATACTGCTACGCTCAAAAACATGTAAAATCCATACGGGCGGTAACTCGAACGGTCCAGCTACCAGACAACCGGACCAAGTCGGTCCGAACACGAGTACATACTCATGTTCACTCATCACCGTACCACGTGTCCGATCACAAGGCTGCCATCACTGTGGGCATCATCATGGGTGTGTTCCTGCTGTGCTGGGTGCCGTTCTTCTGTGTCAATATCGTGGCTGCGTTTTGTAAAACGTGTATACCGGGTAAGTTGTTATGGTTAATTTCTGTTGTGTTGTTCTTGAAATTTCGAGAAATGGTTTGTAGAATCCTGCATCCTTCATCCTCCGTATAATCTTCTTTAAAAAATTATGAATAAAGTCAATGTTCTTTTTACTGTGTTAATTCTATGGTTAAATTTTGTTCCATTACAATATTTTACGTAAGAGTTCAAATATTTAAGACAAACTCATTACTACCACTAATAGCCGTGTATGCCTACTGATATTAAAATACTGACAAAATACTGTTGTTCCTACTCCCTAGGATTTATGCCAAAAAAATATTATCAGAGTACAAACAAGGTTACATATGTACAACTTCCTAATAAATTCATCTTTTCCACAGATCTGGCCTTCAAGATCCTGACATGGCTCGGGTATTCAAACTCGGCCTTCAACCCAATCATATACTCGATATTCAACACCGAGTTCCGGGAGGCTTTTAAGAAGATCCTCACATCAAAGTATCCTCTATGCTGTGGATACCAAAGTGTGAGAGCCAACACTCCTACAAGAAACGACAACTTCGTCACCGATTATGGGACTAAAACTCTTGTGGTTCGCCGAAGTGGGTCCTTAGGGCTATCTGCCGTAGATCCTACACCAAGATCTTCAGCAGAGTCAGTGAAACCCCTAAGGGAGTATCATATTTGACAAGAAGACGGGAACAGTGACGACGGTATGGTTGATAAAAGTGATGTGGTCTGAATTTCCCCTATAATTGTATGGTAGGTATAATATAGTGGCGCAATGCAAATAAAATGCAGTATTTCAACTGTGTATTAGATTAAGTACGTCTAAAAATTTAAAGGTGTCTTGTTCTAGTCGGAGCAAACAATGTAAAACAATGTTTTTCCTAAGCAATAGAATCTCAATGTAATATTGAGCTTTTGAGCACAGTGCTATTAGAGAAATAACTATATAGTAAGTATTTTTACTCTAAAATGATTGATGCCAATGCTTATGTATTATAAAGGATTTTAATTATTCTAACATTTCATATTTAATAATGGTTCAAAAGTTTCATATCACTCAAAGATTATATAATTAAACATCAAATCTGTGAAAAAAATATGTACCTATTATAAAATAAATTTACAAATAAATGAAAATAATTAAAATTGTAAATGTGTAAAAGAATTGATGTAACATCCTTTGTTCCCTCATTATAAGGATAATTACATTGTTATTGGATGCGCCAGTACCGACGCATACATATTTTTTAGTTTATGTATTTAATGGTATTTATTATAATTATTATATGTCAACACTCACGCACTAAACGCATCTTACTTTTATGTATTGTCTATGGCAACACTATCCCGCCCGCTTCCTACATTCACATTCCGCCATAGCTATTGGAAGATACGCACGCACCCGTCTCTTAACGCTCCGCTCCGCTATCGGCCGCTGTGATTACCCATCATATCGCGCTACATCGCTTATCATCAGCCACAGTCTCGAGAGTTACGGTTATAACTCCTGTGTGCATATTTCGCGGTCGTGAATCAAGACCCCGAACGCAAAGCTGGGAGCAGCGCCTACCTACCAACAAGAGTTCAAGGTAAGCACACTTCCAAGTGTGGTCCTCCGTCCGGATATTCCATCTAACGCATTCTTTCTACTAATAATATTAATTACCTCTTTTCCTATTAAATTCACGCATACGCATATATATATTTAGTATATTACTCATAAATACTCAACGCAAATATTATATTTAACGCCACCCGCACGCATTAGAAAAGTTAATTATCTTTTCACACCGCATATTTTATATTACTCATAAGTACTCATATTCTATAACGCATTTACGCTATTTATCATAATCATATTTACCTATATATAATCAACCCGCTGGCAGGTAGCGCCCCCCGAAATTATCGCTACCCAGGACTTGGACCATCCTGGCCATGTTAGTCCGGTTGTCCGATTCTAGGCAATCATTTTGATATTTTTTGGTAATTAGGAGTTTTGGCATAAAGTAAAACGGACAATCCAAAATTAACAATTTTCTCAACCGTCATAAATTTAACGTAGTTTTCCCCAATTTCATTACAATTTCATATTATCTTTCGAATTGTAATCGTAGATAAAACTCATATTTATACGTTAATTTTATACCCACATATATTTATTTTATTGTGACGGTACTGAGCAACGCAGCCGATACATAACGGTATTCAAACGATTAACAGCTGATTGTTACGCAGACTCCATATTGGGTTTGTTCTCTGAATACTTTACCGCAAACAGCTGATTTAAGCTAACAGCTGATCGTTGTTCGAATTTTATACTTTTTCGCTGAATATTTCTATTACCTACCCACTTATATACATACTCGTATCTCGTATCAATTATATTATCATGGCTTCTAAAGACAAATCCCATAGTAAAAGTTCAGACGAAAGTCAGGTCATGATAAATTTTTTAGAATACAAAAAACAAAGTTTGTTTCACATAGTTCAAGAAGTGTACAACTTAAGTCTCAAGGTTACCGATGAAACAGTACGCATGATGTTTCTCGCTCGGGTTCAATCTATCGATAAAACCCGATCGGATTACATCGAAACTATCGATAAATTGTTAATTGAACAATTAAAAGATAATCCGCAGGTACAGCCGAGTTATAGTGTTTTTAATACATTTGATGAATTATACTGTTTCATAAAGCAAACGGAAACTACTCTGAGACAAGAACTCGACGATAAAAAGAAAAGTGATAATTTTAATATCAAATTACCCCCACTTAAACTCACAGGTTTCGATGGTACTTATGGTAAGTGGCCTATATTTTATGAAAATTTCTGTAGTGTGATACATACGAATACTCGTCTCACCAACGCCGAAAAGGTTCAATATTTGATAGGTTGCCTTTCGGGTAAGGCACTTACTGTTTGTTCAGGCATAGCTGCTACCGCACAAAATTACGATGTTATTTGGCAAGCCCTTCTGGCTAAATACCACGATACCAGGGTTCAGGCGTCGTGCTATTTAGAACAAATGTTACACCAGAAGCCAGGGCAATCGGCTGATCAGATCTTGGAGAACTTTTGTTCAGCTGAAGCAGCTCTGCAGCGTCTACCTATCACAAATTTATCAGATTTCATAATAACTCATTTAGCATTAAGCAAGTTTGATAAACCTATGCTTGAATTGTTTGAACAATCTCATAGACATTTGAGTGTACCTACATATAGTGACGTCAAAACATTTTTGACAGAACAAAGCAAACTCCAAACGCTCCGCTCACCATCACATTCCCAAAAAGGTGATTATCGCGCTCAGCGGAGTTCAACCGCCTCTCATTTAAATAAACCTAAGTCATTTTTTACGCAAACCCGCCCTACTAATTTGAAATCAGTCGATACTTCTAACATAAAAAATTGTATCGTATGTAACAATAATTCCGCTCACCCTTTGTTCAAATGTCAACATTTTATTCAAGAGACTGTTGAAACGCGAAATGAAATAGTTCGTAAACATTCCTTTTGTGTTAATTGTTTAGGTTTTCATCACGTGAGTGCTTGCAGATCTGTTAATAGGTGTTCGATTTGCAATCGGTCTCATCATAGTTTACTGTGTTATAAAAATAATTTGAACGCATCAAATTCAACAAGAAATCATGATGCCGGCAACGCATCGAGGCAGGCAAACGCGTCTACTGCGCCGTCCGAGCATTCCATGTCGACTCATGCGTCATCGGCAGATGATCCGTCCCGCTCGCACTCGCGGGAGGCGCGGTCACATAGTGGCAATATCGCGTCGTTATCGGCTGTGATCCCTCCGCCGCGTAATTCAAGCAGCGCGACCACGGTTTTGTTGCCGACTGCTTGTGTATATGCAAATTATAAATCGGATCGTATACGTTTGTTTTTGGACTCAGGGTCTATGAGTAACTTTATTACGAAGTCTTGTTGTGAGCGTTTGCACTTAACCATACTTAACGCTCCTTCTGTCATTAAAGGCATAGGTCAACTTGAAAGCCAATCTTATGGAATTACGCATTTCAAAATATATTCGCGATTTGATGCCCGCTGTTCTTATTCGGTTAGTGCACGGGTTATAGACACTATTACAGATTTTTTGCCTAACGTGGAAATTGATACAGCGGAATTAACCCATTTACAAAATTTACCTATGGCTGACGAACGATACTATACTCCGGGTGGTATAGATTGTTTGTTAGGTAATGAACTCTTCCCCATGATTTTAGGGTCGCAAAAAATTACATCCCCAACCTCATCAGTAATCGCGATAGAAACCACGCTCGGATACGTCGCAATGGGAAAGGCGCATGCTTTACCTTATTCGCTAGTGGCAAACAAGCATCCCCGCGATCGCATGTCTCATTCCTCCGTGTCCGACAAGGCCTTCTTATGTCACACTCAAGATGTGTCTCTCGAACAATTAACGCAACGCTTTTGGGAGATAGAACAGGTGCCAGATAAGAAGCACATTAGCACGGACGACGCAGCATGTGAAAAGCTGTTCTCGTCTACGTACTCACGCGACGATACCGGTAGATATACGGTTAGTCTTCCCTTTAAATACCCTCCCAGTGAGCTAGGGCATTCGTACACAATCGCCAAACGCAGGTATTTAAATTTAGAAAAAAAGTTAGACGCTTCTAACTTACGCAACGATTATAATGCCATTATTCAAACATATATTGATCAAGGTTATCTCACTAAAGTGTCAAATAGCTTTCTAGACTCTCAAGTTTATTATATGCCGCATCGGGCCGTTTATCGCCCTGACAAAGAAACCTCTAAAACGCGTGTGGTCTTAGACGCTGGGTGTAAAACCACGTCAGGTAAATCGCTTAACGATTTGCTTTATACGGGACCAATATTACAGAACAATATCTTTCATTTGCTTCTCAATTTGCGTATGTACCCGGTTGCTGTAACCGCGGACATAGAAAAAATGTATTTTCAAGTGAAACTTACTCAAGATCATCATACATATCAAAGAATATTATTTAGGTTCGATTCCAATTCTCCTATTGAAAGCTATCATTTCAACCGCGTTTGTTTTGGCGTCTCCAGCTCACCCTTCCTGGCAATGCGAGTCGTAAACCAGCTCGCGTCAGACTGTCGCGCTTTATATCCTCTGGCGGCTTACGAAGCTGACAATCACATGTATGTTGACGACTACGTTAGTTCCATAGAGAATGTAGATTTAGCTGAAGACACCTATAGGGAAATGGTCGCTATGTTTAAATCTGGAGGTTTTAACTTAACTAAGTGGATCTCTAATGACAATACCCTATTGTCACGTATCCCGTCAATTCATAAGAGCTGTCTCGCTGTCAAGTTTGATGAGGATCCTCATGTTGACACTAAGATCGTGGGTATGCAATGGCAACCTAACGATGACACCTTTAACTTTAAAATAGTGATCGACATGCCTTTAACATGCACTAAACGCTCGATCCTTTCCGTAACCGCGCGCTTGTTCGATCCGCTTGGAATCATCAGTCCAGTGGTCGCATACATGAAGTTGCTTATACAAGAATGTTGGAAATTACAACTGGACTGGGACGAGACGGTCCCGGGTTGCATTCTGTCTAAATGGAAACACTTTCATAGGGAGTTGTCGCGTTTATCTGAAATAAAAATACCGAGACATATAGGTTTAACATCCGCTCGTCGAATTACTCTAATAGGCTTCTCGGATGCCAGCCAGCAATGTTATGGTGCTGTTATCTATGTACGAATAGAAACGGCTGAGAACGGAAACGCTCTTAATGTGAATCTACTGACCGCTAAATCCAAAGTGTCAGATTCTAATAAAACGCTAGCGCGTTTAGAACTCTGCGCGGCGGTCTTACTCGCAAAATTAATTAATTCTGTGCGCACTGTTTTTAATAAGCGGTGTCAAATAAACAATATATTCGCATTCTCTGATTCTACGGTAACCCTTACCTGGATTCACTCTCCCGCTCATAAGTTTCAAACTTTTGTAGCTAATCGCATCGCTCAGGTAAATGAATATCTGCCTGCTTCCCATTGGTATCACGTTCGTGGGGTTGAAAATCCCGCCGATATAGTCTCGCGCCCTGTGACACCTAAAGGGTTAATAAATAACTATCTTTGGTTTCACGGGCCGAAATGGCTGTCCGCACCTATAAATGCATGGCCTGTGAAGGAATATAAAATCAATCATAACGAGAAGACAGAATTACCGGAAATTAAAATAGCTTCTCTCCATGCACATACCATACCTGTCTCCGATCACGTTCACATGATAGACGAACTTGCCGAGCGTTGCTCGAGTTGGGTAAAATTTATTCGTTCACTGGTTTATGTATTACGTTTCACAAGGATTCTCAAATCCCGCGGTATACTTTCTGTATACGATTTAGAATACGCAGAATATTATGCGGTCCGCTTCGATCAGTCTAAGTATTTTCAGGTAGAATTACAAGCACTTAAGGCTACTAAAATTTGTCCAAATCAGGCTATTTTAAAACTCAACCCTTTTCTTGACGAACAAGGGTTAATTAGAGTAGGTGGTCGACTTACTCATTCTCAACTAAATTACAATACAAAATATCCAATACTGCTATCACCCAAAGGACGTATAGTGTCGCTCTTAGTAGACCACTATCACACCGACAATTTACACACCGGTCCTGGACTAGTGTTAGCATTGACTCGCCAAAAGTATTGGATTCTTTCTGCACGAAATTTGATTCGCCAACGAGTACATAAATGTAATTTATGTTTTAAAGCTAGGCCTCGTTCTACAACTCCACCTATGGGTGATCTTCCATCCATTAGAGTTTCACAAGTAAAGTCGTTTGTGCATACCGCAGTTGATTACGCGGGACCCTTTTACGTAACTCACATAAGGCGTCGTGGAGTAAAAAGTCATAAAGCGTATATTTGCTTGTTCGTCTGTCTCACAACAAAGGCGCTCCATTTAGAGTTAGTAAGTGATCTTAGTACAGATTTATTTCTCGCTGCCTTTAAACGTTTTATCTCACGCAGGGGTCCTGTTTCAGTGTTGTACAGCGATGGAGGCACTAATTTCATAGGTGCGAAACGAAAATTGAACGAAATTTACACGCTTATACAGTCCACTAATTATAAAAATGATCTGAATAAATATCTAACTCAACATAAGATTCAGTTTCAGCACAGCCCACCTTTCGGGCCCAATTTTAATTCGTTGCCTGAAATTAATGTCAAATGTGTTAAGTCTCATTTATTTAAAGCTATCGGGAGTCAAATACTCACCTATGAAGAATTCAGTACAATATTGGTGCAAATTGAAGGCATTTTGAATAACCGTCCGATTTGCATACTTTCTTCGGATCCATCGGATCCAACCCCCCTAACGCCTAATCATTTTCTTAATGTTACTCCGCTTAAATATTTACCCGCTGAACACATTGAACCCCTATTACCAGATAACAGACTCACCCGCTATCAATTATTAAATAGAATTGTTCAAAGTTACTGGACACGTTGGAGCAAAGAATATCTTACCTCTCTCCAACTTAGACATAAGTGGAATATGCCGTCCAAACCTGTGACGATAGGAACTGTAGTTGTTGTTAAGGATGACAATACGCATCCTTTATCGTGGCCACTCGCGGTTGTATCAGAGGTGTTTCCCGGGAAGGATGGTGTAATTAGAGTCGTCAGAATTAAGACTTCTTCTGGTGAATACATTCGTCCTGTAACTCGGCTTTGCCCGTTACCCACGCAATAACTCCTACGCTTTTGAATTATTTTTTATTTCATAAGTTTTCATTCCTTTTATTTTTTTATTTTGTTTATTCAATGTAGAGGAAGAATCCTCTAAGCCCCCCGAAGTTGGATGCGCCAGTACCGACGCATACATATTTTTTAGTTTATGTATTTAATGGTATTTATTATAATTATTATATGTCAACACTCACGCACTAAACGCATCTTACTTTTATGTATTGTCTATGGCAACACTATCCCGCCCGCTTCCTACATTCACATTCCGCCATAGCTATTGGAAGATACGCACGCACCCGTCTCTTAACGCTCCGCTCCGCTATCGGCCGCTGTGATTACCCATCATATCGCGCTACATCGCTTATCATCAGCCACAGTCTCGAGAGTTACGGTTATAACTCCTGTGTGCATATTTCGCGGTCGTGAATCAAGACCCCGAACGCAAAGCTGGGAGCAGCGCCTACCTACCAACAAGAGTTCAAGGTAAGCACACTTCCAGTTATCTAACAGTAATTTCAAATTTTTCCTCTTTATTAACGCATGGCCACGAGCTAACAGCATTTTATATTTTTTATAATTGTACAATAATGTTTTACGTCAACCGGAAAGAAGGACGGTATTTTATTTCATGTGTTATTATAATATAATTTCACGTGAATTATTTATTTAATTCACATTGGATTCAATCCAATTATATGTAGATAAAATTAATTTAGCTCCCTCATCTCTCAAAAATTCCTGTGATACTTCTGTAAATAATTTGTAATATTTTAAAAATTGTAAATAGTTATATTTAGTAAGGCATTGAATACTAGTAAAATAAAACTTAGTAAAATATTACTGTATTAGTAAGCTCAGATCCTATCTATAGAAATTTTAAAAAACTTTAGTTTCAAAAAACCAAGTGATACTCCCTTTTTATTCAGTTTTGTTACAAATGGTATCAATTTTTATACTTTCCTCCTTGTGAGCGTTCAGGGTATCAAAACAGTATATTAAGTAAGTACCTATTTTATTTTATTCCTACGTTAAAATGTTCATTATGCCTCTGTGACTGCCTCTTTAGCGCAGTCGGTAGTGTAACCGCCTGCTGCACTGGAGGTCCTAGGTTCGATTCCTGGGTCGGTCCAAATATTTGTGTTATCCACAAATGTCTGTTTCGGAGTTTGGGTGTTTTCTATGTATAATATGTATGTATTTACAAATATTTATTTATGTATATCTATTAGTCATCTAGATCCTATAGCACAAGCTTATATTAGCTTAACTAGCTGACCCTCGCAACTTCGTTTACGTCACATAAGGTCAATGAAAGGAGTGGTATTTCTTCTCAACAGGCTCCTATGAGCCTGTGAAACTGCCCTGTTTGCTTTATCATAAAAGAACTTAAAGATTCAGTCTATTGTAAGACAATTCAGTCTCCGCCTTCGACGTGGACTGAATTATACCCTTAATCTTTAAGTTCTTTTAAGACTAAGGAAACACGCCAGTTTTGAATGACCCTTACATTCGAAACACTTTAATTATAGGCTTAGTCGCTAAGTTAGTCGGGAAGTTAGATGTCTCTAATGCCTGAACTACAAAACCTTCAATATTGGCACTTCTGTGAAACATTCCCTAAAGTATTCCCTTTATAACACTGAAAACTTTTTTGGAATCGGACCACGCATTGAGCAGTTACAACAAAAAAACCGTTTTGTCTTTCATCCCCTCTCCCAAAGGAAACGCGCAAAATATGGGAATCAAAAGTATCCAAGAACCTTCCTCGGACTATAAGCTCAGATCGTACCGAGTATCATTCAAATCGGTTCAGTAGTTTCAGCGTGATACTTATTCGGGATACAGACAGACAGACAGACAGACATGAAAATTTTAAATTACGTTTTCGGCTTCAGTATCGATTAGAGAACGCCCTACACTTAAAATTTTCACAATATCTTGCATGTACAGACTCTCGACCCTCAACAGTTTTATTAAAAGTATAGATTTGGGCTAGATGATGTTGTGTGAGATTGTCCACAATTTTTTTTTAATAGCCACCTTCAATCTCTATTGTTTTACATAACCAACTTTTGAATCTGGTAAACACTGCGGCAAAGAAAACTGAATGGAACCACAATCAAAAATTTTAAGATAAGATCCTATTTGCTCAATTATTTTCTTTCTAATTTAATGAAGATTATATTTGTAACTAACTAAACCCGCAACTTCGTTTACGCCACATAAGGTGTATGAAAGGAGAGGTATATCTTCAGCAGACTCATCAACCAGTCCACGCTGAATTGTTTTAAGATTAAGCCAACACGCCAGTTTAGATTTACCCATTTTTGGATTCATATGTCTATGGACGATTCTATAAACTGATATAACTTTTTTATTTATAAACCGATTGACATTAAAATAAACATTAAATGTTAGGTGAAGCAAACTTCAACATAATAAATAAACCGCATTGCAATCGGTTAAGCGGTTACTGAGATTAGCGTGCACAAACGTACAGACAAACAGACAAAAATTCTAAAAACCATTGTTTTGGGTTCTATTGCGTTCATAAAGCCCCCCTTTAATATTTTTTCTTAGTTATCTTCCATGTACAGACAGCTACTGGTTACGATTTTATTATATGTATTGATTCATTGATTGATGTATTGATTAAGCCAACACGCCAGTTTAGATTTACACTCTCATTTAAAGAAACCGCTACAATTAAAATTTTAAACATATCTGATTCTTAAAAGTGTTATCACTTTTTTATTTATAAACCGATTGACATGAAATAAACGCTAAATGTTAAGTGGAGCAATCTTCAACACAATAAAAAAATCGCATTGCAATCGGTTAAGCGGTTACTGAGATTAGCGTGCACAACCGTACAGACAAACAGACATACAGACAAACAGACAAAAATCCAAAAAATCATTGTTTGGGTTCTATTGCGGTTATAAAGCCCCCCTGTAATATTTTTTCTTATTTATCTTCCATGTACAGACAGCGACCTGTTACGATTTTATTATATGTATTGATTGATTGATTGATATTGATATTGATTGATGTATTGATTAAGAGAGTGTAAATCTAAACACACCAGTTTAGATTTACACTCTCATTCAAAGAAACCGCTACAATTAAAATTTTAAACATATCTGATTCTAAAAGTGTTATAACTTTTTTATTTATAAACCGATTGACATGAAATAAACGCTAAATGTTAGGTGGAGCAAATCTTAACACAATAAAAAAAACGCGTTGCAATCGGTTAAGCGGTTACTGAGATTAGCGTTCACAACCGTACAGACAAACATACATACAGACATACAGACAAACAGACAAAAATTCTAAAAATCATTGTTTTGGGTTCTATTGCGTTCATAAAGCCCCCCTTTAATATTTTTTCTTAGTTATCTTCCATGTACAGACAGCGACTGGTTACGATTTTATTATATGTATTGATTCATTGATTGATGTATTGATTAAGCCAACACGCCAGTTTAGATTTACACTCTCATTTAAAGAAACCGCTACAATTAAAATTTTAAACATATCTGATTCTTAAAAGTGTTATCACTTTTTTATTTATAAACCGATTGACATGAAATAAACGCTAAATGTTAGGTGGAGCAAATCTTAACACAATAAAAACACCGCATTGCAATCGTTTAAGCGGTTACTGAGATTAGCGTGCACAACCGTACAGACAAACAGACATACAGACAAACAGACAAAAATTCTAAAAATCATTGTTTTGGGTTCTATTGCTTTCATAAAGCCCCCCTATAATATTTTTTCTTATTTATCTTCCATGTACAGACAGCGACCTGTTACGATTTTATTATATGTATTGATTGATTGATTGATATTGATGATTGATTAAGCCAACACGCCAGTTTAGATTTATACTCTCATTCAAAGAAACCGCTACAATTAAAATTTTAAACATATCTGATTCTTAAAAGTGTTATACCTAATTTTTTATTTCTAAACCGATTGACATGAAATAAACGCTAAATGTTAAGTGGAGCAATCTTCAACACAATAAAAAAAACCGCATTGCAATCGGTTAAGCGGTTACTGAGATTAGCGTGCACGACCGTACAGACAAACAGACATACAGACAAACAGACAAAAATTCTAAAAATCATTGTTTGGGTTCTATTGCGGTTATAAAGCCCCCTGTAATATTTTTTCTTATTTATCTTCCACTAGCTGATGCGCGCGGCTCCGCCCGCGTGAAATTTGGTACCCGTTCCTGGTTCCCGTGGGAACATTTTCCCGGGATAAAAAGTAGCCTAAGTGTTATTCCGGATTATACTCTATCCTTGTACTAAATTTCAGCCAGATTCATTCAGCCGTTAGAGCGTGATTGAGTAACAAACATCCAAACATCTAAACATCCAAACATCTTCACAAACTTTCACATTTATAATATTAGTAGGATAGGATGTACAGACAGCGACCTGTTACGATTTTATTATATGTATAGATATTGATATTGATATTGATTGATGTATTGATTAAGCCAACACGCCAGTTTAGATTTACACACTCATTCAAAGAAACCGCTACAATTAAAATTTTAAACATATCTGATTATTAAAAGTGTTATTTCTTTTTTTTTTATAAACCGATTGACATGATATAAACGCTAAATGTTAGGTGGAGCAAATCTTAACACAATAAAAAAAACCGCATTGCAATCGGTTAAGCGGTTACTGAGATTAGCGTGCACAACCGTACAGACAAACAGACATACAGACATACAGACAAACAGACAAAAATTCTAAAAATCATTGTTTTGGGTTCTATTGCGTTCATAAAGCCCCCCTATAAATTTTTTTCTTATTTATCTTCCATGTACAGACAGCGACCTGTTACGATTTTATTATATGTATTGATGATGTAAATAATGTTTTGTCAGATGACATGCCGTATTATATAGCTGCTGCAGATGTTATAGAATATTGCCATATTCGGTGAGAAAGTGCAATAAAATTGTTATTATCATTATGAAGGTGTGTCTTGCACTTACACAATTCAAACATATTTCCATTTTCCATTTCTATATAATTGTTTATGTTATGGATTTAAATATTATCATAGCCATATTCAAATCCGGAACAATTAATAATGCAATCTCGACTGACCGTGGTTGAAGCATAAAAATGGTCCTCGATCTATGTGTGGCAATTATAAATAATATTTATATCCCTGGTCCTTTAATATGATATGCAATGGCGGCAAATAGACACAATTTTGTTATAATGTGGTAGTACAGTTCCTTACATCAAATAACACAACAGCACAGTTAAAATATTTGTTTTAAACTAACACGCGTTGAACTCATATTGTATTGAAAACGGGATTTCGCGCGGCACTATTTTACTATTAAATAAAGGTTTTCGGTACTTTCTTGTTCCCCGACGTTTCGATAGGGTTACACCTATCGTGGTCCCGCGGCTAATAGTACGATACTTTATTCTCACTTCTTTTAACTTCGTAGTTTCTGTTTGTTCACGAGTTGGAAATTATCACCAACTAATGGAATCAGATTATACATGGACGGTTACGACATTATAACAGCCGAAGTTTAACAAAATCTTTCGGAATAGATGGGGACTACTTGGGAAGAAGATTTATTTCAAATTAATTGTAACAATTAATTTTCGTAATGGAATCGATGACATCATCACATGAAAATTAATCTCTTACCCAAGTAGAGAGCTCAGATGATAGACCATACCAGCTTACACCCCCCTTTTCTCACCCTATTCACCAAAAGTCTCAAATTCAATCCAACCAAAGGTATTTGCTGGTACATAAACAATAACAAGATAATCAATCAATTTCATTAGTTAATCAATCAATTTCCTTTTGTAAACTGTTAAAGTATTTCACTAATTTCACTGATACCATTGAGATCAATCATCGATTATTCAAAACTCGCAAATACCCGCACTCCCTCGTGGTGAAAATGGATTTCCGTAACCATTTTCCACTGGAACTTGATGCAAGAACAAACAACAGCCTGTGTTCTTAATCTGATGAAAATTGTTAAGTTTCACTTTAGTCTATTCAGTAGTATTTGCGTGAAAGAGTACCATACAAACGTAGGATTTCGTAATATTAGTGTGATTCAGTTCCAATACAATTTTGTAACTTAAATCTTATTTCAACACAAAAATTACGTGTCACCAAAAATAATATACTTATTACGAAGTACGACCTTCGGTAAAATGCTTTCATACAGGGATCAAAGTACACCTTATTGATATGCATTGCTTCATCCACCGCAACTTAAGTTTATGTCTCATAGCTTAGGGTTTTACTGAATATAAGCCTTTAAAAGGATTGATTGAGGGTAGTTGTGGTGTAAACATATAAAATAAATAGCTCCCAGTTATAATTTAAATAAAATAGTCTAAATACAAGTTCTAAAGTTTTTAATGATTATATCTGATTAAAAACAGCACATTACCTGCCAGTGTAGTATTTTCCTTTGCTACCACAAAGCATCTTCAAGGTTTGACAATATGGTAGATTCAGTGCAAAATTCACTAGCAAGTTTGAAGGAGTTCTTCAGCAAACGAATGGCAGAATTTGAAGCAGAATTACCAAAAACGCAGGCAACAACTTCTGTGGGAGGGTTAGCATCAGAGTTTTCATCGTTTAAAACCCTCATTACGGACATACTGGCTAATCTTCAGCATCAGATTGATGTTCTCTTGAAAAATGTTGATGCCATGGAGATGAGAACACGTAGGAAGATGCTGTTGGTCCACGGTGTACCAGAAGAACAGAATGAGAAAACCACTGAGCTCATTGCTAAGGTCATGCAGAAGCACCTTACTGCGGATTTTTCTGTTACTGACATCCGACGCTGTCATCGTATGGGGCGACCCTCTGGAGAACATAAGCCGAGGCCTCTTATTGTTAAACTTGTGAGTAGTGAGCTGCGTGACCGGTTGTGGTGTGCCAAAACAAAACTTAAAAGCACAGGTGTAACAATCACTGAATTTTTGACAAAAGAGCGCCACCAGACCTTTATGGCCGCACGACACAAGTTCGGGATCACACGTTGTTGGACCAGGGAGGGCCACATCCATATCATTACACAAAATGGGCAGCGGCACCGTATCACAACACACAGTGAGCTGCAAAGGATTATATCCCACAGTGAGGAAAGGCCAAGTCCCAGTCCAGTTGCAAAACCAGCTGCGAAGACGAAGCGGGCTGCCGTCACTCAAAGGAAATAAGTATCATCTTAGTTAATTAGTCCGAGTAGCTATCTATATTTACTGTTAGCATTTCTGTTTTTCTTTTCTTACTAGTAACTTCCTCTGTCACTAATTTGCTTTCACTTTGTGCCTTGTTTATATATTAGATAAGTATGTAATTACGCATCCTGCGACAGGTGATAAGGTTTATTACAACTATCTCAAATGCTAAATAATCCTCTTGCATAACAATTCGCTTTCAATTTTATTGTAATCCCTTTCAATTTCATTAAAAACTTCACTTTCATTATTGCACTTTCGCTTTTGACACTGACATGACAAACAGTTGACTTGACATCTTCGTAAAAATGAAAATATCTATGCATTTAGGGTGGACACACACATGAAGTGCATAGTGTGCATACACTGTTTTGTATACGGGACGCGGACGGTGAAGTTAGAGTTACCATACCAAAATATCCAAGTACATTAATCTAGCTGGTTAATCGAGTTGTGTGTCCGCCTTATTAATAATATTGTTCTCGTTAAATTATGACTTACAATGGTAGATTTAAATACAATTATTAACTAGTTTTTGTCATGGCAGGGTCAAAGTAAATAATGGCTTTATCTTTGTCTGTAAATAGTATTATATATATTTTTTTTTTCTCACATATACATGTAACTACCCTTCTACTATTCTGTTTTATATAAATTACTCGGACTATAGATTGAGTAGACAATGTTTGTAAATGCTTGGCTTTAGTAGACGTTGGCTATAGTGAGTTTTCGGCTTTTGTAAGATAAATGTCCAGCTTTAGTGGATATTATTCTGCGCTTATTTTTTTTTTATCAGTACTGCTGGCAGGTGGTGAAGGTTGATTTGAGGGTTAGATATCCATAGGTAGTAGTAGCTTTAAGTATTTGTGTAACTTTTATATTGAAATTTCCTAATTCTTAATTCATTTTATTTAGTTAGGTACTTTTTTGTTTGATAATTATTATTTATTATTTCATATATTTATTATAATAGTCGATATTTTTGTATATATTTATATATACATATATTTATATTATTATATGCATATTTAGATGTTATGAGCAATGTCGATGATGAAAGTGAATCCGAAAGTTTTTACTCTGCAGCTAGCATCACCCAAGATAGTTTCAGCAGTGTTGCGTCCCTTCCGAAGTTACTCGATCTACAGTTTACTGATGTACCAAAGAATTTTAATGCGGTCCACATCAATGCCCAAAGCATCCCGGCTCACTTCCCCGATATGCTGACAACCTTTGACTGTAAGAATATACATGCGGTTTTGGTTTCAGAGACGTGGTTTAAATCAACCCACTCTTCCACTCTTTACTCCCTCCCTGGGTTTCAGCTTATCAGAAACGATCGCTGGGAAAGTGGTGACAGGCGAGGGGGTGGTGTAGCCATATATCTGCGCTCATATATTCCATTTAAAATTTTAAGTATGTCAGCGCAACCACCTCCACCTGACGGCGGCGAGCATTTGTTTCTGGAAGTTGAACTCAACCACACTAAAGTCCTTTTCGGCATCTACTACTGTCACTCATCCAGTGTAAAGTTCTTTCCTTCTTTTGAAACCTTGATGGTTAATCTAATGCCTTCTTACAGTCATGTTATCATTATGGGTGACTTTAATGCGTGCTTAGTTAAAAATGACTCTCGTACCTTTGCCTTTCAGACCCTTACCAACTCCTGTAACCTATCCATTCTTCCTTCAAGTACAACGCATCACGTCCCAAACCGCAAACCAAGTTTAATTGACGTAATACTAGTTTCCTCTAATGAGCACGTCGTGAAGCATGGACAATTTCCAGCTGACGCATTCTCTTTGCACGATCTCATATTCCTTTCCTATAAAATCCGTGTTCCCAAAGCTAAGCACAAAATCCTTATGCAGCGCAATTTTGGTGGTATGAATTTGGAACGCCTCCGTCAGGATGCAGCTGATATAGACTGGGGTCCACTTACTACCTCGGGGTCGACAGATGAACAGGTGCATATATTTAATACTAATGTCATCACTCTTTACGACAAACATGCGCCTATTCGACCAGTTAAAATTAAACATCCTCCTTCCCCATGGCTCACTGCAGACATTAAAAATCTATTGCACAAAAAAGCTGCAGCGAAATTTAAATACAAAATTAGACCTAGCGAGGATAACTATGCTAGATATATATCAATTAGAAATCATTGCAATAAGGTGTGTAGGAATGCACAACGCCAGCACATCCACAGTAATATCCAAAATGGAGATCCAGGTAAAGTATGGAAGTTTCTTAATACATTGGGGGTCGGAAGAAAACGACAAGTTACAATTCCTCAAGATCTTAACATTGATTTACTTAATCAACATTTCGCAGCCTCGTCCAACTTTGATAGGACGACCAAGGCACAGACAATCGATTATCTTTCATCTCTTCCAAAACCCAACTATCCACAATTTGTCTTCGATCTCTTCACTGCTTGTGATGTTAGGAGAGCCATTACATCAATTACGTCGAATGCAACCGGTGTGGACTCTGTCAGCCGCCATATGATCCTTCCCATCCTTAATGAACTTCTCCCCATTATATGTTACATATTTAACTTCTCCATCTCTAGTGGTGTATTTCCAACCGCATGGAAAAGTAGTCAAATAATTCCCATACCCAAAAAACCCAAACCGATAACTTTCTCTGATTACCGCCCAATATCTATACTCCCATTCCTATCCAAAATTCTTGAGCGTCTCGTACACACGCAATTTAGTAGATTCCTTCGCCAAAATAATGTCCTGAACCCTTTCCAATCCGGCTTTCGTCCTGGCCATAGCACTGCCACAGCTCTGGTCAATATTACTGATGACATCAGATATGGCATGGAGGTCGGAAAGGTAACAATACTTGCATTGCTAGATTTTAGCAATGCGTTCAACGCTGTTGATTTTGATGTATTGGTCAATGTTCTGAGCTCTCTTAACATATCTCCAACAGTGGTTGATTGGCTTCAAAGTTACTTGTGCGGTCGCCAGCAACGAGTGTGTATAGATAACAAAATATCTAATTGGTGTAATACTATCGCTGGTGTGCCCCAAGGCGGCGTTCTCTCTCCGTTACTCTTCTCAATTTTCATAAACTCCATTTCAACTCATATTTCTTCTTCCTACCACTTATATGCAGATGACTTGCAAATTTACTGTCAGGCCCCTCTTCAACAAATATCGGAAGCAATCCAGTCGTTAAACAGGGACCTAAGTCATATAAGTTACTGGAGTCGCGCCCATGGCCTTAAGGTGAATCCGACGAAAACACAGGTGTCAATTGTGGGCAGCTCCAGAACCACATCTAAAATAGTGTGGACTAGTGTACCCCCAGTAGTTTTTGAGAATACTATTATTCCCATCTGTGATAAGGTTAAGAACCTGGGTGTGTATATAGATTCTTCATTATCTTGGGACACACAGATTCAGGAAGTGAGTCGAAAAATGTTCGCATCTGTAGGATCATTAAGAAGGCTACAAAACCTTCTACCCATGTCTACCAAAATTGCGCTTGCAAACGCGTTACTGTTATCCATATTAGATTATGCAGATGTCAGCTATCCTGATCTCGCCGAAAACCAGCTAGACAAGCTTGAACGTCTTCAAAATGTCTGCATAAGGTTCATTTTTGGCTTACGCAAATTTGACCACGTTTCACAGTTTAGAGCGCAGCTTGAATGGTTACCAATACGACTTCGTCGGGATGCTCACATTCTTTCACAATTATACAGCATATTATTTAACCCTTCTACCCCTTCCTATCTTAAGGAACGATTCCAGTTCCTTCACGACACGCATGCGAAATGTCTGAGGTCATCAAAAAACTTGAAACTAAAGATGCCATCTCACTCGTCCTCCTTTTACGACAAATCTTTTACTGTTACTGCCATTCGACTTTGGAATAAACTTCCTGTTGAGATTAGACGAGCGCAGACCATAACTAGATTTAAGATTATGGTAAAAGAACACTATTTATCAATGTAGAGTAATATGCATATGTGTATGTATGTGTATTGTGTATGTATGTATATAGCGTATGTATGTATGTTAGTGTATTGAGTATATATTTATAATAATTATATAACTTAATAAGTATTTATTTTATATGATGTAGGTATGATTAGGAATTATAGGTAGATAGAATTGTTTATTTATTAAAAGAAGTACGCCAAACAACTACCACTCATTACCTTAAACCAATTTTCTCCATCCAAAGGTTGCCTGGTAGAAATCGCTTTTAGTGATAAGGCCGCCCATTGTACCTTCCTCTTGTACGGAATCTATGTACTCTATTTATATTTACATGGTGTACAATAAAGTGTATAATAAATAATAAATAAATAAATAAATAAATAAATAAAAGGGTAAAAAATATTTTTATTGCTACAGAAAATGGGAAAATGGTCACAAGCCTAAGTGAGGATCAGAGTACAATATCAAATTCAGTTCAAGTATGTAATTTTCTTTCGACTACAATAAAAATTGTAATATATTAATTTAAGGCACTTTACTGACTATTTTTATACTCAGCTTCTTATGACTATTTATTTGACGTTTATAACTTTTTACTGCACTGACCGAAACACTGAATGAAATAAAAGCTCCACTCTACTTGACCTTTGATTTAAAAATGAGTTCTTAACTTTCAGTTGGACCGATAATTATTATGTGTGTGCGTGTGTATATATAAGTATGCATGTTATGTGTGTATGCGTGACCCTTAACTCTGAAACAGTTGCGTTTGGATGTGGTTATTTATTTGGTAGTCAGATTTTGCCACGGTTCTAATTTTTGTGTCCAAATCGATTTAGATGTTGACATTTCATTTTTTTTTGTTTTGTTGTTAAACAAAATTTGATTTACAAAATATGTATCTACAAAGTCTACTTTTTACACTATTTAATCAAAATTTATTCAGATGTTCACTATCAAATAAAATTTAAAATGTTTTTGTTTAATTTGTTTTCATGTTTAGTTCCAAAATGAAAACAAATCATAAATAGTTCTTTAAAGGGATAGATTATTAAATATTTTGTCCCTGTAAATAATGGTATTAAGTAAATGAATAGGTAATTGAAAATATTTTATCGACGGCGACGTCTAGATTTAAGCTGACCTAATCCCCTGTTACCGGAATTACCTAAACACCATGTTTGCATATTCGTAGTTAATATCTTAATGGGGAAAAGCGCTAATGAACTTTATTAGTTTTAACTGTAGAGTAAGCTATAAACGTATTATCGTAGAACATATCATTTAATAAAGTACTGTAAATAACTATTGTGTCTATTATCATAAGTTATAATTTATTAAAGTCATGTAGTATAATGCATTATTTTGAAATCAGATAAAATTAATGTTGTTCTATTTTTTGACAAGCATAGGACTCATCTTATATAACGGACGTTTGTAACTTCAGAGATGAGAAACTCTCGTTGTGGAATCTGTAAAGATCTTCTAAGACCCATTTTGAAATACCCATCGGTAGGCGCTTGAGAAAACTAATGTAGATAGCTCATTTCAATCTAAGCGTAAATGAAAGATAGCTCCGTTCCGATTCAACAGTGTACGAATATTTGGCATGCACAGTTTGAAGATGAACACTGTCTATGACGAGTAGTAAGAGTAGGTAGGTATAGAAAGTAACAATGGATATTATTACTTGCAATTAATTAGAGGACAGACAAGAATAGGCATTTTTTTTGTTAACGTGAGGGAAAATCCTCATGTATGCTATGCCGAAAAAACATCACGTAACGGCCAACAGCCTATGGTTGGGAGCCTCGGGTAAGCCCACGGAAGGATGTCCCAGGACTCCCAACAGACCCACAGCCGCCACTGCAGCCTCGCCTAGGGACAAGAATAGGCATAGGAGCAAAGTCTTCCTTACCACGAAGGGACTCGACACACTGTTACTCATTGCGATCATTTTTCTTAACAAGTCACAATATGACCCGTTGTAGGGTGACTAGTTGAGAATAAAGGTACTTAACGTAATCCGTTGCTTCACAATTAAACATTGCTAACTCAGCCCAATGATCTGGATGACTGCACAAACGGTCCTACACATCACTATAAGATAATATATTTTAACAACAAAGACACCGATTTATGGCAGTATGGGGAGAGAGGTGCTCTGGAATTGCGAATTAATTTGTATAATTTTCTTTGAAGTAAAGTAAAAGTTTTATGTCGTTGGATTGGTATTTTATGTCATTGAGAATTTAGTAAATTTTAATAGATATAAATTGCTGATGTTACACGTTAACTTATAACAATTATGTTGAGCTAAAGATTATAATTACAAAATATATTATTATATTTGTTATGTATACTATGGACGTAGGAATAATAACGAAATTAACTATAACAGATAAATATTACAACTCACCAGTAAACTAAGAAATTAGAGTTTATTGATTGTAAAGTAGCCATAATAATGAATTCCTGATTATTAATAGCAATATGATGTATTATTGTAAAATAATTTAGGTTACTACAGTAGTAATCCAAGCATTTCTAGTAATAGAAAACTGTTTTTTTTTTTCATAAACTTATAAAAGCCGGAGATCTAAGTAGTCGATGAGTCCTACATTTACGCATAAATACTCATTTTACTCATTATAACCTACTACTCTAATTTCATCAGGCCTGCAGCTGTAGATAATGTCAGAGGGGTAAGGGCCTTTGAATTTGAATATCTTCTTTTCAATCGTATCAGTAGAAGATTTTGATCAACGTCGTATTCCAAAGCACTAATCACGCAAGTGTTCTCTCAATGATGACGAATTTTGAATTTTGTGCTGTTCATGAGAGGTTCCTTCTTCATACAACACCGGATTTTTCCAAGGAGTGAACTTGAGAGCCACTGTCACTTTCCATCAGCTAAATGTATAAAAACCGGCATTCGTATGACTTGAATGTGGTTTTAAGATTTAGTGTAATTTTTACGACTACTTAGATCGATAACGCTACGACTACTTAGATCGATAAAGCTGAAAATAATACTCATTCTGACAATTGCTTTTATGATAAAAAAAAATTGTTGTATTCTTATTGAAATTAATTTGTAAAACCTGAACTATACTATTATTATTTTACAAGATTCCACAAACGAATAGCTAAGATCTTTCGAAGTTTCTGTTTACGCGGTGGAATGCATTCAAATACTTCACCGCCCTACTATGCGGTGCAAAAAAGTGATTTTGCTTTGTACTCTTAGCTCTGGAAAGCCTAGACTACCCACAAAATCACCGTGATGTTTCCACTCTACCGAGTCGCAAATTAGACCAAAGGTTAATTTATTTATGCGACTAGTCTAAGGGTTAACTTCTATGCAATATTGAGAGCTTATATAAAATCATTGTAAATGTAAATTCGAATAGTTAATAGTAACTACATACGAGATAATATAATATTACTTCACATCTATTATTGTAAATAATATTTTCTATGGTCTTCGTGTTTTCGGTGGCTTATGTTGGAGGCGCCCTAGAAGGGATACAGCCAAAGCTGGTATTTGGTATAGTTAAGAATTTCTAGTCAGAAAATAAATCATATTGAAATCATGTTGTTTTTACTGCCATCCAAATGTCTATGGGTAAGATTATGGAGCAAAGATAAGAGAGTGAGATCAACTACTGACAATTCAATTTGATCCGTAGGTATCTACTCACATATTATTGCACTGGAGTTTGTTTTAGGGGAGTGCGGACATATAAAAATGTTAGTAGATGCAATGGACAAACAGAGATTTTAAAGGTAGATACGGCCGTCGGAGTGGACAGTTTAAGAAGTGGACAAGTTTGGAAGTGGTAAAGTTAGGAAATAGTCAGAGTTGTCCGGAGGGTGCTGATGGATGGCACTGGTAGAACTTGCTGCATATACCTATTTTAAAAAGCTACACTTGTATTCCACAACAGTACAAGTGTAGTTCTTGTCTTCTTTCAATATAAACCAAGAAACAAAACCAATTTATGTATTACTGGAAGTGGTACATCTGCCTGCATGATGAAGAGACAGATAACCTGAAATAAAACCTTACAGTACTAACAATTTGGAATCTTTTTTTATTTAAACACGAGGGAAAATCCTGTTTGGATGCAATGCTGGACTTCTACCGACTAAAAAACCTCACGTATCCTACCTAACAGCCTACGGGTGGGAGCACCGGGTAAGCCCTCGGAAGGATACCCCAGGACACAATTTAGCGTCTTATGTCAACAATAAGGTAAGCGTTTTGAAGAAGAGCTCGAATTTTTTAGGAGTGCGTCCCCGTCCACCTAAGGTCTTCACAGTTGGAGCACGATCAATTGTATGTCAATTACTTTTTGTTTTAAATATCATTAAGGTAGCAAACGAGTATACGGTTCAACTAGCCAATTAACGTTTGCAACATCAGACGTGCTACTGGTGCTACACTCATTCTGCCGACCCTTTCTTTTTTTTATTGTGAATCTTGTGAATCTTGAGGGAAAATCCATCATGGATCGTCACGTAACGCCCAACAGCCTATGGTTGTTAGCCCCGGGTAAGCCCTCGGAAGGATGACCCAGGACTTCCAACAGGCCCACGACCGCCACTGCGGCCTCGCCTAGGGGGTGATTCTGGTGCTATTCCGCGTCAGACTCAGAGGCCAATAGTCTTCGGCAAAGACATGTCGGTGGCTTCTAAGCCGTCCACTGCGGAACCCGGGTGTGAGAGTTCTCTCCCGTTCCCGCCTCGCCACCTCTTTCACGAGCATAACCTGCTTGCCGAAAGAGGCGGCGCAGTCCCACTTACTCCCGCTGGAGTTCATGGCTCGCACCATGGTCTCGAGCGAGAGAGTGTCCATATCCAGACCCACTACGAGAACCTGGCGCTGTTGCGCCCACGCCGTGCACTCCACCAGCGTGTGGAGCGCTGTGTAAACGCTCGGTCCTCGCAGTGCTGACACTCGGCCGTGGTTTCCCAGTATCTTCGCACTCTGCCGACCCTAAACCCCAGCACCTTCCTCTCCATTTCACTATTAGACTAGCTATGATTTCTTTTTCAGTAGAGTTTTAGAATTTTTGAAGTTACGACGACGTACCTATTATCATAATAATTATCTTTAACTTTACAGACACTATTCATTTTTTAATTCAATTTAAGAACAAAGCCAACGAGATCGGCTCTTAATTTTCTCCATTAAATTATAGAGTAAGGACAAAAATGTTTACAGAGGGGTATTAAATTGCAAACAACTTTTGTACACAAGTAGAATACTTACCGACAAAATATTGTAAAACATTTATATCAGTATCAAACGTTTTCAGAAACGGTTTTAAAGTAACTTTGAAGAAAAATATAAAGAAACATTCAAGAGGATTATCGTAACTGGGCCAGACCGATAAAATACTTACTTGCCTTGTATTTTTTATCATTTGCTCGTCGGGAATTCAATAAATCCAAACGTTGGAGAGGTTTTAGAAGCAGGCATCACAATAATATACTTTCTTTAAGAATTTAGGCATCTGCATTGCCGTTACGTTTTCATAATGTTTTTTTTTTAAACCAAATATGTCACTAAATATGTAGCTAAATAAAATGCCGCCCGCTTTATGGAAAGCCGTGGCGACACCCAGCAATTGGTGGCCATTTTCAGATTCATTTTCATTTTCAATGGGTAACCATTCTCTATGCAAGACTATTGATTGTGTGTCTCTTTATGCTCTTATGCTCCGCTGAAATGTATATCAATGACAATAATCATAAAGGTATATCTTATTATAGTGTCCCATGACAGTGAATCTTCAAGGGAAGTTAATCAAGCAAGTCTAATCTAGTCTAAATCTGTTCTCGTTGGCGCTTGTTTAGTGGGACAAACTTAAAACAATAAGTCAAGGTTTTAGATAATTCTACTTTGGCCGGAGACTTATACTCGACACTCTGGCCACAGCCGAGAAAGATTACCATTACTTTAAAATTTTGTGTTACAAACGATCAACTCGCTACAAGTGCACGCTGACGCTGCTATACTTTTGTACCTACCAACATATTTCTCCATCCAAAGGTTGTTTGGCAAAAATATTTTCAGCGATAAGGCCGCCTATCTACATCACATCACCCAGTAATGCTACTTTGGCCAAAGACTTCTATATAAACTGAGGTAGACGCGCCATACTCTAACAAACGAGATTTCAAAAGCAATCCTCAAATACACACATTAATAAGACTACACTCACTTATAAATATTTTTTACGTAATTGTCTCCACGCACAATAGCAATATACGAATAGAAAAAGAGTAAAAGAGAAGGCGTATGGACTCCGATTGCAAGTCGAGCACCTACTTTCGAAGTTTTGACTCACAACAGTGCGAGCAACGCTGCTAATTAGCTCAGTTTATAGGTTTCAAAAATCGGTGCGTAGGGCATGTCTACCTCAGTTTATATAGAAGTCTTTGACTTTGGCGTACAATGAAGAGCTTAACAAATAAAATAAATAAATATTGGTATTTTAAATTTCTAATACTGACAAGTATTAGAAATTTAAAATACCAACAGTAAGTAAGACCAATTCTTCATTAATTACACTGCCAGTTGGTTACATTTATACTAATATTATAAAGAGGAAAGATTTGATAATGTGTTTGTTTGCATCGAATAGGCTTCGAAACTACTAAACGGATGTAAAAATTCTTTCACTGTTAGGAAGCTACGCTTTCGCCGGGTAACATAGGCTATATTTTATTCCCGTATTCCCACGGGAACGGCAGCTACGTAGGTCATCCACTAGTATTTTCTATTTATACTACAGTTCATTAATATAACAATTCTACAAAGTTCTGTAGGTCTACGTCCTAAGTACAACTAAAATCCATTTAATTAAGTATCGTGCATAAACTTTGTTAACTTAAGGTGTTACTGTCACGCTAACTAAAGGTCAAAAGGAAGTGAAAACTTTATTTACAGTACTTCTTAGAACAAAGTTGTATAAATAGAACAGTGTTTTGTATAATTTAGAAGGTTCTGAAGATGTTTCGAATTTCTTATTTTTTTTTTATTATCGAGTAGCGGACGTCACTTGGTTTTACCCGCGTAATTACCGTTCCCGTGGGAATACGGGAATAAAATATAGCGTATGTCACCCACGTATAGTTTAGCTTTCCAATAGTGAAAGATTTTTTTAAATCGGTTTAGTAGTTTCTGAGTCTATTCGATGCAAACAAAGATTCATATCTTTCTATTTAATATTAGACGACTATCTCACCTATTAGTAAGTGATCGATGTCTTGTGGTGGAACACGCTTGTCTAGTTGTAATCTGGTCACTCTAGTATGAAAACTCCCAGGTCATATCTTCTCGGAAACACAGACTCAGGCAGCGAATTCTACTATTTACGACAGTGAAATAAAATAATGCCTTATGTAGGGACAACCTGGAAAAGGTCGCAGACAAGGGCTAGTTGCGGAAGGCACAGAATCTTGAGTTGTGGCGTAAATTGGAAGAGACCTACGTTCAGCAGTGGACTGTCATTGATGATTGAAAGATGTAGGTACCCGTTGGAGTAGACGGTTTTTTCGACGCCACGGTAAATGGATAGGGTCGTACGAATTTAGTCGGTTCGAGGCCATCATGACATTCGTGGGGCAAAAAATGGCAATGGCAAATTCCATAAAAAATTGTTGATACTTAAGTAGCTGTACAGACAGAGTGAGTTAAAGTTGCATTCATAATTTTTATGCAGAGGTATGAAATTCGTGTCAATAAACCAATCAATTCGGCCTATAGCAGGCCACTGATGGACGTAGGTCTCTCCCAGTTCACGTCACAGTACGCGGTCCTGTGCCTTCCGCATCCCATTCCCAGCCTCCCACCACATATAAATTCTTGTAGGTACTCTTGATAACAATATCGTTTTGTAAGTCTTTGCTTCTGAATAATTTCGAACTTTTAATGCAAACTTCGTCATCACCATCATTATTACAGCCTCTGCGTCATCATCGCGGTGTCTTATGTCCAAGTTCAATGACTTTAATCGATCAATGATATCTGAACGTAGAATCGAGTCCCGGTTGTCTCGTAAATCTTTACTGAAGAGACAAGGGTCTAATTTGCATTGACTGTATCGATTTGATTAGCTGTGTTTGTTATTGCAAACTTAACAAGTCAAATCATTGTTTTTTAGTTATAGACTAGTTGTAACCTCCAGTTTCATCTGTTACATTGAACTTTTTTTTATATCACTAACTAGCTGATGCCCGCGGCTCCACCCGCGTGGAATGTTATTCCCGCTTCCCGGTCACTTCGGGGTATGAAAAATAGATGTTGGCCGATTCTCAGACCTATTCAATATGCTCACAAAATTTCATGAGAATTGGTCAAGCCGTTTCGGAGGAGTATGGCAACGAAAACTGTGACATGAGAATTTTATATATATCACTAATGTGGCTGACCACCAGTCCTTCTGGTGGTCAGAAGGACTGGTGATCACCGCAGCCTATGAACGTTTGCATCACCAGAGGCGCCACCCTCGTACTGCCGACCCCGTAAAAACCTTCGAAGACCCCTTTTGAAAAACCTCATACTGGTAAGCGCTTTTTGTTCACCTTATAGTTTTATGTCCGACGTAATAGGTGGTGAGCCTATTGCCGTGTTCAAAAGGGACAGGTGCAGGTCGCCGCGACCCACAGTTGAAATCAAGCCGCCAATAAGGCCTTTAACTTGAAAAACATTTAGTGAAAAGCTGGTAATTTGTCTTTACAAACAGATAATTCAATTTTATTTGTATGTCAGTATAGATGGAAGAAGCCGCTTATTTAGTCTTAGAAAAAAAGCGGCTATTTTCTTTATCTTCAATGAAAAATTAAAGTGGTTACTCAAAAGTAGCCTGAAGAAACATGCTTGTCATTAGGACAAAGACAATAAAAACTCGAACGAATAGTGATCAGCGTTTTCAAATCGAAGTATCCTATTTCTAATCCGTTAATTAAAAAAAAAATCGGTCGGAGGCATCATCCTATTTCGTTTTGAAAACGCTAATTCATTATTCGGTTCAGTACTATCATGTCGTGGACCTAATTCTAATAAAGCGTAAGTCAAAATTTTGCTAAACAGTGTATTTTTCTGAACTAGGTAGGTACATCTATATTGTTTACTAGCTTACGTCACATAATGTGCACGAAAGGAGAGGTAATTCTTCATCAGACTTGTCAAGCACCGTGTGAAACGGCCCTGTTAGCTAAATCATAAAAGAGCTTAAAGATTAAGGCTATTCTAAAACAATTCAGTCCACGCCTTCGGCACGGACTGAATTATTTTACAACAGCCTTAATAATTAAGCTCTTTTATGATTTAGCCAACACGCCCATTTAGATTTACCCTCACATTCAAAGGAAGCCTTGAATTCTAGGTTTGGCGAAAGTTGAGATGCCTCTAATTTCTGAACCACAAAACCCTCAACCTTGAAACTTATGTGGAACAATGCTTAAGTACTCCCTTTCTGACACTAAAAAAACAATTGAAATCGGACTACGCTTTGAGTAATTACAGCTGAAAAACCATTTCATCTTTCATCCCCTCTCCCGCAGGAACCGCGCAAAATATCGGAATCAAAAGTATCCAAGAACCTTCCTCGCATTATAAGCTCAGATTGTACCAAGTTTCATTCAAATCGATTCAGTAGTTTCGGCGTGATACTTATTCGGGATACAGACAGACAGACAGACATGAAAAATTTAAATTACATTTTCGGCTTCAGTATCGATTAGAGATTGCCCTACAATTAAAATTTTCAAAATATCTTCCATGTACAGACTCTCGACCCTCAACAGTTTTATTATAAGTATAGATTACTTTGAATTAGTTGAATAGGAAAAAAAGAGATACATACATACATAACATCACGCCTGTCTCCCAACGGGGTAGGCAGAGACTATGACTTTCCACTTGCTACGATTCTGGCAAACAACTTTCGCTTCTTCAACTTTCATAAGTGTCTTCATACATGCTCTTCGGTTAAGGGTACTCTTGACCTGGCCTTTTCTCAGAAGATTATTGATTTGATCGACATGAGTATGCCGAGGTCGACCCCTACCAGTTTGCTCATTCACTCTCGCTTCATAAATCTGTTTCGTCAGCCTATTTCCATCCATTCTCTCCACATGTCCAAACCATCTGAGCATCCCTTTCTCTATCTTAGTCACTACATCTTCTGTCATACCGCAATGTTCCCTTATCACACTATTCTTTACTTTATCCCTCAATGTTACTCCAGCTATACTTCGCAAACTTCTCATTTCCACTGCATTAATTTTACTTTCATGCTTCTCCTGCCACACCCAACTTTCACTACCATGCATAAGTGTAGGGACAAGCACTCCTCTATGTACAGCCATCCTTGCCTTTTTAGACACGTTCTGACTGCTCATAAAGGTGTGAATGGCTCCATTCACTTGGTTTCCTGCCAAAACTCTTCTTTCATTATCATTGTCACACTTTCCATCACTTGCAAATTTTGAACCCAAATATACAAACTCTTTCACCTGTTCCACGCTCTTTCCTTCGATCGATATCGAGCAATCAGTCATACATCATAAGTCCCTTGAAACAATGCATAATAATTTTAACGTGTAATTACGCATTTTTTTTACCATACTATTAGTAATTTAACCATTTTGAGTACTTACACGAGACGCTCTAATCTAAATTTGAATATACTTATCTTAAGAAAATCTTATGAAACTATTTATTTCTTGAGTAACATTTTGATATTCTTTTTCATCGACATTTCATTTTTAATGGCATTCAGATATTATTTTAGCACACTTAAAAATTCGTAATTTTTTTAGTTACATTTTTGTACCTACTATCTCATATTTAAATGTATTATGTACATAATAATGATTGATGGATATATTTATTGCTCAATGATAACTATTACTATCAAATTCATCTTCATTTCAGCTGCAAATGAATTTAATTTCAAGCCAGATCGAGTTTCAAAGCTCTACAAAATGGAAACTAAACTTAAAAGATATAAAAAGTTTACAAGTCTTGACCCAGTGTGTATAGGTAAACGTGTACGGAATGAAAATTGCTACGTTTTACGGCGTTAAGAGTACAGTATGGATGAAGTTAAGGGCACAACGGACGTTTTATGGGCGATTTTGACCCACCGTGCGATCGCATTAAACCGGCATGGTTTATCGCGTAGTACAATACGTATAACGTAAGGTACTGATAATGTACACAGGATTCTTACTGCGGTGACCTATACTCAATGTATGATATTACTAACGTATTAGTATCGTTTTGTTTAACATGAACATAATAACAGGAACAATGAGATGCTTCTCTTTCCGTGCTATGTGGAATATGTCTTCATCATGTACCCATAATGATCCATAATATATTAGAAAGAGATCTTATTAAAATCATTCATGAAGAACCATAGGATAATGTTTATTTACATCGCTAAGCATAGCAAACTAGAATATTCCTTTGACCTAAACTGTTTCAGGCTTGCATTTCCTAGGAAATTCTGTTCCACAACCATAAATTTAAGGGACTTACCGCCATGAAGGTGATGTACTGATAAGATAGATAGGTATATATAGCCCCACAACACTCCGGGAACCGTGTGATTACCCGAAGAGGATCCTGCGCTTCTGGTCGGAGCAGGGTTGGCTGGAGTGACAGCCAACACTCACGTACAATGGGTCCACTGGCGGACTTAAGTGCGGAAAATGGGAGCCCAAGAAGACTGAAGAAGACTAGATAGGAATCTATTCGGGTGCAACTAATTCCTGACCTTAGACCGGAACAAACACAATCACTGTATAATTTCACCATCAAAAAGTCAGAATGTGATCTATTTGACGATCACCAGCGAGTTCCCTACTTATTTTTCGAACACACAGCGTGGTACGAGTTTGTATTGGTATCGTGTAAGAAAGTGCGGCTCATATTCTTTCCGCACTAAACATAAAGTATGACAGCCCTACAATATTCAGGATAGTGTAACATTACCTTTAAAGTATAATCATACGCCAACCCTAGTTTGTCGCACCTAACCGCAAGCCACAACCTCTGATATTCGCAATTCGCTGTAATCCCAACTCAAAAGGGTCCGCCTAATAATAACGGTAAATAGTTATTGAGCGGGCCAGCTCAGGTACTAATACCGATACGAGAATGTAATCGAAATTCTACGTGAAATATTAATAGCATTGCAGTTGTTGAATAATGGAGATTGTAATTGGAATACTGGGTTTTACCTTGCAGAGGAGAGTAAATTCTTATGTTAGTAATTTTTATCCAACAAAGAGTTTCTGTGTATGTATGTGTATTTTTCTAGTCGATCGATGAATTTTCAAAAATATTTATTTTTGTACTTCTTCGCTATATTATAACCTTAGCTGAGTTTAAGGTATTTGGATAAGGTCTGTTTTTATATATAATATACTTTTATTCACTAAACTTTACAAGGAAGTAATTACAATACAGGAAATGCACACTTAGGAGTTACGATAAAAGTGGACCCTGCCCCCTGAACTAGGTTAACCTGTGACTCAGGAGACAGTGTAGCGCTACGGCTTTATACAATATTGAGCCTTAAAGTACTTTAAGGCATGTTCCGCTAGTATATCCTTATCAATGCATGGTATCTGATGTATGTATGTATGTATGTGTATGTGTGGTGTAACTGCGTGCGTTCTAGTTCGTGTGTGCGAGTGAGTGTTTGCATGTATTATGTGAGTGCGTGTGCATGTAAATATCGATAGCAATTTGAATGGTAACTTTATTATGTCAGTAGTTCCTCAGTCTTGGCGTAGTCAATTTCCAAAAGCCATTTTTGTACTGTTTGTGTGTATTATCCTCACAGACTTCAACAGACCAATCGCTGCAAAGCCAATTACTTAAGTATCTCATCACCTCCAACACGGTGAGTCCCAGAATTCCTTCGTAAATTAATAGCTGTAGTCAACAACAGGTATACCTACTACTACTAGATTGTCCTACGATTTTAAGGATGAAAAGGGCTTAGGTCAAAGGAATGCCCAAAATGGGCACGACATGCCTACTAACGACTTAGATCAACGTAATGGTAGCTTTAAGCTTATTAAAACTCATTTGTTAGTTGGTTGCATTAGTTTCATATTATGTAATTTTGATAATCAATACTCAGAAAGAAAATCTTTGCTTTCGTTTCACCTATACCTACTTCTATACTAATATTATAAAAATGATAGATTTAAATGTTAGTTTGCATCGAATAAGCTACGTTTTATTTCCGTATTCCCACGAGCAACAGGAACTACGCGGGTAAAACCGTGTGATGTCCGCTATCCATAAATATACCTATGTCATTTCTGTCCAACAAAAACATAACGATAAAGTACCCTATCTTGGGTACATCAGTCACCGCAGTAAGAATCCTGTGTACATTATCAGTACCTTACGTAATACGTATTGTACTACGCGATAAACCATGCAGGTTTAATACGATACGGTGGGTCAAAATCACCCATAAAACGTCCGTTGTGCCCTTAACTTCATCTATACTGTACTCTTGACGCCGTAAAATGGAACTATTTTCATTCCGTACACGTTTACCTATACACTGGGTCAAGACTTGTAAACTTTTTATATCTTTAAGTTTGGTTTCCATTTAGAACGGCTATGAAAATTGAATTCATTGACAAGTTAAATGAAGTTGAATTTAATAGTTTTATCATTGAGAAATAAAAAAAAATCACATCAGAAGCAGTGGCTTGCGGAGATAAAATGGTTGGCGAATGATTACACAGTAAAGGTAATGTTACACTATCCTAAATATCGTACGGCTGCCGTAATTTTTGTTTATTCTGGAAAAACTTAAACCTCACCATAAACACGAAACCAATAGATGTAATATAATAATATAATTTTGTAATGATATAATTTTGGCCCACCTAAGGCTTGGTTTTAAGTAATATTTAAGTCTAAATGCGATTTATCTAATTATATTTGTTATTTTTACAGGCTGAAAATTATTTCTGGTTTTGCTGGCTCCTCCGCATGCGCCCGGCGCCCGGTGTGACAGAGCGTCAACGCGAACGTCAAGATTATTTTTATTGTATTTTTATTTGTGTTTGTAGTTTCTGTTTTATAATTTATAATTAATAAGTAAATGCAAAGCTTGACGCAATCGGAAGATGGTACGTCACTTTATACTTTTTCTTGTTCCATTTGTTTAAAATCTTTTAAAAGTGCTCGAGGACTTCGTATACATATATCAAAATTACATAAATGCCCCAGCCAAAACTCAACAACGTTACTTTCAGATAATTTCGCACAACCTCATGCTTCTATTCCATCTGATAGTAACCCTTCTGGCATGCCTTTTCATCACCTTTTGAGTAATTTAAAAAATAATGTGAGTTTAGTTAAACGAATTCCTCGTGGTGCCAGGATCTCTGTCGCTACACTTTTGTCTCAATTTATAACGCAGTGTTTGGATAGTAATAGCATTGAAAATTGGCAAAATCTTTTGCTATTTCCTTATAAAGTAGTACATGCTAAATTTAGTGACGAGACTATATCTCTCAAAAATAATTGTTCTAACCCCACACTTCCGACTCAAAATTGCTGTTTTACTGGAAATTTATAACAAAAAGAATTATAATGTTAACAAGGGATTACTCTCAACGAGTCACCCTAAAACGGGTCACAGTGTGACTCGTTGAGAAAAAAGACGTGTGGCACTCGGGGACTGCCGCGGTAAAGCTATTACATAGCCTTTTTTACCAACTATGCTAGTATAATTATTTCTATATGTATAAGAATACTAGCTGATGCCCGCAGCTTCGCCCGCGTAAAATTTGTTACCGCGGGAAGTTATTCCCGGGATAAAAGGTAGCCTATGTGTTATTCCAGACTATTATGTATCTCTGTACCAAATTTCAGCCCGATCCGTTCAGCGATTTGCGCGTGAAAGAGTAACAAACATCCACACTCACAAACTTTCGCATGTTCAACAAAGTAAAGTACCAAGTACCTACTTTACTGTGAAAATTTGGGCTTTTGGTCTTTTGGACTTTTGGAATTTGGTTTTTTGGACTTTTGGACTTTTGGACTTTTGTACTATTGGACTTTTGGACTTTTGGAGTTTGGACTTTTGGACTTTTGGACTTTTGGACTTTTGGACTTTTGGACTTTTGGACTTTTGAAGACCCAAAAGTCCTCAAAGACCGAAAAGTCCCAAAAGTCCCAAAAGTCCCAAAAGTCCCAATAGTCCCAAAAGTCCCAAAAGTCCCAAAAGTCCCAAAAGTCCCAAAAGTCCCAAAAGTCCTAAAGGTCCAAAAGTCCAAAAAACCAAATTCCAAAAGTCCAAAAGTCCAAAAGCCCAAAAGGCCAAAAGTCCAAAAGTCCAAAAGTACAAAAGTCCTAAAGTCCTAAAGTCCAAAAGTCCAAAAGTCCCAAAGGCCAAAGTCCAAAAGCCCAAAAGGCCAAAAGTCCAAAAGTACAAAAGTCCTAAAGTCCAAAAGTCCAAAAGTCCCAAAGGCCAAAGTCCAAAAGGCCAAAATTCCACTCCACCTAACCTCACCCCACCCCACCTCACACCAATTCACCTCACCACACCCCACTTCACTTCACCCCACCCTACACACCTCAGCCCACCCCACTTCACCCTACTTCACTTCATATACATAGGTACACGTTATGCAAACGCTCACGTGTACACGTTGGTATATGAAGTGCGAGATACACGAACGTGGCCGAGCCTGGCCGAAGGTAGCCGAGAGTGTGATTTATTTTTGTGACACAATTTCTGGATTCGGTCTCCACGCAAGGCCCGCGATAGAAGCTATGCAATAGCTTAATAGGTATTTTGTTTTAGAACTTTTTAAGAAGAACAATTATTTTGTAATAAATTATTTTTATGTAACTTCAACCATTTACGCAGAGGCGCAACGGATACTCTTATAACGATTAAATGTTTTCCGTTTTCGAAACATTCCTCATTGCTGCACCGCTCTTATTAATCTTAGCATTAAGTTATGTAGCCTATAGCCACTATCAATAAATGTACCTACTTACTATCGAACAGTTTTTGAAACCCTACCAGTAGTTTCAGTAAGGCTTGCCTTGGTATGATGTGATCATGGTCCCTTTGCAGCGTGTGTCCAATCCAGCGCAGCAGCTACACTTCCGACGTTTGATCTGTTGGTGGATAGGGGTCTCACTGCAGCGTTCCAATAGTCTTACGTTCGTGATGTTCTCGGGCCCGTATGTACCGAGGATCCATTGGAGGCAGCGTTTGACGAAGACTTATAGCTGGTAGCTGGTGCGAAATGTCTTTAGTGACCTTCCATGTCTCGCATCCGTATAGCAGTTAGCAGTACAGTTTTAACGTTTACTTTGTTTTGAGTTTCACTCTTCGTGTCCATTTTCGCAACTGCCTACGGGGCGCAGCTGTGTAAAGGTTGTTCTGGCCTCGGCGAGACTCGAAATGATTTACGGTACTCTTCTATCCCATCAGTATCTCATCACCTCCAACACGGTGAGTCCCAGAATTCCTTCGTAAATTAATAGCTGTAGTCAACAACAGGTATACCTACTACTACTAGATTGTCCTACGATTTTAAGGATGAAAAGGGCTTAGGTCAAAGGAATGCCCAAAATGGGCACGACATGCCTACTAACGACTTAGATCAACGTAATGGTAGCTTTAAGCTTATTAAAACTCATTTGTTAGTTGGTTGCATTAGTTTCATATTATGTAATTTTGATAATCAATACTCAGAAAGAAAATCTTTGCTTTCGTTTCACCTATACCTACTTCTATACTAATATTATAAAAATGATAGATTTAAATGTTAGTTTGCATCGAATAAGCTACGTTTTATTTCCGTATTCCCACGAGCAACAGGAACTACGCGGGTAAAACCGTGTGATGTCCGCTATCCATAAATATACCTATGTCATTTCTGTCCAACAAAAACATAACGATGAAGTACCCTATCTTGGGTACATCAGTCACCGCAGTAAGAATCCTGTGTACATTATCAGTACCTTACGTAATACGTATTGTACTACGCGATAAACCATGCAGGTTTAATACGATACGGTGGGTCAAAATCACCCATAAAACGTCCGTTGTGCCCTTAACTTCATCTATACTGTACTCTTGACGCCGTAAAATGGAACTATTTTCATTCCGTACACGTTTACCTATACACTGGGTCAAGACTTGTAAACTTTTTATATCTTTAAGTTTGGTTTCCATTTAGAACGGCTATGAAAATTGAATTCATTGACAAGTTAAATGAAGTTGAATTTAATAGTTTTATCATTGAGAAATAAAAAAAAATCACATCAGAAGCAGTGGCTTGCGGAGATAAAATGGTTGGCGAATGATTACACAGTAAAGGTAATGTTACACTATCCTAAATATCGTACGGCTGCCGTAATTTTTGTTTATTCTGGAAAAACTTAAACCTCACCATAAACACGAAACCAATAGATGTAATATAATAATATAATTTTGTAATGATATAATTTTGGCCCACCTAAGGCTTGGTTTTAAGTAATATTTAAGTCTAAATGCGATTTATCTAATTATATTTGTTATTTTTACAGGCTGAAAATTATTTCTGGTTTTGCTGGCTCCTCCGCATGCGCCCGGCGCCCGGTGTGACAGAGCGTCAACGCGAACGTCAAGATTATTTTTATTGTATTTTTATTTGTGTTTGTAGTTTCTGTTTTATAATTTATAATTAATAAGTAAATGCAAAGCTTGACGCAATCGGAAGATGGTACGTCACTTTATACTTTTTCTTGTTCCATTTGTTTAAAATCTTTTAAAAGTGCTCGAGGACTTCGTATACATATATCAAAATTACATAAATGCCCCAGCCAAAACTCAACAACGTTACTTTCAGATAATTTCGCACAACCTCATGCTTCTATTCCATCTGATAGTAACCCTTCTGGCATGCCTTTTCATCACCTTTTGAGTAATTTAAAAAATAATGTGAGTTTAGTTAAACGAATTCCTCGTGGTGCCAGGATCTCTGTCGCTACACTTTTGTCTCAATTTATAACGCAGTGTTTGGATAGTAATAGCATTGAAAATTGGCAAAATCTTTTGCTATTTCCTTATAAAGTAGTACATGCTAAATTTAGTGACGAGACTATATCTCTCAAAAATAATTGTTCTAACCCCACACTTCCGACTCAAAATTGCTGTTTTACTGGAAATTTATAACAAAAAGAATTATAATGTTAACAAGGGATTACTCTCAACGAGTCACCCTAAAACGGGTCACAGTGTGACTCGTTGAGAAAAAAGACGTGTGGCACTCGGGGACTGCCGCGGTAAAGCTATTACATAGCCTTTTTTACCAACTATGCTAGTATAATTATTTCTATATGTATAAGAATACTAGCTGATGCCCGCAGCTTCGCCCGCGTAAAATTTGTTACTGCGGGAAGTTATTCCCGGGATAAAAGGTAGCCTATGTGTTATTCCAGACTATTATGTATCTCTGTACCAAATTTCAGCCCGATCCGTTCAGCGATTTGCGCGTGAAAGAGTAACAAACATCCACACTCACAAACTTTCGCATGTTCAACAAAGTAAAGTACCAAGTACCTACTTTACTGTGAAAATTTGGGCTTTTGGTCTTTTGGACTTTTGGAATTTGGTTTTTTGGACTTTTGGACTTTTGGACTTTTGTACTATTGGACTTTTGGACTTTTGGAGTTTGGACTTTTGGACTTTTGGACTTTTGGACTTTTGGACTTTTGGACTTTTGGACTTTTGAAGACCCAAAAGTCCTCAAAGACCGAAAAGTCCCAAAAGTCCCAAAAGTCCCAAAAGTCCCAATAGTCCCAAAAGTCCCAAAAGTCCCAAAAGTCCCAAAAGTCCCAAAAGTCCCAAAAGTCCTAAAGGTCCAAAAGTCCAAAAAACCAAATTCCAAAAGTCCAAAAGTCCAAAAGCCCAAAAGGCCAAAAGTCCAAAAGTCCAAAAGTACAAAAGTCCTAAAGTCCTAAAGTCCAAAAGTCCAAAAGTCCCAAAGGCCAAAGTCCAAAAGCCCAAAAGGCCAAAAGTCCAAAAGTACAAAAGTCCTAAAGTCCAAAAGTCCAAAAGTCCCAAAGGCCAAAGTCCAAAAGGCCAAAATTCCACTCCACCTAACCTCACCCCACCCCACCTCACACCAATTCACCTCACCACACCCCACTTCACTTCACCCCACCCTACACACCTCAGCCCACCCCACTTCACCCTACTTCACTTCATATACATAGGTACACGTTATGCAAACGCTCACGTGTACACGTTGGTATATGAAGTGCGAGATACACGAACGTGGCCGAGCCTGGCCGAAGGTAGCCGAGAGTGTGATTTATTTTTGTGACACAATTTCTGGATTCGGTCTCCACGCAAGGCCCGCGATAGAAGCTATGCAATAGCTTAATAGGTATTTTGTTTTAGAACTTTTTAAGAAGAACAATTATTTTGTAATAAATTATTTTTATGTAACTTCAACCATTTACGCAGAGGCGCAACGGATACTCTTATAACGATTAAATGTTTTCCGTTTTCGAAACATTCCTCATTGCTGCACCGCTCTTATTAATCTTAGCATTAAGTTATGTAGCCTATAGCCACTATCAATAAATGTACCTACTTACTATCGAACAGTTTTTGAAACCCTACCAGTAGTTTCAGTAAGGCTTGCCTTGGTATGATGTGATCATGGTCCCTTTGCAGCGTGTGTCCAATCCAGCGCAGCAGCTACACTTCCGACGTTTGATCTGTTGGTGGATAGGGGTCTCACTGCAGCGTTCCAATAGTCTTACGTTCGTGATGTTCTCGGGCCCGTATGTACCGAGGATCCATTGGAGGCAGCGTTTGACGAAGACTTATAGCTGGTAGCTGGTGCGAAATGTCTTTAGTGACCTTCCATGTCTCGCATCCGTATAGCAGTTAGCAGTACAGTTTTAACGTTTACTTTGTTTTGAGTTTCACTCTTCGTGTCCATTTTCGCAACTGCCTACGGGGCGCAGCTGTGTAAAGGTTGTTCTGGCCTCGGCGAGACTCGAAATGATTTACGGTACTCTTCTATCCCATCAGTTTCTGACACGACACTCCCGAGGTACGTGAATTAGTGCCTCCACCACATCTCTTGCGCCTGTCGATTTTAATTTCAGTCCAGCCATTCGCTGCCTCATCCTGCTCGTTGTCCTGCAGACATGCATGACGGCGTGTGTGTGCCTCAGCAGGCACAGGACATCGGCATCATTTAAATCCTCCAGGATATCAGTATAGGCCCATTCTATGCCCCGCCGGTTGTTCTTTGCGGTATTCAGCATTATACCATCTATTTTCTATGGATGGTTGTAACTATCCTGTTATCTTCATAACGATCCTCTAAGGTAGGTACAGTATGTATTTTCAAAAGAGTTTGTGAACTCTATTTTTAATTTCTTTTTCAGAATATTGATGACATTTGATTGATGTCATTTTATACACGTTCTACTACATTGATACATGTAATAAAATTCTAACACGCGCCGGTGTTTGTATGTAAATTGTTTATACTGAGGAAAATTCTATACTGAGGAATAGCTTTAACCATTAAGCTCTATTTTGATTAAGCAAACAGGGCAGATTCACACGCTACTTGATGAGTATGATTAATAAATACCTCTAATTTCATAGACCTTGTGTGACGTAAACAAAGTTGCGAGGGTCAGCTAGTTAAAAGATAAAACAATAGGTTTCTTCTTATCTACTTAAATACTATTTTTACAAATTTTATGGTAATAATAGACATTCTTTGAAATATGCATTTATGGTATTGTTGTGACTTTTATGACACGTTTAAAGTACATAGGTATAGGATAGATGGCGCTCGCGGCTACGTCAGCATGAAATTTTCTTCCCGCTTCCCATGGGAACGTACTCCCGGGTTTGGTTATCTTTATAGCAGTATTATTTATAAATTAACAAAACAAAAAATAATACTCCATTGGTGATAATAATAATAAAATGTATGTATATAGAGTACTCACTCATTTTCTTTCACTATTTTTCGTGACTTTCTTCATTAATAAATGCACTTTGTTTATTCATATTTAAAACACTTTTTACACAAATTATACGAGTACAGTTCACTGTTGTACATAGATGATGAATACCTATACTAGTCCAGTCATTATATACATTTGGAAATGCAAATGAACCGAGAAAGCCAATTTTTGGATATTACGTGTGGAGGGGCTAGAAATGCTTAAGTTCAAATTGTCGACCAAAATAAGCTGGTGGGTTTTCCGCCATCTTGAAAAAAAGGGTTATATTCAGTTTTTTCATCATAATTCGGTTCCCCGTTGAGATACGAAAATTTTTATAAAAGTTTTTTGTTGCTCTTTGTACGATCTACAATTAAGGTCTACACATTTTTCACGTATCGATCACCGTTATCGAAATATCGATCCAAAAAGCCGCAATTTGGGGCGAAAAAATTGTTTTAGCTATTTCCTTCTTTCTCGTGAAATATATTGAAAAATAAATAAATAAGTAGAGCAGGCTTATGAGGATGCTGATACCCTCATTGTAACCACAGCAATTAGAGAAGCATCGTTTCATGACTCTGTGGAAATCGTCGGCGAAGATATCGATCTTTTGGTTTTAATTTCCGGACTTGCACAGGACAAAAAAAAATATTTCGCAAACCAGCTAAAGACAAAACACCGGCAAAACTATACTCTCCGAATAGTTTTAAGCATGATAAGTCTGTTCTTGAGAACATTCTTTCCATCCATGCTTTCAGCGGTTGTGACACCACGTCGTCTTTTTATAATATTGGAAAGTCGAAATTCATCAGCACCCTCGAGAAGAACCCGAACCTCCGGTCATCGGTAGAACTATTCAAGCAAGAAAAGGTCGATCCGGAGATGCTAGCTTGCGCGTGAAAACTATTCCTTATCGCTCTGTATGGTGGTCGTAAAGAGGATACAACGATGTTTGCGATTCCACCGCTTTGCAAAATCAATGACGACAAATAAGACGAATATTCTTTCACTACTCCCACCAACGGAAAGCGCAGTCCGCCAACTTGTTTTCCGGACATATCTACAGGGACAAACGTGGCTCGGAATTTTCAAAGACCCTCAGGAATGGTGTTGGCGACAGACGAATAACGGGCTTGAACCAATATGCACCACAGCCGCACCCGCTCCACCTGAACTTTTAAAACTAATTTCATGCAAATGTAAAGGAAAGTGTGGGGCTGCTTGTGGGTGCAGGAAAGCAGGAATTAGTTGCTCCGTTATTTGCCTGCACTGTAGTGGACAGACATGCTACAATGTCGCCAGAGTCGAGATTTTATTCAACGACGATCACGATGATGATGATTATGTTTTTATAACCGTCCCAGCATCATTTACTGCGATTCAAGAGTTTTCACGACTCGAAGAGTCTACCGAGGAAGAACTTCTACAGCCAGGACCATCGAAACGGCGAAACACATGTGAAAAAAATTACCACCTGTAATTATTGTTTTTTGCTGCATAAAAATGATTTGATCAATAATTTTCATGTGTTTGATTTATAATTTGGCTGGTTTATTAACTTATTTTGTACTAGCGGACGTCACGCGGTTCCACCCGCGTAGTTCCCGTTCCCGTGGGAATACGGGAATAAAATATTGCCTATGTTCACCGCAAAGAGTGTAGCTTCCCAACAGTGAAATAATTTTTCAAATCGTTCCAGCAGTTCCGGAGCCTATTCGTTACAAACAAACAAACAAAAAAACAAAAGAGCAAAAAAACAAATCTTTCCTCTTTATAATATTAGTATAGATTGCAATAATTGCTTGAATAACCATTCATCCATTTTGACGTATGGATATAACCGTGCGAGCGGCTAAATCAAAACCGGGCACAGTCTTACTGACTTAGCGCCGCGCTAGAGGTCGTAATTCTTATCAAAAATAAAAAACAAAAAAAACCAAATGTAGGTCTGAACACGCTCACCAATTTTCATTCTGGACATTTTTCGATATCTTTCACGAGAAAGAAGGAAATAGCTAAAAACAATTTTTTCTCCCCAAATTTATGGCTTTTTGGATCGATATTTCGATAACGGTGATCGATACGTGAAAAATGTGTAGACCTTAATTGTAGATCGTACAAAGAGCAACAAAAAACGCTTCATTAAAATTTTCGTATCTCAACGGGGAACCGAATTATAATGAAAAAACTGAATATAACCCTTTTTCAAGATGGCGGAAAACCCACCAGGTTATTTTGGTCGACAATTTGAACTTAAGCTTTTCTAGCCCCTCCCCACGTAATATTCAAAATTTGGCTTTCTCGGTTCATTTGCATTTCTAACCCGATTTTTTCGACGTAATGACTGGACTATACACCTATAGTCGAATTTTTATTTAGACGAAGTAAATTGACAGCAAGTAATGTAATTGACAGCATCGAAATTGTCATTTCACATTAAGAACTCTAAATTCGACCAGCATTCTTAATTCAACTTTGGTCGAGTGGTTAAGACGCGGATCGGTACGCAGAAGGCGCAAGATCGATTCTGGGTACAAGCATCAATTTTTGGATTATTTGATTTGACATAATAATAATATATAACGACTGCAGAGTTCATAATTGACGTAAACAAAAAAATTATGAAGTGCGAGACGAGATACACGAACGTGGCCGAAGGTAGCCGAGAGTGTGATTCGTTTTCGTGACACAATTTCTGGATTCGGTCTCCACGCAAGGCCCGCGATAGAAGCTGTGCAATAGCTTAAAAATCTCGCAAGGAGTAACAGTGAGACCCGTTGTTGACATTTTATTCTCATCTAGTACCACTGGGTCTTGTAGTGTGACTCGTTAGGAAAATATCGTCGTATCGAGTAACAGTGCTACTCGATGCGAGTTTTAATTCTCATCTAGTATCACGAGTGTTACTCGTTTATCGTCGAATTTTTATTCTTATCTAGTAGTTAGTACATCATATACATAGTATATCATGTAAGTATAAGTATTATAATAAGTTAAATATGTATGCCGAATATGATGAAAATAAAAAAAAATAACAAAAAAAGACACCAACTTCAAATAAAACTAAATACTGAAAAATAAAATTTACTTAGCACAAAGTCAGTATATTCTGATTTATCAGATATCATTAAATATAATACAGAAATCGGTGCCCAGTAAAACTATACAGAATGAATTTTTCAAAAAGGATTGGATGGCCAAATCCGTAACTATAAGGAATAGCGAAAAATGCTTAAAGGAGTCACGAGCTCGATTTTGATGAAACTTAAAACCTCATCATTAGATTTTTGAAAAACAGATAATCCTAGCTGGGAATCGAACCCATTGATTTTGAAAAAAAAAACACACCCTATATTATTGCACCATACGATAGTGTTGCTATTAAGGGTCTTATTCTGGGAAGTAATAACATACGGCAAACTAAAGGAAAATGCTCATCTTTAACAATATAAAATTTATTTTCTTACGTTAACTGATTAGTTGTTCAAAATGTAGACCATTGTCTTCAATACATAGCTGGATTCGAGACCTCAAGGATCGTACTGCATTCAATATTATTAATTCCGTTTAGAATATTCTCCAAAGAATCATTCTGAGCATGATTTAAAACACGGAATAGTTACGATCTATTCTGGGATTTCGAACGAAACAAATTATGATACAAAATTTAGGTACATGAAATATGAATTCTATTAAAATTCCAAACTTTCCTTAAATTTGCCGTATATCATAACTTCGCAGAATTTGATCCTTATCAGCGACACTATCGTATGGTGTAATAATAAAGGATGTATTTTTTTTTACAAAATCAATGGGTTCGATTCCTAGCTAGGATTATTGGTTTTTCAAAAATCTAATGATGAGGTTTTAAGTTTTATCAAAATCGGACTCGTGACTCCTTTGAGCATTTTTAGATATTCCTTATAGTTTCGGATTTGGCCATCCAAGCCCTTTTCAAAAATTCACCCTGTATAGGCTTAGGTAGGCATTATTAATCTCTCAGTCATATTGGCACCGACTTTAGTTAATTTTTTTTATTTTCTACTTTTTAGTGTACATAAATAGAAAAGTACCTATTTATGAGGTTTACTATGTACAGAGGCATCAAAAACAGAATTTTTGCCGTAAATTTGATGATTTACCTCGATTTTCCTAAGATCCCAGCATCAGATCTTGATACTCTGTATACGGGACCAACTCAGAAGTAGCCTCTTTCAAACAAAAAAAAAATCAAAATCCATCCATAAATTGGCGCCGCTATCGCGTAACATACATACAAAAAAATAGCGTACGAATTGAGAACCTCCTCCTTTTTTGAAGTTGATTAACAAATTTTCATGTCACTTTATTGACTTAATACTGAATGACACAAGCTTTCTTCGTTGTTTCATAGTAAATCGTTTATCAATGTTTATTTAAATATAAAAATAAAATCTTGTTCAGAATAGGTATACTTAGCAAACAATGAAAACTCTAAATATTTTTTTTTGCTCAAGTATTTATTTGGTTCAATCTGGTAATCGAATACGGGACCTCAGCAGGGTTCTGAGGTACCCAGTAAAGAGGAGTATGAGAGTGCACCTTTGCCGGCCTTGCATTGTACGGGATCGAAAAACCGAACAATCAATACCTATTCTTAATATCAATTTATTTTTTATAATTTTTGGGTAACTTCTCTAAAAGACAAGTAAATTAATAACTTTTGGAGAAGTTACTAATAGAATCTTGTTAGTTAATTACAAAAATAATATATTACGAGTACTTACAGGTGTTACTTCAAGAGAATAAAAATTCCACAACGAGTCACACTGTTACTAGTAGAGATTTGTTTTTCCGAACCAGTAACACTCGTGATACTAGATGAGAATTAAAACTCGCATCGAGTAGCACTGTTACTCGATACGACGATTTTTTCCTAACGAGTCACACTACAAGACCCAGTGGTACTAGATGAGAATAAAATGTCAACAACGGGTCACACTGTTACTCCTTGCGAGTTTATTTCTCAACGAGTCACACTGTGACTCGTTTTAGGGTACTCGATGAGAATAAAGGGCTTGTAGAAGCAAAAGTTAGCGACGGAGATTTAAAAGGAGCCGCACGTCTCCTGTTTTCAAGTGATGTACTGTCTCCAGATACAACAGATACCCTTACGTCTTTACAGACAAAACATCCCTCAGCTCCAGTCTCGGACTACGTTCTGGACCCGCCTACATCACCCGATGTGTGTTTACTTGCACAGGATAAGGACACAGTGAGTGCGATTAATGCTTTTAAAGTCGGATCAGCAGCTGGTCTTGATGGTCTTTCTCCACAACACCTAAAAGACCTAACCTCTCACTGTGTGGGTGATGCAGGTAAGCACCTCATCGGTTGTTTAACAAAATTAGTAAACCTCATGCTCTCTGGTAACATTAACCCTGAGATCGCTCCTGTTATCTATGGAGCTAATCTCATTGCTCTCACTAAAAAGACGGAGGAGTCCGTCCTATTGCTGTTGGGTCCACTTTTAGGCGTTTAGCATCCAAAATTTCTGTCCGATACATCTTGTCAAAATTACAACAAAAATTTGAACCGACTCAATTAGGGTTTGGTACCAAAGGTGGGTGTGAGGCGGCGGTCCACGCCTTACGCACCTACCTTAATAAAGGTGAGTGTGAGGTTTTGCTGAAAATTGCTGTCAAAAATGCTTTTAATTCGGTAAACCGTGACATCCTGCTGTCAGAAATTAGAAGCAATGTTCCTGAAATTTATAACTATTTACTTAACTGTTATCACGAACCTTCCAAATTAATGTATAAATGCAACGAACTTTCTTCTGAAGTCGGTTGCCAGCAGGGTGATCCCCTCGGACCAGCCATTTTCAGCCTAGCCATTAACCCCATCATTCAAAACTTAAAGTCAAAATTTAACGTCTGGTATTTAGATGACGGGACTCTTGGAGGTGACACAGTTTCTGTTCTGTCAGATCTTATAGAAATTAAAAATAAATTTCATTTAATTGGTTTACAATTAAATTTTTATAAGTGTGAATTATATATTCATAATAATCACATCAATTCGGAACTCGTTGAAAAATTCAATTCCCTATGTCCGAATATTAAAATTGTTAGCAGAGAGAATCTTTACCTCCTAGTGTCCCCTATATTTGAAGATGCTATTCCCGAATTAATAGCACAAAAAATTTCAAAATTTGAATCCAATGTAGATCGGCTACATTCTATTAGTTCACATTACGCAATCACAATTCTGAAATTTTGGATGTTTGTTCCCAAATCTATTTATTTGCTACGCTGTTGTCCTTTTTGGAAACATCATAGTCATTTATTTTCTATTGATTCGCTAATCAAATCTTCTTTGGAATCAATTCTCAATATACAACTGAGCGAACCATCTTGGTCCCAGGCATCTCTTCCCATTAAATATAGTGGGCTAGGGATCCGCAAAATTTCTAGTGTGGCTTTGCCAGCCTTTTTGTCATCTGTACATGCCACGTCGAGTCTCGTAGGTAAAATTCTGACGAATTGTCTTACAGACTATGAGACGACTGGCCTTACAGATGCCAAGAATGCTTGGCTAATGGCTTGTCCGGGACAAAATTTACCCACCCATCCAAATTTACAACGGAGGTGGGACGACGCTATGTCAAAATTAACCTTTGAATCCTTTTTAAATGCTAGCTTAGGCCCGGATCGGGCCAGATTATTAGCGCTCAGTAGAAAGGAATCCGGTGATTGGTTGAAAGCTTTCCCTACAGCCAACACCGGAACTTTTTTGGAACCGGATATCCTAAGAATTTCAGTTGGTTTGAGACTTGGCGTCACGCTTTGCGCTCCACATCGATGCCCCTGCGGTTTTAACGTTGACACTTTGGGTCATCATGGTCTTTCATGTTTAAAGAGCGCAGGCCGCTTCTCACGCCACGCTGCGCTGAATGACATCATCCGCCGTGCTCTTGCCACCGCCAATGTGCCTGCGCTCTTAGAGCCAAACGGCGTTTTCAGGGACGATGGCAAGAGACCGGATGGTATAACTTTGATACCGTGGGAGATGGGTCGGGTCCTGGTGTGGGATGCAACTTGTGTTGACACTCTAGCCCCGTCCCATCTTCCTAAAACAAAATTAAAAGCCAGTGCAGCAGCGGAAGCGGCTGAAAATATTAAAATTAATAAATATAAGGGTTTCGACTCATCGTTTCGTTTTTGTCCAGTCGGTGTCGAGACCCTAGGTCCATGGGGTCCCAATGCGCAAAAATTTTTCAAGAATTTGAAAAAGCGCCTTGTGGAGTCAACTGGTGACCCAAGGGCTGGCAGTTTTCTCGCTCAACGAATAGGCATTGCTATTCAAAGAGGGAATGTCTTTTGGGCACAATGCCACGGGGGCCTTATTTAGGTTTAGTTTAGATAGTAATAATGTAAATATAGATATGTAATAATTATGTTTCTTCTCTGTAATTTTTAACAATAAATGTCACATAGATGTATTATCTTGTATATATGTACAGTTTGGCGTAGTGTAGAGAAACCATCCAGTTACAATCATCAGGTGGGCTGTAAGCTTGTCTGCCACTTTAGCACTTATAATAAAAATAATGTCGTGACGCAGATAGAAGACATGACTATAAATAAGTATTGACTAAAATAAATAGCCAAATCATAGCTACCCCTAATAGCCTATAAAGCAATCCCTAGACACGAAATCCTTGACAGCAAATGGCAAGACGCTAAGCCAGAAAATAATAATAAAAACTGACTACGGTTGAGTCGGATTCGCGCACGGCACTAATACGTTTGGTGTTCCTCCCTAAAATATATGATTAGTTTTAGTGACAACAGAAATACAACATCAGAGAAAATTGCCACTGTCCAGCTAGACAGTTGAAATATTCTCAGATGACGTATTCACACAGCATACACCGTTTATGAGATACTAGCGGACGCCACGCGGTTTCACCCGCGTAGTTCCCGTTCCTGTGGGAATACGGGAATTAAATATAGCCTATGTTCACCGCAAAGAGTGTAGCTTCCCAACAGTGAAAGAATTTTTCATATCTTTCCAGTAGTTTGGGAGCCTATTCGATGCAAACAAACAAACAATCAAATCTTTCCTCTTTATAATATTAGTAAAGATAACCTAGTGACAGACAAGTGAACGGACAGCCAATAGTTCCGCTGAAACTGTTTGGGTACGGAACTCTAAAACCATATTTTTGCCACTCGAAAAACATACAACCAGTTTCTGAAACACTTTCAGGTTATAAAATGTCTGGCTTTTAATCTAAATTTGTCGTTCGACACAGGTTTTTAATGAACTATCGAGCTCTAAATAAATTCCGACGTTGATTCTTTGCGCGGAATTTTTACGGCGAATGAACTTTTTACCACATTCGCATTCCTTTGCATACTACGTTGTAAATTGTTTCCCTAACCCAGTAACCCTTAGAAAAAGAGTGTTTCTAACCGACTTTAAAAAAAGGAGAAAGTTCTCAATTCGTCTATAAGGTTTTTTATGTATGTTCACCGACATTTTCGTCAATTATAGATGGATATCTTTTTCTTTCTTTTGTTAAATAGACTACTTCTGAGGTGGTCTCATTTTCACCAGATCCATATCTAATGATAGAACCCAGGATAAATCGAGGGCAACCACCAAAAATTGTAGGGACAACTAGTGCGCGTGTTAACTTTTTAATTAAGTGCTTTAATTTATTACAATTTAACGAAGGTCTGGAGTCGATCTGATGATAGAGTCTAAAGACAGTCGAGGGAATTCCTTAACAATTTACAGCAGTTACCTTGTGTGTGGGCTTGATTAATTTGTATTGATTAAATCTCGTTCGAATCAGCAAGTATCTTTTCTCTGACGTTTAACAACTCGGCCTAAGACATGGTCGCGTTGCTCTATGCTGACGTAATAAAACGTACACCCAGGTGGTCTGGGAAGGTGGACGGTGGGAAAGAACCGAAAATATGGAACTCTATTATTTTTACAACCTCAGATTTTAGCCCCTTTCTATAAAATAGATTGCAGAGGGGCTTATGGCGAGAGTGAAGAGGCTTTTGTCTGTAGTCTGTGACTCTGTTGCATTAAATTACGTCACTAGGTCACGTGGATCATCTGTTCAAAGTTTGAAATAAAACAAAAATGACAACGTCAATCGGATTGAACTTTCACTTTCACAGAGGGTCAGTCTGGTGAGACTGTCTCACGGCTTCTTGTTTCAAGTGGTCTCTCTATATGTCATGTAAATATATCTTGCAAAATGTATTCATTTATCTTTTTCGTAGAACTGCCAGTGTAGCATCAAATGTACGAATAAAGTATTTCATACAAATTGTATTCCAGAGCAAGTATTGAGAGTGTCGCTGTGTGAGCGGATTTTGTTCCCTTGGGATTGGAGTTCTTTGGTAAATGTACGCAGGTGGTTGTGAAAGTTATTATGTAGGAAACATTTTATTCAATTAAAGGTCTTCTCTCGTTTTCCATAAATTCATTTGCACTATTATTGTTTGCCATAATCATCCCCGATCATAATATTTACTTGCACTATTATCATTTATACTAATAACGCTTGCCTTAACAACTCAACAGTCATAACTTTTATTTGCCATAAAATAACTTTCTATAACAACATTTCTCATAATAATTAGTTTCCATAAGTAACACATATCATAATCGACTCTTGACATAATCAAAATTTGATATAATTATGAAAATAATGCATAATATTGTAAGGTCGAAATTAATTATCGTTAAGACCCCTACTCAGTGCAATCCGACTCGGATAGGTTAGGTTAGAAGATTAATTAGTCTTCGTGGTTTTTTTTTTAAACCACCCAGAAGTAGCAGCCCCGCAAAACGGGGCTCCGTCGAGCTTAGTTAGCTAGAGACGCCATATGAGGTTTAGTTTTAGGTTTAATTGTTAATAAAAAATCTGTGTCGTATAATTATCTTTATTTATATTATGATGAATAAAAGTTATGGAAAATGGCATTATTGAAAACGAAAATTATGGCAAATACATCTATGGATTTAAATTATTATGACACTTGATCGATTATGACCAATGGTATTATTGAAAGTCATTTTATGTCATTTCACGATTATGGCAACTGAAGCGTTATATCTAATGAAATTATGGCAAATACCAGTATGGCATATGAAATTATGGCATTTTAAACTATGGCAAACATTAGTAAACCTCAATTACAATATGCTACGACTCCTATGAATATCTACATTGATTTTAACTAGTAACCAATCGATGTTGACCTGTTCAATGCATATGGCTTCTAGTAAAACACAGGTCAAGCTGTATTACCTTTTCCGCTAAACCGAGTTTGATGAAACAAACAGCAATATTTAAGATGAAAAAATACCTACAAAATCCTAATAGTCTAACCGTTTTTCCTGTTTTCAAGAATAAATAGGCGTGCATTGCTTGTGGAGCTTACGGTGCCGTGGAAGACTAACATACCGAAGGACCACGCCATGAAGATAAATAAATACTTTGACCTGAAAAAAGAGTTAACCAAAAATGGCTATGTGGTTAAACTCTATCCTGAAGAAGTAGGAGCAAGGGGAATTTCAGCTAAATCCCTGTATAATTTATTTAAGGACCTTGGATTGCCAAGAGCTTCAGCAAGCTCTTTACTAAAACAAATATCCAAAGCGGCATTGATAGGATCTTACCAAATCTGGTTGGGCAGGTGAGGGAACATTGCTGACGGTGGAAGGTGATCGTTTACGCGCATAGTAAGGTGGCCACCCTAAACCCACGCAAATGGGGCTCAAGTCCCAGACGCCGTAGGGGTATGCCCCCCTGTGCCACGCTATGGACCAGGCACCCGCATGGATAATCCATGGAATACTAAGTAATAAGATCTCTGAATGAAATATGGTACAGGTATACATTATGTCTAAAATAACACATAGGCTATTACGTTACACGGATATATTCACAAAGCACTATTTGCATTCGGAGTTTTTGAGCACGCAAAAACCGAAACCGAATGCAATCATCGCCTGACCGCTCTCTGTCTGATAGATCCCTAAGAAGTCCTGGGTATTCTTCCGAGGGCTCACCCGGGATTTCCAACGGGATTTCCAACAGTAGGCATTAGGTGAGAAAACGTGTGGTTTTAGTCGGTAGGAGTCCGGCATAGCATCCATCTAGGATTTTGCTCCTGTTAAAAAAAAGAAAAAAGATCCTTAAGAACTGTCAACGACTATAAACTCTGAAACGCCACAAAAATGTAGGTAAGCTAAAACCGTCAATAAAAGTTAACCTTTAAAAGTCCACGGGTCACTCTCAGGGTTTACGGCGCACGTCACGTTGTGCAAACCGTTGGAAAATGGAGGTAAAACGGCCGTAAATCCTATACCTACTGAAATATTCGAGGATATAAAATGTTGCTTTCTCAGTTTTTGGCTCAGTAATGCTACATTTTTAGGGTTCTATGGACCCTTTTCATGAGACTTTACTGTCCGTCTGTCTATCTGTCAGTCTGTCTGTCTGACAGCCTGTCAGTATATCTGTCTGCTGGTTCGTCACGAGGCTTCATCTCATAAATCGTGATAGCAGGAAATCTGAAATTTTCACAGATGATGTATTTCTGTTGCTGCTATAACAACAAATACTCAAATTAGAAAAACTGTTATTGCACTTTTTAGCACGGTTTGAGTTCGAGTCCGACCCGCACTTGGCCAGTTCTTTACACATTGTATTGACAAGAACAGTCAGTTCCACTACAGAACTTTGACATTGCCAAATGAATGGAGGTCAGTTGGCAGTCGCTCCATGAAAATAATCGGAGATCAGAAGCATCGCAGTTAGACTGGAACTCCGGCCTCAACTGGGTTATCAATAGAGACCAAATTATATGCAACATAAGAAACTTGTTATATGCATGCAAATATACATGAAAAATGCTTGAAATTGCTTGAGCTACAGCCTAGAGACCGACAGACAGACTACCATACTGACAGGGGAGTCTCATTATTAGGGTTCTGTTTTTACCCTTTGGGTATAGAACCCTAAAAACTTAACTCAAGAGCAGATCAATAAGGACGCAAGTCAAGTATGAGCAAGTAAATTTGGTCGGGATCGCGATACTATTATTTTGATCGTATTCTGTATTGCAGAGTACGTGCATTGCACTCGGAAAATTGACAGATAAATATGAAAGATAACTAGATCCTAGGTTAAATATGCTATTACCGCTGAGGATGGCCTCTTACCCATTTATCGTAACTAAAACATTGAAAACTAACTTTGCCTCACGGCTTAACTAGTGACTTACTTTGAACTTCATGCCTCATTTAACCGATTCAAGAGACGCTGGTGGAGTGCACAGCATGGGCGCAATAGCGGCAGGTCCTCGTAGTGGGTCTCGACGTGGACACTCTCTCGCTCGAGACCATGGTGCGAGCCATGATCTTCAGCGGGAGTAAGTGGGACTGCGCCGCCTCTTTCTGCAAGCAGGTCATACTCGTGAAGGAGGCGGCGGGGCGGGTACGGAAGAGAACTCTCCCAGCCGAGTTCCGCAGTCGACGGCCTGGGCACCGCCGACGTGTCTTCGCCGAGGTCTATCGGCCTCCATGACCGGGGGTCTGAGGACGGTGAGAGGGTCGCTCACTGTCCTTACAGAAGCAAGCCCATGACGGCAGCGTGACGTGAAGAACTCACGCACTCCCCCCCTTAGAAGCGGGATCACACCCGAGACCCCCCAAAGACGCGGGATAGTACCCGAACCATCCCCTGAGCGAGGCCGCAGTGGCGGCGTAGGTCTATTGGGAGTCCTGGGACATCCTTCCGAGGGCTTACCATACGCTTTTGGGCGTCCGTCGGTAGGAGTGCGGCATAACATCCATGAGGATTTTCCCTCACGTAAAATAAAAAAAAACCCATTCAAAAGATTTTAACATTTATTATTATTGCTTCACTCCCTTGAATAGTAGCATGAGTTTCCCTCACGTAAAATAAAAAAAAACCCACTCAAGAGATTTTAACATTTATTATTATTGCTTCACTCCCTTGAAACGTAGCATGAGATCCCTTGAATAGCCCATGTTACCTGTTTTGACTTTTTAATGGCTAGAGATTTTCAAAATCAATTACGTAGTTTAAAAAATTATCGAATTCAAACAAACACACATTTAATGTCTAAAACTTAGCATCGACAACCCTAATTGAAAAACTAAAATCGTCATAAAATTATGAAATCAAATCCAACAATATAATCCGGGTTAACCGCGCTGTCTCAAATTGAAATCCCTTTTCATCTTTATAAAGTCTTGCTTACACACCGTGTCATTTTATGCTAGAATTCTTCACGAGTATTTTATTCTTATTTTATTCTAGTCATAAAAACTGAGAGCTGTTGGTTCTAAGAAACTTGCTGAGGATGAATTTATATGAAACATATTTATCAGTACCAAGCTTGAGGAAAGTAGAACACAGAGTTGATGATACCACTTTGTCGGTACTGTCTACATAAAAAATGTTTTGTGTATGGACATAATATTATGTCTCTTGATTAAGTTTGCTATTCTGCGGTCTTATATTTATTTATTTAACAATTTATGTACACACATAATATATTATAAATAGAGAATTAGTTAGGAAAAAAGAGTACAATGGCACTATAGTTTTATAGATATAGTTGTTGAGTACATATGCTCTCCTAGTATAAGTGTTTTAGTTAATCAATGGGTATACGGTATCTTGTTTTCAATTGACAAAATTATTTGTCAGACGATTTTGGGTGGTTGATCGGTGGTTGACCACGTCTCAAACTAAATATTAGTCACACTTAAATAGTTGGCAAGTTTATTGCTGTGAGCTGTGGAATTCGGTCAAAAGCAGGTGTGACAAGCAGTAGCTTGAAAAAAGTTAAAGTGTAATTGCACTTTAACTTCTGAAGCTGCAATTCAAAATTTTCAAAACGTTCAAACTATTTACAGGTCAATTTTTTTCTGAAAATTGTTTAAACATTTTTCAGACCTGTATGTAATATTTATATGCACATTATTAAAGTAAAACTTCTTAGGCGCGACTAGGCAGTAACTTAGATTCTTTTTCTGACGTAAGTAACGCTTACTATTTGAATTTTGAATAGCGGAAACTGCACGTTTCCGCTATTCAAAATTCGAATGAATGATATTAATATAACATTTGATGCCATCAATGGCAAAGAAGATTTACTTCAATCGCGCGTAAAGGTTACACGCACACACTTTTTTTTTATTATATCCATATTATAGCTAGGTGTATCCACATCTTTATTCCTACAGGGCCTTTATTTACACATTCCACTGTTTGTGGTTACACATTTACTGTCTTAAATAATTGAACTCAAATGGTATAAAAACTTATTTCCACTACATTGGAAGTGAAAAATAATGACAACAGAAATTGGGTCAATCAAAAGTCATCCAGAAGGAAAAAAATACTGTGATCTTCATTAAATTTATAGGTGGGTATATAAGTTGAACCCCATAAGGTAATTTCAAATTTCCAATCGTTGACAAAATTTCATCTTGTGAACATCTGTAGCTCATCCGCGAACATCAAATAAAAATCCAACTTTTAAAAGGTTCCTTCCCTAATTATTAATGAGCCAACATTTAAAATACTGTAATCTTTTTTTTTCGTTTTCAGTTCAAATATTTAATTACCATTACGTCGGCAAATAGATTTGAAAAAGGATTTTCATTTTCTAAATCCAGGTTTTATTTAAATTAAGATTTAATCTTCAGGTATTTTTTTAATATGACAATTTGAAAACTGTAAATCCTATCATTATAATAGTATCAAATGTAAAATATAATGTATAAAGGGCAGTTTGCCCTAAAAAAATAAGTTTCTACGTGTAAGAGCATCGTCCGGGCGTTGATAGGCGAGAGTTGTAGTTTCATGGGTATAATTACACCAAAAGTGTTCATTGTTCTATGCCTAACACAAAATTTTACATAAATTACGTGTTTCAAAAAAATAATATAGAGAAAGATAATGTAATGAGAAAAGTCCATTGAAAAAGAAACCGTTTTTTTTAAACTTGCTCATATAGAAGTTTTGAAATTAGCCTTAAACGAAGTCGCGGGACAAGTTAAGTCTTTTCATAAAATCTGAGGGGTATTAAACTGAAATGAAAGAGAGAGCTTTGGAGCATTTTCATTCGAGGATTATATCCTATTATAAGTTTGGGAACAGTAAATCCGTAGCAGTATTGTAGCTGATGCTGCGGAAACCTTACAAGTACAAATATTATTAATTTATGTATTGCAAGAAAAGTCAGTAATTAAATAAATTAAAATAGCTTCAACATTCAATTTCATACAAATGAAACCTATTACTAGTACTTCTGCGAAGAGTAGGCCATGCGAGCTACCAGGAACGAAACAAAAAAATTCTGTGAGTCACCTATTAATGTGCTGCATAGGACCCGGTAAGGGGTTTACCGAAATTCATTTGATCATTTGACGTGTGACCGAAAAAACATTAGGCCATTCTACTTCTGATCGAAAGAACAATTGACTAAACGAGTTTTTATCGAACAAACATTTGATATTTTTACTACTGATCGAATGAACATTTGGTCAAAAAACAGTTGACACAAGAATATTTTAACAAACAAAAGTGAAATAAGTAGAATTCGGTACTGGCACTTGCCGGCCGCTGCCGCGGTACACTCGCTTCGCTCGTTCGGCTCGTGCGTTGTGGTCGCAGTTCTAACCTAACCTAGCCATTTTGATTCAGCCTCTGTTAAAATATTTTTTAGTTAACCGTTTTTCGACCAAACGTTCATTCGATCAGTAGTAAAAATACCAAATGTTTGTTCGATAAAACTCTTTTGGTCAATTGTTCATTCGATCAGTAATAGAATGGCCTAATGTTTTTTTCGGTCACACGTCAAATGATCAAATGAATTTCGGTCAACAGTGGTAAACCGCCCGGTACGTACAGGACTTAGCTATCAGGCAGGTCACATGACCTCCCTGATAGTGTTCATTATTGACGTTGTAGTAATTAAATAGACAGAAGTAGTCTGCCTGCCTCGAAACACCCATGGTCATTACGCTTTTTGTTTCTGCTGTAACATCAAATACTAAAATCAGAATAATTACAATATTTAAAGGGGGGCTCACATACAAGAAACGTGATTCTTTACCATTTTTCGGTGCACGATGAAACGCTGAGCTTTCAGGAAAGGAGAGAGAAATAACAAGATAGAATTTAACACATGAAAAATTAATAATTTATTGGAATCAGATTTTAGCACTGGGGGGTCGTGGGTTGTGGCAATATCGGGCAGCAAGGGTTTTCGCGATTTCCGATAGTCCTTCAGGGTTCGACTTATCTTGGTGGCTCCAGGATGTTGATGCAGTCCGCCAGGTAGCCGTGCCGTCCACAAGTTCGGCTGGCACGGTGTTTTCAAACCGTAGGGTGGATGATCGCTGTTAGAATCGAAGGGTGCGTCTTCACCTTCGTGGCACCCGAAGGGTGGATTTTCCCAATCCGTAGGGTAGATATTTTCTTCGAACCCGTAGGGTGAACCCTGGAATGTTCCAGAAGACGGGTTAGCTGGAACCCTTTTTCCCGCCCATTGCTAAGACAGCCGATCCCCGTTAAACCATTTGAGAGTCGGTTGCCTTACAATGTTTGGTTATCTACTAATTTTACAGAGACCTTTTTTTCACACCCCTGTAATCTACCCTCCCATAACAGGGTTGACCAACAGCCGTTAATTTTCACTGTTTTAAAAATCTAGATTCGTTATAATTAATTTGACTCACCCATTGATGGGGTTATTGACGCTCGCAGCTAAATCGCTGATCACTTTGGGAGTACTTGGCTCCTTACTATATTTCTTCACTTTAAATAAAATTAAACTCTGATGCACCTGCGCCTTCGCGACTAGTATATTTAGATTATTTTAGTAATGCCCTTTGAAATTCGCGCGCGGTTGTTTATATATGTTTGTACAGCGCCTCTAGCGGCACCACTCGAAACTACTCAATCGTCAAGACCGCTTTTTAAATACGAATAAGGTTTCCGCCGTTTCGACACTTACTCGGTAGATGGCGCTTTCATATGTTGATCTAGTTTTCGATTCTAAACCCCTAATGTTAATCAATATTTGCCCCCGTTGTTTCACAACGTTACAACTCGCACTTGGCCAGTTTGTGTTTTTAACAACAACTTGTAAGGAATTATATTCTTTATGTTTAAGCCAAAAATCATCAAGATCCGTTCATAAATAACGCGACTACAATCTTCTCCCCTTTTCTCCCCCATTTTCCCCCTTATCTAAAAAGCTCTCGACAAAAGTTGTATTTCTAATCAAAGAACACGTGTGCCAAGTAAGGTGAAAATCGGTTAAGGAATGCGTCCTCTAGACCGGAACTGACATACAGACATACGCCCCAAAAGCAAAATCGTCCATACTGTCGAAATGGAACCTCTCGTTTGCTTTGCTCACTCGGTCAAATTCGCGTTAACAGAAATAAATAATCTATGAAAAGTTTTACTGCCTGGTTATCATGGTAGATAAAGTGTAGAAAGAGAAAGACTGACAGAGAAAGGAGGCCCAGTAACATAGTCCAGTTTTCACCCTTTGGGTACGGGACTTTTGAACGTTAGAGATTACAGTTGCAGCACTTTGATTCGAAAATTATGTCCTACAATAATGTTTCGAAATAGTAAATCCGTAGCGTTTGTAGATACTATCGTAGCTTGTGCTACGGCAAGTTAACATGAGTTACAGTAATATGACAAATTAAGAAAAATTTTGAGTAGTGCAAGAAAAGGCAGTAACTAGACTAAACATCAAAAAAGTTTAACATCCAATTCATTTAAAGTGGCAACAGAAAAACATAATCTGTGAAAATGTCAACTGTGCTTTTACTGATTTTAAGATACAGCCTGGGTATTCATTCATTAAGATAGGGAACCCCAAAAATGTTTTAGAGCATTGGAACACTTTGATTCGAGGATTATGTCCCATAATAAGTTCGCAAACAATTAATCCGTAGCTCCGTAGCATTCGTAGATATAATCGTAGCTGATTCTACGAAAAGCGAACAAGTGCTACGGATACATGACAGCTCAAAAATAATTTTGAGTAGTTCAGTAAATTTAAAATACTTAATTCTTTAGTAATAAATTAATAGAATAGAGCTTCAGAAAGGCCATAATACACATGCAACCTTTAACCCGTGTGACAACGGGAAAGTGTACAAAATGTCGCCGCCAAAAGTCATCCGAGGGTGTCCTCAGAGGCGACTAAGGGAAAACTTTCGCAAAACGATCCATTGCTAAGAAATAGAAATCTCGAAATGAAACCCAGTTGTCAGTAAAATAACCATTGTTATGCCAAGTTAAAGGTACTCGTATTATGGGCAGCTTGGAAAATTACAACTGCATGTCGTCACGACCAGCGCCTATCTATACACGGCAATAAGCTTATCACCTATTACGTCGGACATAAAACTTTAAGTTGAAATGTGGGCGCAAACTATGCCTCTGCCGACCCCTTCGAGAATAAAGGCGTGACTATATGTATGTATGCTACTTTTATCATGAGATCTTTCGTGTGTGGACGAGTACGGAAAAGCCTCTCGTCACTTATTAATGCACTAGCTAGTAATAAAATAAAATATAATAAATAAAGTGGCTCATCAATCACTACAGGAAAGATAAAACGGACACTAAAGCGTTATCGACGCCCTTAACCTTAATATTTGTCTGACATCGTGACGTCAGGTGGTATCGATCTTTCGCGGTAAGTTCGTCACTTATGGCTGGTTAAATAATTATGCAGAGATTATATTGTGCAGTGTTATAAATCTCAGCATAAAATTACCGGCTTTTCCCTGTCGCTATCTATTAATCAATATCAATACATATAATAAAATCGTAACAGCTCGCTGTCTGTACATGAAAGATAAATAACAAACAGGTCAGTTTCACACGCTGCTAGATGAGTCTGGTGAAGAAATACCTCTCCTTTCATACACCTTATGTGACGTTAACGAAGTTGCGGGTTCAGCTAGTCTATACTAATATTGTTTGTTTGTTTGCATCGAATAGGCTCCATAACTACTGGACCGATTCGAAAAATTATTTCCTTATTGGGAAGCTATACTCTTTGCGGTGAACTAAGGCTATATTTTATTCCCGTATTCCCCCAGGAACCAGTAATAAATAAAGTGGCTCATCAATCACTACAGGAAAGATAAAACGGACGCTAAAGCGTTATCGACGCCCTTAACCTTAATAGTTGTCTGACATCGTGACGTCAGGTGGTATCGATCTCTCACACAAGCCATAATTCGTCACTTATGGCTAGTTAAATAATTATACAGAGATTATATTGTGTAGTGTTATAAATCTCAGCATAAAACTGCCGACTTTTTCTTGTCAATGTTGGTAAATAACAAGAAAGCCGTGACATTGTTCTCACCAGACTGCCCCTCTCTAACACGTTTATAGTGAAAGTTCAATCCGATTGACGTTGTCATTTTTGTTTTATTTAAAACTTTGAACAGATGATCTACCTGATCTAGTGACGTAGTTTACTGCAACAGAATCACAGACTACAGACAAAGTCTCGCCATAAGCCCCTCTGCACTCTATTTTATAGAGAAGAGCTAAAAATATAAACAAATAAAATAAGCTGCTCGCACACTGTAAACTACTTATTTTTCTGTCATTCTCATATACTTTGCGTTTGAAGCGCTCGTATGCAGTGCGGTTAGTTAGTAGAGGGCGGCAAATTGAGACCCCTTCCGCGTTTTATGCAATCTTCGAGATCATGGAATCAGTCTAGATGAGTCTAAATAACTTCTTGTCAATGTCTAATTTACTTTCAATCCAGAAGGCAGTACGCGCATCTGTTACGTAGTGCTATCAAAAAAATCTCAAACCCTTAAATTAAAAGCGTGAACATATTTCTCGTATAAAAATGCAAAACATGGAGACTAACGACTTCTCTTTACTCAGAGAGCAAAAGCTTCTACGCTTGCGGCGTCGACTTTAAAACCGGCACTTGCTTGCAAACTTCACTAAATACTATACATAAACTGCACTGCTACATTACACTATTCACGGAAAGTTGTTTGGGGTACTTCAATATAACGTCATTCACTGAGGCTTTTGACAATTCAGTTGAAGTTGGTTTTCGGTCTAAATGCGCTGCACTTGAAAATAGATCTTGACGACTTACATGTTCAAATTTTGAAATAAAACAAAAATGACAACGTCAATCGGATTAACTCTCACAATAAACGTTTTAGAGAGGGGCAGTCGCGTGAGACCGTCTCACAGCTTCTTGTCCGGCATAGCATAGCACCATAAGAATTTCCACTCGTAAAAAACTAATTGGTGTCGACTTTCAGTCTAAAATGGGGCTAAACTTCAAAATATATTCTACAGAAATATTGCAAGAATCAATTAAAAACTTCTTGCATAAACGTAAATCAATTCCAATTATATATGATTGATGCAGTTGCGCCTGGAAAATTGCCTGTCTGAACTTCGACTTGCAAGCGAACATTTCCACATAGCGTTAGTGGCTTATGAATGGTCATAAGCCACTAACTTACAAACTTACCCGTTAATATCTAGGTCTCAGGTTTGATTTACAAATTTGAATTCACCCTTAGAAAATTGTAACTGCTTAGGTAACCCTTGATTACGAGCATTAGACGCACTTATTTATTGAAACGGGGCCCCGTCGTCCCGTGTGTCCCCGTGTAACAACGAGAAAAAGTACAAAATGTCGCAACGTCAATTCATCCCAAGGTTGTCGTAAGGGGCGACTAAAGTATACCTTTTGAAAAACGATCCATTGCGTAGGGAAGAAAAACTGGCTTGAAACCCGGTTGTAACTAAACGACAATCGTTAAGCCAAGGTGAAGGCCTTGTGGGTAGCTCGTAAAATTTCAACTACGGGTCGTCCCGACCTGCGCCTGTTCATTCGTCCATAATAACACGTCAATGTGTTTGTATCTATTTATTTAATAGCATATTTTCAAATAAACCTATTTACACGTTACTGTGAAATTTAATAATATACTGATAAGATTCTACAGAAATAATATTCACGAAATCAGGCTCATAAAAGTACCTTTGTGCCTATATTCCGAGCTAAATTTGAGACTTCAAATAGGCATGTAGGCTGAATTCATAATTTACCTCAGCCATCCATCATTAGAGCGCTTTGCGTAAAACGAATATTTTGCCAGTACGTAAATTTGTTCGCGGTATAATAGACAGTAGGTATATTGAAATCAATAGGGTTGTCACATTTCAGAAATTATTTACAAAATTTAATCTATTTAAACGAATATAATTATAATTATTCACATTTGAAAATACCTGGCAAATTGTTTTGCTTGTAACTCACAGCAAGACTATAATATTTAAAGTAAGTACGTTCGTTACCACATCACAAAGGACAAAATGTTGCCACCCCAATTCATCCCGAAGGTGTTGTAAGAGGCGACTAAGGGAACACTGTCGCAAAAAGATCCATTGCGTAGAGAAGGAAAACTCGAAATGAAACCCGGTTGTCAGTAAAATAACAATCGTTAAGCCAAGTTGAAGGCCTTATTGGGCGGCTTGAAAATTTTCAACTGCGGGTCGCGGTGACCTGCGCCTGTCAATTTCAACACGGCAATAGGCTCACCACCTATTACGTGGGACATAAAACTATATGGTGAATGTGGACGTATACTATGCCTTTGTCTACCACTTCGAGGATAAAGTTGTGATTATATGTGTATATGTATGTACAGCGCACGTCTATAAAACTATCTTCTCTATGTAGCAGACATGAATTGTCTGCATTTGGACCATTTTGTCCCCAAGTCTGAAAAAGAAAGATAAAACATCCTAGACAAAGAGAAACACATCTGTAAAACCTCAAACTAATTATTATAACTAGGATAACATCGGAGAAAACAGACGGTGTCGAATTTTGGTAGATCCAATTAAAAGTTTTAAGCTAAGCCTTGTTATATTTCATCTCTCATTTAGAGAAGGCTAATCTTAATGTACTATTATATTTAAGAAGAATGAGTGTATATATTTCACCGTCCGTCTATTTGTCTGTACGTCACAATGCTGTATCTCAGGAGTAGAGCTACAGAGCTCAAATTTGTATTTCTTTTGTTGATTTAACAACAAATACTAAAATCATGAAAAAAATAGTGGATTATGGGAGGGGGTAAAACAAGAAAGCCGTGAGATCGTTCTCACCAGGCTGCCCCTCTCTAACACGTTTATTGTGAAAGTTCAATCCGATTAACGTGGTCATTTTTGTTTTATTTGTAGACCTAGTGCCGTAGTTTAATGCGACAGAGTTACAGACTACAGACAAAGTCTCGATATAAGTCCCTCTGAGGACTTTCTCTTTTATAGAGAGGTGCTAAAACGTGATTTTTTTCTGGTTTTTTGGTACGGAACCCTCCGTGCGCAAGCCCAACTCACACTAGGCCGGTTTTTTTCTTTTCTTTTCATAGGGAACAGGTGAAATACTATAATTTAAAAAAAAAACTTAAATAGAGTACATAGATTCCGTACAAGAGGAAGGTACAATGGGCGGCCTTATCACTAAAAGCGATTTCTACCAGGCAACCTTTAATTTAATTATTTTGGTACAGGTGCCTCACTGATTTTAAAAATAAGTAGGTACTTACTTACATAATTACATTTTTAAGTTAAACGCTATCATTTTCCTAGTAAACTCTATTCTATTATACAAGGTCTTTTATTTGATACCCATATTATAGTAGTTGTAACAATGAGTAATAAGTCATTTGGGTAGTTAACGTAAACAGCTTTGATAATGCTATTTTCATATAACGAAACCGGTCAGGTATTTTTTTTTAAATGGATAAGTAAAAGTGAAATTGTACGAATGAATTTTCATAATGTTACAAACTCCATCAAGTGCCAAAAACCAAATGTATAACGCATCGTTTTTTTCCCAGACGTAGGTATATAGATGGGCACCGTGTTTTAGTCGGTAGGATTGGGCATCAGCATCCATTAGGATTTAGACACGGAAAATAGTTACTCTAATAATCTTATATATAAAATTCTCGTGTCACAATGTTCGTTCCCCTACTCCTCCGAAACGGCTTGACCGATTCTCATGAAATTTTGTGAGCATATTGAGTAGGTCTGAGAATCAGTCAACATCTATTTTTCATACCCCTAACTGACCGGGAATAACAATCCACGCGGGCGGAGCCGCGGGCATCAGCTAGTATTTGTGTAAAATAATTTTATGGATACTTTTAAATATACTATTATTGTAAGATAGTTTTCCAAAAGCAATGAGTATGCTAACTGATCATATATTTTAAATATGGAAAAAGAATTGGTTTCGAGCAGGAATTGAACCTGCGTCTTTCGCATACCGTGCGGTTGCCTTAATCACTTGGCCACCAAGACCTACTCGGAACCATAGTAGATTGTATAACAAGGGGGCAAAATAGTATTTTTACGGCGAGGGCGCTACTTTGAATCACGAGCGAAGCGAAGGATTCTAGAATAGAATCCCGAGCATAGCGAGGGATTCTAACGTAGAATCCTGAGCGCAGTAAGGGATTCAAAGTACACCGCCCAAGGGGAAAAATAATTTGCCCTCGAGTAATATACTCTACTTTTCATTCCCTTTCTATGAGAAAAGCGTATACTAAGTTTTGTACGACGTAGTTACCTTCTATAGTTATTGTTCCAGGAGTTCATGGATTGTCACTTTCATAACTTGACGTAAAACTTATTATATTCGCAGAATACAATAAAATGTGTTTACTGATTACAAGAGCACTAATAATGACGAACACGAACAGATAAATGGCGCTATTTTTTTTTAGTTAGCTCAGGACACTGCGCTGTGCAGCCAAGCCAACACTTACCAGCCAGTAATTCATTCAATTTGCGTTCGATTTCTATGAAATTTTCACGTTCCAAATTCAAATCCTTTGCCGCCCGCTAAAAAGCTCTTAACAGAAAAGAGCTATTTTGCGCCCCGTTATCGTGGTGCAAAGTGATTCTTTTCGAATAGAAGGAATGAAAACCAAATTTTCTACCTTATTTACGTCTTGGGGCAACGTTTGGGGATAAGACGCAGGTTCGAATCCTGTTAGAAACCATTTCTTTTTCCATATTTAAAATGTATACTTTTATTCTACCTGTTTTGTTACGAGTTTGTCGGTTATATCCTGTAACGATGCAACTACATGTAGTAGAACCCTACGATGCACGTCGTAAAAAATTATGGCGACGTCGTTGCATGGAAAGACATCATATCGTATAAAATCTGAATACAGTATGCGCAATACGGGAATTACCCTATGTAAACTACCGCAGCAAGTAATTGCATGTACATAAAGATATATGATGATGGCAGTGGCGGATACAGGGTAGGGGCGCGGGGGGCGCGCGCCCCCCCCTTGGGTGGCGTACGGACGCGTCGTTCGGCCAGGGACTCAAAATATTTTGGTCATTACTATAATGCTTCCTCTACATTACTCGCGAAGTTGGACGAATACGATAGTGTAGAGGGGCACTTCGTCAAATTTTTTCTTTGCCTCGGGTGACTTCGCCGACTTCGTTCAACTTCGCGAGTATGTGTAGAGGAAACATAACAATCTAATAAGGACGGCGCGGACGACGCGATCTTGTGTGTGCAGTGTCTATCCTGCTCTTACATAAGTTAGAGCAGGATAGATACAGTGTATGAAATACTACGAATGCGACAATCGTTGGCGAGCACACACTCAAACGGGTAGGCAGAGACTTTGGCTTTCCACTTGCCACGATCCTGACATATTATCACTTTCGCTTCTTCTACTTTCATAAGTGTTTTCATACATGCTCTCCGATTAGGGGTACTCTTGACCTGGCCTTTTTCCAAAAGGTGTCCAATTTGGTCGACATAAGTGCGACGCGGTCGACCTCTACCAGATTGTCCATTCGCTCTCGCCTTATAAATCTCTTTTGTCAGTCTGTTTCCATCCATTCTCTCCACATGTCCGAACCATCTGAGCATCCCTTTCTCTATCTTAGTCACTACATCTTCTGTCAAGCCGCATTGTTCCCTAATCACACAATTTCTTTCTTTATCCATCAATGTCACTCCAGCTATACTTCGCAAACTTCTCATTTCCACTGCATTAATTTTACTTTCATGCGTCTTCTGCAACACCCAACTTTCACTGCCATGCATAAGTGTAGGCACAAGCACTCCCCTATGTACAGCCATCCTTGCCTTTTTAGACACATCCTGACTGCTCATAAAGGCGTGAATGGCTCCATTCACTTGATTACCTGCCAAAACTCTTCGTTAAATAGGTATCATAGTCACACTATAAACTTTATAACTATTAACGGGACATTTACCATGTACTGTTTCATTGAGTTTCCGATATTTCCACACTGTTGCAAGCGCCATGATCACGGATGAACTGGAGTGCAGTGAGCTAGATGTTGGTAGGCAGACCGTAGCGATCTACCCTCCTCCGGACACGTTTATTACGCACATTAACACCACTGTCATCGTTCACCGTATTGTCCCGCACTCGATCGCGATTCCTACACACAATATTCACTACGCGAAGCATTTTCATTTGGTTTTCGTTTTGTAGTGAAATTACCAATCACTGGATGCCAGGCACTCGACAGTTGAAACCCCCTATATCCCTATTGAAGGTTTTATACTTTTTTATTTCTATAGCCTCTTCAACCAATCTAAATAAAATAAATAAATAAATGTTTATTGCAAAACTACAGGACAGCATCTTTTCTTTTCTACATGCAATTTCAGAAACAATAACACTCCCATGGAGTCAGTATTACAGAATCCGAAACTGCCAAACATCTAGGTATGTAGTGGCGTTCTGTCGAGAATATCTGAGGGTTGTGCAACTCAATTCAGTGATTGGTACCTGCTTCTAAAAGATGCTATCGCGGATTGCCCCTAGTATCAGTAGTCCGATGAAATAGTCCGATGATCGAACTACTGAGACTTTTCCGGCTCAGTAGTCCGATGATTCAGGTGATTATAAATCATCGGACTACTGAGTTGTGTGTCATTATTTTTGACCGCTCTGATGTGCTCCTTTATTCGGCACGAGATAGTTCTCTTGGTTTGGCCTGTATAAGAGCTGCCACGGCTGCAGTCCACTTTGTAGACACCGGGAACTTCTCAAGGGAAACCCGTCCTTGGGCATACGTAAGCATTGAGCTATTCTCCTGAAAGGAGTGAAAACTGTTTTCACTGAAAACCGCTTAAGCCGGGACCCCTCCATGGGACCTGGAAACGAGAGTCCTTGCGTCACTGTTTAGATGGCGCAAGGAGGCACTGGATCGGGGCCAAAGGCCTGCGCCTCGAGAAATCGAGGCCCAGCGGTCCCTGCTCCACCAGAAAACAGTGGAGACATGGAAGGTGCGACTTGAGCAACCAAAGGGGGGATTCGCCACAATCGCGGCCGTCAGACCGGTCATGGACGAGTGGCTGGAGAGGAGACACGGTGCTTTCTCCTACCGGCTGTCACAGATACTAACCGGGCACGGTAGCTTCGGTAGGTATCTGTGGCGAAGACACCGGGAAACCACGGCCGAGTGTCAGCACTGCGAGGACCGCAGCGATGACACAGCGCTCCATACGCTGGTGGAGTGCACAGCTGGGCGCAACAGCGCCAGGTCCTCGTAGTGGGTCTGGACGTGGACACTCTCTCGCTCGACACCATGGTGCGAGCCATGCTCTCCAGCGGGAGTAAGTGGGACTGCGCCGCCTCTTTCTGCAAGCAGGTCATGCTCGTGAAAGAGGCGGCGGGACGGGTACGGGAGAGAACTCTCCTCCCCGAGTTCCGCAGTCGGCGGCTTGGGCGTCGCCGACGTGTCTTCGCCGAGGACTAACGGCCTCCATGACCGGGGGTCTGAGGACGGTGAGAGTGTCGCTCACCGTCCTTACAGAAGCAGGCCCATGACGGCAGCGTGACGTGAGGAACTCACGCACGTCCCCCCCTTAGAAGCGGGATCACACCCGAAACCCCCCCAAAGACGCGGGTTAGCACCCGAACCACCCTCTGGGCGAGGCTGCAGAGGCGGCTGTAGGTCTGTTGGGAGTCCTGGGACATCCTTCCGAGGGCTTACCCGAGGCTCACAACCATAGGCTGTTGGGCGTTATGTGAGGTTTTTTTTAGTCGGTAGGAGTCCGGCATAACATCCATGAGGATTTTCCCTCAAGTAAAAAAAAAAAAAACCTAATAGTAAAGGTAGCTTAAAACTCAAAATATCTTTTGCGCCCCCCCCCTTGAGATTTTTCTGTATCCGCCACTGGATGATGGTAACTAGTAGAAGAGCTCGTGACACTGCTAGCTTAATGTTCTGTAACCGATCACTACCTTAAGTTAAGCTACGGTTGATCTAGAGATGGGCAACCGTTTTTTTAATACCACTAATTGGCCAAACATACGACCCAACAGCTGTATTGGTGGTCACCATAGCCTATGGTCGTTTGCAACAACAGAGGCTCTACACTCGCGCTGCCGACCCTGTAAAACCTTCTAAGACCCTTTTCGAAGAACCCCATATTGTAGGTGTTTAGGAAAACCGAGGCAGACAGATCTTTTCCTGAGACATCCTTCCGAGGGCTTACCCGAGGCTCCCAACCGTCGGCTGTTGGGCGTTACGTAAGGTTTTCTAGTCGGTAGGAGTCCGGCATAGCATCCATGGAGGATTTTCCCCCACGCAAATAAGAAATAAAAACAGGCCAAGTGCGAGTTGGACTCGCCCATGAAGGGTTTCGTAGCAGCAAGTAACATAATATAAAAGTTCTTTTAGTTCGTTGTAACTTTGATTGATGTTTTAACACGTTCGCAGTGGTAGTGATTTTTCTAACCGAAAATGGCGGTCTATGACGTATTAAAAAAAACTACCAGCTCTATCTCGTTCAAACCAATTTTCGTTGGTAGTTTTTATGGCAATGTACATTATATATTCTTTTTAGATTTATCATTCTCTTAGTTTAGAAGTTAGAGGGGGGGGCACATTTTTCCACTTTGGAAGTGTCTCTTGCGCATACTATTCACTTTAGAAAATAATGATGTTAGAAACCTCAACATCATTTTTAAAGACCTATCTATAGATACCCCACATGTATGGATTTGATGAAAAACAAATTTTGAGTTTCAGTTCTGAGTATGGGGACCCCAAAAATTTACAGCTTTTTTTCTAGTATTATATAAGAATCTTAATGCGGTTCACAGAATACATCTAGTTACCAAGTTTCAATAGCATAGGCCTTATAGTTTCGGAGAAAAGTGGCTGTGACACACGGACGGATAGACAGACAGACAGACAGACAGACATGACGAATTTATAAGGGTTCCGTTTTTGCCATTTGGCTACGAAACCCTAAAAAAGGGCAGAGAGCTCCTTTCACAATCTAATCGTGCGCTGTAAAAGGCCCCTATCGGTTAGATCCGATAAGGACTTTCTTAACGCTCCGGACGCAAAGTGTGAGGATGAACACCCTGTCTCTGGCGAGCGGTGCGATGATAGAAACTTAGCCGTGGACATCATATCAAACATTTCCTCAGAGCACAAACCATTGTATTGGCGGCGGAACACGCACAACGTTTGTGGTATTTCAACATGAGAATAGGCTTACCATCTATTATCTATACTAATATTATAAAGAAGTAAAGTTTGTGTGTTTGTTAAATTGTAAGGGGTAATCTCGGGATCTACTAACCCGATTTTAAAAATTCTTTCACCAATAGAAAGCTACGTTATTGTGAAGTGTCATAGGCTATATAGCATCACGCTACAACTAATAGGAGCGGAGCAGTAATAGTAAATGTTTTAGAAACGGGGGACGACAGAAACAGGTAATACTCTCTTTTATGTGGCGCAAACGAAGTTGCGCGGGTCAGCTATGTGAAATAAAATACAACGGGTGAAAGGTTTCTAACAGATCGTTTCACAAAACTCAAGGAACCCCTATTAGTTTTTGGCCAAAACTAACCCCAGTCGTTTATTAAGTCGAGTATAATTCTGCTATCTTAGTAACGAAGATGTTCGATTGCACTTCGAAAACTTCGCCGTTGCTCTTCGAATGCGGTATTTATTTTAGCTACTACCCCTCTCTACCAGTAATTCTGAGACATACTTCTGAGGAGCTAGCCGAGACACCGGGCGCTATTCAGATAGAAGGAGACCATGTGGTTTTGCCGAATCGCGTGGGAATATCCTAAAAAAAATTAAAAATATACTGCCCACTTACCATAACCTTCATGATATAAAACAAAAGACTTTCCTCGTCAACCCTATTTCAAACGAAAATTAACATCATTAAAATGTGAATGGATATGACTCCTTCATATGCAAAGTCTGTAAACATTGAAATCCTCATTTAAATTCATACACCCTGTATTGTCCTGGCTTCATATTTATTAATTCCTTTTGTGGTACGAATAATTTAATTTTCACCTGGCACGCACATACTTTTGGAAAGCTGAATTAGGGAAATTATCAGACTGAATGTCTATGCATACATAACTAGGTACCCCTGACAAAATGAGGACGGGTAACTTAAATTGCTTAGGGTAACAATATTATGAAACAAATATAATATAGTACTAGAAACTCGCAGAGTGCTGCCGTAGAACTCGCAGGGAAATTAGGCAACTGAAGGTTTAGTTATAACGAGTTTTATCCCAGATAATATTTGGACGTAGGTAACAAATTGAAACAAAATGTTATTGTACTACAACTTTACATTATTATATTAATAAATATTAACAATAAAATGCTTCATTCGGCACGCACAATAAACAATAATAAAAATAAATAAAATGTACAATGTGCGTGCCCGAAAACGTCATTATCTTAGCTATTGCTGCCCTAAAAGGTTAATGTTAGGCAGCGCTGGTTTTCAGATGACGCTTTTAGGGGTAATATTTTTTTTAATGGGGATTTAAAGAAGACTTTACTTTGGAAAAAGTACTTTGAATACTTTACTATTGAAATTAAAGGATTGTTTCCTTGCAGCAAAACTTGCCATTATCAATATTAAGGGTAATTTGCCTTCACCCATGTTCTATACATACCACCCTGTTTAAAGTGCTGTATGTAGTATCTGCGAAAACGCGCCACACATTTTTTTCTCAAACGCTTACAGTTTAAGGGGACTGGTTGACAAAGTTTGCGAAAAAGAGGTGCAAATGGTCTTCATTTTCATCCTTCTCGGTATTAGTATACGAAAAATTCCTTTCGACGCATATGACCAGATACGCAAATGACCCGATACGCAAATGACCAGATTTCAAATACGCTAACGACCAGACACGCAAATAACCCGATACGCGAATGACCAGAATAAAAACGCATTCGACCAGAATCGCAAACGACCTGACATGTTAACCGCAATCGACCAGATACGCAAACGACCAGAAATTAAGTAGATTTGAAATCTAAAAGATGTGTGTCAAAAGATGGTTTTATTAGAAATTGTGTATTTATTATAAATAATTAGTAAAACATCATTGAAATAGCCCATAGTTTTTTAGAAGAAGGCGTTGTATGACATCTATTTATTAATAAATGATAATAAAATATATATCAGAGACTAAAGAAAACATAGACCTCTAAAATGGTTTTCTTCAATTTTGATTTAGTATAAGTTTTAACCTATGGTTGCCAGACGTGGCCTTTCACAGCTACCTCAACACAAAAATTGAAAGTATGCCAAAATAGCATGGAGAGAAGTATGCTAAGCATCCGATTAAAGGACAGGCAAATACTTATAGACATCAGAGAAAAAACAGGAGTAACTGATGTAATAAAGAAAGCAAAGACATTGAATGGCGTTGGACTGGACATATGATGCAATCGAAAACCAAGAAATGGACAAAAGATATTACTGAATGGTACCCAAGGGATGGAAAGCGAAAAAGAGGCAGACAGATAAGGAGATGGGAAGACGATCTACCTAAAGGATGGAGAAGGATAGCTAAAAATAGAGTTGATTGGAAAAGTATGGAGGAGGCCTATGTCAAGGGGCAGCCTGATCTTATTGCGGCGACGATGTCACAAATAACAAGAAAATCAGAAACAATATAAATTATTTAAGTTGTGTTACTTATATGCATGCAGTTGTAATGATCAGAGAATAAAGGCTATTATTATGTCTCTTCTTTTCTCGGGTATCTTCTTTTTTTTTATTGAAGATACCCGGTCTTTTGGTAGGCTTACATGGGGACATATTGGTCCAACACGCAGAGGCCCTTTGAGATTTTTAATGTATTGGGCAATGGGACCCCCACTGCAGACAATTCACAACCGCCTTATGTAGAAGAACGGCAATGGACTGCCTACAATGGGAGCTAAACTATTGTAAAATATGCTAAACTACAAAATGGGCTATTGAATTGGGGGTTAAAATGGACTGGGTGATTTGATCTATGGATGAAGACGGCGTCTGCCATTTCAATATCTTATTATTAAAACATTGGCAGACGGTGACTCGCCACTTCACTAGATGGGCCCCCTATACAATCGCCATAGGCCCGTAGGCCTGTAAGGCGACAGAGGGCAACACCGGTGTGAGCGGCTAGGGGTGTCGAGCGGTGCGGCGCCGGTTTCGCCATCGCGGGTCAGACCCGGAGCGGGTTTCCCCGTAGTTATGCCCTTGAAAATGACACTTCCACCCCCGAGCATAAAGCTCTGGCTTCCTCCCTCTGACCAGCCAATTAAAGCAAGCCAGAGTTGAGATTTGCTGCACTCCCGGGAGTAGCTTCTCCCGTTAGCCCATTAAATGCTAACTGGTCGAGGAGCGCAACAAAACTCCGAGGAATCGGGACCGATGTGTAGCCACGCACATTCAGCTCGCCACAAGCTGCCCTGCGGATGTGTGCTTTTCTATAACCTTGTGAGATATTTTTTGTTGATCTCAAAAAGTGGATGACTCGAAAAGCAAATCTACTATGCCCTCATAGGGATGCGTTAATCCCATGAAAAGATAACGACTGTCCACGTGGGGTTATTATTATTATTATTATTATAAGTTTTAACTAATTATACCTAATAATGTATTCAAAGAATACATTACATTGCTTGCTTCCCCGCGCTCGCCCGAAAATCTAGTGCGGGGGGAGTCGTGTTGCTAGACGGACGTGTGTCGCTCTGGTCTGCAAAATATTCTCGTAAAATGTTATATTTTCATTCATGTACAGAGTAATGCGTGTAACAGACAGAGCCCGAGTTACACAATGCATACTGCATTACATGAGAATATAATGCATGTGAACTTATTTTTTGTATTGTTTTATTAAATTACTTCGAAAGGTAGTCATGCTAATATTGTAAGCGGTACTTAATCATTTCAAAATAAATAAATGAAGAAATATTCGTGGACATTCCCACACAACATAAGCTATTATAACTTTGTGCTAAGGGATATAGACAACTGATGAAAATACTTATATTACAGTTATTATTAACACACTGCTTTTTTTGAGACACTGCTCTCAACTTGACTGCCTCTGTGGCGCAGTCGGAAGTGATACCGCCTGCGGCGCTGGAGGTCGTGGGTTCGATTCCCACCGGAGACAAATATTTGTGAGACCCATAAATGTTTGTCTCAAGAGTCTGGGTGTTTCTATGTATAATATGTATGTATTTAAAAAGTATTTAAGTATTATTATCCATGGTCTTATACCCATAACACAAGCAGGTCATTCCTAGCTTACTTTGGGATTAGATAGCGTTATTGTACTTATTTATTTATTTGTTTATTTTAACCGTCAATTTTTTCAGCTTATTACGTCTTGGGGTGACGTAGGCACCATCTACCGGCAACTTGGTTAAGGTAATAAAGTGAAAGAATTGACGGTCGAGAGCAGTGTCTCGTTGGTCCAATGGTGAGGCCGTCTGGTCCGGCAAACCAGAAGACGCAGGTTCGAATCCTGCTCGGGACCAAAAATTGTATTCAATTATTTGCTAGACAAGTAAGTCTGGAAATGATCTACTGGCTCTGTTGGATTCTCAAACAATTTATTGAGATCTATTTTACAGTAAGCAGAGCACTAAAAAGAATAGCCCGCCGAGTTTCTTGCTAGTCTATATCTATACATAATAATAAAACTGTTGAGGGTCGAGAGTCTGAAGCTATTTAAAAAAAAAAGAACGCGTCCTCTAATCGATACCTACTTAAGCCAAAATGAAATTTAAAATTTTCATGTCCGTCTGTATTCCGAATACGTATCACGCCGAAACTACTGATTTGAATGAAAATTGATCCGAGGAAGTTCAGGAGTTAGAGACATCTCAACTTCTCAAAACCTAGAATTCAAGAGTTCCTTTGAATGTGAGTGTAAATCTAAACCGGCGTGTTGGCTTTATCATATAAGAGCTTAATGATTAAGTCCAGTGTTAAATATTTCGTCCGCGCCGAAGGCGTGGAATGCAATAAATTATTTTAGAATAGATTCTAAAACAATTCAGTCCACGCCCTCGACGTGTACGTTCTTGTATGATAAAGCAAACAGGGCAGTTTCACTCACCACTTGCAGAGTCTGATAAAGAAATACCTCCCTTTTCATACACCTTAAGCGTCGTAAACGAAGTTGTGAGGGTCAGCTAGTTACATACATACATAAATATGGCCACGCCTATAAAGGCGTACATATTTATATACATACATAATTTACATATTTATGTATGTATCAGTCTAGCCCTTCGGGCTCATCCGGTAGGCAGAGGCATATTATTATGTCCCCACATTTCACCTTTTTAGAATTTGTCCCACGTAATAGGTGGTGAGCTGTATTGCCGTGTTGAGATAGACAGGCGCAGGTTGTGACTGCCTGCTGTTGAAATTATTCAAGCCGCCAAAAAGGCCTTCTACTTGGCTTAATGACTGCCATTTTACGGGCAACCAAGACCCGTCTTGGTTGCCCGTAAGTTTCGGAAGGCACGTTAAGCCGTTGCTAAACGTGCCTTCCGAAACACGGAAACGACACGATCAAATAACTGTCACAAAGTGGTCACATGGATGGTCACCCATCCAAGGACTGGCCATAGTGAATGAGCTTACTACAATGATCGTTTACAGAACACTGAGTCCGCGGTGCCACGAGCGCTTCTTATTTATACATAACTAGCTGACCCTCGCAACTGCGTTTACGACTATTTTTGTTTGTTATAATAAAATGAAATTAAATTTTGTTCCAAAAGTAACAAAAATTTTAAGCGAGTGGAAGACCCCTCTTGTCTGGATTTGTAATAATTTAAGTAAAACAATGAATATATGAACATTCGTCTTTGTGAATTCGTCACATTTAAATTTTACGTAATAATCAATCACATTTTTTGCAGTGTATTTTTACTACACTTAAAAACAAAGGAAAATTGAAAAACAAACGTTCCTTTGTTTTTTAATTTATTTTCGCCTCTCTCTATAAAATAGAGTGCAGAGGGGCTTATGGCGAGACTTTGTCTGTAGTCTGTGACTCTGTTGCATTAAACTACGTCACTAGGTCACGTGGATCATCTATTCAAAGTTTGAAATAAAACAAAAATGACAACATCAATCGGATTGAACTCTCACAATAAACGTTTTAGAAAGGGGCAGTCGGGTGAGACCGTCTCACAGCTTCTTGTTCATTTGGTGAAGCGAGGAACGCATTTCCGCTACTATTTTTCTTCTTCTTCCGTAGTTCTTTTACTCTGATATCTCTGTAGTTGCGCTACTCTATGTTGGCGAGTCATATCGCCCATATGCTCAACGTCGTTAGCCCTGGATATGGCCTTAAGAGCCTACCAGACGCCAAATTGTTAAAAGAAGATAGAAGATATACATTTTAGCGTGCAAGAAAGAGAGAGATGCAATCGGTTTTTGAGCGCTTTTAACGAAATAAATTAATTATAAAAAAAAACTATAACCAATATGAAAAAAATGCTCTAGTGCAAATTAAGATTTTACTATTGTCTTTCTTATAAATATTTTATATTATAAAAACAACTTATAACATACGAGATCTAGCTTAAAACTTCACGAAATCGAGGTATTTTCAACACAAAAATCTATCGAGAATTTTATCAGTAATCGTGTTTCGAGCCTAGAGCGTTATTAGTTCATGAACTGAAGTTGTCTGTGTTCAAATTTTAATTCAGCAGACCGCACAAGTCCTGGGATCTAGATCAAAGTAATAGTCTATTTGGCGTCATATGGACTCTTAAGTGTGCAATATTCCACGTGAATTTTGCTACCATTAACTACTACTAATCGGCACTCACTGATACTCAGTGTACAAGCTCAAACTTCCACTGTAGAAACGAATGCACGCAAATGTATAGCAAACTGCAGTCAAATCCGTTCAAGAATTTGTTGAGAGACTGTTTCTCAATTGCGCCTTAGCAACTGAATGGATCTGGCTGACATTTTTACAGGAATAGTCTGTTCTAATATTATTAAGAGGAAAGATTTTATTGTTTGTTTATTTTTATGTTTGTTTGCGTCAAATAGGCTCCGAAACTACTGAACCGATTTGAGAATTTTTGTCACTGTTGGAAAGCTACACTATCAATGGTGAACATAGTCTATATTTAATTCCCATATTTCCACGGGATGAAACCCTACGTGGGTGAAACCGCGTGACGTACGCTAGTCTGAAATAAAACACAATACATGGTACTTTTTACCCCTCGAATGATTCGAAATGTTCCCATGGGATGCGGGAGCGAGTACAGAATTACAAGCAGGTAAAGCCGCGGGCATTCGGCTACTTTTTTTTTTGTAAAATATTATCTATTTACGTTATTTCAATGAATGGTAAAACAATTTTCACATAGAAAAGTAAAGATCCATTGCGTAGAGAAGGAAAACTCGAAATGAAACCCTGTTTATTATATTGGGCGTATACTATGCTGCCTACCCATTCGGCGATAAAGCCGTGACTATATGTATGTATGTATGTAAGTCGCTCAGAAACCCACTTACGTCATCATTTCCAATCTTGAAAGTAATAATATAATACCGTAATGCGATCGCCCTGTCATTGGCATGATAAAAGCTATCAGTTTTATTATATTGAATAACAAATCAATACCTACCCTCATCGACAAACAAGTCTTGTTTGGCACTCAAAATAGCCTCCATCGATGTATTATGATGTACCTTTATAACCCTTATAGTATCGAATTTCATGCTAATGCTATAATTATTTTTTTACGGAGATTAATGTGGTTATTTTGATTGCTTTTTAGGGTTTTATATCAAGCTGGGTGGGCAGGTTAGTATGGTTGAAGACCTTCTATTTACAGTTTTTGTCCTTTGCGTAATGGACACTTTGGCGGTGGTGTTCTAATAGTCACCTTTTATTGTCGATCATGGTCTCAGACTGACTCAACTTTTTCTAAGTCTGTGATCGTATAATAATCGGTTAAAAACCGGCAAAGTTTCCGGTTCCGTACTAAACCGGAAGCCGTGAGACGGTCTCACTCGACTGCCCCTCTAACGTTTATTGTTAAAGTGAAAGTTCAATCCGATTGACGTTGTCGTTTTCGTTTTATTTCAAACTTTGAACAGATGATACACGTGCCCTAGTGACGTAATATAATGCAACAGAGTTACAGACTACAGACACAAGTCTCGCTATAACCCCCTCTGCACTCTATTTTATAGAGAGGGGCTAAAATCGGCAAATAATACGTTTAACATTATGTTTATTTTTCTGGTTTCATTATTTCTTGTTATAGCGACAGCAGAAATACATTATAATCTGTGAAAATATCAGCTGTCTAGCTTTATTTTAACGTGAGGAAAATCCTACAGGGATGCTATACACGACTCCTACCAACTAAAAATACACGTATCTTACCTAACAGCCTACTGTTGCAAGGCCCGGTTAAGCCCTCGGAAGGATACCCCTGGACTCCCAACAGACATACGGCTACCACTGCGGCCGCACCTAGGGGTCAGCTGTATAGCTAACATGGTTCATACACACTGGTTACCGAAGACGGACACCGAAGTCTCAGTTTTAGTGTACGTTATCACCCGCTTTACTGTACACTAGTATTAACATTACCCTTCACCAATGGGATAAAACTAAAACAATATTAGGTACTTAAACATTTTTCAATAAAACGAATGGAACAACGTTATTACATAAGGGCGTGACCACATGTCGACAACACGTCATCCTGTCAGCTGTAGCCGTGCACCGCAAAACGTCGCCGCAAATGTTATTGTATTTTACTCCGCAAAACCTGATGTGTTTTGAATTTTTTAACCGACTTCAAAAAAGGAGGAGGTTCTCAATTCGTACGCTATGTTTTTTTTTTTTTTTTTTTGTATGTATGTTACGCTATAGCAGCGCCAATTATGGATGGATTTTGAATTTTTTTTTTTTGTTTGAAAGAGGTTACTCCTGAGGTGGTCCCATATCCAGGGTATCAGGATCTGATGCTGGGATCCAGGAGAAATCGAGGGCAACCACCGAAAATTGTAGGGACAACTAGTGCGTTTGTTAACTTTTTGATTAAGTACTTTAGTGTACTAAAATTTAATGAAGGTCTGGACTCGATCTGATGATGGAACCGAAAGACAGTCGAGGGAATTCCTTAACGATTTACAGCAGCTATCTTGTGTTTTGGCTTGATAAGTTTGTGTTTATGAGAACTTTACACCTAGATAGATATACTTTTCGGTCCACCCGTCACTGAAAATAAAAAAATAAAAATTTTAAATAAAAAAATAGAACCGACTTCATACAAATCTTTAAATATAAAATTTACCTAGCACATAGTAATATGTATTTTGATTTATCAGATTTTATTCAATATAATATTGAAGTTGGTGCCATTAATAATACCTACCTAAGCCTTTACCTTTTGGTTTACTTGGCGCCAACTTCAATATATTTAAAGATTTGTATGAAGTCGGTTCTATTTTTTTATTTAAAATTTTTTAAAGCTCAGATGCGATGGTATTGGAAATATGCAATATAATAATCATTTTATGTATGGCGTTAAATCGGCCAAGTGCAAGACAGACAAACAGTCGGACGGGGAAGTCTCGGCCATGTTTTTACCCTTTGGGTACGGAATCCTAAAGATGAAAGATAGGTATATTTCTACTTGAAAGTGCCTGGGGCTCCGCCCGTTAGTTTCCGAATTTTACATCCCATGGGGACGTAGGTATACCAGGGATAAAAAGTTGATTATCTGTTATACAGCGCCCAGCCGAAACCTTGAATGCAGAACAATCTCACTCAGAAGAGGCAATCTTTAACCCATATTAACATGTCTATAAAAATATGTATAGACTTTATCTATACATATAATATAGATGCAATGAAGCGCTCGTGGCCCCGCGGACTCAGTGTTCTGTAAACGATCACTGCAGTAAGCAACTTTCACTGTGGCCGGTCCATGGATGGGTGACCATCCATGTGATCACTTTGTGACATTTATTTGAGCGTTTCCGTGCTTCGGAAGGCACGTTAAGCCGTTGGTCCCGGTTGCCAGTAAAATGGCAGTCGTTAAGCTTAGTTGAAGGTTTTATTTCAAGAGCAGGCAGTCACAACCTGCGCCTGTCCGTTTAAACACGGCAATACGGCTCACCACCTATTACGTGGGACAAATTATACAGAGGTGAAATGTGGGCATATAATATGCCTCTGCCTACCCCTTCGGGGATAAAGGCGTGACCATATGTATGTATGTATGTATAATATAGATGCGCAATCGCACAATTTTGTTATTAATAAATAACAAAATTGTGCGATTGCGCGAAGGGATGCTTCTGAAATTTGGCTATTTAATATTTTACTTTTAAATTAATTTTTAATCATTACTGTTGAACTACAACGGCCAAGTTTCTAAAATAAATAACTATATGGAATTTGATCCATGACGAACTCAGCTGATATACGCCCACTGTTGGGGCGTAGTGATGCACTTATTGACTAAAATAAAATTTATTAGCGCACAGAGTGCATTTTTTATGTATGGAAAATCCTACCGACTTAAACCATACGTTCCCACTACTACCTACGATTGGGAGCCCCGGCAAGCCCTCGGAAGGATGTCCTTAGGAAGCGCACAGAGGGCTACGTGTCTATAAACTTTTGTTTGTGTGGGAAAACAATTCCATACAGATCAGTGTGGTGCAGTAAGTTTAATCGCCCTCCAAAAATGATCTACATTAATACAAACCGCCAGATAAAATCTTGAATTTTTTCGAATAACTGCACTATACAAATAAAGCAACGAATTTCAGAACAATCCCGCTCTCAAGAGGCAATCCTTAACCCATATTAAAGTTTTCTATATACTTTGTATCTAGCACGCTGTACACGTATCACTGAAACAGATTGTGAGCATTAGAACATGTACGTGGCACATTACGTCACCGCAGACAACGCGGTTAGACCGCAAACCGCAACAACTACCCGTATTGTTATCATATAACTATACTTAGCTAGATAGAATTAAAGTGATTATAATAATGTGATATAATAAATGTCTACTGCTGGATATAGTAGTGCACTTACTGACTAAAAAAAGGCATTCAGTTTCAAACAAAACGGCAAAATGTCAGGGCGCTGTATATGAACCCCTTAGTGTTTTTTTTTAATAATTTTAAGCAAGACATATGGAGTCTCGGTAAAAATAAAAGTATCGTTTTTCCCATTAAATACGGAACCATAAAAACAATGTGTATGGGAAGTGAGAAGTTATACATCACTGATATTTCGCATCCACTAACTTAATGCCATAACCGACGGCTAAAAAATTCAATCTCAGCAATATCAATCAATCTTGTTACTAATTAATAGATTTTTTGAAGTGAAACTTCTTTATCGGCGTTGGAAAAAAATTTGCGTCACGTCACGTCACGTCACGATTTTTGGTTACGCGCCATCTTTGTTCTGTTCCCCACCACGGTGGATTCGAATTAAGAGTACTTTATCCAGGGATAGCATGTCATTTAAGGGTGTTTGGACTTTTGAACTTTTGGACTTTTGGGCTTTTGGACTTTTGGACTTTTGGATGGGACATTGGTACTTTGGGTCTTTGGGACTTTGGAACTTTGAGACTTTGGGACTTTTGAACTTTTGAACTTTTGAACTTTTGGACTTTTGGACTTTTGGACTTTTGGACTTTTGGACTTTTGGATGGGACCTTGGTACTTTGGGTCTTTGGGACTTTGGAACTTTGGGACTTTTGGACTTTTGGACTTTTGGATGGGACCTTGGTACTTTGGGACTTTGGGACTTTTGGACTTTTGGACTTTTGGACTTTGGACTTTTGGACTTTTGGACTTTTGGACTTTTGGACTTTTGGACTTTTGGACTTTTGGACTTTTGGACTTTTGGACTTTTGGACTTTTGGACTTTTGGACTTTTGGACTTTTGGACTTTTGGACTTTTGGACTTTGGGACTTTGGGACTTTGGGACTTTTGGACTTTTTGCCTTTGGGACTTTGGGACTTTTGGATGGGATCTTGGTACTTTGGGTCTTTGGGACTTTGGAACTTTGGGACTTTGGGACTTTGGGACTTTTGGACTTTTGGACTTTTGTACTTTTGTACTTTTTGACTTAATTTAAGGTGAGGTGAAAATTAAGTTTATGAAGAAGTTTCACTTCTTACGTGTGTACACTAAGTACACTCAATTTTTTTTATTCTATTTTGTGGTCAATTTCATCATTTTCTATTCCGTAACCAACCTTATTAACTTGATTCTATAAACAACTTATCATGTCCAATTTTTGTGATATCGTCGTTGCGCCTGACAAGTTCCATATGTGCATTTTTTCGATTTTTCGATTCTTGCATATTTATAATCTCCGTCTAAATCTACACATGCTAGTAAAATCCGTTGTGTAATATTTAGCTTAGAACCAATTTTGCAATATTCCGTATGTGTTTTAAGCTTTGGAAAAAAACGTTATGTGCACACACGCACATATGGAATATGCGATCTTGCCAATATCGCGCGGAAAACATGATAAATATGTAACATTATGGCGACAAATATGGTCTAAGGTGACGTTAACCATCATTTTAATTAGTATTGAAAAGAAAAGTGTGTCGAAATTCGTAAGTAATGTGCTTTTTATTTATTTATTATCATTATTTACTGCCTCTGTGGCGCAGTCGGTATTGATACCGCCTGCGGCGCTGGAGGTCGTGGGTTCAATTACCACCGTAGACAGATATTTGTCTGACCCATAAATGTTTGTCTCAAGAGTCTGGGTGTTTCTATGTACAATATGTATGTATTTGAAAAGTATATAAGTATTAATATCCGGTGTCTGATACCCATAACACAAGCAGGTTATTCCTAGCTTACTTTGGGATCAGATAGCGTTGTGTGAAATGTCCGAGAATATTTATTTATTTATTATATTTACTTATTTCATAAGTTTTGTAATGGATAGAGTCCTACCCACATCATAGGGGCCACTTTCGGGTCTCACCTGCGAGTGGTGCTCCTGCTGATTAACGGCTGAGGTCATGACGAAGAGAAAAACAAACAAAATAAAGCACTACACACTATTAACGCACTACTTAGCCGTCTGGTCAACGTCGCACAAAAGGCCCAAACCCCTACCAATATGAAAGCTTATAAAAATAAACGGCCCCCAGTTCCCTACACTTCTGCTGTTCCAGTCACGGTAGCGGTCGCAACAATGGCGGGAGGGAAGTGCAAAGATTTACGGGCTAAGACAGGCTACCATTCACGACTGATCCTGGCTCCATATAACGACGCACTTTAGGTACACTCCATAGCTGAACGAGCATCTTATCAAACTCGAGGTAGAACTGAGTCGCAAAGACATACTAGACTTGTGCGAGGTCCGAAAAAAGGGTATCTTCACTTACACCCTTCAATCAAGGAACACTAGAACACGCTAACCTCCACACCAGATGAAACGCTCTATTTTTAGCAAAGTGATGGAAGGACCTCCGACGGTGGTGTCGATTTTATGGTGAAAATTTACCTCATTAGCAGTGGTGTGGAAGTCAGCAGTGTATCGGCTCGGGTAGCATATCATATACTGGAACTCATCGACAGGAACTCCCTGAATGTGATACGTTTGCCACTACCTCGAGAAGCACGAAAGAGGCAATCGAGGCTGTATACGACGACATAGCGAAGATATTACAAGGCACTGCCAACTTCAATGTTAATGGGGGATTTTCAACGCCAAACTGTAGGGTATAAGGTGATCGTAAAACCGTGATACGGCGAATGACTGGGGCACATACCTACTTGTTGATTTTCCCTCCAATCTCAGGGTCACTACTTGGTGAATTCTTTCTTTAATATGAGGCCCCACAGAAAGTAGATTTGGTGAAGCCCCGACAAAGTCACAATTAATGAGAAAATATTTATCATAACGGACAAAAGTAATAACTTTGTGATTGTCAGGTGGTTTAATGCCGGTAGTGGTCACTGACTTGTCCCAGTATTTTCAGAAAGAGCCCAGGTTATAAAGTCTGTTCTTCGACCTACTATGCGCTACATAGAATTGGGATCCGAAAGGTTTCAATTGAAACTTCGAAATCGTTTCGATTTGCTAGAAACCACTGACAACGATAAAACCGACACAGTGGTAAAAACGTTACAACAAGTGCTCGAAGATTTTTGTTTAGCAGTGACAAAAAAGGTGTTCAAAGCTCCGAGACTCTCGAAGTTATGAAGATTAGACGGGAAATGAGACCTACGCCTGCGTATTCGTCAGAACGGTTTGACCTTAACGTCAAAATTCAAAAGCTGCTAAGACACGACCTCAGACGTAATAACACCAGTGTTTTCGAGGCTAAGATTGAGCAGAACAGGGGCACTAAGGTCTGTACCCAACAGTTCAACAGCAGCAAACAACCACAGGTAGCAAAATTGTGTATTGTGTTGAAATGGAGTCCTTTTACAGAGACCTATATTTATCACAGATTAAAGCCTACGTAGCCTAGTAATGATGGCCACAGTGTTCCATTAACGCACCAATGAACCAGATATCGATCAGAGCGAAGTCAGCGCAGCTCTTGAGCAACTCAAAAGTAAAAATCCCCTAGATAGGACGGAATTAATAAACAACACCTTAAATTTGGTGGGACTCTGGTCCTCAAAGTGTACTAAATTTCATTCTCCGGCTGGAACAGACACACACACAGGGAGAGGAAGTGTGGTGACTCTGATCTTTAAAAAAAGGTGACAAGACCTGCCCCATGTCGCATGCCATGTGTGTTAACAAGTTGTTCTCAAGAATAGTGTCACAAATTGCCTCACTGTAAAGAAACGACGTAGCAGGGCCTAATCCTAGTCGAAAGATTGAGGTTTGTGGTTGCCCAGGAGTCTACTTACCTTGAAACCTGATTTGAAACGATATTATTCGTCAGGATACCATCGTTGTCGACATAGCTCTCAGAGCATGCGTTTTGATGGTAGGTACATATCTATAAAAGAAACGATAGCCGAGCTTGCTGAAAGTAGGATAGGACGATCCCTTCCTGATGGCTCGACCGCCTGAAAAGGTCACATAGAGTGTCTGAATGCGGAAGACGTAGGACCGTATGTTCCGGCGTAATTTGGGAGAGGCCTATGTCAAGTATTGGATTACCTAATTAAGAATAGGCATAAAACTGAGCACGGTTTCTACAGGCATAAGATCGTACGTAATTATTCAAAAGTTTAAGCTCCATCTATTTTGTTCTGCACTCTGCATTGGACTCGTGTAAGTAGATTAAGGACTTTATAGAGGAGTTTATATTGTGACTTTTAGGTATTTTAACATACTTTTAATTTAACTTTTAGGATTAAGAACAGAAGTTTTAATCAATACTAATACAATATAAAAAGACCGACCAATCGTTGAGAAAATGAAAGCAGTACACTGAATGTTTCATACCGAAATGTCACATATTAGACTAGTTTTTGAGAAAACATTGCTAACATTATCCCTTATGAGCATGAAAATGGCACATGAATAATTTGCGTGCACAGTGCCAAAACAGGTATGTGCAGATTTACAGAACAAAATAATAAAATCTTCAAATATATGCATCATTGCATTTCAAATGTGTATCTTACATATGTAAAAAATGATTGTTCGTAATACTGCATTTACAGATTTTTGATAACTTACATACTTTTTGTAAAAACATGTTTTTTTGAGTTTCCCAAAACCTTATAAAAATCACATCTGGAACTTGTCAGGCGCAACGACGATATCTTGATCCTTTCTCTCACAATTTTCCTCTCATTTGAATGCATCAAAAGAAGTAGGTATAACTTCAAAATTAAGGAAAACTGGAAACAAAACCAGGCTGACCAGCGTAAGGCCAATCACTCGGCTAAAATTATGTAGCTTTGCTAGTAAAACTTAGCACAGGCTCTATCAATGCACAGTCGAGACCATTATACCATGCACCTTAAACTAAGCTTATAATATAGGCACCCAAAAGGTTTTTCTAAATTCATACCTAAGGGGGTCAAAATCCCCTGGGGTTTTTCTTCTCCGAGGGCATATCCGGGACTTCCAGCCATAGGCAGATGGTAGTGCATTGTGTGGTTTTAGTCGGTAGCATCCAGGAGGATTTCCTACACGTGAAAAAAGGGGTCAAAATAGGATAGCTAAGATTTTTTTATGATGACATCCTTTCGAGGGCTTACCCGGGACTCCCGGCCGTAGACAGTTGTAAGGCATCGTGTGGTTTTAGTCGGTAGGAGTCCGGCATAGCATCCATGAGGGATTTCCACACGATTTCTAGCTGTGAGCCTCGACATCTCTAAAGCCTTTGACCGGGTCTGGCACCGTGGTCTTCTTACGAAACTGCCCTCATATGGACTACCCGAGAGATTATGCGGATGGGTGTCCAGCTTCTTGGCCGGTAGAAGCATCAGGGCCGTCGTTGACGGCAGCTGTTCAGACTGCATGGCTATAAACGCTGGAGTACCGCAAGGCTCAGTGTTGTCCCCTACTCTGTTTCTGCTGCATATCAATGACATGTTGTCTATTGACGGCATTCATTGTTATGCGGACGACAGTACGGGGGACACTTGTTACACGGGCCGCCCCGGTATCTCTCGGGACACAGTGAAGGAAAATCGTGAACAGCTTGTGTCTGAAATCGAGGCTACTCTTACTAGAGTGTCCGATTGGGGTGGACAAAATCTTGTCCAGTTCAACCCTTCCAAGACACAAGCGTGTTTTTTCACCGCTAAGCAAACCCCAATTACTGTTGCGCCGCAATTTCAGGGCACGTCTCTTTCCATCTCCAAAAGTATAGGGATCCTTGGCGTTGACATCTCCAGTGAAGTTCAGTTCCGTAGTCATTTGGAGGACAAGGCTAGGCTGGCGTCCAAGAAGCTAGGTGTGCTCAACAAGGCGCGGCGGTACTTCACTGCGGCGCAAACACTGCTTCTCTATAAGTCGCAAGTGCGGCCGCATATGGAGTACTGCTGTCACCTCTGGGCGGGAGCACCTGAATATCAGCTTCGTCCATTTGACTCGGTGCAAAGGCGAGCTGTAAGAATTGTCAACGATCCTGTACTTACAGCTGGTGTGGAACCTCTTCGCGACAGGAGAGACTTTGCCTCCTTATGCGTGTTCTACCGCCTGTACAATGGTATGTGCTCTGAGGAATTGTTTGATATGATGCCTACGGCTACGTTCTATCATCGCACCGCTCGCCACAGACAGGGAGTTCATCCTCACACTCTGCGTCCGGTGCGATCTAGCACGGTTAGATCCGATAGGTGTTTTCTTCCGCGCACGCTTAGGTTGTGGAATGCCCTCCCTGCCTCGGTTTTCCCAAACGCCTACAGTATGGGGTTCTTCAAAAGGGGTCTTAGAAGGTTTTTACAGGGTCGGCAGCGCGAGTGTGGCACCTCTGGTGTTGCAAACGTTCATAGGCTGCGGTGACCACCGGTCCTTCTGGTGGGCCGTATGCTTGTCTGCCACCTTAGTGGTATAAAAAAAAAAAAAAAAAACGTAACAAAAAAAAAGCTCGCCAAATTGACGTCGCCACTGATAGAAAGCATCTAGCGATTGGGGGCCACTCGCACAGCCCATTTTTCGTTGGCGAAGCCCCGGGCCTCCGCCAGTGTATCATATTTGCCTGTTCTGGCGAAAAAAGGATGATGCCTACGCTACATTCAGCAGTGTACGTCGATAAGCTGATTTGATTGATCGATATTAAGCTAATAGAATAATAACAGATAATTTATTTCCATCATATCATGACATGTTCCATGTTAATGGATTCTGTATGTGTACAGTTTTATTAATATTAATTAAATGTAGTTCGATTACTACTTTACCTTATTTTCATTCAATTCGGCATTTACTTACGTTTCTGAAATTTGTTTCTGATAATTTGTCCAATTATTCAACAGCAGCAACATAATATTGACATTTCCATAAATAGTTGAGTCATTTGGCATGAAATAAGGGGTTTAGCTGAAAAGTTTTCCGGGGGTTTCGATAATTGGCAATATTATAGATTTTGATGTGCCTTTTAGGAATGTCGACTTTGCTACCTGAGGGGCAAGTGCGAGTTTTTGCGTAAGCTTGTCGACATTCACGGCTAACCAATTCGTTTGGAATCGAGACCCCGCCACCTAGCTGTAAACGCGGGAACTTGTCTCGATCCCATACAAATCGGTGATAACGCGCTCGTTCATGAATGTCGACAGGCGCTCACCGAAACTCGCACTTGCCCCTCTGGTATCTTTGCTGCCAGCGACGCCATGTTGGAAAAATGGCGACCTAAATCAGTTTTTTTATAAAATATCTCCTTTCGTGCTCATTATACGATAACAACATATTTTACAACTACTATAGAAAATTTTCAACAACTTACGTCAAAAAAAAAGAAACCATAATTTTTTGTTAACTTAATAATAATAGTTTGCGACTGCCTCTATGGCGCGGTCGGTAGTGATACCGCCTGCGGCGCTGGAGGTCGTGGGTTCGATTCCCACCGGAGACAAATATGTGTGACCCATAAATGTTTGTCTCAAGAGTCTGGGTGTTTCTATGTATTATATGTATGTATTTAAAAAGTATATAAGTATTAATATCCGTAGTCTGATACTCATAACACAAGCAGGTTACTCCTAGCTTACTTTGGGATCAGATAGCGTTGTGTGAAATGTCCGTGAATATGTTAAAAAAAAAGTTTACCTTATCTCCTGAAAGATAATGTAACATTTGAACTAGCTGAGAATTTAAATTTTGATTTGACTGTTGTGTGAACACAACATGAAATGAATGGCACCCTGCAACTTCCAATTGAGCTAATGGCAAACCGAAAATACTGTTGCACCTCTCCTAGTTGACCTGAACAATAATGCCGTATTGTTGATTTTGATTTATACGCTTTTTTAACGTCCGGCATAATCTACATGGATGCCGATTACCGACTATAAACCACACGTTCCGTAGCTACTGGCTACGGTTGGGAGCCTCGGGTAAGCCCTCGGTAAGATGACCCCAGGATTCCCAACAGACCTTGGCTACCACTGCGGCCTCACTTAGGAGGGGTTCGGGTGCTCTCCTGCGTATTTAGGAAGTTGTTCGGGTGTTATCCCGCTTTTTGGGGCGTGTGGCGTGCGTGAACCTTTCACGTCACGCTGTCGTCTTGCGGAATATTAACGAATGCCGCATCAAGGTATTGGTCAAACATCATTTATACTCTGGATTGTTGGCACTTGCTGTAACTTGTAATAATTCATTATTTAAACTCACACTTGTACTTTCCACTATTTAATCGTAATTGTTTACGTAACCTGACCGGTTTCGCTATTATAGCATTCTCAAAGGTACTGTTCATACACTTAGCGATTAGCGAAACCGGTCAGGTTGTGTAAAACAATTACGATTAAATAGTGGAAAGTACAAGTGTGAGTTTGAATAATGAATTGGTCAAATAGTTTGGGAGCTATGCGTTTTACAAATAAATGATCATGTACGAAATTCACAGAGTGAGGGCCCATTTAATCATTTTACACTGGCTATATTTTCGCTTCAGTTGCGCAAACAGGCTTATTAATTGTAAATGTGCTTATGCTGAGCTTAAAACCCGGACGCCATGCGAGGAAAAATCACTAATGCGTGGGTGACAGAAAGTGTGATGTGTTTAGATAAATGACTTGCGATAAATTTAATGTATAGTATGTTTTAGCGTACGTAATGGTTTATATTTTTTACAGCGACAGCTTGATATAAAGCTATCCTATAAAATATTAGTTTAAAATTTTATAAAATTGTAAAAAAGTACATGACATACATAACATAATAAACAATCGCACCTATACCTGATGGTAGTAGAAGGCTTAGGTTAATTTACACACCCAACAGTTCCCTGGGCGAGGTCGCAGGTCTTTTGGGAGTCCTGGGACATCCTTCCGAGGGCTTACCCGGGGCTCACAACCATAGGCCGTTGGGCGTTAAGTGAGGTTTTTTAGTCGGTAGGAGTCCGGCATAACATCCATGAGCATTTTCCATCACGTAAAAAAAACACACCCAATAGTTTGTCAGTATTTATGTAGGTCCCATGCTAGAGACAACAAGCCTATTGTCCGAAATCCAAATCCAGCAACCAACTGAAACGGTACACCACCTATTATTTGGGACAAAAAAACTGAATGCTATATCACGAATACTATGCCTCTGACTATCCCTTCGGGGATAAAGGCGTGACTATATCAAAATTCCATACCGAAATTCCAAAAGTCAGGTCAGAGATTACACATCCTCAAATACAATCTCTGCTATCCGAGCTTACTTTAAATACAAAACTGTTAAAGTGTTAACTCGAAACGCGACCTATATTCGAACTCAGAATTTTAAAGTGGTCACTATGTAGATACCATAGAGCAACGCGACTATTACAAAGGGAATAGACATAGCATGTTTGTTCTGTACATTACGCTTCGACCGCCTTGGAAACAGGTGTTTGGTAACTGGTTTCCTTTAAGGATATTGTCGGTCATACGTGGCAGGGGGAAATCATATTCATATACAAAAGCAATCGGCTGTCACTATGGAACTTACACAAAACAATTCAAACAATACACTCATAACTTCAGATATTTATTTATTCAGATATATTATTTTCAGCTATATCATCATTTCCACTGAACCGATTTTGATGAAACATACAGCAATACTTAAGTTGAAAAATTACCTACAGATTTCTAATACTACAATTATGATCAAGCTACTGAATTTTGCTCCAACCCCGAAGAAATAAACGAACAAACAAACACGAAGAAAAAAGTATAGATTTGGACTCAGAAGCCTTAAATTATAGTCTGTATACAGTTTTTTTTTAATTTATGTTGATTGTACCGTCACAGCTATTTTTACAATTTTGTAAAAGTAGCGATACCATTTGGAGTATGTATCGCCGTATGGTACCTCCCCTCCCGATCGCGTTGCTCTATAATGGTAGATTACTCAGCAGCTAATCTTTATATATGTGTGTATATCACTCTTTATATCTCTCCAGACAGCTAAGATAGCTCTTAAGTGCAACGATTCCCAAGATTTACATATTTTTCGGCCTTTTGCTTTATTTTAGTCGTAGATTAAGACAATAGATTGACTCTATGGCTCAGTCGGTAGTAGTACCGCCTGTGGCGCTGGAGGTCCTGGGTTCCATTCCTGGGTCGGTCCAAATATTTGTGTGATCCACAAATGTTTGATTCGGAGTTTGGGAGCTTTCTATGCATAATATGTATGTATTTAGAAATATATAAGTATGTTTATCAGTCGTCTAGATCCCATAACACGAGCTTATAATTAGCTTAATTTGGGTTAGATGATGTTGTGTGTGAATGTCCACAAAATAGAAAAAAATAGACACATAATTTCCTTACACTATAATATATGTATAGAGGGATGACAAGTCGTGAAATAGATAGTGTGCCTTTTTTACGTGTGGGATTTCTCATTAATGCCATGCCGGACTTCTACTGACTGAAGCCACACGGTAACCTACAAACTGCCTACCACCTGGAGCCCAAGTAAGTCCTCGGAAGAATGTCCCATGGTTCCTGGCAGAAGACAGAGTGTTTTATAGTCTGGCCATAACTGCTGTGCACTCTTCGTCAACTGTCTAGGCATTCGAGATCTGTAGATTACATTTTGATGAACTAATAAGATTGTACAAATAATATAATTTTCTAATTATTCGCATGTGTACCTACTCATGCTCTTTTTTCCCCGGCTCCCACCTTGCCACGCATACCGTAGAGAGTGCACAGCAGTTATGGCCAGACTTTATAAAAATATGTTCAAATAGGATCTTAATGTAAGGCCTAACATACATTATGGGGGCCCCAAGGCCCTCAGTCACATGGGTTTGTAGTATTGGGTTTTCAGACAGCAGTCGCTTCCAATGATGCCGAATATAGAAAGTCAAACCAAATAGCTGCTTCTAGCACCCGATACAGTGAACTCCATGCACTATCGAAAGATTTTAAATAATAATACTATACTACTCTATGTAAGCTTTGTAAGCAACAGAGATTACACTAAGATAAAGAAAATAATTTCCGCGCTTCGGAAGGCACGCTAAGTCGTTGGTCCCGATTGTCAGTAAGATGACCGTTGTTAAGGCAAGTTGAAGGCCTTATACTGGCTTTACAACCAGTCCCTGTCCATTTTCAACACGACAATAGGCTCAGCACTGATTACAGGGGACAAAAACATATGGTCGTATATTATACCTCTGCCTACCCCTTAGGGCCGTCTGTATAGACGTATGTAAAAAAATAACTGTGAAAAAAAAAATAAACTAATATCATTACAGAAAACGAAATATCATTGTGCGCCTTCACACTAGCATTTTTCCGGCGTAGGCGTACGATGGACGTATGCGCGGCGCCGACGCGACGTATACGCGACGTATACGCCGCGTCGGCGCGGCGTCTCCACTGGAACACATGAGTACGCTGAACAAGCGTCGGGCGTGCGCGACGTATACGCGACGTATACCCCGCGTTGGCGCGGCGTCTCCACTGGAACACATGAGTACGCTGAACAAGCGTCGGGCGTGCGCGACGTATACGCGACGTATACGCCGCGTTGGCGCGGCGTCTCCACTGGAACACATGAGTACGCTGAACAAGCGTCGGGCGTGCGCGACGTATAGGCGACGTATACGCCGCGTTGGCGCGGCGTCTCCACTGGAACACATGAGTACGCTGAACAAGCGTCGGGCGTGCGCGACGTATACGCAACGTATACGCCGCGTTGGCGCGGCGTCTCCACTGGAACACATGAGTACGCTGAACAAGCGTCGGGCGTGCGCCACGTATACGCGACGTATACGCCGCGTTGGCGCGGTGTCTCCACTGGAACACATGAGTACGCTGAACAAGCGTCGGGCGTGCGCGACGTGTACGCGACGTATACGCCGCCTTGGCGCGGCGTCTCCACTGGAACACATGAGTACGCTGAACAAGCGTCGGGCGTGCGCGACGTATACGCGACGTATACGCCACGTTGGCGCGGCGTCTCCACTGGAACACATGAGTACGCTCAACAAGCGTCGGGCGTGCACAACGTATACGCGACGTATACGCCGCGCATACGTCCATCGAACGCCTACGCTAGTGTGAAGGCGCACTAACTTGTTTAATTCAAGAAAGTCTTTTACTTAATGGTTTTTTCGCTTTATTTCCAAAGGATTCTTATTCGTTACACAATTTTACTTTTTCAATCTAAGCCAGTGCTTTTATTCCCTATTTAATACACCACCGAATCCCTAGACAATTTACCCTGTATACCTGAACCAATTTAGACTCTACTTAAATTGTCAGAAGTATCAGGTTTTTGAGAACTTTTACTTGTGGTTGTACTAAAAAAAGAAATTTCAACCAATCTCGGGTCGGAAAATGGCATGAATAAGCGTTTTCAGTCCGACATTTCCGTCATTAGCGAATGTTTAACAATTTACACACACTTCAGGTTGACTTAGGTCATCAAAGAACGAAAAAAGTTAGTACATACCTAATAAATCTCTAATGCTATGTCGCCAGTGCTAAATACAATCCAGACTGCGTCGTCATCAAAAATCAATAGCATCTGTGAAACTTCCAGCTCTCTATGTATCGCGTTTCCTGAGATACAGCTTCGTAACGAACAGACCTACGGATGGCAAAGTATCATGAATAGGCTTAGACCATCTATATAATCGATATACATCGGCCTTAATCTGAGGACGCCATGCGTTCGCACACAGCTATAACGATTATGATAGTGAATCAATCGATTCTCAAGTGCTTTTTATAAACCTCTTAGTCCGAATGGTCTATTGCCTTGGCAGAGGGGAATGCTTCAGTAAGGCGGGTCCTGTGCTAAATAGTCAAAGTGAATAGGGTCCCGTTTTTATCTTTTATGGAACCCTAAAAACGTTCAAATTTTAATTACAATACAACTATTTCAGTTTTATAAACCCTATTCTATAGCCAACTATTCCTATTCCCCTATTCCCCTATCCCCTATTCTATAACCCATTCATACTATAAAAATCCTATTTTAATTTCATTTCTTTTCTTTATACAAAGAAAATCCTCTTATAACAAATATGGTACAGGATGTACGGGGCCTGAGATGAGAGAAGCCTTAAGACTATTGTCTTTATATTTAATCATCTACTTGTAAAGGATAGACAGAACCTACGTGTGAGATTTTGAAGTTACTACAGATTTTGAACAATGTAATAAGTTCCAGATTTCGAACAATATTACAAGTTCTTTCAATAGAAATTCGATTATGATGGTTCTCTTGATACCATCTTAATAATATTAAAAATGCAAAAGTTTGTGAGTATGGATGTGTGGATGATTGTTAGGTAGGTAGGTAGGTACAGTGTATGCGATTGCCTAGATAAAGTCTTAGATACGTATTTTTTTAAACGTGAGGAAAGTCCTTCAGGAATGCTATGCCCGACTCCTACTGACTAAAAACTACGCGTTTCCTACCTAATGTCTACGGTTGGGAGCCCCATAGGCCCTCGGAAGGATGACCCCAGGATTTCCAACAGACCACTGCGGCCTCACCTAGGGGAGGCAAGTCTTTGGTACTAAGGATGAACAAATGTTTATGTGATTCAAAATGTTTGTGTCAGAGTTTGAGTGTGTTCTCTACATTTACACAATAGGTGTATATTCGAAAATATTGTGCTAGCTGCTGTTGTGAGAGAAAAATCCTATACGTTTATAAAAACGTCTGTTTTTGTGACATCAGCTTTGTATTCCCTTAGATACTTGATATGTCAACCTTTTCCACAAAATTAAACATAATAGCCAAGCTTTCGTAAAAAGGAGTAATAAACTTGCTTTGTGTACGACACGTAGACCAGATTTCTACTAAATTTACTAGTTTTTTTGTTCACTGTTTAATGTAATACTTTTAAAATCATGTTATGATACAACACAGTCATGATTCTTCACCAAAGGCTAGGTAGATACATCCACATTTCACCAAGACTATTCCACGTAATAAGTGATGAAACTATTGCCGTGTTAAAACGCACAGGGACAGGCAATTCTGTACACAAAGTATCTATAAGTTATCTGTAAGTTCACAAAACTGCATTAAACTTTGCCTGTAAAGTGGCTTGATGTGTTTCGTATCAACATTTTTTATTTAAGCTGTTGGTCTGAAACTATTCTGTGTTATTTTAGGTCAAACGACCTCAAGTTTTATTTATATAGCGGCATTTATTTTAGCAAAGAAAATATTACTGGTCGGACCTTTTTATACAGAGTTTTTCTGGTTATAAAAACACAAATCGTGTGTATTTCAATCGAAGAACGATGGGTGTACTTTATAAACAGACGAATCAAAATATTAATACCTACATGAAATAAAAATTTTAACCGCTTTTAAATAAAACTACGCATGTGAAATTTAACAGTTTATAATCAAAAGATCTAATAGCTAATTGAATAAAAATTACGATTGTATCTGGAATCTAAGGAACTACTGGTTGGATTTCAAATGTTTATTTAGAGTTAGATAGTCTGGGACCTGGAAGCGAAAGCCCTTGCGTCACTGTTCAGATGGCGCAAGGAGGCGCTGGAGCGGGGCCAAAGGCCCACTTATCGAGAAATCGAGGTCCAGCGGTCCCTACTCCACCAGGAAACCGTGGAAACATGGAAGGTGCGACTTGAGCAACCAAAGGGGGGATTTGCCACAATCGCGGTCCGGTCATGGACGAGTGGCTGGAGATACCGGTTGACACAGATGCTTGCCGGGCACGGTAGCTTCGGTAGGTATCTGTGGCGAAAACACCGGGAAACCACGGCCGAGTGTCAGCACTGCGAGGACCGCAGCGATGACACGGCGCTCCACACGCTGGTGGAGTGCACGGCGTGGGCGCAACAGCGCCAGGTCCTCGTAGTGGGTCTGGACGTGGACACTCTCTCGCTCGAGACCATGGCGCGAGCCATGCTCTCCAGCGGGAGTAAGTGGGACTGCGCCGCCTCCTTCTGCGAGCAGGTCATGCTCGAGAAGGAGGCGGCGGGACGGGTACGGGAGAGAACTCTCCCACCCGAGTTCCGCAGTCGGCAGCCTGGGCGCCGCCGACGTGTCTTCGCCGAGGACTCTCGGCCACCATGACCGGGGGCCTGAGGACGGTGAGAGGGCGGCTCACCGTCCTTACAGAAGTAGGCCCATGACGGCAGCTTGACGTGAGCAATTCACGCACGCCCCCCCTTAGAAGCGGGATCACACCCGAAACCCCCCAAAGACGCGGGATGACACCCAAACCACCCCCTGGGCGAGGCCGCAGTGGCGGCCGTGGGTCTGTTGGGAGTTCTGGGACATACTTCCGAGGGCTTCCCCGGGGCTACCAACCACAGGCTGTTGGGCGTGACGTGAGGTTTTTTGTCGTTAGGAGTCCGGCATAACATCCCTGAGGATTTTCCCTCACGTTAAACAAAAAAAGAAAAGTGTTAGATAGTCTGTTTATGTAGGAAGTTTATATGCTATCTAACATTGCGCTAAGATGAATAAGAGCGGAGCAGCAATGAAAAATATTTCGAAAGCTTGGAAAATACTGAATCCGCTGTGACTAGTAAAAGTTACATATTATGTATATAACCTAACTAACATAAAAAATTGTTCCTGTTAAGAAGTTCTGTTAAGAATCTTTTTAAAAAATAATTGTGCACTTTTTAAACCCTTCGTTGCGCATTTACCTAAATAACCCAAAGGATTGCTGACAGAAAACTCAATTATGAGTTAAGCTCGCCTTTGTACAGCATAATACTGTATTTAGGTTTTGTACTGTTATGTGCAATATAAAATAATAAATAAGTTTAAAAAAAATGTACGATGGCCACAGAGCATCCCGCGCCTTTACACACGGTTAGACGGTTAGCGTTGCTCTATGGCGATGGCATTTATGTCAATCTTTTAAAGCTCTCAATGTCCTTTTAATGTAAGTAAAACTTATTCAAAAATAATGCAATATTAACGACGGCCTGGTAAAACTGGAAATCTTCATACTTCAGGCGATGCCGCGAGCAGCAGCTAGTTAACCATATACTACGACCACTGCCGCCCTGTTGAAAGATGCTAAGATGAATAATGATGTTCTGCCGGCTGTCAGTCTAACCCCCAGTTTCCGAAAGGCTGATCAACGCTAAAATTAACTAATCAGCTGTTAAAGACGTATCCCCACCAGGCGATCCAAAATGAAGAATTTATGTGGACGTGCCTCGCGCGATCCAAACTGTACTATACTTAGGCGAATCAGTGTGGATCGGTTGGAGCATGTCAGTGCAACGCAGCGGGATCGCAAGAAAAGTTTTGTTCGTCAGGCTACATGATCCATGCCTCATGCTCCCGGATCGTGGATCGCAGGAACTGGCGATCCATTTCGGATCGTCTGGTGGGGATCCGCCTTTAACAGCCGATTAGTTAATTTTAGCGTTGATCAGCCTTTCGGGAACCGGGGGTTAAAGAGGTTTTTATGGCAGGTAATTTCTCCGAATGTAAGAACCTTTATAATGAAATAATAGTAATTTCATACTACTACTAGTACAAAAATAGTTACTAATCATTGGTTCAGTGAAGCAACCTTTAGATTTAGATCGATGTAATCGATGGCGCATTCTACGCCTGCCACGCTGCAGCCCTGGGTTCGATTCTCGGCTCGATCCAAATATTTGTGTTTGTTTCGGAGTTTGGGTGTTTGCTATGTATAATATGGATGTATTTATAAATAAATAAGTATGTCTATCAGTCGTCTAGACTTCATAACACAAGCTTATTGTCAACTCGTTGACAGCGCCATCTAACGGCCTTTATCCGAACTACGTGGTATTGATCATTTAGTATTGAGTACACACTAAACCATATAGCCTAGGACCTACTTAGTACTCCCACGCGCCGTTAGATGGCGCTAATCAAATTATATATGCGCATCGACTCGCTGCATTTGTGACCGCACAATTAAATAAATATTCATACGAACCACAAGAGACTACTCAATCACCTGCTCCAACTCCCGTCACCAGTCCAGCCGAGGTACCAGATCCCACACTTATACATATTATCTTCATTTGGGCTAGATGATTTTATACAAATCCTAGTTCCCGGCTGTGGGCACAGGTAGGGCACCGTGAGGTTCTAGTCGGTAAGAGTCCGGTATAGCATCCATGCGGGATTTCCCCACGTAAACAACCTTGTCTTCTAAACTTGGCAACATCACATGATATCATCATATGGGGCCGTGTTCGGTCAAAGGGAATATTTCAGTAGGAAGTTATTCATTGACATGTGTTACATGATGTACGTGGTTTATGAATTGCTCAAGAGGATACAAAGGTTTAATTACCAATTTCTGGTTATTTTACCGAACAATAACAGCAGCCACTTCGAAATTGGCGCATAGCCCATATAAGTAACCCAAAAACGCTTGCTCATCGTTAAAGGTACAGCCCCAGTAACAGCGATAGACTCAAAACAGGAAAATGAAACTTAACAGAGGCATGTTTAACCCTTAACCACCTACCATACGTCTCACAGACGCAGCAGATATTTAAAACGTAAATATATCGGCGACCGAGTCGTTTGCGAACTCGTCCGTTCCTGTACCTTTTCCCCGTGTCCCTCAGTGCCGTGCAAACCACAATACATCAGTTTCGAATGCAAATCACCAATTTGCCGAGAATTTTCTAATAAGCTGTGCAATAATTGTCGTGAAAAACTATAAGTTTAGGGCTTGTAATTTTTTTCTATTTAATTTAATTTTCACCATTTTCTTTTTTTTTGCAATGGTTGATTATTGAATCAGTAAAAAATTATAAAAGAAGTTCATATCCATGTGATTATTTTTTATAGATCTCATTTAGCAAATGACTTAGTTTTTAAGCAGATATTGTTGATTAAGTAATAGTAATTAGGACAAAATGCCTATAAAATGATTCTCTTGTACCTTTACTAAAGAGTTTAATACTTTCCTAAGTTGATTGTTTACTACAAAATATACTTCAATAAACAAGATATTACTTTAAAGAACCATTTTACTCAGGGGTCTCATAGACGTATGGTAGGTGGTTGTGTGACAAAAAGTTATGGTAGGTGGCTAAGGGTTAAAAAACTGGATTCAACGATGTTACGCAATGATAGTGTAAGAACGTGATGGACAACTTTTGTCAATAAATTGATTTAATCAAATAGTAAAAGCCAAAATCAACATTATCCTTACACTATGATGTAAAAACGCTATTATATCGTAAACATGCCAATTTCAGCCTTTTGGATACAGCTCGGATAAGTGGTCCACAATTATTAATATTCGGAAGTTCTGGACTAGGAGCAGTTACATAAAAAAGGTTGTGTAAATATACATGTTTAAAAAAATTAGGAACCCCACACGGGCCCTTGTTTTCCTGTGTACTCTTGGCTGTGAACAAGCCTGTCGGGCCGTGGCCAAGAATTTACTAATATTTCAGCAAGAAAATTTCGTAGTCCAATCAAATATTTGCAATGTAAGAATTATCAGAGCGCGAAACAGGATTTAAATTAGTTTGATTGCTCAACTCTTGACAACATCGCCAATCCATTATGTACATTCTTAAAACCCGCTATCAATAGAGCTCCACCCGACCACAAGTTACCTACATAGAGATCCATACATTAATCAAGGTGTCAGGCAGGCTAGCATGAAATGCGGCTTCGCACAACAGGTACGAGTATACAAGTCACGTTGTACTAATTACAAATCTTCGCTTGGTATACCTTGGCATCCATTTGGTGTTGCTATAATAGGATTAGGCGTTGGAAGCGCAAAAAACTCTCACTAGCTCAATGTTCTGTAAAAGATATGTGAGGCATAAGGTTCTGGCATTTCCATTTAAGAGCATAATCGTAATTTGAAAGGCATGTTCATTTTGTTCATCTCGACTTCCAGTAAAATGTCACAAAGCCAAGTTTTAGGACTCAAATGCAGAAGAAAATCGACAGCAGTAAGCAGCAGTAATCAAAGGAACCGTTCTCTCAAACGAGGGGAATTTGCTTAGAGAAGTAAAGCTCGAAATAAAATCTAATACCAATCCATTTCATAGGTATGTCCGGTACAGTCAAGCTAAAAATATACCACAAATTATTTGAAAGCAAGATTTGAAAGAACAATTAATTGCTTGAAACACACGTAACCACCTAAATCACCATTCCTAATTGGTACACGGAATGGCATTTCAAAAGAAATTCCTTTCTCTGTAACAAGGTTTGATTAAAATTCCGTTGGTGCCTACTAGAAATCGGCAGAATTCCAAAGACTAGATACAAAGCAGAATTTTTTATCTGTCGTACCATAGAGAATTGAAAATCATTAGCCGTACACATGTTTCTTTACATTACAACCTCGAATTCTTAGAGCGATACCGCACCGTAGTAAAAAAGTATCTAAGTTTATTTATTTGAAATCACAAAACTTGAAAAGCTATATTCCCAATTACCTACATCCAGTTTGGGGAAAAATTAAAGATATTAATATAGTCATATTTCCGACACCAATCAGATATAATCTCATAAAACCGTTCCATACCAAATAACGGCAAAAAGTTGTATGGGAACCCCCTTGATTAATTTTCAGTTTTTAGTATTAGCCTCTCTCTATAAAATAGAGTGCAGAGGGGCTTATAACGAGACTTTGTCTGTAGTCTGTGACTCTGTCGCATTAACCTACGTCTCTAGGTCACCTTGATCATCTGTTTAAAGTTTGAAATAAAACAAAAATGACAACGTCAATCGGATTCAACTTTCACAATAAACGTGTTAGAGAGGGGTAGTCGGATGAGAACGATCTCACGGCTTCTTGTTTCATTATCATAGCGGCAACGAAACTACATTTCCTGTGAAAATTCTGCTGCTACGGTTCATGAGCCTGGAGACAGACAGACGGACAGACAGTGTTCATGAGCCTGGAGACAGACAGACGGACAGACAGTGGAGTCTCAGTAATAGAATCCCGTTTTTACCCTTTGTAAAAACGGGTATTGTAGAAACGGTCATGATATTTAATGATTTTGAACAGATTGTTCAAAATCATTAAACATCATGACCGTATTAATATTTATCATGACTATCTTAAAAGTAAAATCTCTAATAATTTTCTTTCACCATTATGCATACACAACGTAAACATTGCGAAAGTTTTCAAAGGCGGAGGAAGTTGATCGCATATTCCAGAATGTTCCAATATCGAGTAAATTTGCCACTCCATTTGTTCCACAAGCACTCAGTTACTTTATTACATACATACTAATGTTCGAAACTTGTTTGTAAATGTCGCATACAATAAGAAAAAAGCAGGTTTATGTGTATTTTTTTTAATTCGCGACGAAGGTTTATTTTAGGTTTTCACACGGGCGAAGCCGCGAGGATCATCTAGTGTATAATAAAGGTATGTGTTTAGAAATATATTATTATTGTATTTATTTAATATTATTATTGTATTTACTTATTTATTTATTTATTTATTCTATTCCCTGCCTTCTTGAATTACGTGAGTGGTTTGTTATTGTTTCACGCGTAGCCCTCAAACGGTTTGATCGTTCCAGGAACTTCACACAGCATATTATTCCGGTCAACTAGGAGAGACGGGCCATAAGAGCCAAAATAGATTAGGTCCAAAGGTCTCTCTGCGCGAAAAATGTAAAGAAGTAAATATTCTGACCGCATCACAATATATTTTTGAAAATCTTATGTATGTTCAGAAAAATTTATCTAGTTTTACTAAGTTAAGCGATAGACACAATGTGAACACCAGACATAAAAACAACCTTGCCGTTTATCATTGTAGACTGAACAAAGTCAGTAATTCTTTCCTGGGTAACTGTATACGTTTTTACAACAGGCTTCCAAGCGAAATAAAAAGCATGCCCCTAATTAAGTTTAAAAAGTGTATAAAAAGTAAATTGTGCTGCGGGGGCTACTATACAGTTGACGATTATTTGATTGATAAGGATGCATGGAAGTGATCTGATCTGCTTGCTCTACTGAGGAAGTTTTAGTTTATAGTACTTACTGTAAATATGTAGTGCACAAAAAGAATAGCCCGCCGAGTTTCTTGCCAGTTCTTCTCAAGCGGGCCGCGTTTCGAACTGGTGGTACTATTTGCATTATATTCATTGACGTGTCGCAAGTGCCTATGTATTAGGATTATGCGGAAAAAAAAGACGCGACGGCACTTACGGTTTCTCTACTCCCATAATATTATGTCTTGCTCCTTCCGCATCCAATTGCTTCCTGTGACCTTTTACAGGCCTCCGTACAGACCCTTTGGATATAGGTCAACACGAAGTCATAGATGGGGCATGCATTTACATCATATTGTATTTACTCTACAGTCAATACTCAGAAGAAAATGTTACAGAGTAACATTGGCATTTTTATGTTAATACTAGCTGATGCGTGCGAAATTTGGTTCCCGTTTCCGCTTCCCGTGGGAACATTTTCCCGGGATAAAAGTAGCCTATGTGTTATTCCAGACTATACTCTATCCCTGTACCAATTTCAGCCATATCCGTTCAGCCATTCAAGCGTGAAAGAGTAACAAACATCCACACTCACAAACTTTCGCATTTATAATATTAGTGAGATTTATGTTTATCAACAGTCTAGATACTTACAGCTTACTTACAGCTGTACTTACAGCTGGTGTGGAACCTCTTCGCGACAGGAGAGACTTTGCCTCCTTATGCGTGTTCTACCGCCTGTACAATGGTATGTGCTCTGAGGAATTGTTTGATATGATGCCCACGGCTACGTTCTATCATCGCACCGCTCGCCACAGACAAGGAGTTCCTCCTCACACTCTGCGTCCGGTGCGTTCCGGCACGGTTAGATCCGATAGGTGTTTTCTTCCGCGCACGCTTAGGTTGTGGAATGACCTCCCTGCCTCGATTTTTCCCAAACGCCTACATTATGGGGTTCTTCAAAAGGGGTCTAAGAAGGTTTTTACAGGGTCGGCAGCGCGAGTGTGGCACCTCTGGTGTTGCAAACGTTCATAGGCTGCGGTGACCACCGGTCCTTCTGGTGGGCCGTATGCTTGTCTGCCACCTTAGTGGTATAAAAAAATAAAAAAAGATACCACTAGCCCTCCTAGGCAAGATTGTACACTGGCAAAACCTTAACTTATTTATTTATGAACTTTTCAGCATCCCCCGAACTTCCCGATTTCCTAGTTGCACGTGTACTTCGCAAACATTGTAGATACGAGTATATTGCGCCTGGTACGCCGAGATAGACGCACAATGTCACATTGTCTGCGCTGTCTATTGTAATGCGAAAATAGCTTCGAACATCAGGATAGATGCGATTTGTCGTGGCATTTTGTCGTTCGAGTTTTAATTTAGCTTATGAGTGCGTTAAAATGATGGTAAAAATAGACAAGTGATTGAATTTCCTCCAGCAGTCATCGTGTTGAGGCACGAATAGCTTTTGAACAATTCTATGAGCATAGAAGAGTCCATTTACCGATTTCTATGGAAATCAAAGGGTATATTTACTGAAGCTATTGCTCAAGAGATGGATTCAGTATTCATAAATATTGATAAATGCTATATAACAATAACAATTCTTGTAAAATTTATTCTTACAGCTAGCACATTATTCTTATATCATACATAACGCTAGTAGAGGTCAGAAAACGTTCTATCGACGATCAACGTTTAGAAGTCATGGTTTTTGAAATCCCCGATCATAACTATACCTAACCTTTCCTCGTGATCATAATCATAATTCATTCAAGTTCGGACACTAGAAATCAAATTTTAAAAAAATAAAATATTCATTCATAAACGACAATGTGCGCCAACTCTTGTCTTAACGCAATAATGGCTATCTGTTAATAAGTATTACGGCGCTGAATAATGGCTTGCCACTAAGACGTAGCTTTTCTTCTCTAAAACGTCCTAATACCAAAATGACATTGTCAGCTACAAGGTTTTATCTCATAAAACCTTGTAACCGACATTATAATTTGGCTACGAAGTTTACAAACAAAAATTATAAATGCTTCTAGGTAATTTTTATCCATTTTACAGTGTATTGAGAGATAACTTTAAATATATTTGAAGGACTTTGTCTTCTCTAAAACATGTCGCCTCACATGGAAACTTATTTTGGACATAAAAAGCTAGCCTTTGTATCACTCCCGACTATATTTTACCTATATGTACTATATGTACCCATGTTCAGTAATGAATAAATGAATTATGAATTAATACCAAATTTCAGCCACATCCGCTCAGCCGTTAGAGTGCAGCGTAAAATTGTATCAAATATCCAAACACTCATAAACTTTCAGATTTCAAATAGGTAAACCTAATAGTAAAATATGACGTCCCACAATCCGTCGATGTTTAATATGTTTATGCAAAAATATATTATATCGCGTTGTGTTTTCGACTGTACTTGTGGACTACAAATACATTGGAACGGCGCGATAAAACTGAATTGATGTTTGGTAGTATCACTAAAAGTTGTTGGACCGATTTGACCTGGGCGAGGCCGCATTGGCGGCCGTAGGTCTGTTGGGAGTCACGGGACATCCTTCCTGAGGGCTTTCCCGGGGCTCTCAACCATAGGCTGTTGGGCGTTACGTGAGGTTTTTTAGTCGGTAAGAGTCCGGCATAACATCCTCTGAGGATTTTCCCTCACGTAAAAAAAAAGGCCGATTTGACCAACTTAAGTTTTTAAATAGGTGTACTTGTGGAAGCCAACAGGCCGCTTAAAACGGTAGAAATTCTAATATTTATTTACATACATACATTTTGAGGTTACACAAAAGATTTTCGGATCGACTGAAAGAATTCCATGATTAATAAATACTCATGAAATTGCCAATTCCGCGATCACTTTCCGGTTCCAACCGCTAAAATAATAGAAATATAGTACTAGTACGGTCAGCAATGTAAATTGCTAAGCGTAAGATTCCTACAAATATATACTTGGAGAAATACTCGATTTACATAGTGCTGTGGCAGCATCTAGGACACCACAATTCGAGCGAATCTCTCTACATGCGTCTTGGGGCTAACCTCAACTCGAGCATCGCGTTAGCAATTTTTAAATCTACAGTATGCGTTTTCCACAGGTCCTGCATCGCCTCCTGTTCTTTTTAAACTCCATTCTTAAATAATTCCTTACAATATGTAGCGTCAGCAGTTTTAATTACGTATGCAAAATCAAAGTACCTATGCATTTTCCACACCTCCTGCATCGCCTCCTGTTCTGCTTAAACTCAGCGCAACTGCTGACGCTATTTCAGTACTTACTACATACCTACCTATAAGGAATTATGATTGTAATGAAATTAAATGAAATGAAATTTATTCAATATTTTTATTTATAATTAAAAACATCCATACTAATATTATAAAGCTGAAGAGTTTGTTTGTTTGTTCGTTTGTTTGAACGCTAGGATCTCAGGAACTACTGGTTGGATATCAAAAATTCTTTTACTGTTTCATAGTCCATTTATCGAGGATGGCTATAGGCTATATAACATCACGCTAAGACGAACATGAGCGGATCAGCAATCAATAATGTTTTGAAAACGGGGAATATTTTTTACCGTCTGAGAGCTTCCGAGGCGTACGCTGCGTAAATGGTTAAAGTTACGTAAAAATGGTGTATTACTATTTTATTTTATTTTTTTATTTATTTTACATTATTTGGGGAGCTTACGGCTATAATAAAATGGTTAATCAATTATGTAAACATATGCCAATTACAAGCTTCCACATATGGTTTGTAAACAATTTAACAATAGTAAGTTGAACCAGTTGTTAGTTCGAGTACAGTTAAATTAAATAGTGACAGCATTATTAATAAAATCTAAGGTTAGACTACATCTAATAGACCTTACATTTGAGAAAAATAGATCGTATCTACTGTCATGATTAAGCTTATTAAAGCTTGAAAGAGCCCTGTGCAAGTAACTGTTTCTCCTGTAGTTAGTGTGACATGGTGCAACATATAAAAGAGGGGTATGACGTAGCCTTCTGCCCGGTACTCTTAATTTCAAATCCCTGAGAAGATTAGGGCAATCAGTTCGGCCTTGGGCTATGTGTACAAGGAAAGTTAAATCAGAGATATTGCGTCTCACGCGTAACGGTAATAAATGCAACTTCACACAACGCTGTTCATACGTGAGATCCGCAAGATGATCCAATTTAAATTTAAACCCTAGGTAGCGAATAAATTTCTTCTGGATCTTCTCCACTTCATTAGAGTAGCATGCATAAGATGGGTTCCAGATTTGTGAACAATATTCCAAGTGACTTCTTACATAGGCGCAGTAAAGTACTTTTATAGTTTTCATATTTTTGAAGTCACTGGAACAACGGATAATAAACCCTAGGGCTTTATAGGCCTTACTAACCACCTGCCTTACATGCTCGTCAAAAAGGAGCTTACAGTCATGCAAAACACCAAGATCCCTAGCAATGGTTCTCCTCTCTAATTTGTTACCATCGATTTCATAATCAAAATTAAATGCCAATTGTTTCCGCGTAAAGCTCATGGTAAAGCATTTGGAGACATTGAGGTCCAGATAGTTTACACGACAGTACACAGCGAGTCGCTTAAGATCTTCTTGTACCAGGTTAGCATCAGTAATACTGTTAACCTTTGCGAAAACCTTCATATCGTCCGCAAAAAGTAAAAATGTCGAGTGCCTAAAACAGACACTGATATCGTTTATGAAAATGAGAAACAAAAGAGGTCCCAGGAGAGATCCTTGGGGAACACCAGATGGAATACCACGCCACGATGATGAGTACCCGTTCATCACAACTGACTGAGACCGGTCAGAGAGATAAGAAGAAAACCACTTGAGCAACCCACCACGGACACCAATGTTAGAAAGCTTGACCAGCAGCGTTCCGTGATCTATACGATCAAAGGCTTTACGGTAATCAGTATAAATCACATCGACCTGGTTACCCCTGTCCATATTACTGGTTAAAAATTCATTAAGCGTCACCAGATTTGTGGCAGTGGATTTACCCCTCAAGAAGCCGTGTTGTTCATCGATGAATATGGATTTAAGTGAATTATAAAGAACATTGAAGATAGTGCGCTCAAGTAATTTGGCAATTAAACATAATTTAGAAATAGGTCTGTAATTAATAACAACACTTTTAGACCCACATTTGAGGATGGGAGTGACGAGAGCAGATTTCCACACGGAGGGCACGATACCTTCATTGAGAGAACGGCGAAACAATATAGTAATGGGACTACATAGCTCAACAGCACAAGATGTTAAAAATACCGCTGGGATTGAATCAGGTCCAGCTGACTTGGACAGGTTGAGGCCCTTCAACAAATCCAGGACCCGTTCCCTTCGTACTTCAACAACTGAAATATCAGTAACTAAACTTTCACACAGTCCATCATCTGGAGGCCAGGAGGCACGACGCGCGCCGCTCAAGAAGTTTGCGGAAAAATAGTCCGAAAATAGCTCACTTATACCTACTCCAGTATCACTGGACCGTCCAGCGTAAGTCATTGATGCAGGATATATACTGCCTCCTTTCTTACTTTTAACATGTGACAAAAACAGTTTAGGGTTGTCAGCGATCGCAGTCTCAATCCTTTCAATGTAGTCCCTGTAACAGATAGCTTCCATTTTTTTCACCTTGTCACGCAGTAAGTTAAATGAATACCTATCGGAAAGTCGGCTGTAAGTTTTTAATTTTTTGAAATATTTAAATTTTTCCTGTATACACTTAATAAGGGCGGAACTGTACCATGAGGGGTATTTGTCATTTTTGGTTTTACTTGTGGGTATGTATTTAGTCCTCAATTGGTATATGATTTTGTAAAACCGGTCCACAGCATCGTCAATAGTACCAGTATCAAGAACAGTCGACCAGTCTATGGTTGAGAGTTCGCGCCGGATACTGTCATAGTCACCACGTTTGTAACAGAATATCCGCCTAGGGCAGCTGTCAAGAAGAGCCGTTTTGAGAAAGGAGGGTTCAATAATCAGACTTTTATGAAGAGGATCTTCTTTGACCAATGGGTTCATGCAAGCTGAAACCGAAACATGTGTGTTACATAAAACTAAGTCCAGGATGCCTCCTATGTGGTTTTTATGAGAGTTATATTGAATGAGATTACATTCATTCAATGCGGATATAAAATTATTAAAGTGAGAATTGTTAGTTGCAGCTGGCTGCAGACCCCCCCGACCTGGTTCCCACTGTATGTCACTCATATTGAAATCACCTACAACCAGGAAGATGTCCGTCGGGCCGCAATCAATATGATTAGAAAGCGATTCCAAAAAGTTGTACATCTGAACATTAAAAGAGTTACCTGCGTTCTGCTGACACAAGTATAATACACAAATATGAATAGTAACTACCTTTTTTTGCAAGTTACTGGTTTTTAGTGTCACCCAAGTATCCTCTGCACTTGAACACCAGTCCGGTCTGGGGCTCACAATAAGGTGGCGCAGTACCGCAATTAACACCCCACCTCCTTTGGTCTGCCGCGTAAGAGCATAGTCGCGATCACGGCGGAAAACTATATAACGAGTGTCAAATAGTTCAGCGTCACCTATGGACTCAAGTAACCAGGTCTCAGTCAGCAAGATGACGTCATACGCAGCATGCGAATTTAAACATAAATTGCGTAGGAAAGTTGAAGTCTTAGTGCGGAGTCCTCGACAGTTTTGGTAGTAAATGCTTAAGTTAGCCATTGATAAACGGTGAAGCAATACGTATATTAAATATAAAAGATACAAAATTATTTGTCACAATCATTAGCCTTAAGCATTTCACTTGACGAAGAACTTTCCGAAAGTAAATAATAGTTGCACAATATTTCCCTGGCATAATTTTTCCATAATATTTAGTGACTAGGGACTCAGTGAGTGCGTACAAGTGGAATAAATAATCTATAGCAAAAAGACAAGCAGAGGCCGAATACAAATAGTAAAGCATCAATGACACCCAAACAGCCACTTGCAACAGGTACATTAAGAAAATCTGTTTATAAAAATCGTTGTAGATAGTGTGTAAAAATATATACGGTTGAATTAACAGACCTCCTTTTTTTTTGAAGTCGGTTAATAATGTTAACATACATAGAAATCTGTTCAAACTATGAAAACGACGAACGACAATCGGCAAAAATAAATACGATCGAATTGAGCGACCTTCCTCTTTTTTTAAGTCAGTTAATAAGGCTATCATATTAGAAATTCTGTTTAAAAAATAAGGACAATAGACGACAGTAAGTACCACCATATACAGTCGTATTGAAAAACCTCCTTCTTTACTGAGGTCGGTTAATACTATAACTAACATAAAACAAAGCTTGCTTAAAGTATAATAACAGTGGACGAAAGTCAGTAAAATTGTACAGCGTTGAATTGAGAAACCTTCCTCCTCAATGAAGTCGGTTAATACTGATAACTTACAAAATAGTTTATGTAAAAGATACAGCAATAATACAAAGCTATTCAGTGTAAGCGGCAAATAATTTAAGTGAGCCTGGCAGCACACGAGGCACAATATCAATAAATGAATGTAAGGCTTCACAAACAAACAAAGCAAAACATTCTGTAAATAGCTAATAAATATAATAAAAAGTACTACTGTAATTTGAGCAAATCTTTCTCGTTTTTTATAATAAAAGGCTTCGAAATTTGATTTTTTCGTGCAAAAATCTTACAGTTCCTAACCCATATAAATTCAAAGCCGTTATCCTTAGCCAACTTTTTTGATCATTCACATATATTCTGCCCGTTCCAGAAAGGTCTATGTCCGCCGGGCACAGGGCTTTGTAAGAACGCGCAGCAGCCACAAAATCTTCTTTAATATACCTGTTCAAGAAAGACACTATGATAGGTTTGACCCTGTCCCCAGTGGAAGGCACCCTCACGACAAAATTTAAGCTGGACTTCGCAATAGGGTACTGAATTTTAGTAGCAATCTTGCTAACAATACCAATAAGGTTTTCATGATCTTTTAAAGGGACTCCCTTAATCTCCACATTATTTAGTCTCATCCATTGGTCCCTTTCCTCCAAACTTCCCTCCAGCTCCGCCAGCCGAGCCTTTACCTCCACCACTTCATTACTCGCTCTCTCGACAACTCGTAGCCTCTCATCCAAGTCGTTAAACTTTGCAGAAAAATCCCCCACCGAGGTTTTCAGTCCACTGATATCACTTTTCAAGTCGTTAATACCAGCCAAAACATCCAACAACGGACTGAGTGTAAGTTTTATAGATGAGATCTCCTGCATAACCTCGTTCAGCGTGAGAGGTTTGGGTGAGCCCGGATCCTGATTAGAAGGTGCCAGTTTGCAACCAGGACATTTCCATGATGCTTGCCTCTCAGCTCCCAATTTCCTGTAGCCAATCTCCGTGATCCCCGAACACGGATAGTCGTAGTACTTCTTACATGCATTACACTGTATGGTGTCCGTAGATTCCTCTCCACACCGAGCGCACAACGCCATTCTATAAGCGGTAGGTACTATTTATACGTAGCTAACACGGTAATATTATCGTAGCTATACGCACGGCACAAAGCGATGGCGTAGCAACAGCCGCGCTTGAGCGATAAGACCACTCAAAACCGGTCCCGTTAACTGCGTACACGACAACGTAGTCAGGTAGTAAACGGCGCGACGCACAACTGCACTCGAGGCGGGTTACAACCGAACTGGAAAAAACTTTTTAAAAGAAAAAATTACTAAATTGTTTCTTTTAAAAAGTTCTAAAAAAAAGTCCGCGACAGCATATGTCTATCTTTTAAGGTTCGCTCACAATAACCTAATTTGTCTATCTCTTAAGGTTCGCTCACGATATTATAAAACTGAATAGTTTGTTTGTGCTAGGATCTCAGAAACTACTGGTTGCATTTCAAAAGTTGTTATACAGTTTAATAGTCCTTTTATTGAGGATGGCCAATGGCGATTTAACATCACGCTTAGACGAATAGGAGCGCAGCAGCCATGAGTAATGTTTCGAGAACGGGGAAAATATCTTTCTTTTGAGAGCTTCCATTGCGTACGCTGCATAAATGGTTAAAGTTACGTAAAAATAGTGTACCTACTACAAATTTGTTCCTCTTAAAAAGTTATAAAAAAAAGTCCTGATCAGCAAATGCTTATCTTTTAAGGTTCACTTACAATTACCCTCTTTAAAGTATGAGCGACGCAACGGGAGTAAACGTGATCCGCAGTGGTAGCCAGTCAATTGAACGATAAAAATCGGCCAAGTGCGGGTTGGACTCGCACACGATGAGTTCCATACCAACAGATGGGCGGAAGTAAAAGCGACGGGAAACATTACATCACGTTAACACCTCTCTCTTTCTCACTCTCATGTAACGCAAACGAAGTTGCGCGGTTCAGCTAGTTATTTATAAGAAAGTTCTTCTATTTAGCCTCAATGCTATGTGAAATATATTTAACATTTTTGTTAGTGGCTTATCACATTTTGACAATATCAATACTAAGTACAGGAATTGCTAATTACAATTTATTACATTATTATTCTAATTATTTATTCAAAATCCTTACCCTAGATATTATTGATATTAACAATTTCTTTAATTTCATAGAAAGTACCTTCCAAAAGGCCATGCTTTGAGCTTATTTAATAATTAAAATAAAATAATTCCTTACAGTACTGAACTAGCGTCAGCAATTTTGGTGTCGTATACAGAAACTACAGAATGCATTTCCCTCGACGCGACGTTTCCAGCGGTTCCTTTGACACTCTAAATAGCTTACAACAAGTACTGACAAAATCAATCTCGTTTTTATTCTATAACTTTAAATCGTGTTATGCAACTTTTGAAGCAGACTGTACCTATTACATATATTAAATAAAAAAGTTTGTTAACAGATCGTTGATTTAGCAATTTCTTACAAATTACCAGAATAAAACAAAGCCGCGCAATGTCGAAAGTTAAATTGGAAAGCTGATTTGATATTCTAGCAATCGTTATTCCAATGTGAATTTTCCAAAGACTGTATTTTCGGCTTTTTTTTACTTTAGAGCTAGTAATCGTAGTACTATACATAGTAGTTATTTTCTAATGTAGTTAGAGTTGCTCAATGTTACTAATTGTATAGTCACAATATAATAGCGAATCATTTTAATTTTACTATTTATAATTTACTATTTGACCGTTACAACTTCGTTTGTGTTACATTTTTTATTGCTGCTCAGCTCCTATTCATTATAGCGTGATGATTTATACTTTCTATTGGTGAAATAATTTTGAAAATCGGTAGATCCAGAGATTACCTACGCCTCACAACGTCACAAACCCACAAACGTTACCTCTTTATGATATTAGCAAAGCCGACATTTTTTCTCTTTATACTGTGATATTTGTATAGATTCCTTTACTTAGGATCACAATGTACATTACAAACAAAAGAGTGTAATGTAATGAGTAACATGGACTAATGTTTTATGTATCTACTACTCGGGTAAAACTTCGCTATAATACCGAACGTATCTAAACGCACCAATCGTAGAGGTTCAGAAGGATAATACCATTACATTATTATTAAATTACCTAATAATATACTGTCCATTAAAGGTTCTCGATCGGAATCTGATTTTGTTCACAACAAGTTCCTTTCAATGCGATCTCTTCTGAGATGAAAGGAATGTTAGAAGATCGTGGATTATCTATTATTAAAAGATCCTGAATTTTGTTTAGGAAAGTCGAAAGACTTTTTTGTGCTTTTGGCTATTCCATATTTAATGTACCTAAGTATCATAAGTATGTACAGTCAACTACAAAGAGATGTACTAGTTTAATCTTACAAAATGATGTATCCCTCCGAGTCGAATGTACGAACGATACATCATTTTGTAAAATTAAACTGGTACATCTCTTTGTAGTTGACTGTACCTATATTAAATGAGGTAAGTATGTTATGTTCTATATAGCGAGCTGGTTTGTGTACGAAATTTGATAGTAAACGTCGGTATGTAGAAGATTCGATACCATGTAGGTACATGTCATAAATAGTGCGATATATTGCGATCAAAAATTGCTATTTTGAATCTAACAATCACAGAGCAACGCGCGCCCTCTAACAATGTACCTTTCATTTACACTACTAAGGTGGCAGACTAGCTTACGGTCCACCTGATGGGACGTGGTTACTGTAGCCTATGGTCGTTTGCCACACCAAAGGCGCTACACACGCGCTGCTAAACTGGACCTAGGTTGTGATGTGGCGACGCACTATTGATAATCCTACAGGGATGCTATGCCGGACTCCTACCGATTAAAAAAACACACGCATCCTACCTAACAGTCTACGGTTCGGAGCCCTCGGAAGGATGTCCCCAGGACTTCCAACAGACCAACGGCTACCACTGCATGAAACTCGTACGGTTTTAGTTAATAAAGGTTCAAGTTTCAAGATCCAGGATTTTGACAGTGCGTTTTATTGGCTGAATTAACCCAAAAACAGAGATTTATATTTAAATCATTGAATTAGAAGTTTTAAATTTGTTTCAAATACTTAGACATAAATATTGTTTTATAACGCTATTTGTCAATGAAATTAATAAATTTCAAGGGCGAATTTTGTAAGCTGCCGTTCTTGAACTTTATACTTATTCTGATAATGAACTCAATTTATTATAATCGTCTGAACAACCATTTGAAACAAATCCAAACTGCTTAGGGCATAAGTCGTAAAAGTTTAAAACAATTTGTTTAACTTCGAATCACTCTTAAAACAAAAAAAGATCTTTTTAGCAATAAAACGTAGTCAATTGTCAATCCCTTTCCAATCTTTGACAATTTAACAACTAATTTCTTGTCCTTCGTCGACTGCATTCTGGGAGTTTTAATGGAAACAATTTAAACAAATTTCCCTCCATGCACACTCTAAACTTAACCGTAAGCTTAATGCCATAAAGTTAGAATTTCATAAATCACGCTCTGATTTTTAGAAGCATCGAAACATGGCTTCGTTTTGGTTGGTTACACTTTAATACTTTCAATCAAACTTAGCTTTTATTTCGTATGAAATACAGTTCTGAATCGTTTGAAAGATGTACACAAACAGTTATCTCGGGATGCAGAGCGTCGCTTATTGAATCCCGTCAATTTATTGGTCTCGGAACTATTAGTTCAGAGTTTCAGATACTACGTTAATCGATTTTGGGAATTGGGATTCAATAAAAACTACTAGAGATCCGCTAGCTGGTGAAATTCGGCAGAAATTGTTGTAAAAAATAACTGTATGCACTTTTTCTCCACTGTGAGCTGTAACGTCTGTAACTTTGTCGCTTATGATATTTTTAGTACTTAACTATTCTTGTACGCAAAATTTTTGTTTCATAATACCTACATATTACATTTTACTATTTATTTTTCTCCTACATATTAGGTGGTGAACCCATTGTTGTATTCAAATAGCCAGAAGTAGGTTGCGACTACCCACTGTTTGAAATTTCAAAGCTTCTACAACGTAGACAGAGAATTTCCTCAGACTACAGTCTACATAGCCTTCAGTTAGACAAACTTGACCAAATACCCACAATATGTCTTAAATGGGAATTACAAAGCTAGAAACGCAAAATTCAAATTTTTTAAAAATCATATCGGTTCTTAGATAGAAATGCGGTCAAATTGAATAACCTATTCTTTTATTAGAGGTTTAAAAACAGCATAAATCCTTATTATTAAGTTAAAAATGTTACCTTTAATTCTCTGGTAAGTACATACCTATAAAAAGGCTAAAGAGTACCTAAAAGTAGTCTAAAATTCTAAATCTATGCACTAAACACACTTTCAACTACTCGGAAGTTCAGTTAATCATGCTGAGCGACGCGGTGATGGCGAACTATACCTATCCTTTGACTCGTGGTTACCAACTGAGGCACCAAAACCACAGTATAAATATGTTCTTTAACCAGTATTGTAGCTCCCTACAAACGGACAAAGCGCAAGCTATACCTACGATTCTCGTTTTCGGCAGGCCTTTCAGCACGTAAGCAGCGTCCGCAGCCGCGATTGTGCCGAGTAGACGAATGGACGGTGTGTCGTTTTTTAAATAGTAACCGCGCGTGTTTTATCTAAAAATATTAAATATGACAACTAGAGTCTATTGTGCTTGTTTTGGTTGCATGAATTCGTCAATAACGCACCCAGAGATAACGTTTTTTAGATTACCTGGAAACTCCGAAAGGTAAGACCATAAACTGATTTTACTTAAGTACTAATTCGTACTATACTACTAGTTGACTAAAGTTAAACAAAGTGATTGACACGAGTGAACTAGGTAGTTACATGAAGTAGGTATGTTTGTGTTTAAAACTAGACTTGTTCTTGCTCAGTCAGTGAACGGTGCAATCCAATATAGTACAATATCCAAAATAAAAAAACTAGTTCAGAACTCTAGTACGTATAGGTAGTACATTTAGTTCCGTTGTCAGTTCGTAGTTATTTCATTGAGAGCAATGATTTAGGTATGTTTCAAGAGTATTCATTTCTTTGTGGATGACCGATGTTACAGTACCTACACTAAGCACCGTATGAGTGATTGACAGCATTTTTGTTACCTTTGAGTTTTATTACACGCATAGAGACAAATTTGAACTTCCAAAATTTAACACTAATTGACAATGTACGAAAAGTACTATAATGTACTAGAGACTGACTAGTACTTTCAAAGCGAAAGATAGTTTTAATTTTGTAAATGAAAAATTTAACGCAATGATTATAAAGACTAGACTTCCGTGATTCTATCACTGACGAAACATGTGATGAGCCGATTATTATTGTCTACGCCGCTTACTCGTTTTCAAATTTCTATACCAGTCTCACTCAATCGTTAGTAGTTAACGGGCGCTGCGCCGCCAGCCGTTGCGGGGATATTATATTATTACTCACAAAGTATTCATTTGTTTAAATAAAAAAGGTTCATATTTACTCGAAATGAAAGCCGGTTGTCAGTAAAACGACAATCCTTAATACAAATTAAAGGCCTTGTGGGCGGATTCAAAATTCAACTGCATTAGGCTCACTATCTATAACGCGTACGTAAAACTATAAGGTAAAATGTGGGCGTATACTATGCCTCTGCCTACACATTCAGGGATAAAGGCGTGACTATATGAATGTATGTATGTACATATTAACAATCGCAATACAAAATAGAAAGTCAAAGTAGGCACATATTATTAAAATGCTGTAGGTGGGCAGCCCTATCGCATGCTTACGTACCGCGCGGCTGTAGGCATTTATTTCTAAAATCCGGCCGAGTCAAACTACAGTATACAGTGCCAAAACTGAGTTACCGAAACTTATAATTAACGTTAATCAGTATAAACTAAAATTTAAAGTAGGTAACCTAAATATTTTGTGCTGATATTTTGTTGTAGTTTTTTTTTCTCTAAAAAGATTATAGGTGTGCTGTAATTTTTTTTCCTAATTTTCCGCTAACCCCACGAGCTAAGTTAAATTGCTCGTGTCAAATTAATCATACTCCAGATTAATGGCTCTCAGTGAACCCAGCTGCTCATATTGAAATACACCACCTGTACTGTTCACATTTTTTTTAAACCTGCCCGTTTTCGCCTGATGACATTTTCAATGGTTTTTGCAGAATGACTTGACATCTTTATTGAATAACTTTTTGGTGAAATTTCATGACGCACATTAGGTTAGCAGTTATCTTTTTAGTATGCACCTACCTACAAACGATGTACAGATACGTCTTAATTACTGTAAGTAGCTTTATAGCTTGTCAGAAAGTCGATCATGTGCTCGCTAAAACGAATATACTCTCAAAACAGAGCTCATTAGTAGAATTAGTATTTAAGAATATTAAGCACAAACAAACTCTAAGCACAATTACCCATTGTATTTGTTTGACAGACAAAATTACACGACCGATGTATATTATCGTAACTACTAACTATACAATACAATGTTAAAAAAAAATTTAAGAATGAAGAATATGAATAAAAGGCTCAAAATCTGCACGGCGGCGGCGTGGGCGCAACAGCGCCAGGTCCTCGTGGTGAGTCTGTACGTGGACACTCTCTCGCTCGAGACCATTGTCTCTAGCGAGAGAAGTAAGTAAGTGGGACTGCGCCGCCTGAAGGAAGCGGCGGGGCGGGAGGGCGGCACAGTAGAGAACTCTCCCACCAGAGTTCGGCATGCGTTGGCACTATTTAATCGCACCACTGTTACTCCCAAACATCAGGAGAATCCTTGTGATAAAGATATATTATGCTTGGTACAGTCAGCTGCAGAGAAAAGGATACAGGGCCGCCCTGTGAGCATTGATTTGTTTCAAAAACTCTTTCATATATTTTTATGAAATTTGCTATGGTTATTACATTTGTGGACTTAATTCTATAACTATACAAAATCTCATAAAAATATATTTAAGATTTTCTGCGAAAATTCAATCCTTAAGGGCAGCCCTGTTTTCTTTTCTCTGCAGCCGACTGTACATAACTGTTTCCAAACAACCGCCAATGGCAGAAATGCAGATGTATGATCAGCTTAGTGCCGTTCTCCGACCCGAGCTTATCAAATCTGAAACCAGAATGGAGTTGTCGTGCTCATGTGAGCAAAAACCCCTTACACTTCAGAATAAGATCTGAAATCAGATGCCAATATAGACTTAAAGAATCTTGAAAAGATTTCTTAACAGTTGAATCAAGGTATATTTAGAAATATTCATCTGCACGTACCTAATGTAATGTTGCTAAATGGCAGTTACGATAGTATACATAGAAGGTATCGAAATATATAGTTGAATTGGTTCGATATCTATCTCTTTGTAATCCTACTTATTACTAGAGCTAAGGATCCCGGTCCGACCCATGTGATAAGTTGAGATCCCTCATTAGCCCAATTATTTCATTAATGTGACTGTTCAAATACTAAGATATTCACAGACATAAATATAGTCGCGCACTTGTCCCCGAAGGGGTTTTCTTAACGTGTGGAAATACCTAATGGAAACCGAGCCGGAATTTTACCGACACAAACATTGCCCTACCACTGTTGACGGCCTGAAACCCTGGGAAAGCCTTCGGAAGGAGTTCCTAGTGATCCCAAAGCGGTAGACAGAGGCATGCTACGGCGCCCGCATCTTACAATTCTGCTTTTGTCCTATGATAGATCGTGAGCCAATGGCATGGTTGAAATTTATAGGTAGGTACAGGCTGTGACAACGCTATGTTAAAATATTTCCTCCGTTTTTTAAATTTTAAATGCTTGTGTTTACTTTTATAGCACAGGTATTCATTTAAATGTTATCTTTTTAAAGTAAGAATATAAAATTTTAAGTGAAAGCTTAGGGCGCTTATAGAGCTGTCTACGTGATATCATTACACCAGAGATCACGTCTCGCAAAAGTCTCTCACCTAAGAAAATTCTCCTACCGATGTTTTTATTTTGTATTTTTTTTTCTGTTTAAGTACTGTCTTTCCTTATAAAAAAACGGGTGGGGCTGTGTCGGGGCACACGGCCGTTGGATTTAACGTGAATACGTCTCGTAACGGGTAATAGTTTCTATATAATAATATATTCTGCGTAATTTCAACTGCACCAGCTGCAGATTTACTGGCACCGTCGTTGATCTCCGCATTCATTACTTTACGTTGCCGGCACTGCTTGACTCGATCATATGGTGTTTTATTGGTACCATTCGATTGCTGTTGAGATGCCCTTTCCAACCGTATACAATCTCTGTATTTCGATTTGGCTTTTCGACGCGTATAGGCCGACATTATATATTTTTTGATATTATTTTTTTTATTTAAACACCTTATTATATTCACAGTTACAATTATTTTACACTAATGTTATTTATATAATCGATAAATTTTGACGAGAGCTGACGATTGAAACTTGAATGAACGTCGAAATTTGGATGGAGATGATAGATATTATGTAGCTACAACACTAAACTGTATCCCCCGATTTTGTTATCATTCGATTTTTTGGATTGCGTCCCAATGGAAGTAATTTTAAAGACGTATTCACGTCAAAAAAGAACTATTAGATTGTAGCGCCTAGACCTGTGACTTCAAGTCTTACAGAGTCATATTGGACGGCTACTGCTGTCTAGTTAAGTATAGGTTTTTTTATTATTATGTTTTAAAACTTCAACGAAAATTTACAATTATGTTATGCTTTTACTGGAGATTAAGAGGGCTAACATATTTCGCGCCACATATTGCTCAGAAACCATACTTTTCATTGCATTTAAAGTCATTAAATATTTATCGTACAAACATGGTATTGACTAACATACTTAGTAAATTTAGCTCTCTAAACGTTTCTTAAAACATATTTTACCTAACAACGGATTACATATGGTAATTATCAACGAAAGTGAAACAGGTTTTTCAAATCATACGATTTGCATAGTTTTCGATGCTTAAATTCATGTCAAATTACTGATAAATTTAATAAACAAGGGATACGAAGCAATTACAAAGGGCGTTGGCTATCTGTTTGTAGAATAACCTGATATCAGGTAGGTTCCTTTTTTAGAGAAAAATGACTGTAAAGTATGCTCAAATACTGAGAAATATCACCAAAATAAAGTTGTCTTTTCACCAGCTTCTGTAGTTTAAATCATTATGATAATTATGTAATATTATGTCAGAACTTCTCTTTTGACAATAAAAATATTTTTTTTTATGTAACTATACTAGCGACCCACCCCGGCTTCGCCCGGGTGCAATGCTGATACTAAATACACTAAGTACAGAAAAACTGTGAACTTTAAAGCATTGTGGATCCCAAACCCGCAGGGATACGCGGAATTTTTTTATGTTGTCGTATTAAAGACCATAGTTGCTTATCAAAATATATTTTTTTTACTACTGATACTACTTTGATACTGAACTGAGAAATTGAACAAAATAAATTTTACCCCATACATTTATTATTATCATTATTTTTTTAGGCATGAATGAGTCATTTTATGGAAAAGTTGTAGTACTAAATGTTAATTAGCACTATATTTTCTATCCAAAACAAATTTGACATCTTAGATCGTATGTCCACCTATTTTAAAATCCGGACCAGTGTGCGGCCGGCCGGTACGGCCGCAAACGCTACGTCCCGCAATTTTATATCTGTAATATCTTAGAAAATATTCATTTAAATCATATGCTGTAAAGGGCCATATAGATCTATATTAAATGAACAATGTATTTAAGGTATTTAATTGGATAAGGATTAATTATGTATTGGTTAAAACCGCTTCGAAAATAAGCCATTATTTGTCGAAAAAGTAAATGACTTAAAAATGTTATTGTGGGATATCCATAAGAGATAGAGATATGCCATCGCGGAGTTTTCTGTAGACCTTTACAATGTGTACAATACTTAGTACATTACTTTGATAAATCTCGTAGGATTCAGCCTGCGTTTGCAATGTAAGTGGAAAAAATGTAACTATTTACGACATCACATTAGAAACCTCAAAAATAACAGTATTTCTCCACTATTTAACCCATTACTGCATAAAGTTCGTTTCTGCACTTATTATGATTTTAATGTATTTTAGGGACCAATTGGGGGTTAATTGAAAGGCTTAATCAATAATAACACGACATACATATATACGAGTTTAATTTTATGGCCCGTCCGATACATCGGACGCTATGCACTATGGAACCTGAAGTTTCTTGGACGTAGCATACAGTTCAAAGAATAAGACGGTTAAGTATTTAGAATTATTAGTTAGTAAAATAAAAAAAATGCGCGACTTGACGAGTACCTATCATGTGTACATACACGTTGATGCACATAGGTACCCATGCAAAGAAATTCTCATTCATATTCATTCATATTTTAGCAGACCTGTCAAATCACATTGACCGTCTCTGAAGCCCATTACAGTAAATGATGTTTTAGGTGCATGATAGGTAACCCAAAAATCATTTCAGGTTACGCCCACATCGCATTTCAAGCATTTGTACTTTGATTTTCCTCCACATTGATAAGCCACTGATAGTTACCACCTAGTGGTATTTGCCATCATACCGTGTATTTGACAGAGGTTTATCTGGTTTTTTATCTTGATGCGGTGAAGTACGTTTCATGTGGGACAAGTAACATGCCTTCTGAATGCAATCAACGACGTACTCTCGTTATCGCAGCCATTTTTTCATCCTAGCAAGTAACCACCTGTTCACCAGCGCCACATCCCTGAAGTAGGCAAAAATCAGCCACCACCATATCCTTATTCGCATTTTAGTGCGTAGATTCTCTACCTACAGCTTGATCGTATTTATCCACCCTATTCATATGCTCGTTGTAGCTCGTAATCAGTGAGGGCTGCGCGATCGAAACTTTTGCTTTCTTGTTGTTAGACCAACGAGTAGCAGATGCTAAGATTCAGTTTAGAAACTACCTAGTTGCCACAAACAGTGACCACATTGCTGTCATACCAGCAACACACAAAAACATAATCAGATATTCTGTAATCAAAGCCATAACAGAATGTGTAATGTGGCTTTCTTCGCGCTTGAACTGGTTGATGTCTGTTAGCGGACAGATCTCAACAAGGTTGGCCCGAACTGCACTAGTCGCTTATTATCCCAATTCTCAGAAGTATCATCAATGCTAAAGACGTTGCCTGCCGACTTTCTTCCATAGGCGGTTCAAAATAAATAATAATATGCTTAGTCTCCTCATTATCAACACCACATTCCAAATCTGGCAAAGCACTAAGAAACAGTAACTGTAGAGCCCGCCATGCATAGCGTCCGATATATCGTACACCATCAAAAACACACGCCTGAGAAAAAAAATAAAGACTTTGATATGAAATAAAGCATATTTCTAGATAGATAAACAATATTTCAACCGACTGAACATACTATTTATTACTTTTACCATAACAATTTAAAAATATTCAAAATAAACTTTACCTTAGTATCAAATTTGCCTGACCGCGACCCGCCCTTTTCAACAAATGACATATGACAGGCTATTTATGATACTAAAGTCTATTCTATGGGGTTACTCGTATAAAGACACTGTTTATCATTCGTTCAAAACCAAAACACACCAATTATTTTAATAATTTCTCTGTATTTTTTTCAATGTTTTAGCGTCCGATTTATCGGACGTTATGCTGTAATGGGTTAATGGATGTCATTATACATATAAACCTTCCTCTTTAATCACTCTATCCATTAAAAAAACCGCACCAAAATCCGTTGCGTAGTTTTGAAGATTTAAGCATACAAATTTCAATTTTCAATTTTTTTTTCACAAAGGGACATAGGGACAGAAAAAGCGACTTTGTTTTATACTATGTAGTGATAGTGATAGTGATGATACAGATTTAAGCACGTCTTGGGTTGTCCGTTCGTCTCTTTGCGAAGCTGCAGTAACTTAGCCTCTTGAATCGGCAGAGGACAAATATAGATGGATTTGACGGAAATTCGGTCCCTCTTCGAGGATTTTATTGCCAGCCCTTATTATCCAGTGCATAAAGAAAACGAAATATCATTAACTTGTTTGATTCAAGAAAGTCTTTTACTTTATGTTTTTTTCGCCTGATAACCAAATACATTTAGTAGCGGTAAGAATTCTTATTCTTTACACAATTTTACTTTTTTTTTTTCAATCTAAGCCAGTGCTTTTATTCCCCATCTAATACACCACCGAATCCCTAGGCAATTTTAGCCTGTTCACCTCAATCAATTTAATCTTTCGAGCATTACGTTCATTTAGACTACGTAAATTGTCTGAAGTGTCAGGTTTTTGAGAACTTTTACTTGTGGTTGTACTAAAAAAAGAAATTTCAACCAATCTCGGGTCGGAAAATGGCATAAATAAGCGTTTTCAGTCCGAAATTTCTGCCATTAGCTGGATGTTTAACAATTTACACCCACTTCATGTTGACCTAGGTCAGCAAAGAACGAACAAAGTTGGTACCTAATAAATCTCTAAATGGTATGTCGTCAGTGTTAAGTACAATTCAGAATGCTTCATCATCAAATATTAATAGCATCTGTGAAACTTCCAGTTCTCTATGTATCGCGCTTCTTGAGATACAGCTTCGTAACGAACAGACAGACGGACGGCCAAGTATCATGAATAGAGTCCCGTTTTTATTACCCTTTGGATTCATGCCCTAAAAATGTTTAAATTTTAATTACTATATAACTATTTCAGTCTTAAACCCTATTCTATACCCACCAGTATATAATACTAGCAGTCGTCACGCGGTTTCACCCGCGTAGTTCCCGTTCCCGTGGGAATACAGGAATAAAATATAGCCTATGTTGACCGCAAAGAGTGTAGCTTTCCAACAGTGAAAGAATTTTTCAAATCGGTCCAGTAGTTTCGGAGCCTATTCGTTACAAACAAACAAACAAAAAAACAAATCTTTCCTCTTTATAATATTAGTATAGATTCATTTATTTCAGATTTCGCATCCATATACATATGATTAGTAGGCAGGTACCTACATTGTGTCTTACTAGCTATATTAGTAGAATGAACATTTCCATTTTCATCAAAATATACTATACTATAAAAATCCTAGTTTACGTTCATCTCTTTTCTGTATACTAAGAAAATCCTCTTATAACAAATATGGTACAGGATGTACGGGGCCTGAGATGAGAGAAGCCTTAAGACTGTTGTCTTTACATTTAATCATCTGCTTGTAAAGGATAGACAGAACCTACGTGTGAGATTTCAAAAGTTACTATAAGATTTCGAACGATATTACAAGTGTTTTTAATAGAAATTCTGTTAAGATGGTACTCTTTTATGATAACATCTTACTAATTATAAAAATGTGAAAGTTTGTGAGTATGGATGTGTGGATGATTGTTAGGTAGGTAGGTACAGTGTATGCGATTGCCGTGATCAAGTCTCAGATACTTTTTTTTTAAACGTCAGGAAAGTCCTTCAGGAATGCTATGCCCGACTCCTACCGACTAAAAATCACACGTTTGGGACGATTTGGAGCCCCTTAAGCCCTTGGAAGGATGACGACAGAATTCCCAACAGACCTTGGCTACCACTGCAACCTCACCTTGGGGGGGGGGGGGGGGAGCTAGTCTCTGGTACTAAGGATGCATAAATGATAAATGTTTGTGTCGGAGTTTGAGTGTGTTCTCTACATTTACACAATAAGTGTATATTCGAAAATATTGTGCTAGCTGCTGTTGTGAGAGAAAAATCCTATAGGTACCTACGTTTATAAAAAAGCCAGCGTTGGTGACATCAGCTTTGTATTCCCTTAGATACTTAATATGTCAACCTTTGCCACAAAATTAAACATAATAGCCAAGCTTTCGTAAAAAGGAGTAATAAACTTGCTTTGTGTACGATACGTAGACCAGATTTCTACTAAATTTACTAGTTTTTTTGTTCACTGTTTAATGTAATACTTTTAAAATCATGTTATCATACAACACAGTCATGATTCTTCACCAAAGGCTAGGTAGATACATCCACATTTCACCAAGACTATTCATCCCACGTAATAAGTGATGAAACTATTGCCGTGTTAAAACGCACAGGGACAGGCAATTCTGTACACAAAGTATCATTTCCTACTAAAACCGTTCACAAAACTGCATTAAACTTTGCCTGTAAAGTGGCTTGATGTGTTTCGTTTCAACATTTTTTATTTAAGCTGTTGGTCTGAAACTATTCTGTGTTATTTTAGGTCAAACGACCTCAAGTTTTATTTATATAGCGGCATTTATTTTAGCAAAGAAAATATTACTGGTCAGGCCTTTTTATACAGAGTTTTTCTGGTTATAAAAACACAAATCGTGTGTATTTCAATCGAAGAACGATGGGTGTACTTTATAAACAGACGAATCTAAATAATTATTCCTACATGAAATAAAAATTTCAACCGCTTTTTAATAAAACTACGCATGTGAAATTTAACAGTTTATAATCAAAAGATCTAATAGCTAATTGAATAAAAATTACGATTGTATCTGGAATCTAAGGAACTACTGGTTGGATTTCAAAAGTTTATTTAGAGTTAGATAGTCTGGGACCTGGAAGCGAAAGCCCTTGCGTCACTGTTCAGATGGCGCAAGCGGAGCTGGAGCGGGGCCAAAGGCCCGCTTATCGAGAAATCGAGGCCCAGCGGTCCCTACTCCACCAGGAAACCGTGGAAACATGGAAGGTGCGACTTGAGCAACCAAAGGGGGGATTTGCCACAATCGCGGCCGTCAGACCGGTCATGGACGAGTGGCTGGAGATACCGGTTGACACAGATGCTTTCCGGGCACGGTAGCTTCGGTAGGTATCTGTGGCAAAAACACCGGGAAACCACGGCCGAGTGTCAGCACTGCGAGGACCGCAGCGATGACACGGCGCTCCACACGCTGGTGGAGTGCACGGCGTGGGCGCAACAGCGCCAGGTCCTCGTAGTGGGTCTGGACGTGGACACTCTCTCGCTCGAGACCATGGCGCGAGCAATGCTCTCCAGCGGAAGTAAGTGGGACTGCGCCGCCTTCTGCGAGCAGGTCATGCTCGAGAAGGAGGCGGCGGGACGGGTACGGGAGAGAACTCTCCCACCCGAGTTCCGCAGTCGGCGGCCTGGGCGCCGCCGACGTGTCTTCGCCGAGGACTCTCGGCCACCATGACCGGGGGCCTGAGGACGGTGAGAGGGCGGCTCACCGTCCTTACAGAAGCAGGCCCATGACGGCAGCTTGACGTGAGCAATTCACGCACGCCCCCCCTTAGAAGCGGGATCACACCCGAAACCCCCCAAAGACGCGGGATGACACCCGAACCACCCCCTGGGCGAGGCCGCAGTGGCGGCCGTGTGTCTGTTGGGAGTTCTGGGACATACTTCCGAGGGCTTCCCCGGGGCTACCAACCACAGGCTGTTGGGCGTGACGTGAGGTTTTTTGTCGTTAGGAGTCCGGCATAACATCCATGAGGATTTTCCCTCACGTTAAACAAAAAAAGAAAAGTGTTAGATAGTCTGTTTATGTAGGAAGTTTATATGCTATCTAACATTGCGCTAAGATGAATAGGAGCGGAGCAGCAATGAAAAATATTTCGAAAGCTTGGAAAATACTGAATCCGCTGTGACTAGTAAAAGTTACATATTATGTATATAACCTAACTAACATAAAAAATTGTTCCTGTTAAGAAGTTCTGTTAAGAATCTTTATAAAAAATAATTGTGCACTTTTTAAACCCTTCGTTGCGCATTTACCTAAATAACCCAAAGGATTGCTGGCAGAAAACTCAATTATGAGTTAAGCTCGCCTTTGTACAGCATAATTCTGTATTTAGGTTTTGTACTGTTATGTGCAATATAAAATAATAAATAAGTTTTAAAAAAATGTACGATGGCCACAGAGCATCGCGCGCCTTTACACACGGTTAGACGGTTCGCGTTGCTCTATGGCGATGGCATTTATGTCAATCTTTTAAAGCTCCCAATTTCCTTTTAATGTAAGTAAAACTTATTCAAAAATAATGCAATATTAACGACGGCCTGGTAAAACTGGAAATCTTCATACTTCAGGCGATGCCGCGAGCAGCAGCTAGTTAACCATATACTACGACCACTGCCGCCCTGTTGAAAGATGCTAAGATGAATAATGATGCTCTGCCGGCTGTCAGTCTAGCCCCCAGTTTCCGAAAGGCTGATCAACGCTAAAATTAACTAATCAGCTGTTAAAGACGGATCCCCACCAGGCGATCCGAAATGAAGAATTTATGTGGACGTGCCTCGCGCGATCCAAACTGTACTATACTTAGGCGAATCAGTGTGGATCGGTTGGAGCATGTCGGTGCAACGCAGCGGGATCGCAAGAAAAGTTTTGTTCGTCAGGCTACATGATCCATGCCTCATGCTCCCGGATCGTGGATCGCAGGAACTGGCGATCCATTTCGGATCGTCTGGTGGGGATCCGCCTTTAACAGCCGATTAGTTAATTTTAGCTTTGATCAGCCTTTCGGAAACTGGGGGTTAAAGAGGTTTTTATGGCAGGTAATTTCTCCGAATGTAAGAACCTTTATAATGAAATAATAGTAATTTCATACTACTACTAGTACAAAAATAGTTACTAATCATTGGTTCAGTGAAGCAACCTTTAGATTTAGATCGATGTAATCGATGGCGTATTCTACGCCTGCCACGCTGCAGCCCTGGGTTCGATTCTCGGCTCGATCCAAATATTTGTGTTTGTTTCGGAGTTTGGGTGTTTGCTATGTATAATATGTATGTATTTAAAAATAAATAAGTATGTCTATCAGTCGTCTAGACTTCATAGCACAAGCTTATACATATTATCTTAATTTGGGCTAGATGATGTTATAAAAATCCTAGTTCCCGGCTGTGGACACAAGTAGGGTACCATGAGGTTCTAGTCGGTAAGAGTCCGGTATAGCATCCATGCGGGATTTCCACACGTAAAAATCCCTGTTTTCTAAACTAGGCAACATCACATGATATCATCATATGGAGCCGTGTTCGGTCAAAGGGAATATTTTAGTAGGAAGTTATTCATTGACATGTGTTACATGATGAACGTGATTTATGGATTGCTCAAGAAGTATACAAAGGTTTAATTACCAATTTCTGGTTATTTCACCGAACAATAACAGCAGCCACTTCGAAATTGGCGCATAGCCCAAATAAGTAACCCAAAAACGCTTGTTCATCGTTAAAGGTACAGCCCCAGTAATAGCGATAGACTCAATTCGTATAAATGAAACATAGCAGAGGCAAAGTAAAAAACTCGATTTAAGGATACTAACCTTTATTTTTTTGCGTTGCATGATATTAATAATGAAATAAAACGGATATTAACGCGATTTTAAGGTGTGAATGATCGCATTAATTATGGATTTAAGAATTTTACGAAAGATTTGTGTAAGAACGTGGTGGAGAACTTTTGTTAGTTAGTTGATTAATCAAGTAGTAATAACCAAAAATTCTAACATTATCCTTACACAATGATGTAAAAACGATATTAAGTATGTCGTAAAAATGCCAATTTCAGCCTTTTGGTTACAGCTCAGACAAGTGGTCCAAAATTAATATTGAAGTTCTGGATAAGGAGCAGTTACATAAAAAAAGTTGTGTATACATGTTTAAAAAATTAATAAATCCCCACACGCGCAGGAACAAGCCTGTCGGGCCGTGGCCAAGCAATAGAATAATATTTCAGCGCGAAAATTTCATAGTGCAATCGAATAACTTCAATGTAAGAATTATCAGAGCGCGATACAGGATTTTAATTAGTTTGATTGCTCAACTCACGACAACATCACTAATCCATTATGTACATTCTTATAACCCGCTATCACTACAGCTCCACCCGACCACAAGTTACCTACATAGAGATCCATACATTAATCAAGGTGTCAGGCAGGCTAGCATGAAATGCGGCTTCGTACAACAGGTACGAGTATACAAGTCACGCTTTACTAATTACAAATCTTCGCTTGGTATACCTTGGCATCCATTTGGTGTTGCCATAATAGGATTAGGTGTTAGAAGCGCAGAGAACTCTTGGCCTCACTAGCTCATGAAAGATATGTGAGGCATAAGGTTCTGGCATTTCCATTTAAGAGCATAATCGTACTTCATATTCATCTCGGCTTCCCGTAAAATGCTAGCTACAAAGCCAAATTGAAGGACTAGCAATAACTAAGGGAACCGCTCTGTCAAAAGAAGGGAATTTGCTTAGAGAAGGAAATTTCTAGAAATTAAGAGATATGTCCGGTACAATCAAAGCCAGATTTGAAATATCGATCCATTGAAATTTTCATCCCACCTATGGACCTAATATATTAACGCGTTGCCTGAAACAAACGTCAGGTCCGTAAAAGCTCATTTATTTAAAGCTGTCGGTAATCATCCAAGACTTTTTTTGACGCGTGGAGTGCGTTTGGGCACCGTCATTTCAGCTACGAGGGTAGTTGAGACGGTGTGTGGGGCTCACCGGTCCCGAAGAAACGGGACCGTAATTCCCACTAAACCCCGATATATGAAGAATTCATTATAACGTCGACCTGGCTGGGGGTGCCCCGCAGAGTCGAGGCTCTCCATGGGGAATCAACCTAGATAGGTATGTGCGACTATGAAACAAATTGTACACCTCACATACGTACATTTTGTTACATAGCTTATTGAAAGTTAATTCACGACCCGTTACACACGTAGCCACCTAAATCACCATTCCTAATTGGTATACGGAATTTCATTTTAAAAGAAATTCCTTTCCCTGTAACAAGGTTTGATTAAAATTCAGTTGGTGCCTACTAGAAATCGGCAGAATTCCAAAGACTAGATACAAAACAGAATTTTTTATCTCGTACGATATTTCCTTTTACATATGTATATGATATATTCTGCATATTTAAAGGCAACAGGGAGCAGGTGATTTGTTTTACCGAGTATCTCAACTCATTACATGTGAAAACACAATTTACCTATGAGATTGAGGACAACAGGTCGTTGTCTTTCCTTGACGTCAAATTAATGGTGAGAGCAGACGGTTCCTTGGCCCACACTGTGTATCGCAAACCCACTCACACAAATAGATACCTGCACGCCTCCTCGCATCATCACCCACTTCATCTCAAATCGGTCAGCGCGACGCTCGTCAAGCGAGCTAATGACCTCTGCGACCCTGAGCATTTACAGCAGGAGTTGGACTATGTTCAGGAGATACTCAAGATAAATGGGTACGCAGCGAGTAGAAGGAAGACACGACGTGCACCGAGGAAAGTGAAGCCGGGGGTGGAACGTCAACCAGCTTATATGCCGTATATAAAGGAAATAACGGACAAGATCGGATCGTGTTTACGGCGGTTCTCCATACGGACGATTTTTAAACCGTTAACAAAGGTAGCTAGGTACGTACGAACACCAAAGGACGTCATTCCTCTGCAAACACCAGGTGTCTACAAAGTGGATTGCAGCTGCGGTAGTTCCTACATAGGCCAAACCAAGCGGACCATCGCGGAAAGGGTCAAAGAACACATTGCAGCTGTGAAAAACCGTCAGTTTAACAAATCGGCAATAGCAGAACACCTCGATACGGGCAGTAATCACTGGATCGAACTTCACCAACCAAAAGTCCTCTCCACTGATCGCCACTATTATCCACGTATGGTGCGTGAAGCCATTGAAATTAAAAAACACAAAAATTTAAATAGGGATGATGGATATAAGCTCTCCGGAATGTGGAATGCAGTGATTAATAAACTTGAACGTAAAACTGTGCCAATTAAAACTGACGTAGTGAGTGTAGTGTGTCGCCGGCCTTATCCTTCGTAGTGATAATAGCGGAGGGTAGTTTGGCAAGAAGTTACTTCATGGTTTTCGTCGATCCTCGCCTCAGTCTAACCGCGACCACGACCAAAATGTAAGTAAATGTGTTTCGCGTGAAGTCCCGAATTCTATAAGTATGAGATTTCCTTTTACATCTAGGGAAAAACGAAAATAATAAGCATATCTTTGACATCAATATTAACCAACCGGTGGGCCGTAAGCTAGTTTGCCGCCTAAGTAATATACAGAAATGCAATGGTGTAATCCAAAAAAAATCTAAAAGTTGACTGGAAAACCAAGACCGTTATAAACCCGTTATTCCCTATCTCGTAAATAAAATCTCTAACAATTTTCTTTCACCATTATGCATACATAACGTAAACATTGTGAAAGTTTTGAAACGCGGAAGTTGATCGCATATTCCAGAACGTTCCGATATCGAGTAAATTTGCCACTCCATTTGTTCCGCAAGCACTCAGTTACTTTATTACATACTAATGTTATAAACTTGTTTTAAAATGTCGCAAACAATTTTTATGTCTTTTTTTTTAAAATACCTAATATAGGTTTTGTGTTTATAATTCTTATAATATTATGATAATTATCTTCATATCACAGGCCAGCAGTGAGCACAGCCTCAGGCAATTACTAATTTAAAAATATGTAAGTACTAGCTAATACCCGGTTTCTCGATCCCGATAGCGACCGGAGTTGACCGGACTTGTTACCGAAATAAAGAAAAGCCTACCCTTTCCAAACTCTATTGTCTGTAACTTTCAACAGAATTGGTTTAGTGGTTCAAGAGTAAAAACGTCACAGACAGACTGAGTAAATAACTTTGGCATTTATTAATGTAGGTGTGTTAATCAATAGTCTAAATACACTAGATTGCACATGATTCGCTTAATCTAGGCTAGCAAAATATTTAATTATTTATTTATGAACTTTTCAGCATCCCCCGAATTTCCCGATTTCCTAGTTGCGCGTGTACTTCGCAAACATTGTACTCGTAGATACGAGTATATTGCGCCTGGTACACCGAGATAGACGCACAATGTCACATTGTCTGCGCTGTCTATTGTAATGCGAAAATAGCTTCGAACACCAGAATAGATGCGATTTGTCGTGGTATTTTGTCGTTAGAATTTTATTTATGAATATGCATGCGTTAAATTGATGGTAAAAATAGACAAGTCATTGAATTTTCCCTAGCAGTCATCGTGTTGAGGTACGTATAGCTTTTGAACAATTTTATAAGCATTAAAGAGTCTATTTTCGGAAGGTGGTAATAGGCCTATGACATTACGCTATTGTTCAGGAGAGCGATTCAGTATTCATAAATATTGACAAATGCTATTACAACTATAACAATTCTTCAAAAATTTATCCACACAGCTAGCACGTTATGCTGAAAATTAAAATATATAACGCTTGTTAATGCTAGCAAACGATCTACGTTTATAAGTCATAGTTTGAAATCCCCCATCATAACTATAACCTTCCCTCGTGAACATAATCATGTATATTCTAAGCATAATAAGTAAATTAACCCAACGGAAGAGACCCGCGTAGTTTGGTTACTAGAAATCCAATTTAAAAAATAATACAATCATTTATAAACGACAATGTGCGCCAACTCTTAACGCAATAATGGCTATCTGTTAATAAGTATTAAGGCGCTGAATAATAGCTTGCCACTAAGACGTAGCTTTTCTTCTCTAAAACGTCCTAATAACAAAATGACATTGTGAGTTACAAGGTTTTATCTCATAAAACCTTGTAACCGACGTTATAATTTGGCAACGAAGTTTACTAAGTAACAAAAATTATGAATGCTTTCTAGGTGTTGTTCATGTAAAATGTTCGTTCCTTTTACAGTGTACTAGCGGATGTCACGCGGTTTCACCCGCGTAGTTCCCGTTCCCGAGGGAATACGGGAATAAAATATAGCCTATGTTCACCGCAAAGAGTGTAGCTTCCCAACAGTGAAAGAATTTTTCAAATCGGTCCAGTAGCCTATTCGTTACAATAAAAACAATAATTTATTTATTTATTTATTTATTTATTATATACTTTATTGTACACCAAGAACATAATATACAAAATGAGTGAAAATATGTTACAAATAAAGCAATACAATGGGCGGCCTTATTGCTCAAAGCAATTTCTACCAGGCAACCTTTGGATGGAAAAACATGTTATTATGAATGATTCGTAGTTGTTGGCGTTTAAATTTTAATACAAAAGTAGAATTTGCACTACCATATGAATAAAATATGGAATCATAAACATATACTAATAAATATATACATACCAAATATACATACAAAATATACATATAAACCTATACATACATAAATACATACATAAATAAAGTTTCAAAGGAGTGGTTTAAATTCATGTTAAGTAAAAGTTTTTTACCATATGTTTAAACTTATTCAAAGTCTCAGCCCGCCTGATCTCCACAGGTAATTTATTCCACAGCTGTATTGCAGTTACAGTAAAAGAGCGGCCAAAGAAATTTGTAGAATGCTGTGGCATACTTAATTCTCGATTTTCCGATGACCTCAAACATCTGTCATGCGAATCACAAAGGAACTGGAAACGTCCTTTTAAATAGGAAGGTGTTGATGGGTTAAATAAAATGTTATACAGGAGCGATAGTATATGAGTATTCCGGCGAAGTCGTATAGGTAACCACTTGAGCTGTGTACGGTACTGTGAAACATGATCATATTTGCGCAAGCCAAATATGAATCGTATGCATACATTTTGGAGACGCTCAAGTTTATCTAATTGGTTTTCGGCGAGATCTGAAAAGCTGGCATCGGCATAATCAAGGATAGGAAGGAGTAAAGAGTTAGCCAGCGCAATTTTTGTAGATGTAGGGAGGAAATGTTGTAACCTCCTCATCGAACCTGCTGAAGCGAACACCCTCCTACTCACCTCTTGGAGATGTATGCTCCAGGATAAGTTTGTGTCCATCATTAATCCCAAATTTTTTACATTATTACTAACGGGAATTGTAGTGCCATCAAATGTAATTTTCTGTAACTGGGACCAGTTTATTCTTGAAGTTTTCTTAGGACTTCCTATAATAACTACCTGTGTTTTTGATGGGTTTACTCTAAGTCCATAAGATTTGCTCCAAGAAGCTATTCGAGCCAAATCCTCATTGATGACATTCACGGCCTCCGATAATTGATCAAGAGGTGACTGAGTATAAATCTGGAGATCGTCTGCGTAAAGGTGATAGGAAGAAGTAAGTTCATTTGAGATAGAATTTATAAAAATTGTGAAGAGTAAAGGAGAGAGAACGCCACCCTGGGGCACCCCGACGCACGTGTTACACCAATTAGAAACAAGATCTTTTACACGAATACGCTGTCGGCGGCCACCCAGATAACTACGAAACCAATCCATTACCGCTGGAGATATGTTAAGAGAACGTAGTATACAAAGTAAAATATCAGGATCTACCGTATTGAAGGCGTTACTGAAATCTAATAAGCAGAGGACAGTTAACCTTCCCTTCTCCATACCAGCCCTGATATCCTCAGTAATATTTACTAATGCCGTGGTTGTACTATGACCAGGGCGGAAACCTGACTGGAATGGATTGAGGAGTTTATTTTTGGATACGAAGGAACTTAGTTGATTTTTGACAAGGCGTTCAAGGACTTTGGACAGGAATGGCAATATGGATATTGGACGGTAGTCGGTTAATGACAAAGGATTTCGTTTTTTCGGTAAAGGCGTGATTAGGGCATCTTTCCATGACGATGGAAAAACGCCACTAGTTAAGGAAAAGTTAAGGATATAACAAATGATTGGCAGGATTTCATCTAGGATAGGAAGTATCATGTTCCGCCCTACACAGTCACTTCCAACAGCTTTGGATGTAATTGCCATAATGCTTCTCTTAACATCACAGGCGGCAAGTAGATTAAAATCAAAAGGTGAATGGTTAGGGGTTGGGATAGATGAAAAATAATCAATAGTCTGTGCCTTTAAAGTCCTATCAAAGTTGGACATGGCAGTAAAATGCTGGTTCAGAGCATCGATGTTCATATCTTTTGGAATTTCTTCTTGTCGAGTTTTGCCAACCCCCAATGTTTTTAGGAAATTCCAAACCTTAGATGGTTCGCTATTTTGTACTGAATTATGGATATACTGGCGTTGTGCTTTCCTACACGCCTTGCCGCAGCGATTCCGAGCTGACACGTATTTCTGCAAATTTAAGTCATTTGGATTAATTTTGTACCTAAACTTTGCAGCAGCTTTTCTGGAAATTAATATTTTAATCTCTTCGGTCAACCATGGAGACGGTGGATGCTTTATTTTAACTGCCCGAACAGGAGCATGTTTGTCATACAATTTGACTATGTTCGTTGTAAAAATGGAAACCTGTTCGTCTACCGATTCCGAGGTAACCAGCGGCGTCCAGTCAATGTTGCCGGCGTCTTCTCTCAGGTTATTAAGATTCATTCTACAAAAATTACGCTGTAAGAGGACTTTAGGCTTTGCCTTAGGAGGACGGATTTTATAAGATAGGAATAGCAGGTCGTGATAAGAGAACTGTTCCGCTGGGTACTGCCCATGATCAGCAACTTGTTCTGAAGAAGAGACTATAGTAAGATCTATGAGTGTAGGTTTACAGTTCGGAAAATGGTGAGTAACATTCGAAGGCAGAATGTGTAGGTTACAGGATTTAATGATATTTAGAAGATAGGAGGAGCGAGAATCGTTTTTAAGTAAGCACGTATTGAAATCTCCCATGATTATGCAATGACTGTAAGATGGTAATAAATTCACTAGAAGTGTTTCGAAGGAGGAAAAGTAATTAATGATTCGTGAAGGAGAATAATAAACACCGAGCAGGAGTTTGGTATTACTGAGCTCAACCTCCAGAAACAAATGTTCACCGGCATTAGTCGGAGGCGGTTGTTGTGACACACTTATAATGGTATATGGTATGTATGATCGGAGATATATGGCAACACCCGCACCCCGACAACCCGTACGATCATTTCTAACAAGTTGAAACCCGGGAAGGGAATATGCACTGGATGTGTGGCGCTCTTTTAGCCATGACTCTGAAACAAGGATGGCATGAATATTCCTACAGTCAAACGTGGCCAGCATTTCGGTGAAATGTGCCGGAATACTTTGGGCATTGATATGAACGACATTGAAATGCTTAGGCACATCAAAAAACCGAGCTTTGAGACTTTCAGACAAGGAGGGGATACTACTGAAGCTTTCTTCAGAACTACTTAACGATTTAAAACTTTCAGAATAGCTTTCATTTTCAGCGTCCGTCATTCAAATCGTTTTCTTATTTAGCAAATATAATACCTATATAAAAAGTAATATTTAAATATAATATGTAATAAATATAATATGTGTGTTCAAATATAATAGATGACAGTGTATAATAACACAAAAATAAATACCCAGGTGAATACTACCAGGCTTGCTTTCCACCCGCCAGTTGCGTCTCACTAATAAACATGATACCAGTATGTTCCAATCAACCAAGTGCCTATGTGGTATAACTATACTATAACTATAGGTACTATTTGCAAGGATAACATAATATTGTACTACACAGTATTTTTAAAGTAATAAAATTTATCTACAATACCAAAATAACAATAAAATTACTTAAAGGAACTCAAAAACGAACCTCTAGTTGTATTAATCAATATAATTGACAATATTATTGTTCGAACAAGTGACATTGGCCAAAAGACCCGTTCCAAATTCATTTTGACACATCTAAAGTGACAGCATAATTGTCAAAGTCAAAGTGTAAATATTATTAATTTGGTTGGTTGGATAACAAAATTCATTAGTACATAATCATAAATTGAGATACCTACTTAGCTTAATTTATAAAAAGTGAAAGTTGATACACGTCCGTCACACAGACAATCATAAAAGCCTAGTAACATATATATAGATCAATGCATAAAAGGAACGTTATCTCTTTGAACATGACTGTGTTTATGGATCTTACCACTCGACACCGGCTATGATATGATATGTAGTGACACAAACAACAAAGGAATACATACCCGGACTCAAGTTAAACTTTACGTTAAAAAGAAAAAGAAAAGTTATTTTTTTTGCACGACTCCTCTTCTGGTTTTCGCTGGTGGTTTAATTGTTGCACTGGACTTTTCCTCCTCAAGGTGGTCAATGTTATTCAGCTCACAAACGCTGACAATCCGATGACGAACACCCAGGCGATCGATGACATGTATGAAGCCCTCCTTGGTCCAACATTGCTCCAATCCGAACCTCTGACGAGCTGCCATGAACGTCCGATGGCGCTCTTTAGTGAGAAATTCCGAAGCTGTTATGCCGGTGCCCTTGAGTTTCGTCTTTCCATACCACAGGCGATCTCTAAACGCAACACTCTGGAACTTCACGACCACAGGTCTGGGCTTGTGTTCTGTTGAAGGGCGACCCATCCTGTGGCAGCGACGAATATCCTGAGGTGTGACATCAACTTTGAACTTGTCCTGTATTACTTTAACAAGCACCTTGTCAGTGTCCTCCTTCTGTGCTTCTGGAATGCCATGGAAGAGCATCATTTTCCGACGGGAACGCATCTCCATCGAATCCACAGATCGTGATAAGAAGTCAACTTGTTTCTGAAGGTTGCCCAAGATATTACCGACAAATGACTTGAACTGTGCAAACTCAGCCATTAAGCCAGGCAGACTAGGTGTACCTTGCGCCCGTGGAAGCTCAGCCTCAAAATCTGCCATTCGCTTGTGGAATTCTTCCCTAATAGCGCACATGGATCCCTGAAGTGACTCAACCATTTCCAAAATTTTAAGTGAACTGTATGTACCAAATATAGAGGATTTCTTGAGATGGAGAACACAGTACTGGCAGGTATGGGGTGTTAATGATTTAAAAACACCATTTATTATTATTATATACAAGTTAAACTATTTAAATTTAAATTAAATAACAGAGCAAACTTTTTTAAGTGTTTACTTTACAACTACCCGAATTTTTTTTTCAATAATGAAGTTCCCGCTTCCCATAGGACTTATTTTGGGCATAAAAAGCTAGCCTGTGTGTCATTCCCGACTTTATTCTACGTTTATACCAGATTTCAGCCATATCCGCTCAGCCGTTAGAGCGTAAAATATTAACAAACATTCAAACACTCATAAACTTTCGCATTACAAATAGGTATATTAGTAAAATACAACGTCCCGTCGATGTTTAATGTTTATGCAGAAGGATATTATATCGTGTTGTGTTTTCGTCTGTACTTATGGACTACAAACACATTAGAAATTAGAATACGATAAAACTATAGTATCACTAAAACTGGTTGTGCTAATTTGACCAGTTAAATTTTTTTAAATAGGTACTTTTGGTAGTCCAAAGGCCGCTTAAAACGATATAAATTTATTGACATTACATACATTTGAGGTTATACAGAAGCTTTTCGGAGCAGCTGAAGGAATTCCTAAATAATAATACTCATGAAATTGCTAATTCAGCGAACACAGTTGGAACCGCTAAATAATAGATTCCTACGTATAATATATTCATTCTAGATTTCAATGTATGGGGAAAATGGCAAAATGTATAATTTTTTTAAACAGCTGCTATTGTATTCCTATATGTAAGTACATTATAATTCAAGACTCTACCGCCCCCCCCCTTCCCCGCAACCTGCGTCACCCCTCCCCCCCTTGAAAAGTGTCCCGTTTTACAGATTTTCTAAATTTTCAAGAAAACCATACTAGATAGGACCAAATGGTCAAAGACTAAATTGTTTATTGATAAATTACCTACAAATAAGGTCCGACGGTCATTTTAGTACGAGTTATAGTTTTCACGCTATGGTGCATCAAAGATTACGAAAAATGTGTCTTTATCAAAAATGTAACATTCAACACAGGAAAAAATAATATTTATTTTTTACGAACGTACATACATCACATATGATCACGTTTGTATCCATTGTGGGGTAGACAGAGCCCAGAGGCCACATTTAGCATGTAGGTAGGCGTAAAGACGGTAAAAGAAATCATAATAGTGATGGTTTGCTTGCCGAATCGCCTAGTGACATGATTAAAAAAAATTATAAATAAAAATAGTTTTTACAACAAATGCGTTTTGTTTACTTATTATCAAAAACAAATCGGTATGTTCATCGTCTTCTAGAGTTTTATTCAAGCAACTAAGGCCCTGACGATGTGTAGGTACACATGGTGGAGCAACGCAATCCAGCTCTGACACATCCACATATTTTGCAGCCTTTTTTGCAGGTACATAATACTATTTTTAGTTTTGACTGTGGGGCTGGTGACTTAGTGGTATAAAGTTATTATTTTTAGTTTAGCCCCAATTTTCTGGGCTTAATGCGTTTCCTCGCCATAATTGCACTTGATGAAAAGTACGCCTTGAATGCTAATGAGCTGAACCTGAAGAAGCGTCTGCACGTTAAATGGCTCGCATCGCATTGCAAATTGAATTTAATGAGCACAGTCATATAAATTTCTTAAGCAATATTGAATACTGTAATACTCTTTCAGTAAGAATATATTTTTGTGTAGTGGTGTGAGACCCAGCAAAAGGATTAATAGATCTATATCTTGCCAAACCACTACGACATTCTCGTTTCTTTCACCTTCTTCTATTGCAGTCTGAACAATGAGCATATCTTCGTCGTCATAAGCTGTTCATGTCCTTATCATTTCGGGGTTCAGTCGCTTGCAAAGCCGCGAAATGAATCTTTCTTTGTTCAAAATAATAGTGCTTAAGTTTGCTTTCGTTTTCGTTATTTGACTGTGCTCATTAAATTCAGTTTGCGATGCGATGCGAACCACTTAACGTGCAGGCACTTATTCAGGTGCAGTTCATCAGCATTCAAGGCGTACTTTTCATCAAGTGCAATTATGGCGAGGAAACGCATTAATGGATGTATAATAGTCATTTTTAATTACCAAAAAAATTAAAAATGACTATTATACATCCATTGTTTAAAAAAGATGATAAACTAAATGTTAGGTCATACAGACCCATTGCATTAATACCAATATTTGCAAAAATATTTGAAAGGGTCATTTATAATAATATGTACAATTATTTCGAAGAGAATGATATTTTTACAGAGGAACAATTTGGTTTTCGTCGGGGAAAGTCTACTGGTACTGCACTTTACCATTACATACAGCAAGTAATGAAAGGATTAGACCAAAAAAAGACTATTATCTCCCTATTTATGGATATGACCAAGGCCTTTGACCACGTAGATCACGAAATCCTGTTATTAAAACTGGAAAAGTATGGAGAAAGAGCCAACTCGTTGGCTTTACTAAAATCTTACCTCACTGAACGCCTACAGGTGACTACAGTTAAAAATATAAATAAAAAATCAAAAATTGAAATAAATTATATATCCAATCAAAAAATTGTTAAATATGGCGTCCCACAAGGTAGCATTCTTGGGCCGCTCTTGTTTTTAATATATATAAATGACCTCCCAAAAACTATTAACCAAAACATGATACTATTCGCAGATGACAGTACGGCTATCTTTACTAACAATGACGAAAATATAGACAGTGAAATTGACATAAATAATTCTCTCAAAAATATAATAAAATGGATGACTGAAAATAACTTAAACATAAATTTGGGAAAAACAAATTACATGACATTTACAAACAAAAATTACACTTACAATAATCTATCACTAAGTTATAGAAATGAAATAATTAATGAAGTGAAGGTTACAAAATTTTTAGGTATTTATATAGATTCGGACTTAAATTGGAAAGCCCAGGTGGATCAGATTTGTAATAAATTAAGCTCATTTTCTTATGCTCTGTATATGCTCAGAAAGGTAGCAAATGAAGAAACTCTGTTAACGGCTTATCATGCAAGTGTTGGTTCAATACTCAGATATGGTATCTTGTTTTGGGGTAACTCAATTCATAAAGACAATGCCTTTAGGGCCCAAAAGAAGTGCATCAGGAGTAGAGATGAAAATGACCAAAGTGACTGAATTTGACTGACTGTCATTTACGGTCAAATTGGTCAAAAACGGTCATTTACTGTCAAAAAGGGTCATAAACAGTCATTTTGATTTTGAGTGCTTTTTGATATTTATTTTGAACTAGCTGACCCTCGCAACTTCGTTTACGTCACATAATGTGCACGAAAGGAGAGGTACCTAATTCTTCATCAGACTTGTCAAGCACCGTGTGAAACGGCCCTGTTTGCTTAAATGTAAAAGAGCTTAAAGATTAAGGCTATTCTAAAACCATTCAGTCCATGCCTTCGGCGCGGGCTGAATTATTTTACAACAGCCTTAATAATTAGCCTCAGTTCAGACACGGCGGGAACCGCGCGGAAATCGCGCGGAAATCGCGCGGAAATCGCGCGGTAACCGCGCGGTTATGTCTGCACGATTACTAACTAAGCCTCAGTTCAGACACGGCGGGAATCGCGCAGTAATCGCGGGGTAACCGCGCGGTTATGTCTGAACGATTACTAACTAACTCATATAAATAAGACCCGCGCGATTTCAGAATCGCATGGAAATCGCGCGGTTCCCGCCGTGTCTGAACTGAGGCTAACTCATATAAATAAACCCGCGCGATTTCAGAATCGCATGGAAATCGCGCGGTTCCCGCCGTGTCTGAACTGAGGCTTTCATGTTTAAGCCTCAGTTCAGACACGGCGCGAACCGATTTGAGGCTAAACCAACACGCCCCGCCCGTTTAGATTTAGCGCTCGTTCAGACATGCGGTAATCGCGCGGTAATCGCGCGGTTATGTCTGAACGATTACTAACTAACTCATATAAATAAGACCCGCGCGATTTTAGAATCGCATGGAAATCGCGCGGTAATCGCGCGGTAACCGCGCGGTTATGTCTGAACGATTACTAACTAACTCATATAAATAAGACCCGCGCGATTTTAGAATCGCATGGAAATCGCGCGGGTCTTATTTATTTGAGTTAGTTAGTAAGGGTATACTACGCGAAATCGAATGCCAAATAATCGAACATCCAAATACTCGAACGTTTAAAATATCGAACGTTTAATATATCGAACATTGATATTGTAATCTTCGATATTTTGAACGTTCGATTATTTGGCATTCGAATTGGCGTAGTATACCCGTTAGTAATCGTTCAGACGTAACCGCGCGGTTACCGCGCGATTCCCGCATGTCTGAACGAGCGCTTACCCTCTCATTCAAAGGAACCCTTGAATTCTAGGTTCGGCGAAAGTTGAAACTTGGGTCGAAAAACCCTTAAAGTACCTACTCCCTTTTCAATATTAATAAAATATTTGAAATCGCATCACGCGTTGCGAAATTACAACTGAAAAACCATTTTATCTTTAATCCTCTCTCCCGCAGGAACCGCGCAATACTTCGAGATCAAAAGTACAGTGTGAAAAGTATCCTAGAACCTTTCTCGGGCTATAAGCTCAAAATGTACTAAGTATCATTCAAATCGGTTCAGTAGTTTCGGCGTGATACTTATTCGGGATACAGACAGACAGACATGAAAAGTTTAAATTACATTTTCGGCTTCAGTATCGATTAGAGAACGCCTTACAATTAAAATTTTCAATATATCTTCCATGTACAGACTGTTGACCCTGAACAGTTTTATTATATGTATAGATTATACTGAAATGGTGCCCCCTGTCGGGAAAAATTGGCATTATTTAGTAACTTTAATAGTTAGAATTAAAAGTAAGTTTAAGTCAAATTGATTGAATTTGACAATAAATGACCGGTCAAATACGGTTTTTGACAATCGTGACTGGTCAGTTTCAGTCATTTTACATCTCTAATCAGGAGCATATGTGGTCTTACACAAACTGATTCGTGCAAACCGTCATTTGGTAGATTGAGAATACTTACCTTGCCTTCTATGTATATTTATGAAGCCTTAATAGTTGTTAGACAAAATACAAAGAAATACAAAACGCTATCAAGTGAAAGACATAGAAGTAGATTACACATAGACAGGTGCAGGACTCAACAATTTAGAAATAGTGTCTTTGGAATGAGTGCAAAACTATATAATAAACTGCCAGACTATATCAAATCGTCTGAATCTATCAATGTATTCAAAGACAGACTACGAGAACTTTTAATTTTTAAGTCATATTATTCGATTGACGAATACATTAATGATAAGAATTTATGACACTTTAGTACTATTAATAAAATTTCATACCTGTAATGTAATTTAATAATTATGTAATTTGCTTTTCAGATTTTAATACTTATTGACATTTATTTTATTAATTGACATTCTGAAAAAGATACATTTCACGCCAGTAAAGTATGCTAGTGTAATTTGATTTTAGAATAATGTAGGTTATTGACATTTGTATACATATGACATTTTAAAAATCTTTCAAATTATTACAATTTTAATGTAATTAACATCAAAATATTGTTGTACGCCAGTAAGGCATGTTACGGAAGGAATCATATATTTTAATTTATAACATCTATGTCACAAACCTGTGACAAACAATAAATAAATAAATTGAAAAATTAAAATTGAATTGAAATTAAGCCCAGAAAATTGGGACTAAAATAAAAAAAATAACTTTATACCACTGAGTCACCAGCCCCACAGTAAATACTAAAAATAGTATCATGTACCTGCACAAAAGGCTGCAAAAAATGTGGATGTGTCAGAGCTGGATTGCGTTGCTCCACCATGTGTACACATTGTCAGGGCCTTAGTTGCTTGAATAAAACTCTAGAAGACGATGAACATACTGATTTGTTTTAGATAATAAGTAAACAAAACCCATTTGTTGTAAAAACAATTTTTATTTTTTAATGGAAACATATTTTTTAATCATATCACTAGGCGATTCGGCAAGTAAACCATCACTATTATGATTTCTTTTACCATCTTTACGCCTACCTACAGGCTAAATGTGGCCTTTGGGCTCTGTCTACCCCACAAGGAATACAGACGTGATCATATGTGATGTATGTACGTTTGTAAAAAATAAATATTATTTATTCCTGTGTTGAATGTTACATTTTTGATAAAGACACATTTTTCGTAATCTTTGATGCACCATAGCGTGAAAACTATAACTCGTACTAAAATGAATGTCAGACCTTATTTGTAGGTAATTTATAAATAAACAATTTAGACTTTGACCATTTGGTCCTATCTTGTATAGTTTTCTTGAAAATTTAGAAAATCTGTAAAACGGGACTCTTTTTAAGGGGGGTGACGCAGGTTGCGAGGGGGGCGGGAGAGTCTTGAATTATAATGTACTCACATAAAGGTATACAATAGCAGCTGTTTAGAAAAAATATAAATTTTGCCGTCAAAAAATCTAGAATCAATATACTAGTAGTAGTAGTACGGTCAGCAATGTAAATCGCTAAGCGTGAGATTACTCGATTAGCATAGTGCTGTAGCAGCACCTAGGAGCGTAGGACACGACAATTTGAGCGCATCTCTCTACATGCGTCTTGGGGATAACCTCAACCCGAGCATCGCGTTAGCTACATATTTTAAAATGGACAGTATGCGTTTTCCACAGGTTCTACATCGCCTCCTGTTCTTCTTAAACTCCATCTATACATATAATAAAACTGTAGAGGGTCGAGAGTCTGTACATGGAAGATATTTTGAAAATTTTAAATGTAGGGCGTTCTCTAATCGATACTGAAGCTGAAAATGTAATTTAAAATTTTCATGTCTGTCTGTGTGTCTGTCTGTCCGTCTGTCTGTATCCCGAATAAGTATCACGCCGAAACTACTGAATAGTTTTGAATGAAACTTGGTGCGATCTAAGCTTATGATCCGAGGAAGGTTCTAGGATACTTTTGATCCCAATATCTTGCGCGGTTCCTGCGGGAGAGGGGATAATAGACAAAATGGTTTTTCAGTTGTCATTTCTTAACGCGTGATCCGATTTTAAATATTTTTTTAGTGTTGGAAAGGGAGTACTTAAAGAATTGTTTCAACACAAGTTTCAATGTTGAGGGTTTTGTAGTTCCGGAAGTGGATACATCTCAACTTTCGTAGAACCTATAATTCAAGGATTCCTCTGAATGTGAAGGTAAATCTAAACTGGCGTGTTGGCTTAATCATAAAAGAGCTTAATGATTAAGGCCATCGTAAAATAATTCAGTCCGCGCCGAAGGCGTGGACTGAATTGTTTTAGAATGAACTTAATCTTTAAGCTCTTTTATGATTAAGCAAACAGGGCAGTTTCATACGCTCCCATGAGTCTATTGAAAAAATACCTGTCCTTTTATGCACCTTATGTGGCGTAAACGAAGTTGCGCGGGTCAGCTAGTTCTTAAATAATTCCTTACGATATGTAGCGTCAGCTGTTTTAATAACGTACCTATGCAAAATCGAAGCATCTATACATTCTCCACACCTCCTGCATCGCTCCCTGCTCTTTTTAAACTTAGCACAACTGCTAACGCTATTTTAGTACTATTAATTTAGTACAGTAAGTTCCCTGAACTAGCGTCAGCAATTTTGGTGTCGTATACAGAATCTACAGAATGCATTTCCCTCGCCGCTTCCAGCGGTTCCTCTGACACTATAAATAGCTTACAACAAGTACTGACAAAATCAATCTCGTTTTTATTCTATAACTTTAAATCGTGTTAAGCAACTTTTGAAGCAGACTGTACCTATTACATTATATTAAATAAAAAAGTTTGTTAACAGATCGTTGATTTAGCAATTTCTTACAAATTACCAGAACAAAATAAAGCCGCGCAATGTCGAAAGTTAAATTGGGAAGCTGATTTGATATTCTAGCAATCGTTATTTCAATGTGAATTTTCCAAAGAGTCTATTTTCGGCATTTTTTCACTTTAGTATTAGTAATCGTTGTACTATAGTAGTTATTTGCTAAATGTAGTTAGAGTAGTTCAATGTTACTAATTGTATAGGTAGTTACAACATCATAGCAAATCATTTAAATTTTTATATTTATAATTATTTATTCATTTACTTCGGATCACAATACACAATACAAACAAAATAGTGTAATGACTAATAAGTAACATGGGCTAAGTTTTAACTACTACCACAATAGCCCAAAGTACGTAGGTAGTAATACGAAATGCAACGCAGTGACACTCTCTCAAGTACTGACATGGGAATAAACACTTAAATTTCGGTGGGAGGATGGGGAAGCTTACTCAGTGAGAGGCAGGGAGTTGCCGATGTGTATGTAAAATACTATTATATTATCTTTGCTACTACTGATGAAACCCCGGGACTTCGCTGTTACACCGTACGTATCTAAACGCATCAATCGTAGAGGTTCAGAAGGATAATACCATTACATTATTATTAAATTACCTAATAATTCACTGTCCATTAAAGGTTCTCGATCGGAATCTGATTTTGTTCACAACAAGTTCCTTTCAATGCGATCCCTTCTGAAATGAAAGAAATGGTAGATGATCGTGGATTATCTATTATTAAAAGATCGTGAATTTTGTTTAGGAAAGTCGAAAGACTTTTTTGTGCTTTTGGCTATTTCATATTTAATGTAAGTATCATAAGTATGTACAGTCAACTACAAAGCGATGTACTATTTTAATCTTACAAAATGATGTATCCCTTCGAGTCGAATGTACGAACGATACATCATTTTGAAGGATTAAACTAGTACATCTCTTTGTAGTTGACTGTACCTATGTTAAATGAGGTAAGTATGTTATGTTCTTTATAGCGAGCTGGTTTGTGTACGAAATTTGATAGTATACGTCGGTATGTAGAAGATTCGATACCATGTAGGTACATGTCATAAATAGTGCGATATATTGCGATCAAAAATTGCTATTTTGAATCTAACAATCACAGAGCAACGCGCGCTCTCTAACAATTTACCTTTTATTAACACTACTAAGGTGGCAGACTAGCTTACGGTCCATCTGATGGGACGTGGTTACTGTAGCCTATGGTCGTTTGCAACACCAAAGGCGCTACACACGCGCTGCTGACCTTGACGCAGGTTGTGATGTGGCGACCCGCAGTTCTCAATCCTACAGGAATGCTATGCCGGACTCCTACCTATAAAAAAACACACGCATCCTACCTAACAGCTTACGGTTGGAAGCCCTCGAAAGGATGTCCCCAGGACTCCCAACAGACCTACGGCTACCACTGCATGATATACCCCTATGAAAATTTTAGTTAATAAAGGTTCAAGTTTCAAGATCCTGGATTTTGACAATGCGTTTTATTGGCCGAATTCACCCTAAAACAGAGATTTATTTTTAAATTATTGAAATAGAAGTTTTAACATTGTTTCAAATAGACATTAATATTGTTTTATAACGCTATTTATCAGTGATATTAATAAAGTTCAAGGACAAATTCTGTAAACTGCCGTTCTTGAACTTTATACTTATTCTCATAATGAACTCAATTTATTAAAATCGTCTGAACAACCATTTGAAACAAATCCAAACTGCTTAAAGCATAAGTCGTAAAAGTTTAAAACAATTTGTTTAACTTCGAATCACTCTTAAAACAAAAAGATCTTTTAGCAATAAAACGTAGTCAATTGTCAATCCCTTTCCAATCTTTGACAATTTAACAACTAATTTCTTTTCCTTCGTCGACTGCATTCTGGGAGGTTTAATGGAAATTTTTTAAACAAATTTCTCTCTACATACATTCTAAATTCAACTGTAAATTTATAGCAATAAAGTTAGTTTTATAAATCACGGACTGATTTTTAGAAGCATCGAAACATGGCTTTCGTTTTGGTTGGTTACACTTTAATACTTTCAATCAAACTTAGCTTTTATGTCGTATAAAATACAGTTCTGAATCGTTTGAAAGATGTACACAAACAGTTATCTCAGGATGCAGAGCGTCGCTTATTGAATCCCGTCAATTTATTGGTCTCGGAACTATTAGTTCAGAGTTTCAGATACTACGTTAATCGATTTTGGGAATTGGGATTTAATAAAAACTACTAGAGATCCGCTGGCTGTCCAAATTCGGCAGAAATTGTTTTAAAAAAATAACTTGACTGTAAGTTTGTCGCTTATGATATTTTCAGTACCTAGCTATTGTTGTACGCTAAATTTTTGCTTCATAATACCTACATACATTTCTACATTTGACCATTTATTTTTGTCCCACTTATTAGGTGGCGACCCATTGTTGTATTCAAATAACCAGATCTAGGTTGCGATTACCCGCTGTTTGAAATTTCAAAGCTTCTACAACGTAGACAGAGAATTTTCTCAGTCTACAGTCTACATAGCTTTCAGTTGGACAAATTTGACCAAATACCTAAAATATGTCTTAAATGGGAATTACAAAACTAGAAACGCAAAATTCAAATTTTTAAAAAATCATATAGGTCCTTAGATAGAAATGCGGTCGAATTGAATAACCTCTTCTTTTATTAGAGGTTTAAAAACAGCATAAATCCTTATTATAAGTTAAAATGTTACCTTTAATTCTCTGGTACAACCTACCTATAAAAAGACTAAAGAGTACCTAAAAGTAGCCTAAAATTCTAAATCTATGCACTAAACACACTTTCAACTACTTTCAGAAGTTCAGTTAATCTTGCTGAGCGCCGCGGCGACGGCGAACTATACCTATCCTTTGACTCGTGGTTACCAACTGAGGCACCGAAACTGAGTTACCGAAACTTATAATTAACGTTAATCAGTATAAACTAAAATTTAAAGTAGGTAACCTAAATATTTTGTGCTGATATTTTGTTGTTGTTTTTTTTTTCTTTTTCTAAAAAGATTATAGGGATGCAGTCATTTTTTTCCCTAATTTTCCGTTAACCCCACGAGCTAAGTTAAATTGCTCGTGTCAGATTAATCATACTCTATTAGACTAGATTGATAGCTCTCAGTGATAAAAAAAAAGTGGAAAAGTATATTAGTGTATTTTAATATGAGCAGCTGGGTAGCTGCTCATATTAAAATACACTAATATACTTTTCCACTTTTTTTTTAAACTTGTCTGGTTTCGTCTGACGACATTTTTAAAAATTCTTGTAGAATGACTTGACTTCTTTATTGAATGACTTTTTAATGAAATTTCATGACGCACATTAGGTTAGCAGTTATATTTTTAGTATGTACCTACAAACGATGTACAGCTACATCCTAATTACTGTAAGTAGCTTTATAGCTTATCAGAAAGTCGATCATGTGCTCGCTAAAACGAATATACTCTCAAAACAGAGCTCATTAGTAGAATTAGTATTTCAGAACATTAAGCACAAACAAACTCTAAGCACAATTACCTATTGTATTTGTTTGACAGATAAATCTATACGGCCGATGTATATTATCGTAACTACTAACTATACAAAACAATGAGTAAAAAAAATTAAGCAGAATATGAATAAACGGCTCAAAATCTGCACGGCGTGGGCGCAACAGCGCCAGGTCCTCGTGGTGAGTCTGTACGTGGACACTCTCTCGCTCGAGACCATTGTCTCCAGCGGGAGTAAGTGAGACTGCGCCGCCTCTTCTGAAGGAGGCGGCGGAGTGGGAACAGGAGAGAACTCTTCCACCAGAGTTCTGCGAAGACTATCGGCCTCCATGACCAGGGGCCTGAGGACGGGCGAGGGCTGCTCACCGTTCTTACAGAAGCAAGTCAGCGTGACGTGAGGGATTCACGCACGCCCCCCCTTAGAAGCGGGATCACACCCGAAACCTCCCAAAGACGCGGGATAGCACATGAACCGCGTAGGTCTGTTAGGAGTCCTGGGACATCCTTACGAGGACTTACCGGGGGCTCTTAACCGTAGGCTGTTGGGTGTGGAGGTTTTTTAGTCGCTAGGAGTCCGACATAGCGTCCATGATGGATGTTCCCTCTCGTTAGAAAAAAAAACTACTCAAGCTCAAAATGTGCAATTGCTTTCCTGCAGAATACTACTTATCAAGTTGTGTAGTGCGTAAGAGAGTGCGTGCGTTGGCACTATTTAATCGCACCACTGTAACTCCCAAACAACAGAAGAATCCTTGTGATAAAGATATATTATAATTTATTGGTTCATACATAACTGTTGCCAAACAACCGCCAATGGCAGAAATGCAGATGTATGATCGGATGCCGTGCTCCGACCCGAGCTTATCAAATCTGAAACCAGAATAGAGTTGTCGTGCTCATGTGACCAAAACCCCTTAATTTCAGAATAAGATCTGAAATCAGATGCCATCAGGGCCTGATTTACCCATAAGCTAACTAAGCTGAAGCTTAGGGCGCCAGGATTAAGGGGGCGCCTGGCGTTGGGCTCGGCGCAGGGCTGTGACTTACGGTGCTCCCAAAAAGAAGCACACAAAACATCTAACAATTTTTAACAGATTGTAACAACTCCTAACCACATGTTTAAAATTGTTAGTTAACATTTTGTCACACCAAAGTACATAATAATATTTGGTAATTTAGTGAAAATACAAATACGTGCGTTAAAATTAAATTCCTGCGCCCATCTCCCTGGCAGCGTGGTAGTAAATACGACAGCTCCACCCGTGTCGCGTTCAAGGCACCCAGGAAGCAAAGCGAATGGGTGTCCAGCTTTTTGGCCGGTATAGGTTCTGAATGCATGGCTATAAACGCTGGAGTACCACAAGGCCCAGTGTTGTCCCCCACTCTGTTTCTGCTGCATATCAATGAGATGTTGTCTATTGACAGCATTCATTGCTATGCGTACGACAGTACGGGCGACACTTGTTACACGGGCCGCACCGGTATCTCTCGGGCTACAGTGGAAGAAAGCTGTGAACAACTTGTGTTTGAAATCTAGACATCTCGCAATAGAGTGTTCGATTGGGAAAAGCAAAATCTTGTTCAATTCAACCCTTCTAAGACACAAGTTTGTGTATTCACCGCAAAGAAAACCCAATTTACTGTAGCGCCATAATTTCAGGGCAAAACTATCTCCTACTGTGACACTCTGTGACAGTGTAGGTATCCTTGGTGTTGACGACTGTCATACTGAATTTCGAAGTTCAAAATAGCGATGAACTGTAGCCCTAAAGTACCACAACGCGACTCACGTTAGTGCGAAAGTGCGCCACATCGATACCCATAATTTCGAATGTTTTCCACCGCGAAGCACGGTAGTGCGAAAGTATTTCACATCGATTCACACATTGTCGAATGTATTCCAGCGCGATGCACGTTAGTGCGAAAGTCTAGTAAATGCGAAGGCATGCTACTGCTTGCTTAACACAGAAATGTTTCTTTTTTTTGACGCGGGGACTGAAGGTTAGGCACTTCACCGCCCCAATTTGGGGGAGTGGGGTGACTTCGTGTGGGACTCACGGTTCTGAAAGGAACCGTCCTACCCATTAAAACCAGCGGTGTTCCGCCTCACCTTAACCGGCTCGCAGGTGGATAAATCACTGCGGCCCGGCAAAGGGTCGCCCCGTTCTTTCAGGACTATCCACGGGGGGCCTGATGGGCGGCCCCCCAGTACTCCCTAAGGAGCTGAAAAACAGCCCGCATCGTAGCACTCTCGAATGTCCACTGTAAGCAGAGGAGACAGAGAGTGGCCGAGCGGGCGGGCGCTAAAAGCACCCTCGTAACGAGGGGCACCCCCGGAACACGAGGAGGTGCTGCCACCGTGCGGACCTCAGTGGACGAGGTCCCCCGTCCTCAACCCACGTTGTAGACACTAGTCAGGGGCGCGCATCCAAGCCACCATGCGGCGCCCCCGCACGAAACGGCGGGGCGGGAGCGTTTGGCCTGCACGCTCCCGCAACCGCAACTCCTCCCGTTTGGCCGCCATCACCTCGCTAACAAACGAGACGACTGACGGCAGCCCAGGACGATTGGTTGCACACCATGGCTCGCACCACGGCCGGCGCCCCTGAGAGCAATGCGCAGCCCGTTCCATGCTGCACACTCAGCGAGGGTGTGTTCCGCCGAGTCTTTGACGCCACTTGGGCAGTGACGGCATACAGGGTCCGACTCACGCCCACCACCTCCCACAGGTACTTGGCAAAACAGCCATGTCCTGTGAGAAGCTGATATGGTACGCCGGAGCACCGTGTGTCCTCTCCACCCAAGTCCGAAGGGTGGGTTGGATCGCCCCCACGAGCCGCACGCTTGAGGAAGGATCCTCCAACCTAATTGCCCACTCCCGAAAGAGATCGTCGCGAGCAGACCTTCTCCAGCAACCGATGTTCACCGCAGTGATTTATTCACCTGCGAGCCGGTTAAGGTGAGGCGGAACACCGCGGGTTTTAATGGGTAGGATGGTTCCTTTCAGAACCGTGAGTCCCACACGAAGTCACCCCACGCCCCCAAATTGTGGCGGTGAAGTGCTTAAACTTCAGTCCCCGCGTCAAAAAAAATCAACATTTCTGTGTTAAGCAAGAAGTATGCATGCCTTCGCATTTACTAGACTTTCGCACTAACGTGCATCGCGCTGGAATACATTCGACAATGTGTGAATCGATGTGGAATACTTTCGCACTACCGCGCTTCGCGGTGGAAAAGGAAAACATTCGAAATTATGGGTATTGATGTGGCGTACTTTCGCACTAACGTGAGTCGCGTTTCGGTACTTTAGGGCTACAGTTCATCGCTATTGTGAGCTTCGAAATTCAGTATGACAGTCGGTGTTGACATCTCCAGTGACGTTCAGTTCCGAAGTGATTTGGAGAATAAGGCCAAGCTGGCGTCCAAGCCGCTCGGTGTGCTCAACAGGGCGCGGCGGTACTTACTGCGGCGCAAACACTGCTTCTGTTTAAGTCGCAAGTGCGGCCGCACATGGAGTAGGTACAGCTGCCACTGCTGGGTGGGGGCACCAGAATATCAGAATGAATTGACTGAATTCTTCCGTTCGACTCTGTGCAGAGGCGAGCCATGAAGTGGTCAACGATCCCATGCTTGCAGGTGGTGTGGAACCTCTTCGCGACGGGAGAGACTTTGCCTCCTTGTGCGTGACCACCGGTACATCTGGTGGGCCGTATGCTTGTCTGCCAAAAAGTGTGAGACGGTGCTGTTGAGACGGTGAAACCGGTCATGGAGGAGTGGCTGGAAAGGCACCATCGCACCAATAGTACTGACGATTTAATTAACCCCGCCGAAAAACGAGAAGGTTTTAAGTTTGACCTGTGTATCTGTTTATGTGTGTGTCTGTCTGTGACATCGTAGCAGCCCAACAGATGAGCCAATTTTGCGGTCATCTCCAGCAAATCGGCTTTCGAACCGTTCTTAGCTATAAATTTTGCATTCATCAGCTTACTTCCTGAGTTATAAAGGGATTTCACTAAGATTCACTGGCTGGATGTACCGAGGTACTGTTAGGTACTTTGATGGTATTTTTATCTCGCTTTTTACTGGCTGATGCATCAAGTCATAACTTTATAAGAAGTCTCAGAATTTATTTCATTTTCAAATTAACAAAGAATAACGATTATAGTATCCGCAATACGAACTGGCACTTTGGGCCATAAATGTCACTTATTGTAGGGGTTGAACCATGTCGATAAAATATTTTTAAAAATTTCGATATGTCGTAATCTGATATTAAGTGGGTAATTTGCTTTTAGTTGTAAATATGATATTAATAGCAAATAAGATTTTCTTAAATAATTAGCTAAATTTTAGCAATAAAAAAGTTAAAATTAGTAAATTTGAATTTTTTATAGTGAGTAATTCACCTATTCAACCAACTTATTTTAATATATTTATTTAATTTAATACGTTTGTCTTAATAAATCAATGCTGATATAAAAATAAATAAATCATATTTAAATTTTTCATTTCATTACTTTTGTCGATACTGTTATGGAATACGTAAAAGATTACACACAGCACTATGGGTGCGAGTCCCGCTCCATAAGACTGTGTAGGTGCGAAAGAGATAGCACGAATCCGATGATTTATGGCCCCACGTGCCAGTTCGTATTGCGGATACTATAGGAACTTAGGATCAGCTTACGTAGTCTCTTTTGTAGGTAGGACTTAAATTAGTTGCAGCTGGGGGCGCATATTCATAGCTAGCTTAGGGCGCGCGGAACCCTAAATCAGGCCCTGGATGCCATTATAGACGTAGAGAATCTTAAAAAGATTTTTAAACAGTTGAATCATCATGTGTTTAGAAATATTCATCTGTACGTACCTAATGTAATGTTGCTCTTTGGCAGTTACGATAGTATACAAAGAAGGTATCGAAATATACGGTTGGATTAGTTCGCCATCTCTTTGTAATCCTACTTATTACTAGAGCTAAGCGTCCCGGTCCGGCCTATGTGATAAGTTGAGATCCCTCGTTAGCCCAAATTATTCGTTTATGTGACTTTTAAATAAAAGACAGGCATATTCACAAACAAACATAGTCGCGCGCTTGTCCCACAAGGGTTTTTAGGGTTTAGTAGCCAAATGGCAAAAACGGAACCCTCATAGATTCGTCATGTCTGTCTGTCTGTCTGTCTGTCCATCCGTGTGTCACAGCCACTTTTCTCCGAAACTATAAGGCCTATGCTATTGAAACTTGGTAACCAGATGTATGCTGTGAACCGCATTAAGATTCTTTTATAAAACTAGAAAAAGCGAAGTAAATTTTGAGGGTCCCCATACTCAGAACTCATACTCAAAATGTTTTTTTTTCATCAAACCCATACGTGTGGGGTATCTATAGATAGGTCTTCAAAAATGTTATTGAGGTTTTAAACATAATTTTTTTCTAAAGTAAATAGTTTGCGCAAGAGACACTTCCAAAGTGGAAAAATGTGTCCCCCCCCCCCCCCCCCCCCCTCCTCTAACTTCTAAACTAAGAGAATGATAAATCTAAAAAGAATATATGATGTACTGCCATAAAAACTACCAACGAAAATTGGTTTAAACGAGATAGAGCTGGTAGTTTTTTTTTAATACGTCGTAAACCGCAATTTTCGGTTAGAAAAATCACTGCCACTGCTAACGTGTTATTAAAACATCAATCAAAGTTACAACGAACTATAAGAACTTTTATATGATGTTACTTGCTGCTACGAAACCCTTCATGGGCGAGTCCAACTCGCACTTGGGCGGTTTTTATTTACGTTTGGAAATATCTAATCTAATGGATACCGAGCCGGAATTTTACCGACACACACATTGCCCTACCACTGTTGACGGCCTGAAACCCTGGGTAAGCCCTCGGAAGGAGTTCCTAGTGTCCCCAAAGCGGTAGACAGAGGCATGCTACGACGTCCGCATCTTACAATTCTGCTTTTGTCCTGCGATAGATGGTGAGCCGATGGCATGGTTGAAATTTATAGGTAGGTACAGGCTGTGACAACGCTCGGTTTTAAAATTTCCTACTTTTTTAGAACTTTAGATGCTTATATTTACTTTTATAGCACAGGTATTCATTTAAACGTTATCTTTTTAAAGTAAGGATATAAAATTTTAAGTGAAAGCTTAGGGCGCTTATAGAGCTGCCTACGTGATATCATTACACCAGAGATCACGTCTCGCAAAAGTCTTTCACCTAAGAAAATTCTGCTACCGATGTTTTTATTTTGTATTTTTTTTTCGGTTTAAGCTGTTGTCTTTCCTTATGAAATCAGCTATGAGATTGTAGCGCCTAGATATTAGCTGTGACGTCAGGTCTTACAGAGTCATATTGGGCGGCTACTGCTAAGTAAGTATGTGTTTTTCTGTTGATTATGTTTTATCACAAATCACAAAATTATCACAAAGAGACGGACGGACAGCCCAAGACGGGACCTCTAATCTCCAGTAAAAACATTACATGATTGTAAATTTTCGTTGAAGTCTTAAGGTGGGTCTACGCTAGACGAGCCGAGCACGAGCGGAGCACGAGCCGAGCCCAAATTCATGTAGTGTGAACCGACGTACGAGCCTCGAGCGACACTTGTCATCGCGAGCAGAGCGACTCGGCTCGTGCTCCGCTCGTGCTCGGTTCGTCTAGCGTAGACCCACATTAAGACTTCAACGAAAATTTACAATCATGTAATGTTTTTACTGGAGCATAATATTATGTAAACTTTGGGTAGACTGCGCTGTTTGCCTGAGAACGGTGAGAGGGCTGCTTACCGACCTTACAGAAGCAGGCCCATGACGGCAGCGTGACGTGAGGAATTCACGCAAGCCCCCCCTTAGAAACGGGATCACACCCGAGACCCCCCAAAGAGCACCCGTACCACCCCCTAGGCGTGGCCGCAGTGGCGGCCGTGGGTCTGTTGGGAGTCTTGGGACATCCTTCCGAGGGCGAAGTTTTTTAGTCGGTAGGAGTCCGGCATAGCATCCATGAGAATTTACCTTCACGTAAAACATAAAAAAAGACTGAGCTGTTTGAGAATGTACTAAAGGTATTTATTTTATACTTATCTATTTCTTATACAATTCAAAATAATTTCCATAAAAGTTTTTTACTTAGGACTACCTACTAACAACCAAAAAAACCGGCCAAGTGCGAGTTGGACTCGCCCATGAAGGGTTTCGTAGCAGCAAGTAACATAATATACAAGTTCTTATAGTTCGTTGTAACTTTGATACGTTCGCAGTGGTAGTAATTTTTCTAACCGAAAATTGCGGTTTATGACGTATTAAAAAAAAACTGCCAGCTCTATCTCGTTCAAACCAATTTTCGTTGTTAGTTTTTATGGCAATGTACATCATATCTTCTTTTTAGATTTATCATTCTCTTAGTTTAGAAGTTAAAGGGGGGGGGGGGACGACACATTTTTCCACTTTGGAAGTGTCTCTTGCGCAAACTATTCAGTTTAGAAAAATATGATGTTAGATACCTCAATAGCATTTTTGAAGACCTATCTATAGATACCCTACATGTATGGTTTTGATGAAAAAAAAATAATTTGAGTTTCAGTTCTGAGTATGGGGACCCCCAAAATTTACTGCTTATTTTCTAGTTTTACATAAGAATCTTAATACGGTTCACAGAATACATCTAGTTACCAAGTTTCATTATCATAGGCCTTATAGTTTCGGAGAAAAGTGGCTGTGACACACGGACGGACAGACAGACAGACAGACATGACGAATCTATAAGGGTTCCGTTTTTGTCATTTGGCTACGAAACCCTAAAAAGACATTTCCAAATAAGTCTTCTCCCAAGTAAAGTTTCGAGTCTTATTCTGTAGTCTCATTGGTACACTTGAATTTTAACGACAATCTACAAAATGTCGTTACAGTATGTAGCTAAGACGCCTTCTTAATTACACGGCTAGTTACCCTGTAACGACATTACAGGCCGACCACAATTTCAAAATGGCTGCTCCACATATTTTGGTATGCGGAAAACATGCGGTCAACGAACGTAATTAAGCTACGGAATTTTAGCTTCTCGTAATTTTCCCTACTCTTATTTGGGTCAAAGAATAATGTTCTGTGCATTTTTTCTCTACTTTGACAAGACCTACAGAAACAGTAACGAACTTAAACAGTACGTACATACATACATATGGTCACGCCTTTATTCCCGAAGGGGTAGGCAAAGGCATATTATATGCCCACATTTCACCTTTGTATAATTTGTCCCACGTAATAGGTGGTGAGCCGTATTGCCGTGTTTAAATGGACAGGCGCAGGTTGTGACTGCCTGCTGTTGAAATAAAGCCTTCAACTTAGCTTAACGACTGCCATTTTGCTGGCAACCGGGATCAACGGCTTAACGTGCCTTCCGAAGCACGGAAACGCTCAAATAAATGTCACAAAGTGATCACGTGGATGGTCACCCATCCATGGACCGGCCATAGTGAAAGTTACTCACTGCAGTGATCGTTTACAGAACACTGAGTCCGCGGGGCCACGAGCGCTTCTCTCTTAAACAGTAGGTATTTCGTGTTATTGTATGTTTTACGTCAAGTGGTGATTTTTTTTCGTGTGGAAATCCTGGTGGATGTGATGTCTACCGCCTAAAACCACACTGTGACCTTACACTGCCTAGGAGTCCCGGGTAAGTCCTCTAAAGGATGTTCCTGGATTCCCGACAGACTATGACTACCACCGCGGCCTCACCACGGGGCTTGGTTCGGGTTTTGTCCTGCTTCTTGGGGAGGAAGGAAACCTATGCCTTTTAGGTTGGTCCTATTTCTTGACATTTACGATTTCTGCGCCGCTTTCTGGGACTTCACATTTGAAGTTATTAGCAGCGTGATGATGCCCCCAGATTTCCGCCAACATAGCTGGAAAACTGACACGCTATTTACTACTTTATGCTATTTTGGTTAACCTTATTACTTAGGTGTTTTTCTTCCAATGCGTTCCTTAAAAAAACATAGTTTTTGAAAGATATACCTACTATTACATTCGACTGCCCTCGTGGTCTAGTGGTTAGTGTGCCTGACTACGGATTCAGAGGTCGTGGGTTCGATTCCCACCCATGATAAATGTATTTGTGTGATGAGTGCATTGATTTGTTCTGTGTCGGGGTGTAATTTATCTATAACATGTATGTGGGATTTTGTTCAAAATAAAGCTACTGTGGATCTTTAACTTCAAGCACACCGTTGTTAACACCTTGATAATCTTTTACGACTCCGTCAGCCATATATATTCATCCCATTCATTCGTCTCGGTCACTACTCTCACTCAATACTCAATAGGTACTTCATTCACAACGTTTCCTTTCATGCATCACGCTTACAATCAATTCCACATGAATGTATTTAGAAATATATAAGTATGTTTATCAGTCGTCTAGTCCCATAGCACAAGCGTATATTAGCTTAATTTGGGCTAGATGATGTTGTGTGAGAATGTTCACGAATATTTATTTATATTTATTAAAATAAAAATTATCAACATGTATTTTATTTTATACATTTATTATGTTTAGCTAGGTATACCTAAACTGACCATACGTCCCGTTTTGAACGGGACTGTCCCTTTTTTCGGTCACCTGTCCCGTTGTCCCCAAGCAAAGCGTCGGGACGCTAAATTGTCCCGTTTTCAGAAACCTGGCAAAAAAAAAATTTCGAAGGTTTCTCGGGATGCACGCGCTATCGTTTACTTAGCCACACGCATACACACGACTTGTTTGTGCCTATTTTTTTTTGTTTCGGCGTAATGTGATAAACTTATAACTTAGTTTTCTATTTTTGGACATATTGAATAACACCATTCTATTTATGGAATTTCTATTTTGCATAGAAAAATGTTCCAAATTATAAAAATGTTTTTTTGAGGATCCTACAACAGAATTCTGTATGCGATCAGTCAGCAAGTTTTCTCCGAGCTGTATCAAAGGTTGGATTGTGTCGGAAATTTAGGCTGCAATTTCTATTGCAGCCTAAAAGTCCCAGAAAGGGACGTTCTACCCACTTAACCCCGCGGTGTTCCTCCTCGCACTGTAACTGGGTCGAAGAATATCGAGAGGACTGTTCACATCGACCCGGCTAGGAGCACCTCGTTAATTCGGGGCTTTCCTCGGGGGAGCCAGAGGGGCGGCTTGCCACAGCTCCCTAAGGAGCTGAAGACCACGTCCACACAGCGAGGCAGAGAGAAACCGGTGCCAGCGTGCGCTAATGGGCCCCACCGGAACACGGGGAGGGACACCTTTCACCCACAGCAAGCAAATATTAGATAAGTAGGTGTGCGGGAGCTCCTTACAATGGCGCCTCCCGCTTTGCCACCTTACCAGCAAACGAGGCGAAGGGTGCCCAATACTGCTACTGCTAGCCGAATTGCTAGTCATGGCTGCCAGCAAAAACGTGGGCTGGGAGGCCCGCCATACTGCAACCCCCTCGTGAAATGGGGTCAACTCTGTCAAAACGACGTGCGACGGCCGAAACAGCACCCAAAGCTTCTATCGGCCGGAATGCTAGCAGCGTAGCGTCGGAGCGTCCGCCACTGTATTGCCACACAGACACGATGGCACACCGCTGGTCTAGCAGGCCCACTCAAATGCGACTCCCTTGTCATGGGTTCAGCTTGGCGAGATATCGATACATCGACTAACGGGGGCAGCACGCCGGGGCGCAGCAACCGTAAGCAATGTTCCAGGGTGCACCAGCAAAGTTCGGTTTCCACTCCTCCCGGCGCCGTAGCGTATACAAGTGTATAGCCCGAAGGGATAGGAAACCGTACCTCCTTGTGAATACAATGTGGCTCAGAAACAGATCTTCCACTTAGAGTGCGTAATTTAATTGAGATTTAAAGATAATTGCACTACTATGGCTGAAAAATTTGTGAATTCTATTATAGAATTTTCCAAACAAGCCGTGAATATCTGGGACGGTGAATTTGCTTTTATACATAAGGAATTGAGAAATATCGGGCAGATAGGAAAAGTACCTGTACGGGAAGAAAGTCAAAAATCGCTGGATGTATTGATTGGAAAGGGTACAAAATTATTTGACAAATTTACATTAATTTCAAGCTAACTTCTCAAAAAATCATAAACATGTGTGTCGGCGGCCAATAATGCTGGGTCGTCGTCACCGCTTTTGCTAAAGAGGTGATGGCGACCAAACGTGAAAACTTGCGGGTGCGGGAGCGTGCAGGTCAGGTTTCATGCGCGCCCCCGACTAATTTCGTACCGATGGACGGAGGTTGGGGGGGGGGTGCCCTCCACCGATGATAATTTGACGAAAGGCACCTTCCCGTGTTGCTGAGGTGCCTCCAGTGTCCGCTACAGAGGGGCACTCGAGAGCGGTGCGATGCGGGCTAGTTTTTTGTCAGCTACTCAGGAAACTCTGGGGGAGTCGACTGTCTTATTTTCCCGAGGAGAGGCTCCCCTTCGCGGATTGACGTTGAAACGAATTCTACACATCCTTCGACCCGGCTATAGGGTGAGTAGGAACACTATGGAGTAGTGGGTATTACGATCCCGTTTTCGGGAACGGTGAGCCCCACACACCGTCCCAGCTCCCCTGTAGCTGGGATGACGGTACCCAAACGCAAAAAAAACTATAATAAAGCAAATTTGTTCTTCTGAAAAATTTAATGTAAAAAAAATTTTTCATTAAAAAATAAAACCGACTTCAAAGAAATCCTGAAAAATAAAATTTGCTTAGCACAAAGTAATATATATTTTGATTTATCAGATTTTATTCAATATCATATTGAAGTCGGCGCCAAGTAAACCTACAGTTTTATGTAGGTATTATTCATGGCACCGACTTCAATATTATATTGAATAAAATCCGATAAATCAAAATATATATTACTTTGTGCTAAGCAAATTTTATTTTTCAGGATTTCTTTGAAGTCGGTTTTATTTTTTAATGAAAAATTTTTTTTTCAATATTTTAAGTGACGGGTGAACCGAAAAATATATCTAAGTGAAAGTTCTCATCAATACAAATCAATCAAGCCCAAACACAAGGCAGCTGCTGTAAATCGTTAAGGAATTCCCTCGACTGTCTTTCGGTTCTATCATCAGATCGACTCCAGACATTCATTAAATTGTAGTACATTAAAGCATTGAATTAAAAAGTTAACAAACGCACTAGTTATCCCTACAATTTTCGGTGGTTGCCCTCGATTTCTCCTGGATCCCATTATCAGATCCTGATCTGGTTAAAATGGGACCACCTCAGAAGTGAACTCAATCCAATAAAAACAGATTTGAAATTCGTCTATAATTGACGAAATATCGGTGAACATACATAAAACATTGAGCTCTTCCTTTTTTTTTAAAAGTCGGATCTATCAATCTATGTGTAAAGTTCTCATCAATACAAATCAATAAAGCCCAAACACAAGGTAACTCCTGTAAATTGTTAAGGAATGCCCTCGACTGTATTTCGACTCTATCATCAGGTCGACTCCAGAACTTCATTAAAGTGATGAACATTAAAGCACTTAATTAAAAAGTGAACAAGCGCACTAGTTGTCCCTACAATTTTCAGTGGTTGCCCTCGTTTTCTCCTGGATCCCATCATCAGATCCTGACCTGGTGAAAATGGGACCACCTCAGAAGTAAACCCTATTCAACAAAAAAATAAATTTTAAAATCCGTGTATTATTGACGTAAATATCGCTTGACATACATAAAATAAAATACATACAGACGAATTGAGAACCTCCTCCTTTTTTTGAAGTCGGTTAAAAATTAACAAACACATTGGTTGCCCCCACAATTTTTGAAAGCTTCCTTCGATTTCTCTGGGATGACATCATTGGATCCTGGTTTCCTTGTAATGGGACCAAATAGGAAATATCAACTTTCAAATGAATAAAAATCGGTTTAGCAAATGAAAAGTTATTAGTACTTATTTGAGGTAAGTCCTCTCTTTTTTTGAAGTCGGTTAAAAGTCCCGTTTTGAGTTCAAAAATAAATGGTCAGTTTAGGTATACCACACAGAGACCGAGCACCCGACCCGGTTGCTCAGTCAACTGACAAAGCCGACGGGCCAGCTCCTATATTTAGCCAGCACGCAATCCCGGCTCCATCAATGAAGCATAATTAACATCAATGAATATGAAATACTTTGGACCAATATTCGATACAAGTTGTACAAATTATCTACGACTACTGTGGTAGAATTTTGAATACCAAGGTAGTGTAGAGGCGACCTCTCTTTAACGCTACAATTCGTAAAATTTTGGCTACCATGTAGTGTGGAGAGACTGGCCTCTCTTTAAGTAAGTATACCATTCGTAATAGCACCCTTTGGTTTCCACATGCAAAAATAAGTAAATAAATAAATAATAAATAAATATTCACGGACATTTCACACATAAGATCGTTGTGTGTGTGATCATAAGAGGCTTTGTGTTTCATGTATGGACTTTTATTTTAACGTGAGGGAAATTCCTCATGCATGCTATGACGGACTCCTACCGACTAAAAAACCTCACGTTACGCCCAACAGCCTATGGTTGGGTGTCCCGGGTAAGCCCTCGGAAGGATGTCCCAGGACTCTTCATGTACCTATAGACTTTTTGGTATTTTATTAGTATTCTGAAAATAGTTTATTACAAAATTGTGTTATAAGTTAATTTTCAAAGTTGGAAAGCAGTTTTAACAAAGTTTTCCGTTTAATATTCCAAAACACGACTGCGACTTTCAATATGATTAGATTTAGATTAGAGGTCCCGTCTTGGGCTTTCCGTCCGTCTCTTTGTGAAGCTGCAGTAACTTAGCCGGTAGTTAGGCCCCTCTACAAGAATTTCCTTACCAACCCTTAGGTATGTTCCAGTGTCAAAGAAACACCTTTTTGCAGCTATGACTACCAATTTTAACAAAACTCGTAGTCAGCTTTTTCTCGTCACAAATTTAAACTTTCAAAACCTTCTAATCAAACCTTTACGCCAAATTTTAGGTGTCAAAATTGGATTAATATTGAAAGTCGCAGTCGTGTTCTGGAATATTAAACGGAAAACTTTGTTAAAACTGCTTTCCAACTTTGAAAATTAACTTATAACACAATTTTGTAATAAACTATTTTCAGAATACTAATAAAATACCAAAAAGTCTATAGGTACATGAAGAGTCCTGGGACATCCCTCCGAGGGCTTACCCGGGACACCCAACCATAGGCTGTTGGGCGTAACGTGAGGTTTTTTAGTCGGTAGGAGTCCGTCATAGCATCCATGAGGAATTTCCCTCACGTTAAAATAAAAGTCCATAAATGAAACACAAAGCCTCTTATGATCACACACACAACGATCTTATGTGTGAAATGTCCGTGAATATTTATTTATTATTTATTTATTTACTTATTTTTGCATGTGGAAACCAAAGGGTGCTATTACGAATGGTATACTTACTTAAAGAGAGGCAAGTCTCTCCACACTACATGGTAGCCAAAATTTTACGAATTGTAGCGTTAAAGAGAGGTCGCCTCTACACTACCTTGGTATTCAAAATTCTACCACAGTAGTCGTAGATAATTTGTACAACTTGTATCGAATATTGGTCCAAAGTATTTCATATTCATTGATGTTAATTATGCTTCATTGATGGAGCCGGGATTGCGTGCTGGCTAAATATAGGAGCTGGCCCGTCGGCTTTGTCAGTTGACTGAGCAACCGGGTCGGGTGCTCGGTCTCTGTGTGGTATACCTAGCTACACATAATAAATGTATAAAATAAAATACATGTTGATAATTTTTATTTTAATAAATGTAAATAAATATTCGTGAACATTCTCACACAACATCATCTAGCCCAAATTAAGCTAATATACGCTTGTGCTATGGGACTAGACGACTGATAAATATACTTATATATTTCTAAATACATTCATGTGGAATTGATTGTAAGCGTGATGCATGTAAGGAAACGTTGTGAATGAAGTACCTATTGAGTATTGAGTGAGAGTAGTGACCGAGACGAATGAATGGGATGAATATATATGGCTGACGGAGTCGTAGAAAGATTATCAAGGTGTTAACAACGGTGTGCTTGAAGTTAAAGATCCACAGTAGCTTTATTTTGAACAAAATCCCACATACATGTTATAGATAAATTACACCCCGACACAGAACAAATCAATGCACTCATCACACAAATACATTTATCATGGGTGGGAATCGAACCCACGACCTCTGAATCCGTAGTCAGGCACACTAACCACTAGACCACGAGGCCAGTCGAGTGTAATAGTAGGTATATCTTTCAAAAACTATGTTTTTTTAAGGAACGCATTGGAAGAAAAACACCTAAGTAATAAGGTTAACCAAAATAGCATAAAGTAGTAAATAGCGTGTCAGTTTTCCAGCTATGTTGGCGGAAATCTGGGGGCATCATCACGCTGCTAATAACTTCAAATGTGAAGTCCCAGAAAGCGGCGCAGAAATCGTAAATGTCAAGAAATAGGACCAACCTAAAAGGCATAGGTTTCCTTCCTCCCCAAGAAGCAGGACAAAACCCGAACCAAGCCCCGTGGTGAGGCCGCGGTGGTAGTCATAGTCTGTCGGGAATCCAGGAACATCCTTTAGAGGACTTACCCGGGACTCCTAGGCAGTGTAAGGTCACAGTGTGGTTTTAGGCGGTAGACATCACATCCACCAGGATTTCCACACGAAAAAAAATCACCACTTGACGTAAAACATACAATAACACGAAATACCTACTGTTTAAGAGAGAAGCGCTCGTGGCCCCGCGGACTCAGTGTTCTGTAAACGATCACTGCAGTAAGTAACTTTCACTATGGCCGGTCCATGGATGGGTGACCATCCACGTGATCACTTTGTGACATTTATTTGAGCGTTTCCGTGCTTCGGAAGGCACGTTAAGCCGTTGATCCCGGTTGCCAGCAAAATGGCAGTCGTTAAGCTAAGTTGAAGGCTTTATTTCAACAGCAGGCAGTCACAACCTGCGCCTGTCCATTTAAACACGGCAATACGGCTCACCACCTATTACGTGGGACAAATTATACAAAGGTGAAATGTGGGCATATAATATGCCTTTGCCTACCCCTTCGGGAATAAAGGCGTGACTGTATGTATGTATGTACGTACTGTTTAAGTTCGTTACTGTTTCTGTAGGTCTTGTCAAAGTAGAGAAAAAATGCACAGAACATTATTCTTTGACCCAAATAAGAGTAGGGAAAATTACGAGAAGCTAAAATTCCGCAGCTAATTACGTTCGTTGACCGCATGTTTTCCGCATACCGAAATATGTGGAGACGCCATTTTGAAATTGTGGTCGGCCTGTAATGTCGTTACAGGGTAACTAGCCGTGTAATTAAGAAGACGTCTTAGCTATATACATACTGTAACGACATTTTGTAGATTGTCGTTGAAATTCAAGTGTACCTATGAGACGACAGAATAAGACTCCAAACGTTACTTGACAGTAGACTTATTTGAAAGGTCTTTTTTTGGTTCACGTAGTCTTAAAGAAAATACTGTTTTGATTATGATTTTTAATTAAAATAAATGCCTTTAGTATTATTGTCAAACAACGCAGTCTACCCAAAATTACCCTAATAAGTTTGTGCTATGTGACCTAGACGATTAATAGGTACACAAATTTCTCAATACATCAAGATTACAAAGGATAGAAAACATCCAAATTACCGAAACAAACATTACTATGGATCACCTTTACGTTACTTCTAATCTGAATTCAAACGAATAATAGGAAGTAAATAGTCTATAGTAGGTAAATAGTCTATCTGAAAATTTGTTAAAAAAAATTACGTCACAAAACTACTAGGTATAGCCCGTTCGCTCTAAGTTTGCCGCTGGCGTAGAGGCGTAGTATGGGAGTCGAGCGGCAAACTTAGAGCGAACGGGTAGTACCCAGGTCTTCGGTGGCGATATAATGCTGTAACGCTGACGTTGATTGACATTTATGTACAATCTAAACTCGACTGTTTCAAGCCAATGTGCAGTGCCGAGTTCTGCAGTATCCCCAAAGTCCTGTTCAGAGTAACTCAAAGTGGATACAGTCCAACGAATTCAAGGTCTGTCTTTCCACCTTAGTGTTATCCTTCCGTGGGCTTACCCGGGACTCCAGGCCTTAGACAGATCGTAAGACACCGTTTAGTTTTAGTCTGTAGTCCGGCATGGCATCCTTGAGGATTTCTAAATAAAAAAAGAAGTGTGTCGTTCCAAAGGCGAAGTAATAGGAATCTATATAATAATATCCAGCAGTACAAACAGCTAATAACCCAACTTTCGTAATAACTTCTTAGTTGCTTTTATACCTATTATAGCTACCGTCGATATTTGTGGGTAGCCTTTTGACAGTTATTTCATTAAAGTTTTCGCTTACGCCACGTTCATGTTAAACTCTTTTGACAGGCTCTATGTATGGTCTATGCTGCAAGAGGGAGCGAGAAATGTTTTAAAATTATTCATGGTGAAAAATGAGGAGACTAGGTACCTTAATCTTACTAGTATTGCATTGCTTACATAATGGACCTGAATAGTAAACAGTTAAAGTCGAAGTTGACAACATGGCTTCTTCAACAAGACTATACACAAACAGAAGACCTCTTAAAATACATTGCATAAATAACACTACCATAGCACATTCACCAACAAATAACTCATGCACACACCCCCACCACACACACACACTCACACACACACACACACACACACACACATTGCTTCCCATTTGGACGAGTAACACAGCCATCACATATAACTTAAGATTTATTTTTTAACCGAACACTGTCTCTTATAATACAGGTCGTCCTAGTGTAAGAGACAGGGTATCTAAAGTATGTTAACATAATTGTTGGTATAATTATATTATCATAATAAACCATCGTCGGTATTACTATTACCGTCACTGTTACTCAATTTACTTGTACTTATGTTAACCATGTATATGTTTTTTGCCAATAAAGTTTATTATTATTATATTAAAATGCGAAACTCCCTGTAAACGAATATATGGAAGTTACTCTTTCCCTCTCTAACGGCTAAAGTTTTGTACTGGTCACTGGAATAGTCTGGAAAAACATTTTAGTTTGTTTTTAGCACCAGAATAAGTTTCCTTGGGATAAGAAAACGGACGTATAATCTCGGGCGCTTTCTATAATGTACGTTTTAAAATCTTATGGTGGTTGTTTAACAAAAATCTAGTAAGTGAAAAAACGTACGTCGATAATCCACAAACTTCTATTATTATCAAATCCTAATGCCGAATGGCGAAAAATGGGCGAACAAACGGTGTAAAATCCGCGTAGAGTAGAATTCATTTCTATAATAATCAAGGATATTGTTCACACAACGCTATCTGATACCAAAGTAAGCTAGGAATAACCTGCTTGTGTTATGGATGCTTTTACATACATACTATTACTTATCATACATAGAAACACCCAGACCCTCGAGAAAAACAATAGGTGTGTATAATAAAAGTTTTTGTCTCCGCTGGGAATCGAACCTACGACCTCGATCTCGACCTTGATCCGCAGTCGCACATTCCAACCTCTAGAGTAGACCAAAGATGAGGCCGCGGTCACAGTATAAATATGTTGTTTAACCAGTATTGTAGCTCCCTACATACGGACGAAGCTCAAGCTATACCTACGATTCTCGTTTTCGGCAGGCCTTTCAGCACGCAAGCAGCGTCCGCAGTCGCGATTGTGCCGAGTAGACGAATGGACGGTGTGTCGTTTTTTAAATAGTAACCGCGCGTGTTTTATTTAGGTTCAGGTTCATGATCACGCCTTTATCCCCGAAGGGGTAGGCAGAGGCATATTATATACCCACATTTCACCTTTTTATAATATGTCCTACGTAATACGTTGTGAGCCGTATTGCCGTGTTTAAATGGACAGGCGCAGGTTGTGACTGCCTGCTGTTGAAATAAAGCCTTCAACTTGGCTTAACGACTGCCATTTTACTGGCAACCGGGACCAACGGCTTAACGTGCCTTCCGAAACACAGAAACGCTCAAATAAATGTCACAAAGTGATCACATGGATGGTCACCCATCCATGGACCGGCCGTAGTGAAAGTTGCTTACTGCAGTGATCGTTTATAGAACACTGAGTCCGCGGGGCCACGAGCGCTTCATTTTTATTTACTAAAAATATTTAATATGACAACTAGAGTCTATTGTGCTTGTTTTGGTTGCATGAATTCGTCAATAACGCACCCAGAGATAACGTTTTTTAGATTACCTGGAAACTCCGAAAGGTAAGACTATAAATTGATTTTACTTAAGTACTAATTGGTACTATACTACTAGTTGACTAAAGTTAACCAAAGTGATTAGTTACATGAAGTAGGTATGTTTGTGTTTAAAACTAGACTTGTGCTTGCTCAGTCAGTGAACGGTGCGATCCAATATACACTCATTTGCAAAAATAAACCGGCCAAGTGCGAGTTGGACTCGCCCATGAAGGGTTTCGTAGCAGCAAGTAACATAATATAAAAGTTCTTATAGTTTGTTGTAACTGATTGATGTTTTAACACGTTCGCAGTGGTAGTGATTTTTCTAACCAAAATTGCGGCTTATGACGTATTAAATAAAAACTACAAGCTCTATCACGTTCGTACCAATTTTCGTTGGTAGTTTTTATGGCAATGTACATCATATATTTTTTTTAGATTTATCATTCTCTTAGTTTAGAAGTTAGAGGGGGGGGGACACACATTTTTCCACTTTGGAAGTGTCTCTTGCACAAACTATTAATTTTAGAAAAAAAGGATGTTAGGAACCTCAATAGCATTTTTAAAGACCTATCTATAGATAACCCACACGTATGGGTTTGATGAAAAAAAAAATTTTGAGTTTCAGTTCTGAGTATGGGGACCCCCAAAATTTACTACTTTTTTTCTAGTTTTATATAAGAATCTTAATGCGGTTCACAGAATACATCTAGTTGCCAAGTTTCAATAGCATAGGCCTTATAGTTTCGGAGAAAAATGGCTGTGACACACGGACGGACAGACAGACAGACAGACAGACAGACAGACATGACGAATCTATAAGGGTTCCGTTTTTGCCATTTGGCTACGAAACCCTAAAAACGGGTGGTTTTGATTTTCACTAATCTTTAAAAAGATACAATACCAAAAAGGTTTCAATCGTTTGTACACGTTACTGGCCGGTTTTAAAAATGCCGTGGTATTTAAAAAAGTACGTTCTAAATTCAAATTTTCATTTGATGCTCATTTTTACAGAAAACCCCTTTTTATCCTACATTTTCCAGAAGATAACATCGACTTTCACAACTTTTATTCAATTTTTATCGATTAATTTCATATCCTTGACTGTCAAAGCTTTATTTATTGCTGTTTGGCTGTATCAAAAATGGTAGATAAAGTGGTAAAAGCTACCAAAATTATCGCGCTGCTTGAAGAGGGTTGCAGCCAATGTTTCGTGGCTAGGAGGCTAAATGTTAGTCCCTCGACGGTCCAAAGGACCTGGCAGCGATATCAGGAGACTGGTTCCGTCGAGAGAAGGCCTGGTTCTGGAAGAAAACCATGTACCTAACCATGGGATGATCGTTTTCTTGTGAGTCGCGCATTGAGAAATCGCAAATCTTCGTATTTGGATCTTAAGAACAACCTCCAAGAAGTAAGAAATGTGCATATTAGTCTATAGACGGTCAGGAGGAGGCTTCTCGCTGCCAATATACGCAGTCACCGCACGGCCCGCGGCCCCAAGTTACTCCGTGAGCAGAGAGTTCACAGGCTTAGGTTCGCTAGAAATTGTGAATCATGGACTCAAGAAGATTGGAATAGGGTTTTGTTCTCTGATGAAGCCAGGATATCTCTTTTCGGTGAAGATCGACGTCGGCGAGTGCTAAGAAGACAAGGAGAGCGCTTTGCAGATGCATGTTTCGAAGAAATCACACCTTATGGTGGGGGCTCTGTTATGTTTTGGGCAGGAATAAATTCAATGGAACGTACAGAGTTAGTCTTCATTGAAAACGGCTCACTGACTGGGCATCGATACATAACGGAAGTTCTAATTCCTCATGCACAACCCGCATTGGCCGTTTTAGGTCAAGACTCGATTTTTATGGACGACAATGCTCGCGCCCACCGATCCCGCGATGTTAATGCGTATGTGCAAGAGGTCGGCATTCGTCGTTTGGATTGGCCAGCTCGAAGTCCCGACCTCAATCCCATAGAGCATATCTGGGACGTTCCAAAACGGCGTGTGAGATCAGTACACCCGGCTCCGCAGACCATCAGAGAGCTGAAGAATGTGATTACTGCGGAGTGGGAACGTATTCCGCAAGCATGTATCCAGGATATACTCGCTAGCATGCCCAGACGAATTCAAGCTGTGATTTTAGCTAGAGGGGGTCACACTCGATAATAAACATTAATCTGCTTTTACTTTATTAAAGAAAAACAAACAAAAACTTCTACTTCATGAGCATATGCACTACTAGCGAACATACACTACTAGCGAGGTTTAGCATTATTTCCCATAAATTTTAACAAAATTTTATGAAATACTGATGAAAACGATTATTTTCTTATTAATTTACCAAATTGTGAGGATGAAACTACCTATAACTATCAAACAAAGCAATATTAACATTTGAAATGGTTCATTGCTTAGGTGCCGGTTTTTTTTGCAAATGAGTGTAGTACAATATCCAAAAAAAAACTAGTTCAGAACTCTAGTACGTGTAGGTAGTACATTTAGTTCCGTTGTCAGTTCGTAGTTATTTAATTGAGAGCAATGATTTAGGTATGTTTCAAGAGTATTCATTTGTTTGTGGATGACCAATGTTACAGTACACTTAGCACCGTATGACTTTGATTGACAGCATTTTTGTTACCTTTGATTTTTATTACACGCATAGAGACAAATATGAACTTCCAAAATTTAACACAATTTGACAATGTACGAAAAGTACTAGTGTACTAGAGACTGACTAGTACTTTCAAATCGAAAAATGGTTTTAATTTTGTAAATCAAAAATTTAACGCAATGATTAGTGAGCGTCAGGATGGACGGTCACTACCCATAGATCGCATCGAAACAGTTATAGCTAGTTGCTACCTAGTTGCTACTAGTTGCTACCAATCATTAAATAGTTGCTACCTTTGATTTAAACAAGATAAACGAGTTTTTAAGGTGACCGGCCATTCTGACATCAGGATGGCCGGTCACCTATGCAGGGAGGAAAAACTAAGCAAGTGAATTGAGTTTTTTTATAAGCAATAGTTGCTACCAGGTTGCTACCTTCATATACATCGGTTTAGACCTCGTAGCATTTAAGAATTCATAGTTATAGTAATTTACTATTTCGATGGCGAAGCGCCTGTAGGAAATAAATGAGCAAATGAACAAAATACAATTTGGTAAGTTTATAAGCAGGCGTTATCAGTTTTTATTTATTTTATCTGTTATAAATGTGGAATATAATTATGTAGTCGTGATTCCCAAACTTACTTAAAAGTGTATATTGCAATAATAAAACAGAAAGGTATGCTTGAATATTTGTAATTTAATTAAAAAATAACATACATATCGACGGTACAATGGAAAAACACTTTAAGCGACACTTTGGTGGATAATGAGTTATATATATTTGGAATCATCCACCGTATCCCGGTAGTTCCATTGCGTAGTCGTCGATTGATCTTGGTTTCGTAGCGATCTGACCTCTTTGGTGTAGCTTCAAGTAATGGCTTATTTTTTTCAGACGCTAAATGAAGTGACACAAAATTGTAGCGAATTTAGTCAAATTACCGGTTAGAGTATCGACTCCCTATTAAGATTGTTATTTGATGTGTTTTCTTTTTCTGTTTCGGATATCCCAAGTCACTTAAATCGTTTTTCTCCGTCATAGGAAATGCGACGTAAAGCACTAGAAGTGTTTTGGCTCACTCTTGTATCACTAGTGCCTAGTCGCTACATTCGTTTCTCCTTGCTTTCATTGTATCTATAAGAGTTTAATGAGAGTGTTAATAAAGTTAATGTGTTTTGCTTTCACCACTATTATGACATATTATGGATTTCAGTTTTTTGCAATTGCAGAAAGAATCGATAGTGTCGGTTAAAGTAACACCATCAAAATGTTTACAGAAACTATTAAGTGAACCGACATCGTCTTTTATTCCCACAAATTCGGTTCATTTAATTTTGTCGACTACCTAAATAATGACGATTGTCGCTTAAAGTAAACATTGTTTTCAAATCGTGTTTTCAATAATCAGATTTTTACAGAGCTTGGACCACGGTGGGTGCTAATTTTGATCCTAATATCTCTAAAGTGAAGGCAAATTCAATGCTGCAAATTTCAGAGTAAACTACCTAAATCATGTCCAACTTAACCCTACAAATACTCAAATTTGTTAATTTACTGTGGCATTACTAGTTCAGGGCACGTCAATCTCTATTCCAAAACAGTATAGGGCTCCTTGGAGTTGAGGTTTCTAGTGACGTTCGGTACCGTCATTTGAACGAGAAGGCTAAGCTGCGCCGTTAAAGCTCGGTGTGCTTAGCAGGGTATGTTGGTACTTCACTGGTGCAAACACTGCTTATTTATAAGTTGCAAGTAAAGTGCTGAATGGTGAAAAGAAGCACCTGAATATCAGCTTCACCCATTCGAATTGACACAAAAGCATGCTATGAGAGTTATTAACCATCACATAATTACAGGCGGAGTGGAGTCGTTTTACGATAGGAAAACTCCACCATCTTTTGAGTGAACTACTGCCTGTACAATGGTTAGTGTTCTGACAAATAGGTTAATATGAAAACGACACGGCCCACGGTTACTTTCTATGATTACACCGCTTGCCAGAAACAGGGTTCATGCTTACACTTACACTTTAATACATTGTATGTAGCGACGTGAGTTGAATAGGTAACTTAAGTACACAATTTTAAATGAACCGATGTTGTAGGAATAAAAGACCATGTCGGTTAATTTAATAGTTTCTGTAAACAATTGCAGAAAGAATCGATAGTGTCGGTTAAAGTTACACCATCAAAAGGTGTTACTTTAACCGACACTATCGATCTTTCTGCAATTGCAAAAAAATACTTAAATCCATAATATGTCAAAATGATCTTGAATGTAAAACACATTAACTTTATTATCGTTAACATTAACAATCTTACAAATACAATGAAAGCAAGGAAAAACGAATGTAGCGACTACGCACTAGTGATACAAGAGTGAGCCAAAACACCTGTAGTGATTTACGCCGCATTTCCTACGACGGAGATAAACGATTTAAGTGACTTGGGATATTCGAAACAAAAAAAGAAAAACACATCAAATAACAATCTTAATAAGGAGTCCGGGACGGACTGACCGTCCGTCTGTGGATGATCGTCCACTCTAACTAAGCGGTAATTTAACCAAATTCGCTATAATTTTGTGTCACTTCATTTAGCGTCTGAAAAAAATAAGCTTAATAGTGCCATTACTTGAAGCGACACCAAAGAGGTCAGATCGCTACGAAACCAAGACCAATCGACGCGGAAAAAATCGCTGATTCCAAATATGTATATAACTCATTTTCGACCAAAGTGTCGCTTAAAGTGTTTTTCCTTTTTGCCGTCGATATGTATGTTATTTTTTAAATTATTTATTAAATTGCAAATATTTAAGCAAACCTTTCTGTTTTATTATTGCAATATACACTTTCAAGTTTGGGAATCTCAACTACATAATTATATTCCACATTTATAACAGATACAATAAATAAAAACTGATAACGCCTGCTTATAAACTTACCAAATTGTATTTTGTTCATTTGCTCATTTATTTCCTACAGGCGCTTCGCCATCAAAACAGTAATTTACTATAACTATGAATCCTTAAATGCTACGAGGTCTAAACCGACATATATGAAGGTAGCAACCTGGTAGCAACTATTGCTTATAAAAAAACTCAATTCATTTGCTTAGTTTTTCCTCCCTGCATAGGTGACCGGCCATCCTGATGTCAGAATGGCCGGTCACCTTAAAAACTCGTTTATCTTGTTTAAATCAAAGGTAGCAACTATTTAATGATTGGTAGCAACTAGTAGCAACTAGGTAGCAACTAGCTATAACTGTTTCGATGCGATCTTTGGGTAGTGACCGTCCATCCTGACGCTCACAATGATTATAAGACTAGAATTCCGTGATTTTATCACTGACGAAACATGTGATGAGCCAATTATTATTGTCTACGCCGCTTACTCGTTTTCAAATTTCTATGCCCGTCTCACTCAATCGTTAATAGATAACGGGCGCTGCGCCGCCACGCCGCCGCCCCGCGCCGCCAGCCGTTGCGGGGATATTATATTATTACTCACAAAGTGTTTTTTTGTATAAATAAAAAAGGTACATATTTACTCGAAATGAAAGTCGGTTGTCAGTAAAACGACAATCCTTTATACAAATTGAAGGCCTTGTGGGCGGATTGAAAAAACTCAACTGCATTAGGCTCACTATCTATTACGCGTACGTAAAACTATAAGGTAAATGTGGGCGTGTACTATGCCTCTGCCTACGCCTTCAGGGATAAAGGTGTGACTATATGAATGTATGTATGTACATCTTTACAATCGCAATACTAAATAGAAAGTCAAAGTAGGCACATATTATTAAAATGCGGTAGGTGGGCAGCCCTATCGCATGCTTACGTACCGCGCGGCTGTAGGCATTTATTTCTAAAATCCGGCCGAGTCAAACTACAGTATACAGTGCCGCGGTGGTAGACGTAGGTCTGTAGGGTGGAAGTCCTTGGGTATCCTTCCGAGGGCTTACCCGGGGCTCCCAACCGAAAGCTGTTAGGTAGGAGATGTGTGGTTTTGAGTCGGTAGGAGTCCGGCAAAGCATCCATGTAGAAGTTTCCTTACGTTAAAAAAAAAACAACGAGGTTCCCAAAAAGATTCTAGGTAATTAATAAAAAAATATTTTTGGGACATTCTCACTCAACGTCATCGAACCGATTAAGTACCTACCTATAAGCAATGAATACAGACGTATAAAGAAGAACAGTTCCTAAGGATTTTTTGTGCCAATTTTGTTGGGGGCATGCTCATGTAGTTCCCATTTGGCGGCGCTGTCGTCGCATTTCACTGTCGCAGTAATAGTCAAAAACTAGTAGGCACATTTTTACGTTTTAATAAACTAAATTCAGGGATTATTTATAAAAAAATATTTCACGTTTTTTAAATCAAAACATAGTATATTTATAGATATTTACAATGATTGATTTTGTTTTTTTGCTTCGAAAAATTTAAAATGGCTGCCGCGCTGCGACTGCAACGCCGCCAGGCGGCAGTTTGGGTTACAGAAAGTTTGTCTTCAGAGCAGCTTATGAAACTATTTTCTTTATACGTCTGTATTCATTGCTTTATGCTTATGCTAAAATCATGAGTTGTCTAAACCACAAAGCATAAGTACCTATGGCATTCATTTGAGCTAAATAGCAATTTGTAAAAAAGCATCCCACAGTAGTCACAAAAACAAAGCACTGACATCGATACCTATAGGTTTTACTCATAATTACTCTAAAATCGGGTGTCAGTAAAATGAGTTAAAAGGCAGGGCGGCTTGAAAAGCTTCAACTGCTGGGTCGTTGCGACCTGCGCCTGTGCATTTCAACATAGCAATAGGCTCACCACCTTTTAAGTGGGAGATTAAACTCTAAGTTGAAATATGCCCGTGTACTATGCCTCTGCCTATCCCTTCGGGGATAAAGACGTGACTATATGTATGTATGTATGCTCTATCTACAACATTGTAACTGTAGGGTTCGGTATGAAGGTATAAAATAATTAACCAATCCTTTAGCTTCACTTTATTCTATTCACACTCGTACGAACGGTCGGGAGAATACCCAGCGAGCAGGCCGCTCGCTGTATCCCCACCTCGACACGTCGACCGTGAGGATGTACATACATACATAGATATATATTTCAATATGCTCCATATAGGGTATAACACCTCTTACAAAAGTTAATTTAAAAAACAATTTACAGATTCTACATTTACTACCAGATGCGCAAGACATAGGTAGAGCCTGTAAGAACGAATCTGGCAAGAAAACTCAGGGCCACTCTTTTCAAATACTTCGCAATTACACAATAATTCAATAAGCTACAGTAGCCACACAATCTGAGTCAGTAAGAGACAACAAGAAACTGAAAATGACACTCATAAGTATTCTGTTAGAGATCGTCCTGCGTTGTCGCTATCGACGCATTGAATCAGAATGTGCCACGGATGCTGCTATGAGGTGAATACAAATATAAGTGGACCACATTGGAACATTTATGCATTTATTCAAGATCGATATTATTATATTAAATCTATTATTAAAATAATATCGATTGATTTCATCAATTAGAGGCTTTGATAACTTATCGAAATGAATGAAGCGCTCGTGGCCCCGCGGACTCAGTGTTCTGTAAACGATCACTGCAGTAAGCAACTTTCACTGTGGCCGGTCATGTTATCACTTTGTGATATTTATTTGAGCGTTTCCGTGCTTCGGAAGGCATTTAAGCCGTTGGTCCCGGTTGCCAGTAAAATGGCAGTCGTTAAGTCAAGTTGAAGACTTTATTTCAACAGCAGGCAGTCACAACCTGCGCCTGTCCATTTAAACAAGGCAATATGGCTCACCACCTATTACGTGGGACAAATTAGAAAAAAGGTGAAATGTGGGCTTATAATATGCCTCTGCCTACCCCTTCGGGGATAAAGGCGTGACCATATGATAACTTATCAAGTAGGTAGGTACCTAAAGTCGAATTTTTAATTAGACGAAGTCAGGTGACAGCAGCCAACGTCACTTCTTCATACAATATATCATAATTTTTGTATGATGAAGTGACATTAGCTGCTGTCACCTGACTTCGTCTAATTAAAAATTCGACTTTAGGTACCTACTTGATAAGTTAGTACATTTAATGAGTAGGTAAACTTATCCTTTTCATTCATTCTTCATCGAAGAAAGTTATCAATGAAATTAGTCTGACCCAGGGAATATGACCTAGGGAAGAATAGAAGCTCGTGTAGAGAGTTATAGGTACCTACGTCGAAATGTCAACTTTGAACAGCTGTGTATAAAATTCGGCTATATTTTCTTCGGTTAAAAGGATATCTTAAGCTTAAGATTATGGCCATTAGGAAATTACTAAGTAATCATTCATATTGCGAAAGACTTGTACACAGGAAAATTAGGACCCGCTTCCTAGTAGATTTTCTCTTATACTGTGCTACTACTAACAAAGATACTACCTCCTTACCTACATTCAATTTTGTTTAACGTAAACGAAGCAGTGAACCAGTAGGAATTTCGTATGAATTCTCTTAAAGGTTTAATATTCCCTTTGCTCATAAAGATAGAATGAATTGGTTTCTGAATAATTTATGTGAGCTTTTCATTTAAGGACATCATTCATAGTAGAACATCTCTTTATCAATAACAGTTGTGCTGAATTTTAGGGATCCGTACGTCCTAACTATTTATTAATCTGTGGTTCCGCAAAGAATAAAACGGGACCTGTTAGGAAACACTTTGATGTCCTTCCGTATGTCAGTAAAGACCCTTTATCTCGTGAACGCGTGGAGGTATCGAGTTGCAATTAACACCATATAGATACCTATTATTTAAGTAACTAGAAGTAACTAGAAGAAGAAGAAGAACTAGAAGAAGCGCTCGTGGCCCCGCGGACTCAGTGTTCTGTAAACGATCACTGCAGTAAGCAACATTTACTATGGCCGGATATGGATGGGTGACCACCACGTGGACCACTTTGTGACATTTATTTACGAGCGTTTCCGTACTTCGGAAGGCACGATAAGCCGTTGGTCCCGGTTGTCAGTAAAATGACAGTCGTTAAGCCAAGTTGAAGGCCTTACGGGCGGCTTGAAAAATTTCAACTGCGCGTCGTCACAACCTGCGCCGGGTCGGCAGCGCGTGTGTAGCGCCTTTGGTGTTGCAAACGTCTATAGGCTACGGTTACCGACCTTCCAGTGGGCCGTAAGCTTGTCTGCCACCTAAGTAGCATAAAAAAAAGCCTTTTATTTTGATGAATGTTATAGGTAGATATATATTTCTTAGAGCTTCAAGGAACCATAGATGGTTCCTTGAAGCTCTAAGAAAATCAAATTTCTAAGTTAACGTAGCACGCAGAAAACAGTTACGACCGTTTTTATGGCCAAAACGTGTATTTCGACACTCTCAAGGGAATCAAAATTACAAGGCCACTTCCAGCCAACCTATAATTATAAAAATTGGCGAGTAGGCCTTGAATGGTAGCTTTACTTTAGCTTAAATCCCGCAGGAACACCACCCCTGGACCCGACGGCATGTCAGGCCGAACGTGGGTCCTGGCTATCGAGGAGCTTGGGCCGAGGCCCAAGCTCCTCGAACGTACGTATCAGGTGCGGTATCAGGGCTCTTTGATGAATGCTTCGAAAAAAGGCCAGTTTTCCAAGGTCTGAATGACAGGGAAACTGGTCTTGATCAGAAAGGCGGGGCGGTCGGCAGACTACCTATCAGTGTACCGATCGATCGTGTTGCTCGACGAGGTGTGCAAACTCTTTGAGCGTATTATGGCACAGCGCCTCGTCGGGCACCTCACACGTGTGGGGCTTGATCTGGCGGATAGCCAGTTTGGTTTCCGTCAGGGGCGCTCCACCGTGGAAGCGATCATGCGCATTAGAGGCCTGACGGAGGAAGCAGTCTCACAGGGTGAAGTGGTGGTAGCTTCATATCGCCAACGCCTTCAACACCTTGTCCAGGAGCTGCCTTAGGGAGGCGCTTATCTACCATTAGTGCTTCCCTACCTCCGTCGAATTGTCGGGGCCTATCTCTCCGAGAGGGCCATAACTTACCCGAGCTGGCTGGGACCGTGTCGGCGAGATGTGTCGTGCGGTGTTCCACAGGGATCGGTATTAGGACCGCTTCTGTGGAACATCACGTGCTGCGTAGTCGTTATTCAGAGGGTTCGGCGTAACGTGTTACGCCGACGACACCCTCAGCAACGCATCGTGACGCTGTACTAAAGGCCACGGCAGGGGTTGCTCAAGTCGTGGATCGGATACGGCGACTGGATCTCGAGGTCGCCCTTCACAAATCCGAGGCTCTGTGCTTACACGAATACACGGACCTCGGCCACCTGCGGGATCCAGCCTACAGGTAGGGCCGTCAGCATCGACATCGAATCTGGATGAAGTATCTGGGGCTCGTACTCGCCGGCCGGTGGAAATTCGGACACCACTTCCGAAGTTTGGTCCCGAAACTGAGGGGGCATCAGCCGCAATCTCGCGGCTGATGCCCAACATCAGGGGACCCGACGCCCCCTACAGGAGACTGTACCTGGGGATCGTGCGAAGTATGGCCCTATACGGGGCCCCCGTATGGGCGGAGACCCTGACGGCCAGCAATGTGGCTTGGTTGCTAAGCCCCAAGAGGGCGATGGCCGTCAGGGTCATAAGGGGATACCACATGATCTCAGGTGAGGCGGCATGTCTCCTAGCCGGGACCCCTCCATTGGACCTGAAAGCGAGAGCCCTTGCGTCACTGTATAAATGGCGCAAGAAGGAACTGGAACGGGGTTACAGGCCTGCCACTTATGAAATCGAGGTCCAGCTCCACCAGGAAACCGTGGAGACATGGAAGGTGCAACTTGAGCAACCAAAGGGGGGATTTGCCACAATCGCGGCCGTCAGACCGGTCATGGACGAGTGGCTGGAGAGGGGACACGGTGCTCTCTCCAATCGGTTGTCACAGATTCTTATCGGGCACGGCAGCTTCGGCAAGTGTCTGTGGCGAATAAAACGGGAAGCCACGGCCGACTGCCAGCACTGCGAGGAGCGCAGCGAGGACAGAGCGCTCCACACGTTGGTGGAGTGCACGGCGTGGGTGCAACAGCGCCAGGTCCTCGTGGCAGGTGTGTACGCAAAACTCTCTCGTTCGAGACCAGGGTGCCAGCCATGATCTCCAGCGGGAGTAAGTAGGACTGGCGTCGCCTCTTTCTGCGAGCAGGTCATGCTCGTGAAAGAAGCGGCGGGGAGGGAGCGGGAGTGGACTCACCCACCCAAATTCTGCAGTCGGTGGCTTGGGCGCCACAGACGTGTCTTCGCCGAAGACTATCGGCCTCCATGACCGGGGGCCTGAGGATGGTGAGGGGGCTGCTCACCATCCTTACAGAAGCAAGTCCTAGACGGCAGCGTGACGTGAGGAATTCACGCACGCTACCCCTAACAACCATAGGCTGTTGGGCGTTACGTGAGGTTTTTTAGTCGGTAGGAGTCCGACGTAGCATCCTTGAAGAATTTTCCCAAACGTTAAAAAAAATACAAATGGTAGCTATTCAGCGTTCTTTAGAATTTATTGCATCTTGTTTTTCGGGTTCTGTATCCAAAGGGTAAAAATTGGACCCTATTCATGAGACTTCGCCGTCCGTCTGTGTGTCTGTCTGTCCGTTTGTCTGTCCGTCACGAGGCAGTTTCTTATGAAATTTTCTAATTGGAACGAAGTTCCTTATCGCGCGTTGTGAAAGGGGGCTAGACGGAAAAAATTCTCACGAAAAGATGTAACGACACTTTTTTAACCGACTTCAAAAAAGAAGGAGGTTACTCAATTCGGCCGTTTATATGTTTTTGCTATAGTATGGAGGGTAGAGGTACCTCTACCCTCCTTTAATATGGGGGTAATATGGGTGGGGGGGATTTAATATGGGGGAGGGGAGGGGGGAGGGGGATGGGGAGGGGGGAGAAGTGGGGGGGTAATAAAAAAGGGGTTAATAATAAAATAAATATTATTAAGGGGGAGGGGGGTAATAAAATGGGGTTAATAATAAAAAGGGGGGGAAGAGGGAAGGGGAAAGGGGGGTAATAAAATGGGGTTAATAATAAAAAAGGGGGGAAGGGGGGAAAGGGGGGGGTAATAAAAGTTCCTCATTGCTATAGTATGGAGGGTAGAGGGGTCGGTAGACCGAGAGGGGGGGAAGGGGGGGATGATGGGGGTGATTGGGGTGAAGGGCGGGTGAGGGGGGGTGAAGGGCGGGTGAGGGGGGGAGGGGGAAGGTGGGGGGAAGGGGGGGTAATAAAATGGGGGTTAATAATAAAAAAAATATTATTAATAATTAAAAAAAATAAAGTTTTATTACAATTCCTTCACTAATTAATCGAAAGGAACTTTGTTCCATCCGGGTGTCCCTTGACACCTCTCAAGTTTTTTTTTTGTTTCTGTTTCCGCTATAACAACAAATACTAAAAACTAAAAAGGATTATTAAAGAGGTGCTCCCATACAACAAACGTGATATTTTTTGGCATTTTATTTCATTACATATTTAATAAGGGCAATAAGTAGACGCTTGAAATACTCACAGAATATCGAGCTATGCATTTTCGTTAAATATAAATAATTAAATTTAAACAAAATAGACTTTTAAGGGGGGGGGGGCTTTTGAACACGTGATTTTTGTCTTTCATTCCGCGCGATTTCGACTTGCACTTGGTCAGCATAAGGTTCTGTGTACCTACTCAAAACATAAACACGGACCCGTATCATGTGACGTTACTGTCTTTCCGTCGGCCTGTCCACAGACTATAATCATAAGCAGTGATAGCTAGACAGGGGGCTAATCCTCACGCTCTGCTTCCGGAGCGCTCGAGCACGGTCAGATCCGCTAGGGGCTTTCTTCCGCGCACGCTTAGATTGTGGAATAATCCCCCTGCCTCGGTTTTTCTACGCCTTCAGTATGGAGGTCTTCAAAAGGGGTCTTTGAAGGTTTATACAGGTTCGGCAGAGCGTGTGTGTCCCTCTGGTGTTGCAAACGTATATAGGCTGCAGTGACCACCAGTTCTTCTTGAAGGCTGTATGTTTATCTGCCACCTTAGTGGTAAAAAAAATTACGCATGTGATACTAAGTTGTTTAAAAGAAATTGTTCCTTATAAAAGACTCTTTCGGTTGGTACTGAATCACAAAATACAGGCTTTTTTTTTCACATAATTATCCCAGGTTCGATTCCCGGTTCAAGAAGGTGATTTTTCAATAATCTTAAAATGCAGTTTTACTTACTTTAGAAAATAAAGGAATATTTCCTTTCACCAAAACTTGCCATTTTCATTATAAAGGGTAACCAACTACGGTTTTTAAATTCCATTCTGCTTACGGTTTTTTTTATACCAGCGCAAGTAGTGGGTCGCCAGGTTTTAAAAAAAATATTGCTGCTCGAAACTGACAGTTGAGCACACCGATTGGCGTTTGCCGATTCCGTTTATTTTATCTGTGGTTTAGTCTTGTTGGAAAATCAGAGTCGGACGTAAAATATGTATTCCATTGTTTAGATTTTTAATTAAATATTAGGATAATCTAATGTTAAGAACATAGTATTGTAAATATTATATCTTTCTTCAAATTGAATCAAATAAATCACTAAAATGCACCGTCGTCGGGGACCAAACTTTACGTATGTGAGCGGATTTGTGAAATATATGATTTTTGTGTTGAATTTTGTGTTTTGGGTGAGTTATATTTCTATTTATTTATTTAGAAGCATAATAAATACACCTTACTGTTAGAAAGCTAACGAACTTGCACATGTAATACACGAAAAGAGTGAAATTTTGAAATTTCATTCAACATTGTCTGTGTGTGAATCATTGTTTTCAATCATCTGAGCATCAGAATCCCACAGTTTATGTCTGTTCTACACATCCGTTTTCATTGTTGTGGTTTTACTGTGATAATGGTAAATTGCAGCTATTGTTTATTAATTAAAATGGGAAGAATATGACTGAATAGGTATAAATTGACTCTTTAAAATATATTATTTAGCCTACATAATGTTATTCCTCTTAAATTATCTGGCCTTAGTAATACCTATATTGAAAGGAAATGTTTTGATAAAGAACATCATTGCTAGAACTCAATCAATGATGAGAAATCTTCATCTATTTAAAAGCTTTATGAATCACTAGTAGCAGTCTTCATTCTATTTCACTATTGCTAAGGGTTTGGGATGAACTTGTACACTTAACAATAAATTCAACCCACTTGGTTTTTGGAATGTTTGCACTGACAATGTTTTTCCCTCTGTGGAGACGACGGCACGGTCAGGAGAATATCAATCGGCCGCATGTTGTGCTGCCCACTCAGTCCATTTACAGCCTCCACCTTATAAAATGGCATTTGGGTATACCATAAGTAATCTCAATTTTTAAATCATTATCAGTCACAAACGGATGTCACGCGGTTTCACCCGCGTAGTTTCCGTTCCCGTGGGAATACGGGAATAAAATATAGCCTATGTTCAGCACAAAGAGTGTAGCTTCCCAACAGTGAAAGAATTTTTCAAATCGGTCCTGTAGTTCTGGAGCCTATTCGTTACAAACAAAAAAACAAATCTTTCCTCTTTATAATATCAGTATAGATTTGATTCTATCTGGTCTACCTGTATTTAGGTAGTTAACCGTCAATTGTTTGTGACAGGGGCTTTAATGAAGGTTTCTCAGTCCATAAAAATGTCAAATCGTAGCTGACTTGACACACCTATGGAGAAAATTTGAATGCTATTAGGCATTTCACACAAAGACAAGCATTTTGAGTATTAGATACATAATCAAGGACTCTGTATAAATACATACAATTGCATTTCTAATGTTGACTATGTCGATAATGAATATACATGACAATTCTATTTCAGTTACTCGGTGGATTGACAATTGCCGTTGGACTTTACGCATTCATTGATAAATGGCAAGCAACAGGACTTATAAAGGTATGTTAAATTTAACTAAGCTGATGAATGCATCTAGATAGATCATGTCATACAGTATGTGGTGTGAGGGAGAAGTGGGTATGAACCTGAACAATGTACACCTCTGTTGGGGTCATGACAATAAAAGTTGACATTTTTAGGGTTTCATGCCCAAAGGGTAAATCGGGATCCTATTCATGAGACTTCACCATCTGTCTGACTGTTGATCACGAGGCTATATCTCAGGAATTGTGATAGCTAGAGAGCTGAAATGTTTACAGATAATGTTTTTGTGTGACCGCTATAACAACAAATATAGAAAACGGGGCGATTATGGGTGCTTCCATACGACAAACATGATTTTTTGTTGCTTTTGGTATGAAGCCCTCTATGCGTGAGTTCGACTCTCATTTGGCCGGGTTTTTTATTTATGAGGGTTTTTACAGGGTCAGCAGCGCTATTGTAGTATCTCTGGTGCTGCCCACATTCATAAGATACTAGCTGACCCGCGCAACTTCGTTTGCGTGATAAATAAAGAACCGCTCGACCGATTTTGTGCAAACTTCACATAAACCATCTACTAAATAGTCCGAAAAAAGCCTAAACCTTTGGATTGGATAGGTGAGCCCGTTCTTGAGTTATAAAATTACAACGAAAAGTGGCATTGATTTTTATATATATAGATGTGACCTGATATTTGCATATATTGCACAACCTGCGCCCGGGTCGGCAGCGCGTGTGTAGCGCCTCTGGTGTTGCAAACGTCTATAGGCTACGGTTACCAACCTTCCGGTGGGCCGTAAGCTTGTCTGCCACCTAAGTAGTATAAAAAAAAAAAAAAAAATTTGTAAGAAAAGATGGAGATTGCTCTTGCTCTTCACTCTTTTATAACTACTTAACTGAATAATCCAACTTTATGTGGGTGGTTGAAGCGCTCGTGGCCCCACAGACTCAGTGAAATTATCGTTGTAGGAAGCAACATTACTGTGGCTGGTTATGGATGGGTGGCCACTTTCTGACATTTATTTGCGAGTGTTACCATGCTTCGGATGGCTTGTTAAGCCGTTGGTCCTGGATGCCAGTAAAATGGCAGTTGTTAAGCCACGTTGAAGGCCTTTATGGGCGAGTTGAAAATTTTCAACGGCGTGGCGGGCAGTCACTCGGATCACAACCGGCGCCTGTCCATATCAACACAGCAGTACGGCTCACCACCTATTACATGGGACAAAAATCTAAAAGGTGAAGTGGGCATATAATATGCTTCTGCTGTGAGGGGGCTAAAAGGCGTGATCATTTATGTATGTACCATTTGTGGCCTTTTCGACTGCCTCTGTGGCGCAGTCGGTAGTGATACCGCCTGCGGTGCTGGAGGTCGTGGGTTCGATTCCCATCGGAGACAAATATGGTGTGACCCATAAATGTTTGTCTCAAGAGTCTGGGTGTTTCTATGTATTTAAAAGTATGTAAGTATTAATATCCGTGGTCTGATACCCCATAACACAAGCAGGTTATTCCTAGCTTACTTTGGGATCAGTTAGCGTTGTGTGAAATGTCCGTGAATATTATTATATTTTAAATTAAAAATCAAAAGGTCAAAATTCTCTGTCACATATTGCCGGACCCCTAGCCCAAATATACTTGCTGTAAGTGACCTTCTGACCAATTTCCTCAACCTCCTCTCTACCTCAAGGTCAAAATTGACAGTTAAAATTGACCATTTTCTCAACCTTCAAGGTCAATAAGCAAAAGGTCACTGACTTTAGTGTATACTTTGTCACCCTGCACACTCTTTTCAGTGGTTGAGTTCCACTAAAACTACAAAAATAGTCAAAATTATGCAACTCTTGAAATGCAAACACGACTGCAAGCAGATCGCATGTAAAGCTTCATAGAGTTTTATTGCTCAACGCTCCATCATACCATACAAGACCCAATATCTATTCTAGGTATCCATGGAAATATGATTCATCTGTGCAACAATGATCTCATGTTTTGTGACTCATTGTTACCCGTAGAGAGTTGCAAAAACGTCACTCATTTCGATACACGTTTTCATTTAAACAATGGGTATGGGAAGTGCTGTATTTTATGGTTATCACGACAACCCATGTTATATGTACGGGCTTGCGTGTGGATTGTACTATCACTTTGTTAATATGAATAATAAGCTAGCGAAACTTATAAAATGTAATGTTTGCCCCGTGTGGCGACCGGGTCCCGAGTTGCGACAGGTAAGAGTACAAAATGTCTCCACCCTAATACATCTCGAAGGTGTCGTAAGAGGCGACTAAGGGAACACTTTCGCAAAAAGATCTAATGCGTAGAGAAGGATAACTCGAAATGAAACTCGGTTGTCAGTAAAGTGACAATGGTTAAGCCAAGTTGAAGACCGGGCGGCTTGAGAAACTTCAACTGCGGGTCGCGGCGACCTGTGCCTGTCCATGTCAACACAGCAATAGGGTCCCCACCTATTACGTAGAACATAAAACTATAAGGTGACATGTGGGCTTATACTATGCCTCTGCCTACCCCTTCTGGGATAAAGGCGTGACTGTATCAATGTATGTTGTCTACACAGAAACCAAAACTGATATCTGTGGTTGCCTAGTTAATTCCCGCGGGTCTGTCCGCGTGGTGAGGTACCTACTCGTTTTCCAGAGACACTTGCTAGTACAGTCATTTAGTATTTTTACTTGGAAAGTTTTCCGGGAGTTTTGAAAATTGGTAATTTTATAGATTTTGATATGCTCTTTCCAAATTTCAACTTTGCCACCTTGTATGTTTGCCGCTCGCGCCGCCATTTTGAAAAAGTGGCGCCCAAAAGCAGTTTTTTGATAATAACTCCTTTCCGACGCATTTTACAGGAAAAACATATAAATACTAAAATATACACAAACATATAATATACACAATAAAAGTAGAGGAAATTTACAATTTGTCATAATCTTTTTTTCCCTAAAATTAACAGAGGGGCAAGTGCGAGTTTTTGCGTGAGCTTGTCGACATTCACGGCTCACCAATTCGTTTGGAATCGAGACCCCGCCACCTAGCTGTAAACGCGGGAACTTGTCTCGATCCCATACAAATCGGTGATAACGCGCTCGTTCGTGAATGTCGACAGGCGCTCACCGAAACTCGCACTTGCCCCTCAGTTTCGGCGTAGGAGCGCCGTAAAGTGTAATTCCAATCCTTTTTCCTTCACTTCAATAAATTCACTTTCTTGCAGTATATCACCACAAATAAAGCAGTTTACTTCATTAGAAGCCATGGCTCTGTAAATGTAAACGACACTATGAAATGATTTAAACGTATGCTGATGACTCAGACTAAATATTTCTATTGAGCTCAGCTGTGGCCAGATTTTTCTTAGAAGGGAAAGAAGGGGCCTGAGACAGAAGGGACGTATTCCTTTATACCTGCGGAGACATGACAGACTATAGTTAGCTAGGTTTTCATTCTATGGAACAATATTTAACCTTCGTATAATTTCGCGAGCGGCAAACATACGAGGTGGCAAAGTTGAAATTTAGAAAGAGCATATCAAAATCTATAAAATTGCCAATTTTCAAAACTCCCGGAAAACTTTCCAGGTAACCTCTATTTTTCCGACCAAATGACTGAACTATGCTCCTAAGGATAAAAAATAGTCTATGTAATTTGGCCGTATAGTTATAAATCTAATATTATTAATTCCGTCGTTCACATTTGAGCCCCGAGATAGAAATCGTGTTCGACTTTGTGCTTATTTGAGAACCAAATTTTATCAAAATAAATTTGATGATTCAGACTTGAAAGTATAACACAGACGAGACGAGAGAATGGGTACGATTCTGCCCTCAGTATCAAGGTGGCACTGGTGACGCATTTTTTTAAAACTACGGATATGTCAGACAAGCATAGGGCCCACGATCAAAAACGCTTACTTTATATAGGTAGCCTATGGGGGTTAACACCAGAAAGAAAAAGTCAACAATCGCGATGCCGACCTTACTGCCGTGTTCAAACTGACAGTGTTATAGGCTTTAGCTACCTGCTATGAAAGTTGTCAGTATTGCCATAAGGTGGACTACCACGCACGTTACTACCGGAACCACCTGTTAAACGTACTTTTTGAAGCATGAAAACGCTCCAAAATGGAAAGGCCAAACTAATACCTATTTTAGGACCAACCGTAGTGTAAATGCAGTTTTCGGGATCGAAAAGATGATAGATAGGATTGCGATGTTCTTCTCTTTTCTACATATTTTTTAACCAAATCGCAATCATGAAGTAATAATATGTTAATATCACAATTGGAACAATCGTCAAAAGTTTTAAATAGCTGTGACTAACCGCAAAACGTTTACACGGCTATTTAGGTATTTACAAAAGTGTCTAAACAGCGAATGGCCAGAAATTATTTGATGCAACCAGTTACTTCATACTGTCACAACTTCAACATGATTACGTCATGTTTCCGTTCGTGATAACCAAAAGTTGCTTTGTGATACTGATTACCCTATGTAGTGCCTACGTTTGAACTCCAGTCCTGGAATATTCTTTTGACGACCTACCCGGAGTTCCAAGTCCTACTTAGGCAGTGGTAAGGAACCGCACGTTAATAGTCCAGCCAGCATAGCATCCATGAAGATTTTCGTCGCGTAAAATAAATGTTTGAACTCTAGAGTAACATATATCCTGGCTCTTGGAATTTTGGCTCAAATGACAGAATGGTTATAGGTTTTCATCTGTGGAAGTGCCCGGTAACGGCAATACGCTTGGCCCCTATGTGCAGCCAACAAAACATCCGAGCACTATAGTCCGAGTCAGTCCGACAAGTTCGTTCGTGACACTCCCATGGTCTGCGGGCGACGGGGGGAGACGTCAGAGGAGGTGAAGAACTTGTGTGCGGGGCAGGGCTACTTGACGGCTACGTCATCGCTTCAGACAGTACGTTCATGGTGCTTTAATTTAGAACAAAATGTACCTTACTATTAACCAACAAGTTATGTATGTATCGAAAACCCGATCTAGATTGAATCTATCCTTGACTATAAATTTCGGTAGCATTATAATATGACAGACTTGACAGCTAGTTTCTGTGGATATTGAACCTCTCAATAATGTCATCTGGCAATGACATATGACAAAACATTAACCCTTGAAGTGTAGTTGTAAAATTATATGGAATGGTATAAAGACTGACGCCTGTCGGCGTGAGAAGTTTTGATCAGCGTTTTCCGATTCGTTAGATACAATAATACAAATCTTCCCTCTTTGTTATTATTATTACTACTAGCTGGTGTATGAAAGGAGAGGTATTTCTTTATCAAACTATTGCAAGGTTTGTATTATATAAAAGTTCCCACTTTTTTGGTGTTTACAAAGCTATAAATCAATCCGTTTTTATTATTAAATGTTTATATGGCTGTAAAGTGGTAGATCTGTCTGAATACCGCGTGTTTGAAAATTTTGAGGTTAAATTTTGTTTGGAAATTTGAGGTTCCGAAAAAGGCAAGGCTGCCCGCTTTGCCTTTGCAAAACAGACACGTGCTCGCTCTTTACCCGCCCGGTACATAAAGTATTTTTATAATTATTTTTAGATGGTAAATAATTACAAACAAAATACTTCGAAAGCCTCATGGACTCCCTTTAGGTTCATTACGTCAACTGTGCCAAAACGTCAACTTCCCAAAACGTCAACTTCTGAAATTAACTTCCCAAAACGTCAACTTCCCAAAACGACAACTTCCCAAAACGACAACTTCCCAAAACGTCAACTTCCCAAAACGTCAACTTTCCAAAACGTCTACTTCCCAAAACGACAACTTCCCAAAACGACTACTTTCAATAAAACCGGCCAAGAGCGAGTCGAACTCCCCCATGACGGGTTCCTTCCGTAGCAGCATAAGGTTTATGTTTATGAAATTAAATGTGTTTTTTAGAGTTAATGGAATGAAAGGAAAAAAATGGGGTTTATGACGTACTAGCTAACTTTTACGCCAGCGAAGCTGCGGGCATCAGCGCCCGCAGCTTCGCTGGCGTAAAAGTTTGTTCCCGTTCCCGCTTCCCGTAGGAACAATAATTAAACACAAAATATATAAGACAAAATATATACAAAATATGCAAAATATACAAAATAATAAAGTATACAATAAATAACTAAAACAAATGAAGACTGACAAAATAAATAAAGATCGGCGAAACAAATGAAGATCGACAATAAGATCAATAAGACAAAAGACTTTAAGCAAGTTGATAAGGTCAAAAACTACAATCTAGATGCGATTGCCATTCAAAAAAATAGGTGCAAGCAATTCTCGTCGTTTATGGACATCACTGATCACGAATACATAAAAAATAAATAAATATAATGTAAGTTCATAAGGTCAAGAATTGCTTGCACCTATTTTTTTGAATGGCAATCGCATCTAGATTACAAAATTTGGCTGCGAGTAGTTTATGAGCTTATTAACTTACATAAAAGTCTTTTGTTTTATTGATCTGCATAATTATGATTTTTCTATCTTCATTCGTTTTGCCGATCTTCTTTTATTTCATTGATCCTCATTTGTTTTACCGATTTTCATTTGTTTTATTGATCTTCATTTGTTTCATTGATCTTCATTTGTTTCATTGATCTTCATTTGTTTTACTGATCTTCATTTGTTTGTTGACGTAATGAACCTCAAGGGTTTTACCGATCTTCATTTGTTTCATTGATCTTTATTTGTTTTATCGATCTTCATTTGTTTCATTGATCTTCATTTGTTTTGTCGGTCTTCATTTGTTTCGTTTGTCAGGTACCTGTTCTATCACACCCTGACCGTTGGACCACTATTTACGACACACCTGTATATACATTCCTCTACTACGTAGAAATAGAGATCCTTAAAATCCTTAGTAAATTGCCGTAAACTATGTCAAGTAGTTGTTGTCACAGTCGACGTTTTGGGAAGTTGTCGTTTTGGGAGAGTCGACGTTTTGGGAAGTCGTCTTTTTGGGACAGTCGACGTTTTGGGAAGTTGTCGTTTTGGGACAGTTGACGTTTTGGGTAGTTGACGTTTTGGGACAGTTGACGTTTTGGGAAGTTGACATTTTGGGACAGTTGACGTTTTGGGAAGTTGACGTTTTGGCACAGTTGACGTTATGAACCTAAAGGACTCCCTCATCCATGCGACAAGCACTCCTAGAACTGCAGTAGGTAATTAGAAAAATCTATCAAAAGCGTAGCAGCAAAATTTGGGATAGGTACTTAGAACAAATACCTAAAATAGGTGGTGATTATCCCTACAATAGTAGTTTAAGATTAAATTAAATTAATTCAGTTTTTCTCATCTCATATTTAGCGTTTTTTTACATAATTTTGGCGGAACTCTGATGCCTACTCCACGGAACCCCTAGGTTCCGCGGAGCCCAGTTTGGGAACCGAGGGATTAGAGAACGCCGTACAATTAAAATTTTCAAAATATCTTCCATGTACAGACCTTCAAGAATCCATAATAATATTATTAAGCTGAAGAGTTTGTTTGTTTGTTTGAACGTTAGGATCTCAGGAACTACTGGTTCGATTTCAAAACTTCTTTTACAGTTTGATAGTCCATTTATTGAGGGTGGCTATAGGCTATGTAACATCACGCTAAGGTGAATAGAAGCGGAGCAGCAACGAAGAATGTTTCGAAAACGGGGAATTATTTTTACGGTCTGAGAGCTTCCGAGGCGTACGCTGTCTAAATGGTTAAAGTTACGTTAAAGTTGTGTATTAAAAAATGGTTGCTCTTAAAAAGTTCTATAAAAAAGTCCGAGACAGCATATGTCTATCTTTAAAGGTTCGCTCATAATAACCTAATTTGTTAAGTTCTTTTAAGGTTAGCTCACAATATTATCAAACTGAAGAGTTTGTTTGTGCTAGGATCTCAGAAACTACTGATTGCATTTTAAGAATAACTTCACAGTTCTATGGTCCAGTTATTGAGGATGGCTAATGGCTATATAACATCACGCTAAGACAAATAGGAGCCATGAATAATGTTTTGAGAACGGGGAAAATTTATTTCTTTTGAGAGCTTCCATTGCGTACCTTGCGTAAATGGTTAAAGTTACCTAAAAATTGTGTACTACATTTTTTTTCCTTTTAAACAGTTACAAAAAAAAGTCCTAAACAGCATAATGATGCCTATCTTTTATTGTTCACTTACAATAGCCCTCTAAATATTTTTTTAAATATGAGCGAGGCAACTCGACGATAGTCCATTCAGTCAACTGAAAGATAATACCGGCCAAGTGCGAGTCGGACTCGCACACGATTAGTTCCGAACCAAAATCCGAACAAAAATTAATGCGACGGGAAACATTATATCACTTCAACAAAGTTGTGCGGGTCAACTCTAATGGTAATGAATATAAGCGACGTGACGCGACGGGAAAAAATATATCACTTTAAATATTAATACCTACCACAGCTCTCTAATAAATTTAGGATACGCGACGGGATTATATTACTTGAAATATTAATACTATACCACTCTCTTTCTCACTCTCATGTGACGCTAACGAAGTTGCGCGGGTCAGCTAGTTTTATTATATATAGGTATAATATTATTAGTAATATTATACCTATATATAGATTATGCATTAGTCAAGTTCTGATGTTAATATCAATGACGCTTATAGGCGTCATCCGCTTCAGGTTGTCATTTTATTTATGTCGATAGGCGTCAACGCAACGAATGGGTTAAATCAAATAACTAGTGATGTAAAACTGAGAAAGGCGCCATCTACTATTGTGTTACAAGAAACAACAGTATAATTCGTATCGTGAAACTCGTGTTGTCTGTGAACAACCACGTCTCCCGACCCCCCGCGCGGACCATGGGAGTGTCACCAACGAATTTGTCAGGCTATAATACCGATTGCGTTCGAAACTCTCGCTTCGTAGCTCGGGAGCCCGCTACTGACAGAGTGTTTGTGTTAATTCTCCTTTGCCTTCCACCTCGGGTATATAGACATGATTGTTTGCATGTAGAAGTAAACGCGAGCACTAATACCGATTGCGTTCGAAACTCTCGCTTCGTAGCTCAGGAGCCCGCTACTGACAGAGTGTTTGTGTTAATTCACCTTTGCCTTCCACCTCGGGAATATAGACATGATTGTTTGCATGTAGAAGTAAACGCAAGCAGGGTCTGCTTGAGTTTTGAAATCGCACTTTGAGAGCAGCCATGAATTGAATTTTTATTTTCACCATCGATGGGAGCGACTTCAGTCTTACTTACCAACCCTGTATTGTTACTTACGCTAGAGGTTCGCCTATGGGGAAGCAGTTGCACCAGTAGCAGATGATTGTCTTGTACCTCGAATATCATGGCAAGTTATATAGTCACGTATTTATTAACGAAGGACCACGCAGAAGCCTATTATATGCCCACATTTCACCATTCGTTTTTGTCCCATGTGTAAGTTAGTAGTACTAGTTGGTGAGCCTATTGCCGTGTTAAAATGAACAGGCGCTGGGAGTTAATACATCAGTTTTCACAAACTCCTACAGGAGTTAATACCTCGAAGATATGACTTAAATGTATATTAATGCCTTCTGTATTGAATTTCCAGCTGGATACAGTATACGACCTGATGCTGAACATAAGCCTACTGATTGCCATGCTCGGGGGAGTTGTGTTCATAGTGAGTTTCGCTGGATGCGTCGGTGCTTTAAGAGAAAATACCTGTTTGCTTAAGTTTGTAAGTACCTACCTATTTCTTATATAATAACACTAGCTGATGCTCGCGGCTTCGCCCGCGTGAAATTTGGTTCCCGTTCCGGCTTCCCATGGGAACAAATTCCCGAAATGAAAAGTAGCCTATGCGTTATTCCAGACAATAATCTACTGTACCAAATTTCAGCCTGATCTGTTCAACCGTTAAAGCGTGATTGAGTAACAAACATCTAAACATTTTATTACTAGCTGATGCCGGCAGCTTCGCCCGCGTAAAAGTTGTTCCCGTTCCCGCTTCCCGTGGGAATTATCGGGAATTACCGCGATATAAAGTGGCCTATGTGTTATTCCATATCATACTTTATCCCTGTTCCAAGTTTTAACCAGATCTGTTCAGCCGTTAGAGCGTGAAAGAGTAACAAACATCCACACTCACAAACTTTCACCTTTATAATATTAGTAAGAAGTAGGATTCCTTGATACCATTTATACTCTTGATTATTGGTACTTGTTGGAACTTGTTGTAATACATTATTTCTTGAATCCAGAACTTACATATTTGATAAGATAGACCTGTTATTTGTGTATCTGTAACGATTTATATTATTTACATGCTAATGCTTGCGACTCCATTCTCGTAGTTAAGTTCTCTCGTACGCTTTTCACACAAGAACTTATGTGCTAATACAGAGTGTCAGCTATCTGCAAATAAAGCCAAATTATTTCAAGGATGATTAAGAAACAAACATTGTAATAACTTCTTATTTTGTGGGCCTATTGATATAATACTTCAGAGATTCTGCAACAACATCTCTATTTAAGACTATCTGACCCGCGCAAATTCGTTTGCGACACATAATTATGGGAAAGAGGTGTGGTATTAATATTTTTATCATGTTTCCCGTCGCGTCGGTCGCAAACATTCAATAAAAACTATCGAAATGTAAAAGATTTTTTTAAATCCAACCAGTCATTACTGAGATGCTTATTAGACAAACAAACTCTTCACCTTTATTAGTATAGAACAGTGTTTTAACCTCTTTCTCTCTTTACAGTATTCTCTATGCCTCCTGATTCTCTTTCTGGTTGAAATGGGAGGTGCTGTATGTGGCTTCGTGTTCCCCCGATCGTTACATGGTCTATTAGAGTTGAGCTTTACAGAACGAGTGGTCCATGCGTATAGAGATGACCCGGACTTGCAGAATTTTATAGACTTTGCTCAAAGCGATGTAAGTGAACTTGGTTGATTATACATTTCGTTTACTTTATTGGTGTGATTTGGTCCTCTGATCTTTGGGAAACAAGCCAGCATACTCTGCAACTATACTGCATCTGCTGACTAATGTATGTGATCATGGCGAAGAGTTTGATGGATTCATTAATTAAGAGGAAGCGCTCATGGCCCCGCGGGCTCAGTATTCTGTAAACGATCACTGTAGTCAGCAACATTTACTATGGCTGGTTTTGGATGGGTGACCACCTCATGACCACTTTGTGACATTTATTTGAGTGTTTCCGTGGAATACTCACACTTATTCAGCTTATACCGTGTTACATTTTTTTTTACGTTTTAAAACATCAGTACTCAAAACGAGATACCCAGCAATGCGCGTATGCTGGTGGCGACATATAGACGCCTCTATCCCGGAAAAGGGGTAGGCTGAGGCATAGTATACGCTCACATTTCACCTTATAGTTTTATGTTCCACGTAAGGTCTGGTCCACGTAAGGTGGTGAGCCTATTGCCGTGTTGAAATAGACAGGCGCAGGTCGCCACGACCTTCACTTGACTTAACGACTGCCATTTTTCTGACAATCGGGTTTCATTTCAAGATTTCCTTCTCTACGCAATGAATCTTTTTGCAAAAGTGTTCCCTTAGTCGCCTTTTACGACACCCTCGGGATGTATTGGGGTGGCGACATTTTGTACTCTTACCCGTCGCCACACGGGACTCCGCCGCCACACGGGGCTGGTGGCGACGACAAAAAAAAATACGTTCACTAATAATATCCAGTCGAGCCAATCTATTTTATATAGTATATTCATCTTATAGTTTCAATTTGTCCGGTTTTTACTTTTTAAAACTTTAACTTGGGGTTCCAACTTAAGCATTTTGTCTATTTATTCCAGTTCCATTGCTGCGGTCTTACTTCAGACGGCTACATGGACTGGTCAAAGAACGAGTACTTCAACTGTACATCGCCTTCCGTTGAGCGGTGCGGGGTTCCATTCTCGTGTTGTATCAACGCTACGGACATATCGTCCGGGCTTGTTAATATCATGTGCGGATATGGTGTGCAGAATTATCCTGTAAGTTGATTTCTTACTTTACATTTACATATAAATATTGTGGTTGTGACATTTCATAGAATTTGCTGGTTTGATAAGAAATGAACGAATTTAACCCCCCTTGAATTCTACTGTGTCATAATTTCTACTCCTGTTGTAGTTTACTCGTGCCTCATAATCAGTTTTTCAAATATTTTTATACCATACTGCCATCCCCTGCGTGGGGGTTTGCAAAAATATTAAATTTCAAAGCTTAGAATTTTCATACAATAACATTTTCCCTTAAGGGATAAATTTCGTAAAAAAAAATGATATTTCTACGTCACAAACGAGAACTACTGTCCAAATTACATGTTTCTATCTTCAGTAGTTTTGGGACTGGACGTTAGTGAATCAGTAAACCAACTTCTTTATACATATAAACAGATTTTTGCTCTTTCCAGGTGGCAGAAGCAAGCAAGCGCGTCTGGACGAGCGGCTGCATCGAGATAGTTCGCTCGTGGGCCGAACGCAATCTGTACACGATCGCGTCCGTCGCTCTCGCAGTGGCTCTGTCGCAGCTGTTCGTCATCTACCTCGCCAAGACGCTCGAGGGACAGATAGAGCTGCAGAAGGCGAGGTAACACATGTCTCTTTAACTAGCAAGCGTTTGTACTAGCGGCTAAGAGAAATTTCGCTCGTGGGCCGATCGCGTCTGTCGCTCTCGCAGTGGCACTATCGCAGCTGTTCATCATCTACCTCGCCAAGATGCTCGAGTGACAGATAGAGTTGCAGTAGGCGAGGTAACACATGTCTCTTTAACTAGCAAGCGTTTGGACGAGCGGCTGCTAAGAGATAGTTCGCTAGTGGGCCGAACGCAATCTGTACACGATCGCGTCCGTCGCTCTCGCAGTGGCACTGTCGCAGCTGTTCGTCATCTACCTCGCCAAGACGCTCGAGGGACAGATAGAGCTGCAGAAGGCGAGGTAACACATGTCTCTTTAACTAGCAAGCGTTTGCACGAGCGGCTGCTAAGAGATAGTTCGCTCGTGGGCCGAACGCAATCTGTACACGATCGCGTCCGTCGCTCTCGCAGTGGCACTGTCGCAGCTGTTCGTCATCTACCTCGCCAAGACGCTCGAGGGACAGATAGAGCTGCAGAAGGCGAGGTAACACGTCTCTTTAACTAGCAAGCGTTTGGACGAGCGGCTGCTAAGAAATAGTTCGCTCGTGGGCCGAACGCAATCTGTACACGATCGCGTCCGTCGCTCTCGCAGTGGCTCTGTCGCAACTGTTCGTCATCTACCTCGCCAAGATGCTCGAGTGACAGATAGAGTTGCAGTAGGCGAGGTAACACATGTCTCTTTAACTAGCAAGCGTTTGGACGAGCGGCTGCTAAGAGATAGTTCGCTAGTGGGCCGAACGCAATCTGTACACGATCGCGTCTGTCGCTCTCGCAGTGGCACTGTCGCAACTGTTCGTCATCTACCTCCCCAAGACGCTCGAGGGACAGATATAGCAGCAAAAGGCAAGGTAACACATGTCTCTTCAACTAGCAAGCGTTTAGACGAGCGGCTTTTTTTAACGTGGGAAAATCCTACAGGGATGCTATGTCTCCTCCCAACTCTATTCCCAACAGACCTACGGCTACCACTGCTTCCTCACATAAGCGATAGATTGAACTATCTCTTAGCAGCCACCTGGACGAGTGGCTGCTAAGAGATAGATCAATTCGTGCCAAATAAAGCTGATGTTGTGAGTGTGGTGTGTCGCTGGCCTTAAGGTATGATTCCAAACTCAGCAGGACGGAACAGTACCTTGACCACTGGTCCCATAAATTGTGTATGGATTTATCATAGAATACATTCCGAACTCCGCAGCAGTGCCACGACTGCAATGTAGCGGCAGAACTGTTGTACGGATTGTCGCCTTGCCGCCGCAACAGACCAGTAGTGACGTCATCGCCGCAACTATAGTAGGTACGGTACGTACGCGAATGCAATATTAATTTCTCTGATTCTAATTAATTGAATTGATGGCCTTATATCCACCCCTTTATGATAGCGTTTACAAAAATTATAGTTATATTTTAGTTAAACATAGTAACAATAACGCAACACTGCGGCCTTGCTCGGAATCAGCGCGGCAGGCAGCACTGCTGCTTAGCATAACAGTGACTGTACTGTTGCAGCAGCACTGCTGCGTGTTGCAGAGTTCGGAATCATACCTTTATACTTTATTGTTATTATATTTTTTAATGCACTAGCAGATCTTTGGATCTGATGCGTACATTTCATTACACTTGTGTTGATTTTTTATAATATTACTAGTTCCTTATTTAAATGTTCGCCAAGTCTGTTATTGAAACTGCTCTCTGATTGAGCACTTATAACATTTTCTGGTAGCTTGTTCCACATATCCACAACGCGATTTGGCAAAAAGTGTCTTCTCGGATTGCTAGCGGAAGCTATTGTAATTATAATGGAGGGTAGTTCGACACGAAGTAACTTTCATGTTTTTTGTCTATCTTCAACGTAGTGCAACCGAGATCACAGGCGCTGCAACGCGTCCGTAACGTCGGTGCACGTAAGTAAAAAGTATTTCGCGTGAAGTCCCGACTTTATAAGTACATACGGGTTAATTAGGAGCGCATTAAAACTTCCGGTAGAGGTCAAAAGGGACCATTCGCATGATGTTGTGTTTACACAAAAGCTATTTTCAGCCGAGATTTTATCAAAAACCTAATTTGACATGTTAGCGACATTGTGAAAATGCTGTCAGGAACGTCACTAATGTATGTCAGTTAATTCATGAAATACTTGATGATTTTCGCGACTGCGGCCGCTTGAAATTCGGTCCCAGTTCTCGCTTCCCGTGGGAACATATTCCCGGGATGGAAAGTAGCCTATGTGTTATAACAGACTATAAGCTATCTCTGCACCAAATTTCAGCTCAATCCGTTCAGCCCCAGAGTGTGACTGAGTAACAAACATCCGAACATCTTCACAAACTTTCACATTTATAATATTAGTAGGAAGCAGGATTAATTTGTTTCTTTTCCTAACGTGTTGCCATATGAATCCAACATATTTTACTCTTTTTTCCAACCTGTACGGTAGTTTTAAATTAATATTTCAGATGGCAAACATGAAACAGGGGCACAATGGGCGCCTACCGGGACGAGTGTCGCCGAGCGCTACTGTAGCCCGCGCCCGCCTCCGCTTCCGCTCATGAGCCCTCTCCCGCCTCCGCGCGGTATGAGTGCGCCGAACGCTACTAGTGATGTGCCATTATTGTGAATTGTGACTCGACTCTCTTGTGACTTGTGATTTAGTGCAACACTATTGAATTTCTTTTCTCTATGTTATAGCTATACTTACGAAGGGCTTGTTCGCACTTATAACATTATGTTCGAAAATGTTATTTTCGTCGGTTGTCGCTTTCGCTGAATGTCTCTTCAGTAAAGAGTCATTCAGCAAAAGAGACAATGAGCAAAAGAGACTTTTGCAGACCAGTAGACATTTTGCTATAAAGACAATCTGCGTATAAGTCCTATAGGGGGATGATACATTGGCAAGCGCGCGGGCCAAACGTCTAAACTTTTAAATGCACAAATTTTCGAATTAGCATGCACATGGCTCGTTGTGCATGCTAATTCGAAAATTTGTGCAAATATCTCCCCCAGTAGATCTATTTAGTACGCTAATGTATCACCAACGCGACCTAATAACCAATGGATCACCCCTTAAGGGATTAAATATATTAGACCGGGGTAACATGTATGGGCATGAATTTGTAATATGACATACATTTTGTATGAAGCCGTTTATTCTAATTACACATGCATAATCCATGTGCCATCTGTAAAGAATAGCTTGAGCTCTGTGGCAGTTGTATTAACGTACAATGGTCGCCATGTATCTTTGCGCCTGTGAAGTTAGTTACAAATGCAATGTTGCGCAGGTACAATCGCAAACAATAATACTGAGTATAAAAATGCATTACACCGCCCCTCCCGCCTCAGCTGCGCATTACTTTCCCCTGTGATACCTATTATTGCATAATTGTGGCGCGAACGAACGAACTTCATAGACGTGAAGTTATTTGGCGCGAGCTGTAAACAAAATGAACCTTTATTTCCAAGGCATAAAGTCTTTATTTCATTGTGAACCTATGATCACTCTGCACGGCTGTACAATTTCAAAACCTAGTAAGGGACACCACCTTGAAAAAACGGGTCTTTGCATTTTGCGATTTACTAGGCTATGGAGCATCGATTCATACTGCCAAAAAGTCTAAAATGACCTTAGTAATAGGATTTTTAAAATTGAAAAACCTAGCAAGTACTCAAACGTTATTCGGTCAACCTCAAAATACCATTTCAATAACCTAGCAAGTGACACTGACAACTTGTAAACCTAGCAAGGGATGTCCCTTGCTAGGTTTTAAAAATTGTCGTGCGACTTGCTAGGTTTTTGAAGTTGTCGAAGGCGATTGAATTTCGCGCGCTAACGTCAGTAAGTGACAAACCGTCAACGCCTCCGCATCCTTCGTTGGCTTTTTTGTTAAAAATCCAATGAAAGTCCAGAGGGGCGCCGCAAGGCGCTCCACGCAGCGTCAGTCTGTATGTAAAATCTATTTCCAAAAAAATATATTCAAAATTTTAATGAGGTACGTAATAAACATGCCATTAATCAATCAATCAAATCAGCCTGTAGCAGTCCACTGCTGGATACAGGTCTCTCCCAATTAACACACGAACCTGGACATTTTGCATCCAGTCCCAGCTTGCGACCCCTTCCATATCGTCGCCATCGGTCCATCTGGCTTGAAGTGTCTTAGTTGAGAGAGGTAGTAATATACGACATAGTGACAGACAGCTTCCCTGGCTCAGCGGTCCCAGCTACTCAGCGGTCCTAGATCCATCAGGAAATCTTAGAGACTTGGAAAGTGCGACTTTACCTCGTGCAACTAAGGTGGGAAAATAGGGCCACAATCGGGGCATTCAGATCGATCAAAAACCAGTTGCTGGAGAGGAGCCATGGTAATCTCTTCTACCGGTCGCACCGATAATTACCGGACACGGGTGCTTCGGTAAGTATCTGTGGCAAATACGCCGGGAAGCCACGGGCAAGTGTCAGCACTGCGAAGGACTCAGCGAGGACACAGCAATCCATACATACATTGATGGAGTTCACAGCGTGGGAGCCAGGTACTAGGATTTGGCGCCTACGGTGACAGGTGTGGACGTGGACATTATCTCGCTGGAGACTGACTGCGAGCCATGATCTCCAGTGGGAGTAAGTGGGATGCTGCCGCGATTTTCTGCGAGCAGTGTTTCGCTGCGAGGGGAGATAAATATCCAACCCGAAATCCACAGTTTGTGGCGAGGGTGCCATACACTTCAATATTGTCGGCTTCCATGACTGGGGGCCTAAAGATGGGGTGGGGCTGCTCACCTCTCCACTCTGCGTGACGTGAAAACTTTTCGCACGACACACGACCCAGGAAGCGAGAGTAACAGCCGAAAAACCCCAAAGTCGCGGAAAAGTACCCAAACCAAATGAAGTAATCCTGGGACATCTTTCTGAGGGCTTACCCGGAGCTCCCGACCGTAGGTAGTGGTATAGTACCGTGAGGTTTCAGTCTGTAAGAGTTCGGCACACCATCCACAAGGGAATATCTAGACAAAATCTTGAAACAGGGTAAAAAAGATGGTATTCTGTTCAAACTTGTTTCGCTCATGCCTTCAAACCAAAGTCAATTTTGGATTTATCGTCCAGTTTGTGACGCATCCGAAGATTTAGTTTCAGGGGGGCAAATTATTACAGATTAATACGTTTTTAGTTGATGTTTTCACGTTTCATGGAGCCTAGGTATATCATTTAATATTTTTTTCTACATTTTAATAAAATATGAATCAATATTTCATGTAAAAGTAACTGACTTTCTTATAAAATTGTACTAACAGCTTTATTAACTGGTAATCGTGGCAATAGGCGAACTTATTCAACAATATTAAAATCCTAGTAACGGCACTTGCTATGTTATAAAATTGATAAACAGGTTTGCTCGAAATTAAAAAAGCTATTTAATCATTAGTAAGTGCTATAAAACGTGATCTATTATTTATGCGCAAAAATAGTTAAACTCTGTGCAAAGCCAAGGATATACCGCATCTTTTGATATAACTCTCATCGCTGTAGCTCTTCTAGTCTCGGAGCGGCAAGGTCTCAAGTTGACCAACTCGTTTTTTGGCTCTCCTGTAAAATTTGTCTCGAGTCCCTTACTAGGTTTTGAAATTGTACAGCCGTGCATTTCAACCACACAACTCTATGCCATTGAAATAAAGTCTATTTTTGCTTACATTAGTACAACTGTCATTCGAATCAAGCTATATTTTACAGACCCGGTTTAATATATTTCATCCCTCATCATCTCAGCGTTAGTCCCGGTAGTACTCGGAGCATGAGGTAGGTTTTTCTAATATTGTTATACTATATAGTCTCGATTGATGTGAATATAATCTATATACTATGTATATCGTAATAAGTCTAGCATTTTAACCGATCTCAAAGAGGGAAGGTTCTCAGAACTCTGTCATTGATTAATCGATTTAGACTGGATTCTACCAAAATCGGAGTAAGACTCTGTAAAATATAGCTTGATCTCTGTGACAGTTCTACAAACGTAAACAAAAGTAGACTTAATGTCAACGGCATAAAGCTTTTGTGGTTGAAATGCAGAGAGTGAGAACACAGAGGTGCAAACTGTAAATAACAACTTTATGCCTTTGAAACAAAAGTCAATTTTGTTTACGTTAATATAACTGTCACAGAGATCAAGCTGTACAAAGTATATTATAAGTCTTACTCAGATTTTGGTTTAATCCGGCCTTAGAATTTTTGTCAATACAACTTAGCTGTAGGTTAGAATTTAATATTTGCCAATTTAATATGTATGGACTGTCAAATTGAAAACGTTTTGTGCCATTCATGAAGGTTCACTATTTTGTGAGGGTTTTCATTTGTTGCTGAAGAAACAGTACTTCAAATATTTATATGGCATGATGTGAGGCCACAGGTTTGAATCCTGGGTTGAGACCAAATATTTGTATGATCCACAAAAGTTCGTTTTTTAGTTTGGATGTTGACTATTTATACTAATATAAGGAGGAACGATTTAAATGTTCGTTTGTTTGCATCGAATAGGCTCCGAAACTACTGAACCAATTTGAAAAATTATTTCACTGTTGGGAAGCCACACTATCTCCGGTGAACAAAGGTTATATTTTATTCCCATATTCCCACGGGAAGGGGAGTAACGCAGGTAAATCCGCGTGACGTCCTACTAGTGTATAATATTTATGTGTGTGCCATTTAGTTTGCGTCAAAAAATAAATTTAAATCATCCTATCTTAGGAATGCAAGCCACGCATTGATAAAGAACAAGAAGCCGTGAGACGGTCTCACCCGACTGCCCCTCTAACGTTTATTGTGAAAGTGAAAGTTCAATCCGATTGACGTTGTCATTTTCGTTTTATTTCAAACTGAACAGATGATCCACGTGACCTAGTGGCGTAATTTAATGCAACAGAGTCACAGACTACAGACACAAGTCTCGCCATAAGCCCAATGCAATCTTGTTTATAGAGAGGGGCTAAAAGTGAAAAGTAGTTATTTGGAAGATGACCTTCTTTTTACTTTAATGGGTCAATAAATATATTTTGGATGACTTTAATAATGTTTGTTATATTATTAAAGTACTGCTTCTTCACATAAAAATATTTTGAATACTCTCACAAGTTCAATATCACAATTCCAGTCTCTTCTTCACATTGTCAAAATAATGTAATAATTATGCTCATATGAAACAGTCTTATGTTATCTTAAAACTTGAAACATCACTTTTAGAGTAAATTTATTTGTGTTATAAAATTGTAGTTATTGCTTTCTTTAAGTAGCCAATTGATGAAATTCCATAGCTTTAATTTACAATCCAAATTTGTTATAAAAATCGAGTGTTGCTCAATTTTTTTCTAAAAAACTCATTTTTGGACTTATCTAATTCTACGTTAAATTATTCTGTATTTCTTGAGTAGCAATGATATCATTTTGTACTGTTGTATGTGTGTTAAGCAAAGACTTCTATATAAACTGAGGTAGACATGCCCTACGCACCGATTTTTGAAACCTATAAACTGTGCCAATTGGGCGACTTGTGCCAACTTCGAGAGTACTCGGACTACTCGGCTTGCAATCGGAGTCCATACGCCTTCTCTTTTACTCTTGTTCTATTCGTATATTGCTATTGTAGTGACCATTACGTAAATATTATTTAAAAGTGAATGTAGTCTTAACAATGTGTGTGTTTGAGGATTGCTTTTGAAATCTCGTTTGTTAGAGTACGGCGCGTCTACCTCAGTTTATATAGAAGTCTTTGGTGTTAAGTATGTGTCCGCACAACCTGTCTAAACAATTTGTCCGATCAGGAAGACACACTCTTTTATAGGGTACTCCAACATGGTTCTTCTTATTAAAAAAAATGGTTTTTATAATGTATATTGAGATCTAAACTATTGTTTCCTTATTGCTATTTGCTCAAAAAAATGTCTAAATTAGTTTGTATATGTAGCATATTTATACAATAACAGTTGTAATCACCCCAAATACAATTCAATGGCCCCAATTATGCTCTGAAATATTTTCTGGCTAGTCTATTGTGGCGGTCGGATCGTACGACGTCCACCACAAGAAAATAAAAATATAGACTACTGTCGACAAAAAGGCGTTATTTATTCTTGTGTTATACAAAATCAAATTAGGGTCGGCAGCGCGAGTGTGGCGCCTCTGGTGTTGCAAACGTTCATAGGCTGCGGTGACCACCGGTCCTTCTGGTGGGCCGTATGCTTGTCTGCCACTAAGGTATAAAAAAATCACAAACTACATAACATTACAAATCGCAATGATAGTTTTAACCGATTTGAAATAAGGAGGTTAAACTTGTTTCAAATCATTTATAGAAAATTTATTTTTATTTGAAGTTCTATATACTGGGTGTAACAAAATTACCTATCCAAATTTCGTCATGTGACGTGGCATCAGTCAAGAAACATTACAAAAATAAAGAAAAAAAAATCACATAAATACTTTAACCGTAAAGCCGTTTTAAAGGTCCTGTAAATTTTCATTTTCACCCTTTCTATCGCTACTGAGCGGCAGTAGAAAGCGACAACGACAGCCAAACGGGTGCTCTGTGTTTGTTTTGCCACGGCGACCATGTTACCTCGAATTGCCGCGGTAAAAAATGAATTCTTAATGTGCGACAAAAAAATTAAAAAAAAATGAAAAAAATTACCCCCCCCTTTTTGATTAAATATTTGTATTTGATTTCCGATGCCAAGCCATCTCATGAAATTTGGAGAGGTAATTTTGTTACACCCAATATAATTAACCCCAAATAAAAAATAATTTATTTTGTAAGGTTAATATCAAATTAGCCGATGGTAGTCTCCTGCTGGACGTAGACCTCTTCATACATGGTTCTGTGACCTTTTCAGTAGTATTCAATTCTATAAGTATGAGGTATTCAATGTTCAATGATTTTGAAAAACGATTGTCCCCCTTATGTTTCAAAGACTGCTGTAATATTTTACATTCCTTTCTAAATCAAATTATTCATAATATTTTGTGAACTTGTGTAAAGATTACTGATGGTAAAATTATTCTTATGTGTGTCTACCGAATGGTAGTTATGTGTTCTTATGTAAAAAATGTTATGGTATTCTCAAAGTAAGGCTTTACTTGTAATACATTTTTACTGCATCAAAGTCTTTTGGAAACTTAATAGCTACTCTGTGCTGCTTTTTCGCGGCAATTTGGTAATCTTTAAGAAAAGACTTCAATATAAATTCGCAACTATTCTTTCCTCATACAAGGTAATTAGTAGGTAGTCAATAGAAAAGACATTGCTATAAAAACCCGCGGCTACTCTTATTCTATACAAAGTTTCATGTCTGTAAAATATACACCATTTTTCTTATACAGGTTATTATGTACTAAAATAGTCCGTAATAATGATTTGACAAACTCAGACTGTAATTATAAAACTTTTTTTATGGCGATACTATTTTCGGCCAAAGACTAAGTGTGGATTTGGTAAGTGTATATGCGGTAATATAAGACTATTGACACCAGAAGTATCAATTAACGTAAGGGACATTTTGGCGAAAATGAGTTATATACAGGGTGAAATTTAAAGACGGTAAAGTAACCTTAATATTGAGAATGGCAAGTTCTGCTGAAAGGATCACCAAAAATGTCAACTCTTTCCATTATAATGGCAACCGGTAGATAGTTTTTTTTTTGGATCTGTGGTCTAGTGCTTAGTACAAGTGTCCGGCTTTTCCAAAATTTATTTTATTTAAAAACAAGTGTTGATGTCGTATTTTTAGTGGTTTTGTGTTGTTTTTGTGTGCATATTTACTTCCCTCTTACCTACTTTTTCAGTTTTTGCTAGTACACTCAAGAAACTTTGATCCATATAATACGTGTGGACCGCATAAACACTTACCAAATCCACACTGAGTCTTTGGCGGAAATATAATACGTGTGGACCGCATAAACACTTACCAAATCCACACTGAGTCTTTGGCGGAAATATAATACGTGTGGACCGCATAAACACTTACCAAATCCACACTGAGTCTTTGGCGAAAATATAATACGTGTGGACCGCATAAACACTTACCAAATCCACACTGATTCTTTGGCGGAAAATAGTATCGCCCTATGGGAAAAAAACTGGTAGAAATGTCTGAAAAGAGACAGCAATAAAAATATCTGTTTCTCTTTCTAAAATGTACAGTGAAGTCATAACTGTGTTCATACTATAGATAAATAGGTACTCAAATGTAATATTAAAATACGTACTATATTTGACATTAAAAGCCATATATTAATTTAAATTACATATCTTTTACATTATAATAGAGATATAGACTAAATTGTACTATTATAATTCCAATAAAATGTGATTAATTTGTAATAATCTTAGTTAAAGTCTAGAGTCACCCTCACACTACTTTGTCACATGAGTGTGGAACTTTCTTCATCTTACCCAAATGTCACACTCGAGAATTGTATTCTTCACACTATTATCGTTTTATAGGCGAACCACGTTTATAAGTCGCATCGACAAAATAGCCTGCTCAAAAGAGAGCAAGTTAACGCTGATTAATTACGATTGCCAACGCTGTTGAAACACCGACTTTAATGCGTTACGTTAAGATTGAAAATGTAATGAATCCAGAGAGTAGTGCTATCTCGCTCATTGTAGCTCATTGCACCGCGATGCTGCGGGCATAGAGCATGGTGCGCAGGCGTTAACCAATAACAAAGGGCCATGTTTGGTGTGTCTATGCGGAGCGTTGTGATTGGTTGAGATTTTTTCGTGCGTTTCGAATATGAGACCTACAGGCACATCGGTGTAACTTATAAACTGTACTGCTGTACCTATCTAGTAACACTATTATAATTGTTTCTTAAAGTATTTACTGACAAAGTAATGTCGAAAAAAATGTTTATAAAATTTATTTAAGTAAATTAATTATTAATCTATTGCAAATAATAAGTTTTTTACACTGTAACCAAACTGAAGTATATTATTTTCCTTTTTCAGTTGCATAATAAGGGATATGAAGGAAAATAAATACAGCTTCTGATTCACACTGGTGTGACAACACAGTGTGAGGTTGACTCTAGACTCCAATAAATGTTATATTCGTCAATTTTAACAATACGTTAGTAGAGTAGGCTCTTACTTTTTGTCTACTTACGCAGGCGGTTTATTCAATATTTGTGTTATGATTGACGAGTATTGCTAAATATTGATCTACTGAACCAATTATTTAATTAGTATCTTATGATAGAAATAGTTATTATACAATTTTAACCAAATATAATCTACTTGTCGTTTATTTGATAAGAGATAGTGTGATAGCAATATGTTGATGTAAATAATTATAATAGAAACTATAGCTGATATAAGTATATATTTATTTTTACGGGGATAAACGGATTTCTTATCTATTTGTTGCCTTTTATACTCTAGAAATAAATATGTGACTTATAGTAAACTCGATGGTATAAAAGTTAGTATAGTTGTTGTCTATTCAAGAATTAAACGAAAGACTATTATAAACTAGAGATAGTACAGATGGAAACCTTCATACTAAATTCGCTGAGACTACACACACATAGACACCGCTCACAGAGTTCACAGACATAGTAGTTTTGGATACTGATTTGTGCGCGAGTGTGCGTAGCAGAGGGTAGGTGAGAAAAAAAGTACATAATATGAGATTTCGTTCTGTACCTTATTATTTTGTGCTATTAGCTTATTCTCATTGTCTCTGAATATTTTACCAACAGTATTTTGAAACTAGTGCCATCTATTAGGATATTGATAAACAATGACTCCGAGATTTTTCCCTAAATTACTGTCTAAAAACCGATGTATGATTTTTGCTCAAATATCTGATTACCTGTGTAATTTCGTGCTTTCGTTTATTTATTTTTTTAGGTGTGGAAATCCTCATGTTTGCTATGCTCTACTCCTACCGGTTAAGCTATAGGTACGGTGCTCTGGAACTGCATACGGTCAGGGTACCCTAGTAAGCCCCCGGTTCTTTATTGACCCTTGCTGAAATAAGCGCTCCACCCTTTATTTTCTTGCTTTTTTCCTGTGTAAATTCATCATGGATGCTTTGCCGGACTCTAGCGACTAAAACTACACTGACCTACCACTCCCAACATCTGGGAGATGGTAAGCTGGTAGGCCATCGAAAGGATGTCCCAATCAATTACCCAAACGGTAACGGATGGTAACGTTTAGGTTACCATCCGTTACCGTTTTAGGTTACCATCTTTTACGGTTTCCAATATCTCGAAAGTTTACAATCTCGCTAGGAAGATTATAATTAACGTTTTTTACAATTAAAGGTGACAATATGTCTTTTAGGCTTGTGTCCTAAATTTCAAAAATCGTTTATTTTTGTAGCTTTATATCTAAATGATCACAAAAATGTAATATTTTGATTTAAAACAATCATTTACATAGTTTATTTTGTGATTTAAAAAATTAATTTCAATTTGTATCGAAAACGCTCATGGCGCCTTGTGTGACGTCACTTGATGCTAAACAAAAGTAGTAGTAGTTTTATTTATCCATTTTCGGATAGGCAAAGGCAATTTGAGCCATACAGCCAAGTCGTTGTATATTTATTATCTCTTCATTTTGCTTTAAAAAGTCACAGTCCTCGTCCTCTAAGTCCAGTCAAAGTCAAGTACATCATCCCTAAGTCAATGTCAGTCTTCCTTCAGAAAAGCAGTGGATAAATTTCTGAAAGTTTCTTTGGATTTTTTGTCACCTCAAAGTTGCGATTCACTGCGTTTTATCACTTCCTAACACTAGTGCACGTTGTCAAACGTTTATGTTTAAGAATCCACCATTGAAACACACAAAACACTCGAAATACACTAATTTTGCAAATTTACAAAATTCCCGCCAAAGAATCTCGCCAAACAAAACAAAAAGAAAATGTGTATTTTTTTTATGAGTCCTTTCAATGATTTGTTTTGAGATTAAAAGTTTTAGTACAAAAAAGAAACGTTTAGGGGTTTTAATCGTTATTTAGGGGAATCTGGTAATTTGAAGTTGGTTTTTAGAGGAACATTCCGTAGGAGTTGGCATCACTTTGGCATATGGTCTAAATAACCAAAGTCAGTATAAATTAATTGAATAAAAAATTGCCATTGGCATCACTGTTTGACAGTGATAAGTTAGCGTTCGTCTGCTTTCCATATTAATTTAAAATCAATCCGTCGTATTACAAGTGCTGTGTAGTGCCTGAATGAAATGAAATCTATTGTATTTTATGAAAACGTATGAGAATCTAAACAATTACACAAAATGACACGACTTGTGATACAAGATGTCAAGACTCGAGACTGCCAGAGTGCTTCAAACGTAAAAAAGCATACTGTGACGTCACACTATCTGATAGAGGTGTTTGATGTCACGTGACTGATTGCTTATTTTTTCCAATCTTATTTTCTAAAAATAATAGTAATCCTTAGCTTGTGTACCAATTCATATTACTTTTAGTTATTTATATATTGGACATAGTCGTTACAAACACACATCAATCAGATTTATGCTTAGTGGACACAAGCCTATTCTTGAATAACAAGCACAATAATTGTAAACATTTCGTAAACTATATTTACGTGTTTCAATTAATTATTTGAACAGATTGATAAATGCATTATTCTTGTATATTGCAAAGCGTTCACAATGTATGATAATGAAAATAAACCAATCGTAACCAAGTATTTGAGGCATTTTTCTTTTCAAACTACCTTTACTGTTCAAAAGACCGTTTCCTCAGCATTCCAGGAATTCACCGTGCAGGCGCCTGGATCCGTAGTTTTCGAAAATGATACTACCAACGGAGAATAGATGGCGCTAATCCCAACATAGTCATCAGCACTATTTAAATGTTTACATGATAACTATGTGTTATAACGAACCCTAAAATTATTTAATGTTAGGGTCCGTAATTGTTAGTTTGTTTAGTATAATATTGTGTAATTATTTGGAATTGTCTAATTAGCAGTTTCTGGGGGAGAATGTATAAAAGGGCTGGTAAGAATATTGTGAGCTATCTTCATACTGAACGCTTAGCTAGGGTGTAACGCTGCTCAATAAATGCAGATGTAAAAGTTAAATTTGCGAGATTTACTGTGTGTGAAATGTCCGTGAATAATAATCTATAGGTACATAAGTACCTATTTGCAATTTCTGAAAAATTAAAAGACCTTTTTGCAAACAGGATCAGTTTATTCATACTATGACTACCATTCATTCTCTATCTTTAATTATTCTTCTTCTTTCCCTTGGGTTTCGGCTCTGGTTCCTTCTCAGGTTCTGGTGGAGGAGTAGGAGGTGGCCAGTACTTGTCAAACAGTTCGTCAGTGGTCGCGAACTGGAGAGGCAAGATGTGACTCTTGCGGTTCCATTTTTCGCGGTCCGCCTCTTCAATTTGTTCTAAGATTTGGGCCTCGTGGGCTTTAAACTGTAAGAGAAACCGATTATATTTGTCTTTTTTGTGGTCTTTGAATGATTTGTTTTGATAAAAGGTTACATAAGCTTTCAAGCGATTGTTATGAAATTAATTAAAAGATCTCTAGGTAAATCAAACATCAAATTTTGTTCATTACTTTCAAAGTTGTTGTCAAGATCATCCCCACCAAGATCATCTCAAACAAACATACTTTCGAACAGATGAGTCTCTCACCTTTATGATGTAAACAATACCCCTTTTTAACCTCGTCTGGTAACCGAGGTCCACCGCTTGGGAGGCGCGTTTGAGCCACAAAATTTTATAATATGATTCCAAATCATCCACCAGCATTTCTATCAGTGCACCAATCGACTCTAACGAAGCGACACTTTTTTTACGTATGGAAACCCTCATGGAAGCTATGCGGGACACTACCGGCTAAAACCACACGGTGCCTTGCCTGCCTATGGGCGCTTCTTCATTGGCCGACACGACGCGGCCACGGCCAACGACATCAGTGGACATAATTGTATGAAAAAGTACTACACGCTGTCTTATTGGCCCGACACGATACCGGCATGCCGGTGTCGTCCACGGCCTATCGTCGCAAGCGAGGCTCCCGCTCGTGTTGGATGACTTTTGTTCCGTGCGTTGTGTACCTGTGTACCTACGCAAGCTTCTGTGTGAGGGCGTGCAGTGCGTGAGTAGGTCGTGTCGTGTCGCTCCAATGAAGAATGTACTCAGCTGCCGGTGCCGTGTCGTTAGTACTTCCGGTGTCGGTGAGCATGGCCGTGTCGTGTCGCCCAATGAAGAAACGCTCTATGGCTGATAGCCTACGTCTTACCTGCCAGCGCACGTGTTTCCCTCCGCTTACAATCCTGGGATCTTCAAGCGGAGCGTGAAGATGCACATCTGTGACGGTAGCCCCCAATCGCTAGATGTCGCTGTGGCTTTCCATCAAGCGGCGCGGCATCATTTTGGCAGTAGCCTAAATATAAAAAAAGCTGTGCCCCGTCTCGCCTGGGGTTTTGTGGATGCTATCCCGCGTCTTTGGTGTTTGTTCGGGTGTTACCCCGCTTATTGGGGTGAGGCATGCGATGGTGAGCATAGTATTCCATAGGTGATGATGGACTCACCTCCATTAAAGCAATATATTCCTTGGTCTCTGGGATTTCCACTTTTTTCTTTTTGCCTTTTTCTTCGGTTTTCTTATGCTCTTTCTTCTGCGGCTTAAGGGGTTTGAGGGGAGCGTACATTCTCTTGGGATTCTGAATCTGGTACGGCGTGTCGATCAGGACATAGTCAGGAGTGTGTGTGAAGATTGAACGTACGAGGTCGTATTGGTAGTCAGTGCTGAAACTGGACAGTATTTGATGGCTTAAATTAAAGGATGTAGCGATAGTCATAATAGATTAAGTACTTAGGTAAGTAATGGAAAAATAGACGGCTCCGAAGCTAGTTGTAGTATATAAGTTTTTAGAACACAAATAAAGTAGATTATTAGATATGTGTCGTGGTACCTTCTACAGTTTATGAGAAAATAAAAAAAGGACGCTGAAAAGTAGGAATCTTTTGCGTACTTTGTACGTAAAAATCCTTATACCACAGTGGTCAAACTATACTTAGTTTCGACATTGAAAATCTAGTTTTAAAATAACCCCTATATTCAAAAGTGTGCTATGGAGCCGTACGGATAACTTAATGTTCAAAGTCAGCCTCTCCGCTGCAGTAACACTCGTTCTTTTCCTCGAAGTGGTACGCAGAGGCATTCCAATACATACGCCTAATGAGTTTTGTTCCACGTACCTAATAGAAGGAGAGCCTATTGATTTGTTTTCTGTGCTATTGCAGTGCAGAAACGACCAGGCGCAAACTGTGTCCTAATCAAGTCGCCGGACTCGCCGGATAGCGATAAGAACAGAAACCGGGTCACAGCATGCTAACTAGGGGACTGCCCTTTCTGATCACAGTGGGGGTGGAGCGCAGTCCAGCTAGTTTTATTAGAAGCCACCCCGAAACACGGATGAGGAAAGGGTTTCCAACCCCAAAGACTGAGTGGGGTTAGGCTAGGTTGGACGAGTTATAATCTGAGCCTTATTTACACTCAGCCTTATTTACACTCACAGGTCAAAAATATAATGTATAATCTTCGTCAGGTCAATAAGAGCACATTGGTGTTCTGGCCAATCGAAGGTCACGCTCTCATCATCTTCCAACTCCCTCGACGGTGTTGATTTCATCACCGGCGGCATATCCTCCGGAGCCATGTAGTAAACCCCGGCTTCTCTTGGGGACGGGATTACATTCTTGTCGACAATATACCCTGCTGCTGCTAGCATGTTGTCCTGGAAAAGACCTGTAGGTGTGAGCAAAGCTGCGGACAGAATAAAGAACCTACCCTTTTTTTTATAACGTGAGGGAAAATTCTCATGGATGCTATGCCGGACTCCTACCGACTAAAAAACCTAACGTAACGCCCAACAGCCCATACACAACCATAACATGGTTGGGAGCCCCAGGTAAGCCCTCGGAAGGATGTCCCAGGACTCACAACAGACCCACGACCGCCACTGCGGCCTCGCTTAGGGGGTGGTTCGGGTGCTATCCCGCGTCTTTGGTGGTTTCGGGTGTGATCCTGCTTCTAAGGGTGTGCGTGAATTCCTCACGTCACGCTGCCGTCATGGGCCTGCTTCTGTAAGGACAGTGAGCAGCCCTCTCACCGTCCTCAGGCCCCGGTCATGGAGGCCGATATTCTTCGGCGAAGAAGTGTGATACCTACCAAATAGAAAATAGATTATGGACTTAATATTAAAATGTAGCAAGGTCACTAAATTACACCGTTTGTCCAGATTGTTGCTTCTACATTTAGGTACAGTTAGGTAGGTACAGCCAGATTTGCAAGGCAATAGGTGAAGCCTGTGAGGAAGAACCTGGCAATAAAACTTACTCTTTTATACGATGTCTTACTCTATTATTCGATAGTCTAACACTGCACTTCAAACCGTTTGTTTAATTATCCCTTACGGTTGATTTGGTCTGAATGTCAAAATGTATCTACTGATCTACATAAAGTAGATACGATAGATTTTCTATAGGTCTATCGAGATCGCTCTGTATAGAACACTGGAATAAAACAGGGATATTCAAAAATTGACAAATAAAATACTGCGCATCCTAAGAGTAAGTAGGTACCTACCCACTTACCCGAAATCGTCTCAACATTCGAGGTCTATCGGCTTCGTCAAAGTGTTGCATCTCTTTCATCCATTCGCAAAACCATAGGATCAAAACGGCTTGGGTCTCTGGAATAGACAGCGCTGGGTGAAACTTTTAGTATTGTTATAAACTTTGGGCTTGGCCCCATACATTACCGTTCCTCCGCATTTAGACGTCTAGAATGTAGACTTAAGTAAAAAAACGACCTGCGGGCTTTAAGTTAGGTTTGGAGTACAATCAGGGAGACACCTCAGGATGAAAAGTGCTCCAAAATAAAAGGTCTATCAATCATCGTAAAACAGACGTGTTAAACTTTATTCACATACATAGTATCGTATAGTTGTAGGTCTAGAGACCTTTATATCCCGAAAAAAATAAATTGTTGCCACGAGTCACGGGCAATAGAGAAAATGCGATAACCAACATTTCGTTCTCCAAATTCATACAATTCCCTACACTACACATTCTAGAAGACGAGCCTGTAGAGCATTATTTTCCCAAAAAAAAGATCATACAGTTATGGTAAATTTATACGATAACCAAGTTCTTAAAGGTTAACCACACATTCTAGAAGGGTGAAATTTCAACTCACGCCTATCCAATTCATCTTGCTGAGCCCTTCTCAGCAAATTAGCCATCGTATCCAGAAACCAGTACTCAGCCAAACTGGTCCTGTACATCGTGCAGCCAACCAAATCCGCTAAAGTCTCGATATATTTCTGCTGAGGAGTAGATAATATTCTAGGAATGGCTTGAGGGTCTATTTCAATCTTGAACTGCGCTGGCAGAACATGAATTCTGTTCTGAGCTTCGATTAATCGCACTTTGTCTGGTATGAGTCGGCGTAGAGATGGGGTAGGGAATATTTCTGGTTCCTCCTCGAGTTTTTCTTCTGGATGAGCTGTTTGTTCTTCTTGTATCATACCCAGATCAGTACGGGACTCTTCTTCAATTGATGAAGGACCTGCATTAATACAGATCTGTTTTATAACCTTGTTGTGATTGGCATATGATTAGTTTGTAGTGTTCAGGTTTGTTTCAGTTCACCGATATGGTTTCTATTTAGAAGTAAGCCCCGATTAGTCAGTGTTCTGAAAACGACCACTGCGTTAAGCTTTGACGTCAGCTTTTTGGTCAGTACTGTATGTAGCATATCCAACCCTCAGAAAGCACGTTAAGCCGCTGGCTCCAGATACTAATTGAACACCTATTGGCGACATGAAAAAATCTGCAACACGGTGCCACAATCTATACGGATCCCTTTGGACACGGCAATCGGCTCACTACCTCATTTCTAAAATCAGCCAATGGCTGTCGCAGGTCGTCACACAGTCCTGCGCTTCCCGCATTCAGTTCCTCCACGCGACCTCCTTGTGGAGGAGTAGTCGCTCCTGATCGTGGATCCATCTGGCCGGGGGTTGTCCTCCTACTACGTAGTAACTATTTAGTAATCTGTGCTCCTACCCAACGTTTAAGAAGCTGTGGTCTCCACTCCAAGACTCGTTTAAACGAGTCACCAAATTCGTTCCACCTAATAGACACTACCTATCAATTAGGTGGAACGAATTTGGTGAAATGTGGGTTACTGTATGCCCTACTTCGGTTTAAGCAAGTTAAAATGTTCGTAGTATCCCTCCCCGTTATAATTTATCATTCTACGATGGATAGGTATCCATGTAACCCTAAATTTCACCAGCTATCTTACCAAAATCCTCATCCTCCCCTTCATCCTGTACCTCTTCCAAGGACCGTGAGGGTATCCTCACACATTCTAGTCCAGTCTCAGCTAGAAGCTTGTTCAGCATCGCTATGTGCACATCTTCAGTTTCACGGGAACTCATTTTTTACCGTTTATTTTGATAAAATACAGGTGATTATGATTATTTTGTAACAATTATCTGCATTACAATGACAGGTGGCATATATAAACCTACAACGCAAAGAGAATACAATACTACGACAACGTTTTCACATATTGACTTTTTTATTGAGGTGAGGAGTAAACGAAACTTCATTCTCAATAATATGTTTTTTATTTATGTGGCGCAGTCGGTAGTGATACCGCCTGCGGCGCTGGAGGTCGTGGGTTCGATTCCCACCTTATTTAAAAGTATATAAGTATTAATATCCGTGGTCTGATACCCATAACACAAGCAGGTTATTCCTAGCTTACTTTGGGATCAGATAGCGCTGTGTGAAATGTCCGTGAATATTTATTTATTTATTATTATTACCAACTATTAGCTGATTACTCGCAGCTCCATCCGTGTGGAATTCTGTTCTCGATCCCGCATTCCATGGGAACATACATAGGTATTCCGTAGTTTAAAAGTAGCCTACTTATGTGTTATTCCAGGCGACCAAGCTATAATCTATCCCTGCAAGAAAATTTCGCTCTGTTCAGCCGTTATTACGTAAATGAGTAAGAAACATTTAATTATCTTCACATAACTTTTACATTAATGATATTTGTAGGATATCTACATGGATACAATGGATGCAAGAGCTATCCCCTCGTATACATTGTATCAAGTTGTCACAAGAAAAGCTGTAGACACTGTATACTGTAGTCTGACTCAGCCGGATTTTAGAAATAAATGCCTACAGCCGCGCGGTACGTAAGCATGCGATAGGGCTGCCCACCTACAGCATTTTAATAATATGTGCCTACTTTGACTTTCTATTTAGTATTGAGATTGTAAATATGTGCATACATATATTCATATAGTCACGCCTTTATCCCTGTAGGTGTAGGCAGAGGCATAGTATACGCCCACATTTTACCTTATAGTTTTACGTACGCGTATATATGTATAGTGAGCATAATGCAGTTCAATTTTTTCAATCCGCCCACAAGGCCTTCAATCTGTATTAAGGATTGTCGTTTTACTGACAACCGGCTTCAATTTCGAGTAAATATGTACCTTTTTTATTTATACACTAGCGGACGTCACGCGGTTTCACCAGCGTAGTTCCCGTTCCCGTGGGAATACGGGAATAAAATATAGCCTATGTTACCCGCAAAGAGTGTAGCTTCCCAACAGTGAAAGAATTTTTCAAATCGGACCAGTAGTTCCGGAGCCTATTCGTTACAAACAAACAAAAAAACAAATCTTTCCTCTTTATAATATTAGTATAGAAAAAAATACTTTGTGAGTAATAATATAATATCCCCGCAACAGCTGGCGGCGCGGGGCGGCGGCGTGGCGGCGCAGCGCCCGTTATACTAACGATGGAGTGAGACGGGTATAGAAATTTGAAAACGAATAATCGGCTCATCACATGTTTCGTCAGTGATAGAATCACGGAATTCTAGTCTTTATAATCATTGCGTTAAATTTTTGATTTACAAAATTAAAACTATTTTTCGATTTGAAAGTTCTAGTCAGTCTCTAGTACACTAGTACTTTTCGTACATTGTCAAGTTGTGTTAAATTTTGGAAGTTCATATTTGTCTCTATGCGTGTAATAAAAATCAAAGGTAACAAAAATGCTGTCAATCAAAGTCATACGGTTTGTTTCTTTGTGGATGACCGATGTTACAGTACACTTAGCGTGTACTGTAACATCGGTCATCCACAAAGAAATGAATACTCTTGAAACATACCTAAATCATTGCTCTCAACTAAATAACTACGAACTGACAACGGAACTAAATGTACTACCTACACGTACTAGAGTTCTGAACTAGTTTTTTTTGGATATTGTACTATATTGGATCGTACCGTTCACTGACTGAGCAAGCACAAGTCTAGTTTTAAACACAAACATACCTACTTCATGTAACTACCCAGTTCACTCGTGTCAATCACTTTGTTTTACTTTAGTCAACTAGTAGTATAGTACCAATTAGTACTTAAGTAAAATCAATATATAGTCTTACCTTTCGGAGTTTCCAGGTATTCTAAAAAACGTTATCTCTGGGTGCGTTATTGACGAATTCATGCAACCAAAACAAGCACAATAGACTCTAGTTGTCATATTAAATATTTTTAGTAAGTAAAACACGCGCGGTTACTATCTAAAAAACGACACACCGTCCATTCGTCTACTCGGCACAATCGCCTGCTAACGTGCTGAAAGGCCTGCCGAAAACGAGAATCGTAGGTATAGCTTGCGCTTCGTCCGTTTGTAGGGAGCTACAATACTGGTTAGTACTCTTTATACTGTGCTGTAGAGCACAGCTAGTAGGTACGTAACAAAAGATATTAGGTTTTTTTTTGAAAAGATAATCAAAATGGCAAAATGTATTCGCTCGGAACAACCTAAAACTATTTATTACCTACCTATCTATTTATGTATAATGGTTGCTATTGTAATAAAATAAACGTGAAATATTTAGTTTTAAGTATTTATTTCAAAGGAACAAAATTTAACACAACGTTGCATGGACGCAAGGAATAGTGAAGGGGCGCGGTGCGGTTAGTTGGCCACGGACCTACAAGAAGGCGCTGTGTACATTCAAATTCCAACATCCTCCCTTGGACGTAAGCCCATCTTGCATGAAAGGTACTGCAGCTTGGCCTGTGAGGTAGGCTTGGTGAGTATATCGGCAGTCATCTCTTCAGTACTAATATATTCCACATTAATCGCCTTGGTACTGACTTTATGCCTCACAAAATGGTGCCGGACATCTATATGTTTGGTTCTGGAATTAAAACTATCATTATTTGAAAGTTTAATACAGCTTTGGTTGTCACAATAAATACAAATACTTTTTTGATCAAGATATGGCCAAAACTGAACCATCAGCTGTCTCAGCCACAGTGCTTCTTGGGTACATGAAGAGAGAGACATGTACTCGGCCTCTGTTGTTGACAATGCAACAGTGGGTTGTCGCTTTGAGCTCCAAGATATGGATCCTCCCTGAAACTTCTCCCTGATCTTCTATCTTCTTCTGAATTAGCCCAATCAGAGTCACAATAGGCATGAAATGTTTCTTCCTCTTTACATTGAGTGTATGTTAAACAATAATCTTCTGTATTCTTTAGATATCTCAGCACACGTTTCAATGTTACCCAGTGTTTCATTTCAGGTTTATTATTATATTTACTAAGGTAGTTTACTACATAACTGATATCTGGTCATGTGCCTTGAGATATATACAGCAAACATCCTATTAATTCTTGGTAAGGAATATCCTTCAGTATTAAACCTTCTTCATCACTCGAATATAATTTTTTTTGTGGAGCCATTGGTGTCTTTACTGGCTTACAGTTCGACATGCCATACTTATACATTACTTCTTGTATATATTTCTTCTGATCGATAAACATTAAACCATTTTTTCTATCTCTTGTTACATTTAGTCCAATAAAATACCTTAATTCACCCATATCTTTCATGTAAAACTTTTCGCATAACTTTTGTTTCACATAATCTTTTGTAGATTTACAGTTTGTGAACAAAATCAAATCATCTACATATACTGCCAAGAACATAACATCTTGTTTATTTGAAATTTTGTAATATATGCATGGGTCAATGCTTGAACGAGATAGACCTATTTGTCTCAGTGTGTTGTCTAATTTAATGTTCCAATTCCGACTGGCTTGTTTCAGACCATAAAGTGATTTTTTCAATAGACAAATATTATTACTGCCGTTTTCATACATAGGCGGCTGCATCATATATATTTCTTCTTTAACATCGCCTTGTAGGAATGCTGAAACTGCATCCATTTGATCTATGTCCATGTCAAGCTTCGTTGCCAGTGCCAGTAAGTATCTGAGCGATGCATTCCTTACCACGGGTGAGTAAACTTCCTCATAGTCTATGCCTTTACGTTGAGCACAGCCTTTTATTACCAATCTTGCTTTGTATTTTGTAATATTGCCTTTCTCATCGGTCTTTGTCTTGTACACCCACTTACAGGGTATTACTTTCTTGCCAGGTGGTAAATGAGTCAATATCCAAGTTTTATTGTCTATTAAAGACTTATATTCATCGTCCATAGCTTTTTTCCAATGCTGTGAATTTAAAGATTCTAAAGCTTCTTGTAGACTTAACGGGTCATTACATATAGCTAGGTTTGCATAATATAGGCTGTCATTGATCATACCTCTCTGATTGCTCTTTGGTCTGACTGTGATATTAGAAGAACACTGTTCAAATGAACTGTCACTATTCAACTCTTCACTACTGGGTACATAAGTTACATCATTGGCATCTGAAAAAGAAAAACTCTCCTCCGAGTTGGTGGCATTGAGTTCATGAGCAAGTGTCTGGGATTCGTTTGAACTTGTATCTGCACATGGTGAGCTTGCTCCCAACGTCAATGAGATTGTTTGCTCAGTTGTATTATGATTTAAAGAGTCTTGAAATTCTTCTACAAAAGCAACATCCCTACTCTTGATAATTACTTTCTTTTTTAAATCCAATAATCTGTATCCTTTTGTATTCTGACAATAGCCAACAAATATCATTTCTGTAGACTTTGGGTCCCATTTTTGTCTCTGCTGCTTCGGTACATGAACCATAGCTTTACAACCAAATATCTTCATATGACTGATGTTGGGTTTCTTTCCTGACCACTTCTCCTCTGGGGTCATGTCATCAAGCACACGAGTTGGGGATCTATTTGTGATATATGCTGCAGTTGACACTGCCTCTGCCCAATATGGTTTTGGTAACTTAGCATCGCTGAGCATACACCTGGCTCGTTCTACAAGCGATCGGTTTTTTCTCTCGCTTAAACCATTTTGTTCTGGAGTATAGGGCGTTGTAGTCTGATGCTTAATGCCAGAATCTGAAAGATATCTTGAAAAAGTTTTGTTACAATATTCAGTACCATTGTCAGAACGGAATACCTTTATTTTGGTCTGTAACTCGTTTTCAACTTCACATTTAAAGTTATGAAAAACTGATGTAATATCTAGTTTGTCTTTAAGAAAATATACATATACTTTTCGAGAGTAATCATCTATAAATGTAACAAAATATTTAGCCCCCCCCACTGATGGACATTCCATGGGGCCACATATGTCAGAGTGAATGATTTCTAAAGGTGATATAGCTCTGGAGCCTTCATTTTTAAAAGGTAAGCGAGTTTGCTTACCATGCATACAAGCTATACATGTAGTTTCACTACCTTTCACAATCTTCACCCCTTCAGTGAATGTTTCCAACTTTTTTAAATCAGAGAAGTTTAAATGTCCCATTCTGCGGTGCCAAATATCCAAAGTCTTAGTACTTATGACTGTATTAAAAGCATCTCCCCCAATTGTATTCAGCTTGTACATATTGTTGACTAAACTGGCTGTTGCGACTAATTTTTGCTCCTTATTGTTAATATTACAACCCCTGGAATGGAAATTAACTTGACAACCATTTTTTACTAACTGGCTAACTGACAACAAATTACTGGACAGTTCTGGTATAAATAAAGCATCTCTCACCTGGACTAGGTTCACTTTACCATCATTTCCGCCGAGATGGAGGTCCAAGTTACCCATTTTCTGTACCGTGACTGAAGTATTGTTTGCTACCTTTACACTCCGTATCAAAGGTGATTTAAGGTTATATAACCCTTCTGAACTTCTTGTCATGTGCATGGAAGCACCGGAGTCCACATACCAGTCATTATCCATTGAGGAAGTAGCTGAAAAAACTGCAGCATAATTTGTGTTAGCGCTTGAATCTACCTGCTTTTTATTATTTAAAAAATAACAATCCCTGCTCAGATGTCCATATCTATTGCAGCTGTAGCACCGAGGCCCACGGGGCTTAAACTGGACATTAGAATTATTCTTATTCAGATATTTGGCTTTTGTGTACAATACAGAAGTATCAGATTCTTTTTTAACTTCCTGTAATAACTTTACTTTAATAGAATCTGCACTTATAGTTACACCAGAGCTCTCAATACCCATTATCATTGGTTTGTACTGATCGGGCAAACCTGCCAACATTAACGTTCCCAACCACTCATCATCGACCTTGAACCCGATATTTCTCAATTTGTGAGATGTAGTTACTATCTTATTTACATAATTTTCTATGTCAGTGCAACTATCTAAATTTGTATTAATAAGATCTCGTAGTAAAGCTACTTTCCTGCTCAATCCGGAGTCTTCAAATGCAGACTGAAGCTTGCTCCATACTTCCCTTGCACTTATTGCCTGTTCAATATGATGGTAGTTATTGGGGTCGATGAGGAGAATAATTTTGCTTTTGGCCTTCACATCCTTCTTTGGATCAGCAGGTTCGTTACAATCAGGATCGGTACAGGACCACAAGTCTTCATGATCGAGATAAGCTTTTACAGCGAATTTCCACGTGTTATAATTATCTCTTCCGGTCAGTTTATCAATATGTATGGAGTTTAATGACATTTTTGCAGAAACTGAATGGAAATATTTACTTAGCTGAAAAAAAAAATGCTTCGACCGGCGCCCTAACCTCACTTTAGAATACCGCGTGTACTTATCGGAAACTAAACTATCACTTTTATCGAAATTTATATATATTTCGATCATGGGAGCGGCCCATAACCTATTGTAATAAAATAAACGTGTGTACATTCAAATTCCAACAGTTGCTTCTCCCCAATTCCTATTTTAAGTAAGTGCAACATCGCACATTAATTCTACGTGTATTCGACGGAGATCAAAAGAGCCAGACATGGCGTACCATCCGGAATTCATTAATTTAGTTCACATCAATAGTACACGAATAATTGGGAAAGAGGGACCTGGGAAGGGGAAAACTGCCAAAATGTTGTTTAAGGGATAGAAGATAGCGATTGGATTATTTGTAGATTTTTTTTTAAACTGATCTGTCTATGCTATACAGATTTGCCTGTATTATAACTACGAACCCGGCAGTGCCTACTCATTGAAGCTATACTTGCTCGTACTCGTACTTACAGTAATATACCTACAAAGAAACATGACTTCATTCCCTTTTTCATTTCATCACTTCATTCAAGAAGCGCTCGCTCACAACCTGCGCCTGTCCATTTAAACACGGCAATACGGCTCACAACGTATTACGTGGGACAAATTATAAAAAGGTGAAATGTGGGTATATAATATGCCTCTGCCTACCCCTTCGGGGATAAAGGCGTGATGATGAACCTGAAAAGAAACATAAAAAATGTAAACCTAGGTGATGAGGATTTTTTAACGTGTTGAAAAACTACATAGATGCTATAATTCTATGCCGAACTCCTAACGACTAAAACCACACGATGCATTACAACTGTAGAAGGGTCCCGGGTAGAGGTGATGGGGACTAGAAAAAAATCCAAGTAAATCTTTAAAATACTGTTACATACTACACCATTAAAAATATTTAGTATTTTGTTTTTTAACGTGCGGAACATCCTACATGGATGCTAAGCCGGACTCCTACCGACTAAAAACCACACGTATCCCACCTAACAGCCTACGGTTGGGAGCCCCGGGTAAGCCCTCGGAAGGATACTCCAGGATCAACATTTAGTTCAGGTATCATAAAATGCACGTCTTAAAACGCGTAAGCTTTTATTTTGGACCAAATGTTACATTTTTAAGTAAAAGCCTGTACTCAACCACTACTCATTACTAACAACTACGGCATGTTATTTGTTAAATAGGATTGTTGGATATATCTAGGTATGATACATACTCGTAGATATGCCTAGGTACAACCTACCTATTATAAATTTGTAAAAAAAAAACGAATTTTAAGATTTGAAGTGCTCGTAGCTTCACAAGGGAACACTTTCGCAAAACGATCCATTGCGTAGAAAAGAAAAATTTGAATTTAAACCCGGTTTTTAGTAAAATGACAGTCTATATGCCAAGTTGAAGGCCTTATGGGCGGCTTGACAATTTTCAACTGCGTGTCGTCACGACCTGCGCCTGTCTATTTCAACACGGCAATAATTTACCATATTGTATAATAATCTCATCTCTTTTATTGTAGAATCTATATATATAAAAATCAATGCCACTTTTCGTTGTAATTTTATAACTCAAGAACGGGATCACCTATTCAAACCAAATGTTTAGGCTTTGTTCGGACTATTTAGTAGATGGTTTATGTGAAGTTTGAACAAAATCGGTCGAGTGGTTCTTCATTTATCACGCAAACGAAGTTGCGCGGGTCAGCTAGTATATTATATTATCTGTGATCCTTACTGCCGACCACTAACGGTAACCCATCTTAGGACTTATACATGCTTAACGCATTAGAATACTGTTTATGAGCAGTACCTACCTACAAAAATATCAATATTTAAATAAGAGTTGCAAGATAAAACCATCATACAGTTTGGTATGCATTTGCCGGAAGTCAGCCGGACGTACGTTAGGACGGACATCACGCGTTATCGATATACATTAAGGTGTATACACACTGGCACCTAAAAGACCCTCTCTCTGGCTTACCATAACCATATACAATCTCTGTTAATCAAAATCTGGACTATGTACTATAAACAATTTATACTTTTGACTTCCTCCCTGGTCTAGAGGTCGTCGTAAAGTGCGACTGCGGATCACGAGGACGTGGATTCAATTCCCATCGGGGACAAATATTTGGATGATCCATAAAAAAATGTCGCGAGAGTCTCGGTGTTTCTATGTATTATGAGTAGGTGCCTATGTATTTACAAAAAAAATGTATGTAAAGCGGAATTTTTATTTAGAAGAAGTAAAGTGACAGCAACTAATGTCACTTCGTCATAGAAATTAATCAACATTGTATGAAGAAGTGACATTAGTTGCTGTCACTTTACTTCGTCTAATTAAAAATTCGACTTTAAGTGTTCGGTACTCCGTATCCGCAGTCTGGTACCCATAACACAAGCAGGTTAATCCTAAGTTACTTTGGGTTCAGATAGCCTTGTGTAAAAATGTCCGTAAATATTTCATTATTAATCCCGGGTCCTGGGTTCTTCACGTCTCCAAGTTTTCACCAGGCTTTGGACCAGTTAAGCAGTTTGACTAATCAAATAATAATAATAAATCGAAACAGTGGCCCCCAATCGCTAGATGTCGCTGTAGCTTTCCATTGGGCGGCATCATTTTGGCGAGCTAAAAAAAACGTAATAAACTTACTATAATAATAGTAATATTAGTTATCAACTTAGCTATATCAACTTGAAGAAATATTAAGGCTTCAATTTCAATTATGTTACTATAAACGGTCGATCGATCAGGTTAGTTGATATGCTTGTCTGCCAAAAAAGTAAATTATGCAAGAAACGATAGGTACTTGTTTCACTAATAAATAGATAACGTTTCTTTCTCAATTTACTTTTTTATATTTCATTTTAAAAGTGTCTTATTGCCTGTTAACTGGATATCTCAAGTCATCTTAGCATCAAGAACCGGTAGCAAATTGTCCATTTTGGAGTATAATATTTAGTAAGTATCACAAACGCGCTCGTGGCCCCACGGGCACAGTGTTCTGTAAACGGGCACAGTGTTCTGTAAACGGGCACAGTGTTCTGTAAACGGGCACAGTGTTCTGTAAACGATGCAACTTTTACTATAGCCAGTCCTTATGAGTGACCATCCATGTGACCACTTCGTGACATTTATTTAAGTGTTTCCGTACGAAGGCACGTTAAGCCGTTGGTCCCGGTTGCCAGTAAAAAAAATGGCAGTCGTTAAGCCAAGTTGAAAGCCGTTTAGGGGGCTTGCAAAAATTTCAACAGCAGGCAGTCACACACTGCTCCTGTCCATCTCAACACGGGAATATGGGTCACCGCCTATCACGTGGGACAAATTCTAAAAAGGTGAAATGTGGTCAATTAATTTGCCTCAGCCTAACTTCGTGGATAAAGGCGAGACCATTATGTATGTAATGACCACATACGTATGAATTAGAAGCTCTTCACAAAACATATCGTCAAGCTCATCACCACACGAAGAACTGCCATAGATAGGAATCGATTCCATTATCTACGATATTGCAGTCAAGTCAACATCACTAACCACTAAACAAAAAGGCCAGTCAACTTTCCCTCCATTTCTACGTAACGGTTCTTTCTGAATGCAAATAGTCATATCTCCACAAAACATCTCATCGTTCGATCATTTAAATATCTTAAAAGTAATACCACTGGCCAGTGTGCACCGAGTGTAAGAAAAAAAAACTCGTCCATCGCACGCACTCGTTTATTTATGTGTGTAATACGCACACATATGCAACAAGTGCGTGCATGGCAAAAATGCAACTCCGCGACTTGGTTAAATATCGGACGAACACGAAATGTGTAGAGAAGGTTTTACTTTAGGAAAATTATCGCTTAAAAAATCTATGATTTTTAAGTTTTGAAATAGTTATCAATACCTAAGTTTCGCTAAAAGTGTCCGTGATTTTGTTGGTAACTAAATAGAATGTTGATGATTCTTTTACTACTTTTACATACCTACCTAGTGTTAGAAAAATATGGTTGTTGGGTTTTATTTTATTTCTAAAAGTTTACATTTTTAACACAAGGTACTCATGCAGAAACAGAAATCTATACTAATATTATAAAGAAGTAGTTTGTGTGTTTGTTAAATTGTAAGGGGTAATCTCGGGATATACTGAACCGGTTTTAAAAATTCTTTCACCAATCGAAAGCTACGTTATTGTGGAGTGTCATAGGCTATATGTTATCACGCTACAACGAATAGGAGCGGAGCAGTAAAAGTTAATGTATCAAAAACGGGGAAAAGTTATTCCTATTGAGAGCTTGCGTAGTATTGAATATTAACGACGAGACGCTACGGGAGTAAACGCAACGTGACGGGAGTAAACGCAACGCGACGGGAGTAAATGCGACGGAAACAGGTAATACTCTCTCTTAAGTGGCGCAAACGAAGTTGCGCGGGTCAGCTAGTAATTTATAAATTCGTTATAATACTTTTAATTTGGCAGAAAAGCATACTATCCACCTGCTTGATCGTAAGTGATTAATTACCGTAACGTATGGACGTTTGCAATGCCAGTCTCAGAGGTGGCGAAACCGGCGCTGCTGGTCCCGAAAATTATTTTAAGACCCGTTTTTATGAATCTCGTACTGCAGAGTAGACTTTCACATAAAACCAGCAATTAGTTAGTTTAAGTAGTAATTTTTCTATTCATAAAATAGTCATACTTCTTCTAGTTAAATTTTCTTACAAAACCTTAATTTTTGAATAGAAATTGCAAACTTTTTCGTCATAAATTGCTAAATAAAAAGGTACCTTCAATTGATTTGAACGATAACTAGATAGCGTGCACAGTTACATCATTTTTATTACTTCATAAATGTAATAAATAACGGCTGTGTTTGATTCTGACAGTAATAAAATAAAACGCGCTCATAGATTGTGGCTTTTACGCATCATTGAACACCTTAAGTGAATAGCAAACTACTTTCAAATACATCAGTTTTTTGTTTCTTCATAAATACTGCGTTTTGTGAAGGGTTGCCACAGACGAATGCTTTTTGAAAGTCAATCCCCTTATATAGGATTATGTGAGTTATTATTAGATTTGTATCAATCGTTCTTACACATACTTTCTACGTTACTGTAATTTCTTTTATCTACAAGAGGGAGAACAAATATAGACTGTGAGCTCTTAATCAAAGGCTACGATGGAAAATTTTCAAAACAGAATAATGTTCAGGTTTGAAGATGACTTTTTAGCCATAGAAGTTTCTTTGGTAAATTACGCAAATAAGAAAAAATAAAAATAAAAGTCAACCACTCCGCCCCCATCGCTACTCCCAACTTCCCCAACTGGCAAGGTGAATGAACTCACGAAATGAACGCACACACGCACTTGTAAACACACACTTACACAACACAGGACACGTTGCCGTAGGTTAGTTATGTTACCCAAGTTCATTGAACGTTTTTTAATTACGCCAATCACTTACTACTAAAGTTTAAGGTTGACGGTGTTCCTTTTTTGAAATTTCATTTTGCGTTTCTCGAATATTTTTAATTCTAAATTTAAAATGTCAAATATTTGCTTTAGTGCTTTGGAATTCCAAGAAGCAGAAACCTTTTTATTGGGACTTTTATTGTAGGTGAAACCATTTCTAAAAAATATAAGCTGATGAGTTCAGGTTCAGTACCTACCTGTATAAGACTTTTTGCTGTCTTTAACGAGTAGGTAGGTACTAATGTAAGTACCTACTAAATTTTAATAAGTAATACCAGTGCATACATCTGTTATCTGAAGTACGAATTACCAATGAACAATTCTGAGAAATCGAAAGATGGTACAACTGGGTCCCACCAAAATCCCAGACTCCATACCATCCTCAATATAGTAATAAAGGTTGCTTGGCAGAAATCGCACTTAGCGAAAAGACCGACTACAGGTCATGGGGGATCCTCCCGAGGGCTTACCCGGGGCTTCCAACCGTAGGCTGTTAGGCAGGATACGTGAGGCATAGCATCCATGAGAAATTTCCCTCACGTAAAAAAAACGACCACCGTACATTTCAAAACTTGTAGGTATTCCATATTCTTCTTCTTTTCCTTATATCTTGGACTTTCTCGGCTTGAGAGTGTGCCAATGTCAAGTCAATTATTATATCGAAAATATCAATCCTTTTCATGTTGAGAATCTTGCAAATAGCAGTGTAAGTGTGATATATCTTTTTCTTAATAATTATTTTTATTATCAGCGTATTCATGTATGTTCCAGTTTGGACAAATTTTGTACTCAAGTAAAGCGGTGGTACTTTACTAAAAGTTGTCTTTGGAGTTTGGTGGTACAAAGAAGTCGCGTATCACTTCGTTTTATCACTTTCCAACACTTGTGCACGTTGTTGAAACTTTTATGTTTAAGAATCCACCATTATTAAACATGAATACTCATAAATACACTAATTTTGAAAAATTACAACACGGAATAATGTACGAGTCCTTTCGTGTTCGCGCCAAAACTCTATATATTCTAGAGATGCGCCGAATGTTCGGCCGAATATTCGAATTCGGTACATTCGGCAGGTTTTAGAAAGTTCGTATTCGGCCGAATATTCGGTTTATTTGCCCAATAATTACCGAATGTTGTTATTATTATTAATTAATTAATCATTCTTGAATATACATGCAGGGATTTCCCATAACTAACCTCATGGTACAGAGATCTCTTGTGACGCTCAGTAACTACTTCTCTAGAAGTGGCAAGTGCGGCCGTACATGAAGTACTGCTGTCACCTCTGGGCGGAGGCACCAGAATATCAGCTTCGTCCATTTTACTCAGTGCAAAGGCGACCTATGAGAGTGGTCAACGATTCCAAGCCTGCAGGTGACATGGAACCTCTTCGCGACAGGAGAGACTTGGTCTCCTTATGCGTGTTCTACCGCCTTTACTACGGTTTGTGCCCTGAAGATTTTTTGAAATGATGCCCACGGCTAAATTCTATGATCGCGCAGCTCGCCACAGACAGGGTGTTCATCCTCACACGTTGCATCCAGAGCGCTCGAGCACGGTAAGGTCCGATAGGGGCTTTCTTTCGCGCACGTTTAGTTTGTGAAATGATCTCCCTGCCTCGGTTTTCCCAAACGCCTACAGTATGGGTTCTTCAAGAGGGGGTCTTAGAAGGTTTTTACAGGTTTGGCAGCGCAAGTGTAGCGCCTATGGTGTTGCAAACGTCCACCGGTACATCTGGTAGGCCGTATGCTTGTCTGCCACCTCAGTGGTATTAAAAAAAAGTAATCATTTAGATAAGGCCAATCTGGCGTCTAAAAAAAGCTCGAAGTGCTCAACGTCGCCTCCCTAAAAATACCCGATTTTTGCCACGAGCAGAGCAGACCCATTATTCAATCCGTTTATCTCACAGTAAACTCGCAAAGTCCTTGTTTTCCCACCTCTAAATGGTCGACATGAAATAATAAAATATGTTTTTATTTTATTATTGAACAGAGTGTTTGAAATGGTTGGAGTGTGCTGGCTCAGTTCTTGATGGTGATTCGAGTCATTATGGAGTCCGTTTCCATCTGTTCTTCTTTAAGATACAATATGCACCTCACTTAATTTCGTGTCACACGACATTTTCATTAACACGCTACAAAACATGACCGCACATAACCAGTCCAAACCTCCAACTGAACTAACTCTCTGTGAAAATGAACAGTTCACGAAGAATTAAAAAATAAATTTTAAACTTTTCGTTGCTGGAAAACAAAACTCATTTCATTAAAAATGACTTTCAGCTCACACATGAAGTGTTGTTGCCATTTTGAGCAGGTGCTCCTAAATACCACTTTACCCATTCGACTCGGTATGGAGGTATGATATGAGAATTACTGAACGATTTTCTACTTAAGGGCCTTCGCTTTTTTACTGCTTAAAGGATCTGCAGACCTAAGCGAACCACTATATAATAGCAACAGAGTGTCGATTTCCTGCATGGACGGAGATTTACTGGTGAAATATTTGTGGCTAAACTTGCAAAAGACATTGCGACTAAATTTTTTTCTCGCTTGCAAGTGGTTCGATTTAGAATCGCCGGTGAGCGCTGAAAGAATGTCGCCAGGCTCGTCGACTGACCAGTAATAACCTGTTTACCGCGTTAATTTGAACCGAATAATTCGGCCGAATATTCGGTTCGGTATATTTTATACCGAATATTCGGCCGAATGTTCGAATTCGGTTCAATCCACATTCGGCGCATCTCTAATATATTCCATATTCATGTAAATATTTACTGGTGTACATACCTACAGTAACACATATTTGTATTCTATTTCTAAAAAAGTGCGTGGTGTAGAGACTCCCGTACGGGATAGTAGATGGTACTTAGAACATTGCCGAAAAATAAGTCTAATCATAGTTATTGCAAGCAGTCTTATAAAGGTTTTAAAAGTAAATAGAAAGACGCCAATTTGTAGAATGTAATATTTAAATAAACCGCCATTTAAATAATTATAATTTACAGTTCATATACCGGAGCGGAGTGTAAAGAGCAATTCCCTTTTGAGCGAAGTACCTAAATTGCACGATGCCTATGAAGCAAATTGCCTAAAGTCAATGTCTAAAACACAGGATGCCTATAAAGTTTTAATGTCTATAAGGTTATAATGCCTACGAAGCAAAATGCCTAAGTTGTTTAATGTCTACAAAGTATAATGCCGGTGATAGTTATTTGCCTACAAATCAATTAGACGTATAACAGCATCATTATGCACTTTACCCAAAAAGGATTTATTACATTATTTCGTTTAATCACACTTTACGAAATGAATGTGATACGATTTGTCACTAAGTGTTGGCATAAATGGTAAACCAATTTGGCTGACCGTACGTGAATGGACCCGTATCTGAAGCGCTCGTGACCCCGCGGTCTCATCGTTCTGTAAACGATCACTGTAGTAAGCAATTTTCACTTTGGCCAGTCCTTGGATGGGTGACCATCCATGTGACCACTTTGTGACATTTATTTGAGCGTTTCCGTGCTTCGAAAGGCACGTTAAGCCATTGGTCCCGGTTGCCAGTAAAATGGCAGTATTTAAGTCAAGTTTAAGACTTTTTAGGCGGCTTGAAAATTTTCAACAGCAGGCAGTCACAACCTGCGCCTGTCTTATCAATACGGCTCACCACCTATCACGTGGGAAAATTCTAAAAAGGTGAAATGTGGGCATATTGTATTCCCACATTTCACCTTTGTCTACCCCTTCGGGGATAAAGGCGTGAACGTATGTACCTGAATGCCCCCGTACCTTGTATTGTGCTGGCAATCTTCATTTTAGGCATTTCCATTCTTAGGCATTAAACATTGTTGTCAAAGTATATTGTAGGCAAATTAAGTTTTTAGGCATCGTGCAATTTAGGTACTTCGAGTTTCAGGTATTTCGCGTTTTAGGTAGTATGCAGCAGTGGCATCGTGCAATTTAGGTACTTCGCTCAAAAGGGGAGAGCAATTATAACCAGAACAACTAGAAATCACTTGTATATAATTGCTTGAATATGTGTTCGATGGTTGAATGAATACCCGCCAAATGATCAATACCATACATAGAATGAATTATCATATCTGTGACGCTTCAACAATTTATTCATATTTAGAACAGATTTTTTTTTTGACTTGGCTCTGTTAAGCTAGTGATAAAAATTTAATAATATAATGCAGTTATATTAATATGATTTGACATGACATGCTTTATGGGTTGGTAGGTACCTATGCCTTTTTTTCTTAAGAATAAATAAATAAATATTCATGAACATTTTAAAACTTGTGTTATGAATTTCAGACCACGGATATTAATGATAATCAACGAAGATGTTTACGAAGATTGGTAAGCTTACGGGGGCATAGCTATAGGTCCAAGAGCAGACGCCTTTTGAAAGTTAATATTAAATTATTTTTATAGAATTTGTTCTGATGTAAGAACACTGAGTTTCTTGGGGTGTTCTCAGTATGTAGCATTTCCGAACCCCCAGTAGAGTCACAAAAAAATTTGACAAACCTAAATAATGTTTTTAAAAATTTCAAAGGGAATAAATTTTATTTTATTTTATTTAGAAAGGTTATAATTTTTTCTAATAAATTAAATAGTGCTCGGTGACTGTAATAGATGTGCCCAACATAGCTATTGACGGTGCACATACTTTTCGTCGAGAACAATTACACGAAAAGTAAAAAACTTTTCTGAAAACAGTTTAGGTACCGAATACACTTTCTCGAAATACTCTTCGGTAACCAAAAATGGTTCTTAAAAAACTCTCTTCCGAAATAACACTTTTAACCCTAAAGCACTTCCTCAAGAACAGAAAAAGACACATTTCCGAAAAAACTTCCCGGAAAGACAGATCTCCGAATAAACTTTTTCATCATCATTCCCTCATTATCTTACCCCTGGCCCTTACGCCTTGCCTTAACCCGTCGCGAAATATACTTCGTCGAAAACATTTTGTCGAAAGACACGAAAGAATGTTTTCGACGAAATATTTTTTGGTCAAATGTTTTCGTCGTAAGTGTTTTTCGGTAAAATGCCGTGTCGACGAAGTGTTTTCGATGAAATGTCGTTTGTCTACCACTTCGAGAATATAACCACGTTATGTTTGTGTAGATATTAATTGCAAGTGGCATACTGATTAAAGAAGTAACTGTAAGTAGCTGATCAGAATTTCCGAGAATTTGTGTACAAGCAGAAAAACAAGATTACACGTAGGTAGGTACCGTACTGTTGGCCCCATGCCATTCATTTACCTACACTTCATCATAAAATAAGTTAGCTAACGAAATCGTGGGCTATGTGTACAAAATACCTTTATATTTAGATAATTTTTTTAACTTTTAGTAAGCATATATAAAACTAAGCTTGTTCTGTGGGTTATCATAATATCAAACTTATTATTAAGGTGCATATTTCTAAAAAATACGGTTGCCTGCCGCCCTTTAGCGCAGCAGAAGCAGAAGAGAGCAGAAAAGAAGCAGATCTAAGACGGGAGTAGCGCGTTAGATTTTCACGCTTCACGCAGCCAAAGTTTATCAGGGAACCTAGGACATCCTTCTGAGGAGATCCGCGGTGCCCGGCGCTAAACTGATAGGTAGGTAGAGGACTGTGTGGTATGCTGGTCGATTACACTTAAAAAAAATCTAGTAATTACGGGTTGCTAATATTCTTTTTTTAAAAAAAGGTATATTTTTCACAATGCAGCTATTTGCCCCAGTCCCCTGCTCGCCCTGCATCGTTTCCAAAGTTGAATGACCGTAGTGGAGGCGTGGAGCGCAATTCATCAAACTGCAATAATGTGTGTAAACGGGATGGGACCTAGATGCCGACTAGTGCCTAGGGTGGCCCTACCCTTCAGCGGACAGCGCGTCATAGGACAACAACCTACTTAGTCTATAATTAAAATAATTTTGTGATAGAAAATCTACGCAATATATGGTCACTGTATTTTATAAATCAACGTTTGGACTGCCAATGCCTTTGCATTGTGTAATTGAATTGTATTAAAAAAATAAAAACTTAATAGGATCTTTGGTAGGTAATTCAACGCGTAGGGTCACACAGCAGAGGGTTTCCCGCGCAGAGGGTTCCGTTACAAAAATTGAGCACATAATTTACGTGAGTTGCGTGGATACTTTTTTTCTGATTTTAGTAGGTATTTTTGTTACAGCGGCAACAGAACAGAGCGGCAGTGTCTTTTGACATCGCCAACGCTTTTAATACCTTGCCTTGGAGCTGCGTTTGGGAGGCGTTTATTTACCATGGAGTGCCTCCATACCTCCGTCGAATTGTCGGGGGCCTATCTTTCCGAGAGGGCCATAACTTACCCGAGGTGGCTAGGGCAGGGTCGGCGAGATGTGTCGTTCGGTGTTCCATATCTTTCATATGTGGATCGGTCTTAGGACCGCTTCTGTGGAACATCGGTTACCATTAGGTGCTGCGTGATCCGTTGCTCAGAGGTGTCGGCGTAACGTGTTCCGTACGTAACGTGTTACGACGACACCCTCATTACAGCGCGGGGAGCAACGCAGCCCTAAAGGCCACCTGCGGGATCCAGCTTACATACAGGGGGCGTCAGCATCGACATCGAGCTCTCGACGACGAATCTGGGGCTCGTACTCGATAGCCGGTGGATCTTCGGATATCACTTCTGAAGTTTAGTCCCATAACTGAGGGAAGGGGGCATCAGCCGCACTTGTTGCCCCACATCAGGAGACCCAACGTTTCCTGCAGGAGACTGTACCTTAAGATCGTGCGGATCATGGCCCTTTATGGGGCCCCCGTATGGGCGTAGATCCTGATGACCAGCAATGCAGCTAGATTGCTTAGCCCGCAGAAGGCGACGGCTATCAGGGTGATAAGGGGAGACCGCACGATCTCAGTTGAGGCGCATGTCTTCTAGCCTTGACCTTTGTGTGGAACCTGGGAGCGAGGGCCCTTGCGTCATTGTTTTAATGGCGCAAGCAAGGCCCATTTTAGATAATGGTTTAATTTCTTAAAAACAAAACAAAACCTTTAAAAATAAAAATTGGACTTCTCAAATGTTAAATTTTTCAAAAAGTTTCGCTTCAAATATTAAAAAGAAAATATTTAAGTAATGACAGTTAGGATATCGTAGCTTGTAACATTAACATAACATTTAAAAAAAAAACAAATTTAACAATGAAATAAAGCGCTGAATTAGTCTATGAAGCGCTTCAAGCTAGATTAACAAACATCATCCCCTATCTATAGCGGGCAGGGGAGCCCTTATTGGTTCAACGGTACCAGGGGCTTTTGAACTAAAATCATGAAAACCCCTTTACCGACAGTGGTTTCAAACAAAACAATAGACCATTTTGCCTTTCCCTGCTAATCTAGGAGGGTCCTGTAGGGGGAATGACCGGGTAAAATAGCTAGTTTTACTATTATACGCTCAGTTTAATTTGTGAATAAACCGTGAGTAATGGAAGTACCATTTCCATAGTAGGTAGGTAGATAATAACTATTGGATTGTGTGTTTGTTTGTTTGTTTAGCCTTCTTTCACGTGATCAGAAATCAACGATTTGGTGTGATTTTTTTAAATAGAGGTAGGTAATCTTTTACCACGTGATTCTTGACGGTATTATTCCATTCAAAGGTTGCCTGTAAAAGACTGCTTTTTAGCAATAAGGCCGCCCTCTGTACATGTATGAAATGTAATATCTGTATAAGAAATTTTAACATTGGTGTGCAATAAAGTTTCTTCTATTCTATTCTATTCTATTCTATTCTATTCTATTCTATGCTAGGTACTCGTATATCTGAGATAATATGGTAGAACTAGGTATAGGTACTTTACTCTATTTCTATGGGAACACATTTTAGATGGCGTCGCTGAAGTCATCTATTTTGTAGAAATGAAACAAATTGTATTTTAAAAACTTTCTTTTAAACACATAAATTCATTTTAATTTAACTTAGCTTAAAATTGGTTGTATTTGAATATGGCAACCAATTTTCTAAATTGCACAGGTGGGCCAAATTTCGAAAAAGCTTTCTTAATAAACTCTGACAATGGTATTTTAATCTTAAGACCGTATTTCATAATCTTTGTACGAGACCTTTTTTTTTAACGTAAGGAAAACCCTACATGGATGCTATGCCGGACTTCTACCGACTAAAAACCACCACCTAATAGCTTACGGTTGGGAGCCCCGGGTAGGTTTCAGAAGGATACCTTAGGACTCCCAACAGACCTACGGCTTCCACTGTGGCCTCGTCTTAGGGGGTTTCGGGTGCTATCCCGCGTTTTTGGGGGGTTGTTTGGGTGATACTTCTCCCGCTTCTTGGGGGGACGTGCGTGAATCCCTCACGTCACCCTGTCGTCTAAGGCCTGCTTCTGTAAGGACGGTAAGGATCCCTCTCACCGTCCTCAGGCCTTGAACCCTTACCCGAAGGTGATTATCTCAAAAATTTTCATTTTCATAGATAGGGGTTTATTTTTATTTAACAATTTATGTACACACATGTATTATACGGAGATGTAGTTAGGAAAAAAAAGAGTACAATGGCACTGCTTATTTCTACAAGAAATCTCCTCCAGCAGGCCGGCCAGAGGAGAGCATGACAACGATATTTGTGAAAAAGGTAGAAGTGTGTGAAAAAAGACTAGTTAAAAGCAAGTGATTATACATACTTGAGAAACAAATACTTACAAACACACAAATATATACACATATACATATAGGTATACACATATACATAAATACAAAGATATAAATACCTTTTCTTATTAGATGTAAATGGTTACTTAGGGATTACGGGAATACGAGTCTAGTTCTTGGGTAGCGACTGTGTTGGTAGAGAGAGACAAGGTGGATTTATGACATATGAAGGCCAGTGCGGTATTCACCAAAGTAGAGAGCGTCTCGAAAATTTGTTTTTTTTGTACATTCTTACACCACATGATCTAGCCTGAATTAAGCTAATAAATAAATTAATTAAAATATTACACCCAGAGTCCCAGACACAGAACAAATCAATGTGCTCATCACACAAAGATATTTGTGCTGGGTGGGAATTGAGCCCACGACCTCCAAATCCGTAGTCTGGTACTGTAACCACTAGACCACGAGGCCAGTGATAAATAGTGCGACATAGTTCTCAATATCCAGCTATTAAATTATTTAATGTATTGCCTGAACGCTTAAAAGAAATGATCTATGAACCAAGATTATTTGAAAGAACTCTTAAAGCATATTTAATAGACAAAGCTTTGTATTCTGTTATAGACTTTACCTTCGTTAACAAATAGAAAGAAAAATTAGGAATTAGGAATGTCATTAAGACTGACATTAAATTAAGATTATTTGTAGGGTAAGACTGACATAAAAATGTGATTTGTACTGGTTTACTGCTGTGATTATAATGATTTTAAAGAAATGTTAAATTAATGTAGGTAATAAGTCTGACATTTGTAGTATAATACAATTGAATGAATTTATCGTGTTTCAAAAAACTTGACATTAGATATATTTTTATGTAATTATTTTCTTAACATTTGTTACTCACTTGACAAACTTAATTAATTACCTAATCTAATTGTGACTATAGTGATCAATATTTTTATTATTTTTATAATGTTTGTGCGCTGTTTTCTGTGATATTATGTACTTTCTATTTAATTTCAAACACAATTGTATGATTGTTGGTGAATAAATAAATGTAATAACGAAATATGGTTTATCAAAACAAACCTCCGCTCGTCTCCTCTCCTTTTCGCTGTGGTGGATACCTGGGCCTAAACGTCGCGGGAAACCATAGATTACGAACAGCAGAGGATCAAACTGAAGTGATCTATAAGTGAGTTCTAGAATCGTCGGCTGAAAAGATGATTTATTATTCATCTCGGTACTTATCGCTTCGATATACCTAATCTGCTTAAAAGTCATTTAAAAAGTCTGTCAACCAATAAAAACGCTCGTATTTCAAAAAAAGAACATCATAAATCAAATTTAAAAAATCCTAGTTCCATAATCTAAAAACCGTGTTTCTATTAAATCACTAGCCGGTCCGGTTTGTGACCGGTCCGGGCCGTGTTTTTGTAGCGGCAGCCGGCAGGTGACGGGATATCAACTCGTCTTATTGTGAATCGCCGGTCATCCACCTTGTGTGAACAACTACACATTGAGATTTTATACACCCGATCGGCCGTAACTATTCTGTTTTTTTTTTCGTTGTTGATGGTTTGAGTTTCATTAATTTGAATTTTTCTAGAATTCTTTATGGAACCTGTAAGGAGGTTTCGATCTAGATGTCACCTGTGTTGATGCACCTGCTAGCTGACGGATGTGGATGTATTTTTTAGAGGCTCATAAATCCTTTGAGAAGTCAGCTAGTATTAGTTTCGAATATTGCTGAAAAGAAGCAAAAATTGGTAGCTGCCGATGTCGCCCACTCACTCTCAATGGTGATCCCAAACTATCACCATTGAGATAGAAATGATTTCTATACTTGATGAAATTAAAACTAAAACATGAGATGTGTAGATAGAGCCTATCAACTCAGTGGAGTTCAGGTCGCCTGAAAGTTTTTGCCTCTACCGAGCGATGGTGAGCGCTTGCTTTATCTTCGTATACCTATGTCCGAGTCAATCTCGAAGATTTTGGTATAATAGTGGTAGGTAGGTACTTACTATTAATTTTTATCTGAGAATACTTACTAACTAGAACCAAAAGATTATAGGTACCTTAGGTGACAAATGATGTAAGTAAAAATCTCATATTTTGGGATAGACAGGAATTAAGGAAGAATAATAATCAGTGGAATAAACAAATTTTGATTTAGAATTTGAGTGTTTTCTATGTAAATCTAAATATGTATACATACATACATACATATACTCACGCCCTTATCCCCGAAGGGATAGGCAGAGGCCTATACCGGCCCACATTTCACCGTGTACAATTCGGTCCCACGTAACAGGTGGTGAGCCCATCGCCGTGTTGAAATGGACCGCCGACGTCAGAGCCTCGTCCGTTGTTCAGCAGGTGCACGAGATTGCACGTGAGGTTGACTTGGGCCCGGAGGTGTTGGTAGGGCCCCACTACACCCAATATGTATATATTACTGTAAAAGCTCGAACTACTGTAAATCGTAAATTTTAAGACTAAGTCTTAGGATTTACCGATGTGAGTTGGTAAATGTAAGGATTTATAAAAATGGGACATTTTATTCGGACTTTGCCCATTAGAATTTAGTACATGCTAGGTTTTACCACTGACAGCAAGTAAAAGTTGGTTTTGGGAATAAAAATTGTTTTGAATAAGATTAATTCTTATTCAAAACAAGTAAAATATCTTCATAAACTAGCTTTGGCGTCCACACCGCACAATTTGACTAGGATAGGTTATTATTTATTTTAACCATCTAAACAAAACCACGCCAAATTCTAATCATTACACTGATAGTCTTGAATAACATAGGCAGACATCAAAAACACAAACAGAAATAAAATTAAGGTGCGTGTTCAAACGCGTAATACAATCGACTGCGCCTACTTGTAACATGTCTTTTTCTACATTTACCGCCACTTTCATGTAAATTGTAAGACTTTTTACGTGTGGAAATCCTACATGGATGCTATGCTGGACTCCTACCGACTAAAACCGCACGATGCCTTATAGCTGTCTACGGCCGGGAGTCCCGGGTAAGGCCTCGGAAGGATATCCCAGGGAAATCCTAAGACGTACCAAGTGAATGGTGGTAAAAGTGCGAATCGCGTAAATCGTAGGTTTTGCTCGTAAATCTTAGGATTTCCCGTAATTCGTGCATTTACAGTAACAATACCTATACAGGATGAATTTTTCAAAAGGGATTGGATGGCCAAGTCCGAAACTATAAGAAATAGCGAAAAATGCTCAAAGGAGTCACGAGCCCAATTTTGATTAAACTTAAAACCTCATCATTAGATTTTTGAAAAACCAATAATCCTAGCCGGGAATCGAACCCATTGATTTTGAAAAAAAGACACATCCTATATTATTACACCATACGATAGTGTTGCTATTAAGGACTTTATTCTGGGAAGTAATGACATACGGCAAACTAAAGGAAAGTGCTCATCTTTAACGATATTCAATTTATTTTTCTTACGTTAACTGATTAATTGTTCATTGTTTTCAACACATAGCTGGATTCGAGACCTAAAGGATCGTACTGCATTCAAAATTATTGATTCCGTATAGAATATTCTCCAAAGAATCATTCTGAGCATGATTTAAAACATGGAATAGTTACGATCTATTCTGGGATTTTGAACGAAACAAATTTTGATACAAAATTTAGGTTCATGAAATATGAATTCTATTAAAATTTCAAACTTTCCTTAAATTTGCCGTATATCATTACTTCCCAGAATTTGATCCTTATCAGCGACACTATCGTATGGTGTAATAATAAAGGGTGTGTTTTTTTTTTTCAAAATCAATGGGTTCGATTCCCAGCTAGGATTATTGGTTTTTCAAAAATCTAATGATGAGGTTTTAAGTTTTATCAAAATCGGGCTCGTGACTCCTTTGAGCATTTTTAGCTATTCCTTATAGTTTCGGATATGGCCATCCAAGCCCTTTTCAAAAATTCACCCTGTATATACTTAAGTAAGTAATACATATGTCTAAATATGTATAAATTTAGGATAGATGGCACGGTATAACGAGATATGTATGTTCCACATAGAGAAGAGTTAGCTATATTGTCCTCTAATGGGATAGAACTAGATAAAGTTTCAAAACCTTTGTTCTCTTTTTTAACCGACTTCCAAAAAAGGAGGAGGTTATCAATTCGTCTGTATTTTTTTTTATGATTGTTACCGGCAAATCGCTTGAACGAGTTAACCGATCTTAATGATTTTAGTTGAAAGCTGGTGCTTCCCATGTGATCCCATATCCAGGAAATCAGAATCTGATTCTGGGATCCTGGAGAATAGAGGGAATTCCTTAACGATTTACAGCAGTTACCTTGTGTTTGGGCTTGATTAATTTGTATTGGGGAGAACATTACCCCTAGACAGATAAATTTTTAGTTTCAGTCTACCCCTCACTAAAAATAATTTAAAAAAAATTAACAAAAAAAACCGACTTCAAACAAAAACTATTCTTAGTAAATTACAGTTTATCTAATAAACTGTAATTTCAAACTTTAATTTCCAGTTTTATTTTAATTCACATTTTTTTCTTTAGTTAGCATACTAATTGCTTTTCCTTCAACAATCTTCCTTAACTAACTGAGGCTATGAAGCTGATGCAGTGTTCGACGATCACTTTTGTCCAACAGAATGTAAAAATAATATTTTCATGTAAGTGACATTGTTAAATTGTCTTTACTAAAATAAAGGAGTTTAAACTTAAGACCACTTCTTCAAAAATATCTTTAAATTTATTTTAATTGTAGTTTAATCGTTGACTTTACTTTCTATTAATAAATACTCATTGGGATTGATCGCGCAGTTTTACAGGTATTATTCATATACACTCGAGAGCAATGAATCCGGGTCACTTAAAGAATCCTAAAAATCTCGGAAACTAAAAATGCTAGGTTAATGCAATTAATTGTATTTAATAGACAATGTAATACTCCTTAAATGAAGGTATTAAAACTTCTTAGTTATTGTAAAGTTATATCATAAAAAAATCAAATTTGAAAAAGGGCCACTTTCGAAGATGGAACTACGAAATTACAGCATTTGGTGTTGCTTTTGTTTGTAATCTGTCATTTATGTGGGTACATAAACCATGTTGATAGTGCTCTATATTCATTAATCAAGCTGAAATTATGTCGCTTACGCCTGAAGAATGCACCAGAATACTTACAATGCTGGAAACCGGCCGGAGTCAGCGCGATACAGCCAGGACTGTCGGTGTGTCGCTGTCAACAGTACAAAGAGTTCTCCGACGTTACGAAGAAACTGGTTCTAACCTACGCAGACCAGGAACGGGCAGAACCAGGTGTACCACAGCACGAGAAGACCGATACTTGGTGAACACCATGCTTCGAAATCGCTTTCTCACAGGAACTGAACTCACCAATCAGTTTCGACGCCTCGGAGGAAGTAACCCAAGTGCATGGACAGTAAGACGTCGGCTTGCTGAATCTAACTTAAAACCCCTTAGACCTGCAAACGGCCCTAAACTGGAGCGTGGGCATCGTATTTCGAGACTAAGGTATGCCCAGAGCCACGTAAATTGGAGTATTGAAGATTGGTCAAAAGTTATGTTCACCGACGAATCAAAATTTATGCTCTACAAGCACGATGGAAGACACAGAGTGTATCGAAGACCAGGGGAAAGATTCAAGCAAGCATGCATCGAAGAAAAAGTAGCCTACGGTGGTGGGTCTGTACTTGTGTGGGCCGGAATTTCTTCTGAAAGTCGCACAGAGCTGGTGATCATAGAAAACGGCTCTTTAACTAGCGTAAGATATGTGGAAGAAATCCTCAATGATCACGTTGGTCCATTTATGGTCAATTTAGGTGAGGATGCTATATTTATGCATGACAATGCCCGACCTCATACAGGTAGGATTGTGAATGACTACCTTCAAGAGATGAACATTACTCGTATGGAGTGGCCAGCGCGCAGCCCGGATATCAACCCGATCGAGCATGCTTGGGACGAGCTAGGCAGATGCGTAAAACAACGAAACCCTCCCCCAATCACGCTTCGTGAGCTCAAAATTGCTCTCACAGAGGAATGGGAGAATATTCCCCAAAATCGTATAAGGAACTTGGTGTACAGCATGCCAAACCGCGTAAACGCAGTAATGGAAGCACGAGGAGGCAATACGAAGTATTAAAATTCAAGAAAATCGTAATAAAGTTCAAAAATTTCATGTTTCCTATTTTTGTTTTAAGGAGAGATCAGCAGTTTTTTCTTTATGTAATTTTGTGTTAATAAAATGTATGGTGACTCATATTTTTTTTACTTTCATTTAAGGAGTATTACATTGTCTATTAAATACAATTTATTGCATTAACCTATCATTTTTAGTTTCCGAGATTTTTAACATTCTTTAAGTGACCCGGATTCATTGCTCTCGAGTGTATTTTTTGCTGTGACAAACCTAATATCCTTGTCGTTATTGAAGTACACTCGAGAGCAATGAATCCGGGTCACTTAAAGAATGTTAAAAATCTCGGAAACTAAAAATGATAGGTTAATGCAATAAATTGTATTTAATAGACAATGTAATACTCCTTAAATGAAAGTAAAAAAAATATGAGTCACCATACATTTTATTAACACAAAATTACATAAAGAAAAAACTGCTGATCTCTCCTTAAAACAAAAATAGGAAACATGAAATTTTTGAACTTTATTACGATTTTCTTGAATTTTAATACTTCGTATTGCCTCCTCGTGCTTCCATTACTGCGTTTACGCGGTTTGGCATGCTGTACACCAAGTTCCTTATACGATTTTGGGGAATATTCTCCCATTCCTCTGTGAGAGCAATTTTGAGCTCACGAAGCGTGATTGGGGGAGGGTTTTGTTGTTTTACGCATCTGCCTAGCTCGTCCCAAGCATGCTCGATCGGGTTGATATCCGGGCTGCGCGCTGGCCACTCCATACGAGTAATGTTCATCTCTTGAAGGTAGTCATTCACAATCCTACCTGTATGAGGTCGGGCATTGTCATACATAAATATAGCATCCTCACCTAAATTGACCATAAATGGACCAACGTGATCATTGAGGATTTCTTCCACATATCTTACGCTAGTTAAAGAGCCGTTTTCTATGATCACCAGCTCTGTGCGACTTTCAGAAGAAATTCCGGCCCACACAAGTACAGACCCACCACCGTAGGCTACTTTTTCTTCGATGCATGCTTGCTTGAATCTTTCCCCTGGTCTTCGATACACTCTGTGTCTTCCATCGTGCTTGTAGAGCATAAATTTTGATTCGTCGGAGAACATAACTTTTGACCAATCTTCAATACTCCAATTTACGTGGCTCTGGGCATACCTTAGTCTCGAAATACGATGCCCACGCTCCAGTTTAGGGCCGTTTGCAGGTCTAAGGGGTTTTAAGTTAGATTCAGCAAGCCGACGTCTTACTGTCCATGCACTTGGGTTACTTCCTCCGAGGCGTCGAAACTGATTGGTGAGTTCAGTTCCTGTGAGAAAGCGATTTCGAAGCATGGTGTTCACCATGTATCGGTCTTCTCGTGCTGTGGTACACCTGGTTCTGCCCGTTCCTGGTCTGCGTAGGTTAGAACCAGTTTCTTCGTAACGTCGGAGAACTCTTTGTACTGTTGACAGCGACACACCGACAGTCCTGGCTGTATCGCGCTGACTCCGGCCGGTTTCCAGCATTGTAAGTATTCTGGTGCATTCTTCAGGCGTAAGCGACATAATTTCAGCTTGATTAATGAATATAGAGCACTATCAACATGGTTTATGTACCCACATAAATGACAGATTACAAACAAAAGCAACACCAAATGCTGTAATTTCGTAGTTCCATCTTCGAAAGTGGCCCTTTTTCAAATTTGATTTTTTTATGATATAACTTTACAATAACTAAGAAGTTTTAATACCTTCATTTAAGGAGTATTACATTGTCTATTAAATACAATTTATTGCATTAACCTAGCATTTTTAGTTTCCGAGATTTTTAGGATTCTTTAAGTGACCCGGATTCATTGCTCTCGAGTGTATTATCGTCATCTAACTATCAGACCCTCTGATACATATTTCCCTTTATTTCGGGGTTATATAAAATAGTTAACTGATCTTAATCTATCTACATCGATAAGAATGTATAAGAAATACATAAATATGTAATACATTATTATACCGCGGTATAGTTATTCAAGAAAGACGCTATTGGCAGCCATGGTGTAATTAAAAAAACTTTGACCAATAGGAACGAAGGCTCATAAAAACAAAATCCTGTTTGGGATCGACATTAGAACGCCGAAATTCAAAACTTGTTTGCGCATACACACTCTCACGCGCCGATATCCTGACCAACGACAACACTAACGAAAAATATATTTAAAATATATATTTATATGAGAACGAATGCGTCAACACGCTCATTGAATGTAAAACGTAATAAAAATTCATAATAAAAAGATATTTTTGGCGCGAATCTTGTTTTCAATGCAGCTCACACCGCGGGACGGATAATTTTTGTCTCGCACACTGGCTCAAAGCGCACATAGGCGCAAAATTTCAAAAAGTGAACGATGTGAATGAGATAATCGGTATTCATTGTGCACACCAAAATGGGTATGTTTTGTAATGGGTGCGAAAGAGACAGGTATATTTTAGTTGTTTACTCCATCCAAAATGCGGCCAATATAAGAATGACGCGTCTAAGGCCAATGACCTTCAGGGTGGAGTCAGTTTTGTTGAAAAGGTTTTGGTTCTATTTTTATTTATTTAAAGAACGGCCAAAGATATTTAATGATGGCTATTACTAGCAACCTATTTATGGTTATTACGATTATATTGTGGTTTAAATAACAGTAATAAGAACTATAAATAAATTTATGTAAATGAATGTGTTATTTTACATCAGAGGTTTGGTTATTAATGTCACAAAGTGCATGTAATTTTGAAAATTATACCTTGTTTGTCGTAATATGGAATCCATTGGTATAATTTTTTTATAAAATTTTAATAACCTAAATAAATATCTAGATTAAGTCAATTGTAAATACAAAATTTCCTGGAGCAGCAAAATAGAGGAGTACTTGTTTAACCCCGTCAATATCATATCTACTAAAGTTTATTCAAGTGATACACAGATGTTACGGAGTTAAATATCTAAAAGATTTAGCACAAAAGGTTTGAAACTTTCTGAAGTAAGCTAAGCTAAGGTCAATTAACGGTGACACAGAATATGAAGATATAAAAAAAATTAAAGGAAAAGTAGAAGAAACTTTCAAAAACATAATTGATTTCCTAAAATTAGATAGATTTTTTTTATCTGAGTGAATATGGGTCTGTGATAGTTTGCCTATCAAATAAGATAGGTACGGTGCGTTAATTTTTGTATTTAGATAGTAAGTAGTTTTCGATTTCTCAAGAAATCTTGATCTCCAGCTACTAGAATCTAAAATGTGGCATACCGTGATGCTATGTGCCGAAAATCAAAATTTTTGGGTTACTTCCTTTTTGCATGATGATGACAGGCTTGAGAAAATGTTTTAAATGTACGTAGGCTTTTTCAAAGCCTACCTATTAATTACAAAATAAGTTACTTAATGAAAAGTACCTTTGACATTATGAGAGTGTATTTTTTCCTTGACATTTTATTGTGACATGGGTATGGACGAGGCTTCTCCTAGTTATTTTGGGAAGGTGATTGGCCACACAGTACCCAAATGTTCAATCGAGTTGCCAGAGGGTTATGGATCTGCACTGCAGCGACCGCAGTGCTGCTTGTGGTCGATTTACGGATGTTTCCGTGCCTCTAACGAGCAACCTGCTTCTATCCGATTCAACATTACCTATAATAGGCTCACCATAAGACACTACTGACGTGACTATTATGGTATAATTATGAATACTTTCACAAAACGATCCATTGCCAAGAAAAGACAATCGTTAAGCCAAGTTAAAGGCCTTGAAAATTTTCAAATGTGGGTCGTCACGACCAGCGCCTGTCCATTTTAACACGGCAATAGGCTCACCACCTATTACGTGAGACATTAAACTATAAGGTGAAATGTGGGCATACACAATGCATCTGCCTCTGTATGTATTTACGTACCTACTTTAAAAATGAAAAATACAAGAAATACATACCTATTCCTTTTTTAAGTACATGGTAATTATTTTGCACCTACAATTACTAAGTAACTAACGTAGTAGAGTGCAATTAAAAATGTTAATTCGGTAAGAAATAGACGCAGGTGCATCCATTTAAAACGGGCCAGCTGTTTTAGATAGTGTGTAATGTACAAACTGACAAATGTCAGCTATATTTGGTAGCCATCTGAATTGTTTTCGTAATTAAAACGTAAAAAAAACATGGGTTAGAATGAAATATAGCCAGCTTTGTAAATTGCTAAAGGTGCTGAAACAGTATTGATAAGAACTATACGACAAGAACTAAGTATTAAAACTAGTTTTCTTCTTCACTCGTATTTTTTATAATGCTAATAATTGATAGTATCTACATCAGCTGTTACACCTCTCAAAGAATGGATTTGAGCTTCATCCTGTTTTAATAATAACTCTTGTTGCCTTCTTCCTTAGTCTTTAACTTATTAAATCCGGGACCCTGTTCATGAGTCTGTTTGGCTGTAAATCTGTCTGTCCGTCATGAGGCTGTATCCCAAGAATCGTATTAGGTAGGTACAGTAGCTAGAGAGCTGAAATTTTCACTGAAAATGTATTTATGTTGCCGCTGTAACAACAAATATCTACTAAAATCAGAAGAAAAGTTGGAGTAAAGTGGCTTCCATACAAGAAACGTGATTTTTTTTGCCATTTTTTCGTACGGAACCCTCTGTGCGCGAACAGAAAAGCTTCTATTAGAATAAAATGGATTCGTTCAGTTGCATGAACAATTTCTTAATAATATTTTTTTTTTAGTTTACTAATAATCACGAATTGTTGATATTGCCAGGAAAAAAATCTGTAATTATTGTTTTATACTTTTAAAATATTAGGTATATCATGATCATTATTTATAAAGCATATTCTATTCTATCATTATTAACTAACTCTAGGTACTTTTCATAGCATGCCTGTGAATTCATTTCTACTTAATATGCTTAAGCCTAATTGATTAGAAGTCATAAAAAAACTCATCTAAAAAATAAGAATACACGTACTTCACCTTTAGTTACCTATTATGAGCGAAGCCTGAAAATGCTGTCAATTTATGTAAGTAGGTAGGTACTTTTGTGTCTGCTATATTAGAAAAAATGGCACTTTCATGCAGAGGCGGCGCAAGGCGTGGGCGACGTGGGCCACCGCCCACGGCCTCGCGGTGCAAGGGGCCTCGCGCCTCAAAAATTTTTATGCATTGCTTCAAAGCGAGAATAAAATAAAAAAAGATATAAATTAATTTTGCTGTGAAAATTATGTATGATGATGATGATAAAAGTTAGTTTTTGTATATATCATAGTTATAATAAATACAAAAACTAACTCATAAAAACAAAAGTGGTAAAATGTAGACAAAAAATAGAGATATGTAGACAAAAAATTAGCGTTAAAATAAGAAAACACAAGAAAATCGCAGGCTATCCCTTTTTAGGGTTTCGTAGCCAAATGGCAAAAACGGAACCCTTATAGATTCGTCATGTCTGTCTGTCTGTCCGTCTGTCTGTCCGTCCGTGTGTCACAGCCACTTTTCTCCGAAACTATAAGGTGTATGCTATTGAAACTTGGTAGCTAGATGTATTCTGTGAACCGCATTAAGATTCTTATATAAAACTAGAAAAAAAGCAGTAAATTTTGGGGGTCCCCATACTCAGAACTGAAACTCTAAATTTTTTTTTTCATCAAACCCGTACGTGTGTTGTATCTTTAGATAGGTCTTTAAAAATGCTATGGAGGTTTTTAACACCATTTTTTTCTAAAGTGAATAGTTTGCGCAAGAGACACTTCCAAAGTGGAAAAATGAGTGTCCCCCCCCCTCTAACTTCTAAACTAAGAGAATGATGAATCTAAAAAAAATATATAATGTACATTGCCATAAAAACTACCAACGAAAATTAGTTTGAACGAGATAGGGCTGGCAGTTTTTTTTTATACGTCATAAACCGCAATTTCCGGTTAGTGAAATCACTACCACTGCGAACGTGTTAAAACATCAGTCAAAGTTACAACGAAAGAACTTTTATATTATGTTACTTGCTGCTACGAAACCCTTCATGGGCGAGTCCAACTCGCACTTGGCCGCTTTATTTAATGTACTTTTCCATGCATTGAAATCAGTTTTTGTCAAATATTTTTTAAAATTGAAGTCTAATCAAAATTGTGTATCTGTGTTTTCGGCTACAATTATTAAGACAAACACATTGGCATCATTTGTTTTTGTAAAAACAGTAAAAAGTATTTCAAGATTCCTATGTCCGCCGATTTGTATGAATCGATCCACTGTACGCCGCCGACCAATGCAGGGAATCCCTTGTTTTATTCCTTCCGGACTGTTGGTTCCACTAAGGGGTCCAACAGGATTTACAAATACTCGTGGACCCATTTAGGAATCAACAATATACCTATGTTTTATCCTGGATTTTTTGGGACGAGTGACACGCACCATATTTGACGTAAACCTCCGTGGTTAATTTTTGTTTCCTAATGGCGAGACTATTATTATTGGCGCAGGGCCTCGCGAAATCTGTCTCGCCTAAAATCGCCTACAATAACTAAAAATATAGAACAGAAACGATTCAATTAACATATCGCACCTTCATTTCGAAACCGTTACTAAACAAAATAACTAAATTTTACAGGAGAAGCAATTTAAGATTTTTGGCCTATTAAATACCTCATAATGAAAAACTTATGAACTTTTATGAGGTATGTCTTAGATTACTTATTAAATTATTAATTCCTTTTCAAGATGTGAAGGCACATAATTAGATAATTTAAATAATTACTGATTTATAATAATTTTAATTTTTATAGTAACACTTTTGCAATAACTTTTTTTTCAATTATCATTGAATATTGTAATGTTAGTATGAATTGAATGTTACTATGTAAAAAATAAAATTCTAGCTATTTTAAATGACAGAATACTGAGTGTGAAATATATTTAAAGACACGGATAAACTAATAGGTAATAGTTAAAATCACTATGTATTAAACGAACGTATGAAGTACAATTATAAACGGCAAATAACTCTTTATTCTTCTTTTAATTATTATCATTTAATTGAAGCTTACAGTCACCGTATTTACTTATTTTGAATAATAATATCAACAGAAAACTAATTCCTATTCAGATGGGACCACCTGCGGGATCCAGCCTACAGGTAGGGGGCGTCAGCATCAGCATCGAGTCCTCTTTGAAGTATATGGGGCTCGTACTCGATGGCCGGTGGAAAATCGGACATCACTTCCGAAGTTTGGTCCCAAAACTGAAGGGGGCATTGATGCCCAACATCAGGGGACCCTTCGCTCCCTACAAGGAGACTGTACCTGGGGATCGTGCGAAGCATGGCCCTAGGGGCCCCCGGATGTACGGAGACCCTGACGGTCAGCAACGTGGCTAGATTGCTGAGCCCGCAGAGGGCGATGGCCGTCAGGGTGATAAGGGGAATACCGCACGATCTCCGGTGTAGCGGCATGTCTCCTAGCCGGAACCCCTCCATGGGACCTGGAAGCGAGAGCCCTTGCGTCACTATTTAGATGGCGCAAGGAGGCGCTGGAGTGGAGCCATAGGCCTGCGTCTCGAGCAACCAAGCCCCAGCGGTCCCAGCTCCACCAGGAAACCGTGGAGACATGGAAGGTGCGACTTGAGCAACCAAAGGGCGAATTCGCCACAATTGCGGCCGTCAGACAATCATGGAAGAGTGGCTAGAGAGGAGACACGGTGCTCTTCTGCTACTCCTACTGGTTGTCACAGATGCTTGCCAGGCACGGTAGTTTCGGTATGTATCGGTGGGGAAGACACCAGAAAACCACAGCCGACTGGCAGCACTGCGAGGATCGCAGCGATGACACAGCGCTCCACACGCTGGTGGAGTGCACTGCGTGGGCGCAACAGCACCAGGTCCTCGTAGTGGGTCTAGACGTGGACAATCTCTCACTCACGACCATAATGCGAGCCATGATCTTCAGCGGGAGTAAATGGGATTGCGCCGCCTCTTTCTGCGAGCAGGTCATGCTCGTGAAAGAGGCGGCGGAGCGGGAACGCGTGAGAACTCTCCCACTCAAGTTCCGCAGTCGGCGGCCTGGGCGCCGTCGTCGTGTCTTCACTGAAGACTATCGGCCTCCATGACTTGGGGCCTGAGGACGGTGAGAGGGCTACTCCCCGTCCTAACAGAAGCAGGCCCATGACGGCCCTTAGAAGCGGGGTCACACCGGAAACCCCCCAAAGACGCGGGAAAGCACCCGAACCGCCCCTTGGGCGAGGCCGCAGTGGTGGCCTTCCGAGGGCTTACCCGGGGCTCTAGCTAAGTAAAAATAATATAACACAATATGAAACTAAACAGTCATCTATAAATCTTTTGTATTTGTTTTATACTTATTATTTGTATACTTATTCTAATAATACTACCACTGTTTATTTACTTATTGTAATAATCCTAACCGTAAACATGAGAATCAAGTTAGTCAAGAACTATACTAAACCAATAATCACAATTTGAAACTAAATATTTATGTCATACTTTTATCTAGAATCTTTATTATAAGGATTATACAAAAGGTAACGGTTTTAGTTTTAAATTTGAAAAAAATAAAATACACATTTTAAGTTAAAAACTGTGACTAAACAAAAAAACACAATTTATAGAATAAAAATAAGTAAATAATATAGCTTAACGAGAAAGTCAACCGTTCTTATATCAATAGTTACACTTTTATTATAAACTTGTACGTCGACTCCTCAAATGACCGGTGACAACTGGTTTAATAACGGTTATGTCTTTAGCGTTTGTTTATAATTTTCGTTTAGTAACGTTTTAGTTTAGAGTTATCTACCGTAATATTGAGGTATTAAATAAACTGTCAAATTCATTCGGTAGTTCCTGACGATTTAAAAAAGATGGCGTTATTAACTCAATTTCGTAAAAATTTCGTTTAGTAACGGTTTCGAAATCAAGGTGCGATATATGTACAGTACATCAAAATAATCAAACAAAATTAGAATTACATAAACTTAAAAAAATTGTAGCTTAAAATAAACAAAAATATACAACAAAGACAATTAAATTAAAACTATGTACATTCAATAATCAAAGAAAATCTATACATATAATAATTGAAATTGAGAGAACTATAGAGGGTCGAGAGTCTGTACATGTAAGATATTTAGAAAATTTTAATTGTACTGCGTTCTCTAATCGATACTGAAGCCGAAAATGTAATCAAAATTTTTCATGTCTGTCTTTCTGTCTGTCTGTCTTTCTGTCTGTCTGTCTGTATCCCGAATAAGTATCACGCTGAAACTACTGAAGGGGTTTGAATAAAACTTCGTACAATCTGAGCTTATGATCTGAGGACGGTTTTAGGATACTTTTGAACCTGATATTTTGAGCAGTTCCTTTGGGAGAGGGGATGAAAAACAAAATGGCTTTTTAGCTGTAGCTTCTCATTGCGTGATTAGATTCCAAATTTTTTTTCACTGTCATAAAGGAAGTGCTTTAAAGATGGTTTCACATAAGTTGCAATGTTGAGGGCTCTGTAGTTCAGGAATTAGAGACATCTCAACTTTCGCAAAACCTAGAAATCAAGGGTTGCTTTGAATGTGAGGGTAAATCTAAACTGGCGTGTTGGCTTAATCATAAAAGAGCTTAATAAATAAGACTATTGTAAGATAATTCAGTCCGCGCCGAAGGGGTGGACTGAATTGTTTTAGAGTAGACTTAATCTTTAAGCTCTTTTTTGATTAAGCAAACAGGGCAGTTTTACACGCTGCTTGATCAGGCTGATGAAGAAACACCTCTCCTTTCATAGACTTTATGTGACGTAAACGAAGTTGCGAGGTTCAGCTAGTTAGTAATATGTAGACAAAAATTACCGTTAAAATAAGAAAACACGAGAAAATCGCAAGCTATCCCTTTTAATGTACTTTTCCATGCATTGAAATCAGTCTTTGTCGAATATTTTTTAAAATTGAAGTCTAATCAAAATTGTGTCTACACATTGGCATCATTAGTTATTGTAAAAAAAAAATAATAAAAAATACAACCGACTTCATACAAATCCTTAAAAGTAAAATTTACTTAGGACAAAGTAATATGTAAGTATTTTGATTTACCTGATTTTATTAGATATTATTAATGGCACCAACTTCAATATTATATTGAATACAATCTGATAAATCAAAATACATATTACTTTAGACTTTGTGCTAAGTAAATTTTATTTTTAAGGATTTTTATGAAGTCGGTTCTATTTTTGTTAATTTTTTTTTATTGGTTAACTGACGGGTGGACCGAAAAGTATATCTATCTATGTGTTAAGTTCTCATCAACACAAATCATTCAAGCCGAAACACAAGGTAACTGCTGTAATTCCCTCGACTGTCTTTCGGTTCCATCATCAGATCGACTCCAGACCTTCATTAAATTGTAGTACATTAGAGCACTTAATCAAAAAGTTAACAAACGCCTTGTCTCTACAATTTTCGGTGGTTGCCCTCGATTTCTCCTGGATCCCAGCATCAGATCCTGATACCCTGGATATGGGACCACCTCCGAAGTAGCCTCATTCAAACAAAAAAATATTCAAAATCCATCCATAATTGGTGCCGCTATCGCGGAACATACAAACAAAAAAATAGCGTACGAATTGAGAACCTCCTCCTTTTTTGAAGTCGGTTAAAAACAGTAAAAAGTATTCCTTCCGGACTGTTGGTTCGACTGCTAAGTTCTACTAAGGGGTCCAACAGGATTTACAAATACTCGTGGACCCATTTAGATAGTGGAACCAACAATATATGTTTTATCCTGGATTTTTTGGGACGAGTGACCCCACTCACATTTGACGTAAACCTCTGTGGTAATTTTTTTTTCCTTATGGCGATTTATTATTATTGGCGCAGGGCCTCGCGAAATCTGTCTTGCCCACACCAAATTTAGGTCTTGCCCCGCCACTGCTTTCATGTCATGTGTAATTTTGAGAATCTGGCACAATTCTGTTTTTATAAGCGTAGAGTCAAATTTTAGTTTCACGTCATAATAGTGTGATATCTATAGATTTTTCTTTAAAATACTTGCTGCCATATATTTTAATAACTTTAACGAGTAATATTTTACAAGAAAATTGCAAGTAAAATAACTTATCTCGCGTCCATTGGGTCCATTCGTCTTATTCTGGAGTCGGTGACCGACGTCAAGGCCGCGTCGAATTTGCAGTGCACGCGCATCTAGTCCTAGTGGGAATGAGTTACAAGTCCATAATATGGAAATTTAATCTCTCAATTGATAATTTTTAAAAGGACATTTTATATAGTTTCCATCAAATTCATCATATTCAAAGCTGGAAATCTTTTATACACTTAGTAGATAAATCGCAATTGTCAGCGTTTAAACGTTTTCTGAATAGTGCACGTGACTTGCCCGTGTGAACTTCCGTTCCCGTTCCCGCTTATTATTTTTAGAGCGACAGTGGTTTCAATCAAATCAGCCTACAGCAGTCCACTGCTGGACGTAGGCCTCTCCCAAATCGCGCCACAATACACGGTCCTGCGCCTTCCGCCTCCAGTCAGTCCCCGCGACATTCTTGTGGTCGTCGGTCCATCTGGCGGGTGAAAGTAGTTTACGTTTACATAAAATAACAGCTAAGACGCCAGAAGCTAACCATTGCCATAGCTCCAAAAAGGTACAAGACAAATCTTAAAACTGTACAATTCCGACTTATATTCTTTTACGATGTGGGTAACGCTACACATCACATGTACATAAGTTCGCTACATTCGTTCCGCGCGCTTTGTGATCGCCACACTCAAATATAACCTGGTTTTGTTCACTCTATTGTAAATCAGATAAATGAGATCACTTTTTGTAACTAAGTATTCCTAATCTAGGCGTTATATCCCGATTATTTATTTACATTAACCTCGCCAAATTGGCGGCGCCAGCCTGATGGAAAGCCGTGGCGCATCTAGCGATTGGAGGCCACTTACACAGTCCGTAAGACTTCTGACAGTGGTCCTCAGGTTGGCGGCCCTGTAAAGTGCCTCTTCACGCTCTGATTGAAGAACGCGGGATTGTAAGATGAGGAAAACACGTGTGTGTGTATTTTTCGGCACAGTATTATTGATTTTGAAAAAATGATGGAAATATCGAAAACTACTAGCGTTTATCATAACCCTTATACTATCCCCTAAAGCTATATCGTCATCCGTCCGTCAGTAGGTGTACAACTTGCAGGTACCTTATAGGACCCACAATATTTTTCAACCATTTCATTTCCAGTATTCTCCAATTTATTTTTTGGTTAATTTCAATAGGAGTTTCTAACTTTTAGCTTTTTCTGGAGGTTCCCGAGTTCGAGTTCAGCATTATTTTCTAAGTGCGAAGGAGTTACAGCGATGAGAATGAGGATGGAAATAAGGAGTCTGAAATTCGCAAACAGCAAAGAACCTCAAATTTATGTATGTTTATGCTGTTGGTTTCCTAACATCCAAAATATTCATTGTCTACCTCATTAGTCTCTGACTCCCTGCCTCGGTTTTCCCAATCGCCTACACTATGGGGTTCATCAAAAGGGGCCTTAGAAGGTTCTTACAGGGTCGACAGCGCGAGCGTAGCGCCTCTGGTGTTGCAAACGTCCGTAGGCTTCGGTGACCACCAGTACATCTGGCGGGCCGTATGCTTGTTCGCCACCGTGTTAGTATAAAGAAGAATCCAATTATTGCGATAAAGAGAGAGTCACAACGGAGACTTTCACGACAAAAATTAATCAATCAATCATTAACCAAGATCCCCAGTATCCAGATCATTAGTAAATACTTAATTACACCTACAATAAATATTTTATTTCACATACCGTTTGAAAACTATATAACGTCGCAGTAAATGTCATTTAAACGCATCTAATGCCTTTGGTCACCTTGCAGCTGTCGAGCAGATGTTCCTAGCTTAGACAAAACTGGTCTGGCGCTCATGAAATATTAACCTAAGTTGAACAACTGCCCTTTTGCAACTGACTTGAGAAAAAGGTAGTTTTATATTCCGACTAGCGGACGTCACACGTTCCCATATTCCCGTGGGAATACGGGAATAAAATGTAGCTTAATATTACCCTGGGATAGTGTAGCTTTTTAACAGTGAAAAAACGTTTCAAATCGGTCCTGTAGTTTCGGAGTCTATTCGATGCAAACACGCAAACAATTAAATCTTTTCTCTTTATAACATTAAGAATAGACTTAGTTAAATTTTGTTACATGCTCATACTTCCCCTATTTATATACGTTTTACGAAAGGTGACGTAAAGCTACTACTTGCCACGGTCAGTAGGATGGGTAATCTTCCATTTACGAACGTTTTCATGTAGGTACTGGAAGGGCGGAAGGTACGTGAAGCCTTTTGAGTAGGAAGTCATTAAGCCAAGTTGAAGGTTTTATGAGACGTTTGAAAAATGTCCTTAGGAGGTAGGAACTTTGTCAAAACTGCACCTGTCTGTTTAATACGGTGCTAATAACTATTGATATAATTACGAAATGGTGAAATGTCCCTATATAGCAGTCCTCTGGCCACTCTTTCGGGGGAAAAGGGTGTGGCAATGAATGGGTATGGATTTTTTTTAACGTGAGGAAAATCCTACATGGATGCTATGCCGGACTCCTACCGACTAAAAACCACACGTATCCTACCTAACAGCCCCGGGTAAGTCTTCGGAAGGATACCCCAGGACTGATTAGGTAGGTATGTATGAAATAGTTGCTGTAACTATTTTTCTGTGCCTCGGCGGCGCAGTTGTAAGTGTACGCGACTTTCGTGCTGTTTGTCTTGGGTTCGAATTCCGCGTTGAACAAATAGAAGTTTTTTTGTGTAGTACCCATAGATAGATATATATTGTACGATGAGGTCAAAATATTTTAATAATATTTATTTACCTACCAATTTATTACATAATGCCTTAGACCATATAACACGGGACTAGCCTTTGCGAACCACCGCATACAAAAATATTCTGCCAGTTTTCATACAAGTGAAGGGGGAAACACAAAGACATATAAAATTTCATTGCATTTAAAAATGTATTAATCGACAAACGCGTAATGGCTGTTGTGTGTTTATTGTTATTGTACAGTCAACTACAATGAAATGTACTAGTTTAATCATGTAAAATGATGTACTGATGTACAGTGCTTTTTATAAAGCAAAAGACCAAATGGTCATGTGCAATGGCAGAAAACAATGCTTAAGTAAGGCGCATCCTGTGGTTAGATGATCTAAGCATAATGCTGACTGGTTATATCACTGTGAAGGGAACGTTTTACAATACCATGTAAGTACCGATAGTAAAAATATAACTAGCTGTTCTGCGCTTACAGCAGCATGTCTCCCGTAACTCAGAAGCCTTATTTTTTATTAAATTGGTGAAGCGCAATTGAGCTCCATTATTCCAGCTGTAAAGGGAACTCTTATCTCTGTTCTATGATGGGTTACAGTCGGATTTTATCCCTTAAGTCTCAAGTTTGAAGCCTCAGAGACACCTCAAGCATAGCTCGTTTCCATTGCTCTTTGCGCCACTTGATGGACATAGACTGGCCTCACTGTGAGTGTCCCCCGGCACCGTAGATCTGGTAATAAAAACGGTATACTTAGAGAAAATAAAATCCAAATACTTATTAGTAACAACTTACAAAATACCACCTGTCTCTTGTTGTCTCAAAACCAACAATAATGTAACTTTAGGATGCAATAAAAAACTAAATTTTAAAACTCAACTATGTTTAAACCTACATAAATAGTCAAACATATACTTACATTATATTATTTTGCTAACGTTACCCTGCTCAACGAGTCGAAAGTGCCGATTGGGCAATAATCTACCACTGCGTGATCGTGATTAGCGCATCGTAGCGCAGCAAAGCGCAGCGCTGCAGCAGCGTAGTTCTAAACCCAGTGGGTTACTGACCAAATTGACCGTGCCGCCGTCTAACGTTGCACACAATCAATCGGTTTACAACGTTTTTGACGCCCTTTGATCAAAGAGAGTGCATATTGGATTCTATTGGTGGCGTGAATGCGTTTATAAAATTGGTTCTATGATAGAATTTGTTCGGAAACTGAATCTTCTGAATAACACGGACTTGGAAAAATTGTGGGACATAGTGCAATCAAGCCCAAGCTATATCACTACATAGTATAAAACAAAGTCACTTTCTCTGTCCCTATCCCTATGCATGCTTAAATCTTTAAAACTACGCAACGGATTTTGCTGCGGTTTTTTTAATAGATAGAGTGATTGAAGAGGAAGGTTTATATGTATTTAGTATCAACATTGCACCCAGGCGAAGCCGGGGCGGGTCGCTAGTAGCTCATATAAGCTTGACAACCGAATACTTGGAGATGCTTCCGAGGGCTTACCCGGGGCTCCCTACCGTCGGCAGTGGTAGGACTTGTGTACCTAGTTTTAAAGAAAAAAATAGCTAGACAACTGATGAACATGTACCTACCCTACCTACTTATTTATTTCTACCTATCAGTTTAAAAAGTTTTAATTCTACTAGAATTTAATGCTCAAATGAGATCATTGAGAAACCTACATAAATATTTTACTGTTTGTTTTACAAGAGCCGTGAATAAAACTCTTAATTGTAAAGTGAGACATTTTGAACCAATCAGACTAGTTTAGTAGCACTTAAACAAATCCTCTTAGCGCAGTCGCTTTTAGATTAATTAGTAGTACTTACCTATCGTTTATTATAATCTCCGGATTTAGTTCGTCTGGCTTACCTTTTATAGGTTCAATGCTTCAATTGAAACACTGAGTCTGCATCGTCGTCAAAACGATTCAAAAGATGTGTAGTGAATCTTCGCCAGAACTGCGATTAGGCTTACAGCTCGATAGAAAAAAAACGATATTTTGAATCGCTATTCAATAGATTTTTTCCCTGTTGAACCATAAATACTTGACACGACCTGCCCGCGCACGTGTTTCCCTTCTCTTACGAGCTAGGTAGGGTACTTCAAGATGAGCGTGAAGAGGCATATCATAGGGACTTCGCCTTGAGGACCACTGTCAGAAGTCTTATGGACTGTAGATGTTGCCATGGCTTACCATCAGGCGGGCGACGGCGTAAATCCTACTATCCTACTTCCTACTAATATTATAAATGTGAAAGTTTGCGAAGATGTTTGGATGTTTGTTACTCAATCACGCTCTAACGGCTATCTGGATCTGGCTGAAATTCAGTACAGGGATAGAGTACCTATAGTCCGGAATAACACATAGGCTACTTTTTATTCCGGGAAAATGTACCCACGGGAAGCGGTAACGGTAACCAAATTTCACGCAGGCGAAGCCGCGCGCGTCAGCTAGTTTGGACATAAACAATCATCATCTGAGCATCGTTTCTTTAGCAGTCTTTCTTACGTTGGAAACAAATGATTGCTAAAAAATTACTACTGTTTCAAAAAATAATCGAAACAGCAGTAGCAGTGGTCTTTGCATTAGTTTAGGGATACCTACCTGTTTACTTTTTGATTGCACTAGAAGCCTCACTGCTCCCATCAATCGCGGATACGAGTCCCAATCATTACCCTTTTTGTTCATCGAGTGCGTTATAATTCTATGATCGAGGGTTTGTTCACGTCCCATCTAAAATGTTTTAAAAATTTGTACATTTTTTAATTGTGATTTTTGTGAGTCGTTTGCCTCCTTTTGGTAGTTTATGCCCATTTCCTGCTTTGTCTTTTTCTAGATATGACCACTTCCGGATTTGACCACGAAGTCGTAGACAGGCAAACCCGCCTGTCTACGACTTCGACAGAAGGTGAAGGATAAAAATATTATTAGGTATATGACAAATTGCTATAGTTCTCTCAAGATTCACACACATACACCTGTTTACCCCTTAAATTCCAAATCTGTAACCCGAAACACCTGCAGCGTATATCAAACCCGTATCCCATGGATGTTATATATGAGTTATCCCGGCCATGGTCCTAAGGTGCGCTGAGCGGAGTGTTTATGGTGCCTATAAATTGAGAGTGCTCGTAACTACCTCTTGCATTAGCTGGTTAAAAATACTACTATAGAAACTCGATAGTCTTAATTTTCTAGCATGTGATTTCTGTTCGAGTTCTTGGTGAATGATTGAAGTGTTGATTGAGTTTTAAAACTGTTGGTGTAGAGAAACAATAATTGTGCAGAGCGCTTTATTGCATGGTTCGTAGCTAGGAGCGATTGAACTGCATTCTTGCGCTTAAAATGATATCCATTAACGCCCAATCGATTGTGCCTTGACCTGTCATGTGTCATTTGGTCTGCTATGATTGCGTCCATTCATCAGAGGGAAAATCACATCCTTTTGTTTGGTTCTCAGATTTTTAACACGTTGCAAAAGTAAGTAACTAAACTGTAAGTGTAAAGTTTGGATCAATTTATACTCACGCATAAGAATTGACACGTAGGAAATTAGTAGATTTGTCAACAGATGTAGGTAGGTATTATAATTTGGTGTAACTTACTGGATATAATTTACTAAGAACAATTTTTTAGATTTAGATGTCTAAAGATTCCCGGTAAGGAAAATTAACAAAGCTACTTACATGTGGGAAAGATGTTTGTGCATTACTTTGTTATAATTTTATTAAGCTGTTGTAATTATTTTTCTAGATGGTGTCCAAAGTGGACACTCCCTTGATAAAGATTGTGTATACTGGGTGAAACAAAATTACCTCTCCAAATTTCATGAGATGACTTGGCATCGAAAATCAAATACAAATATTTAATAAAAAAAGGGGGGTTAATTTTTTTATTTAAAATAAAAAAAAATTGTCGCACATTATGAATACGTTTTTTACCGCGGCAATTCGAGGTAACATGGTCGCCGTGGCAAAACAAACACGGAGCACCCGTCTGGCCGTCATTGTCGCTTTCTACTACCGCTCAGTAGCGATAGAAAGGGTGATAATTAGGGAATGCAATCCCGCAACTAAATTGTAATCCCGGTATTTGCGGGACTGACAGGTCTCAGTCCCGCGGGATCCTGGTATTTGCGGGATCCCACATATTTCTGAAAGTCAATGAAATAAGAATAGAATTCTGTATCATACATGCATCTAGAACTGAAAAATAGTCACGCCTTATTCCCCAAGGCGTAGACAGAGGCATATTATATGCCTTCCCTTTTAAGATTTCGTCCCACGTAATATGTGGTGAGCCGTATTGCCGTCTTGTAACGGACAGGTACAGGTTGCGACTGCTTGCTGTTGAAAATTTTCAATCTGAGCTACAATTAAATGTTAAAAGTCTTAAAATAAAGTCCTTGAAATGGCAGTTAATCCAAATGCCATTTTACTGGCAAAAGGGACCAACGTCTTAACGTGCCTTCCGAAGCACGGCAACGCTCAAATAAATGTCATAAAGTGGTCACCCATCTAAGGACCGGCCATAGTAAATGTTACTTACTGCAGTGATCGTTTACAGAACACTGAGTCTCCGGGGCCACAAGGAAAAATAAATTATTCAATATTACTTATGTATTGAGATTATTAAAAAGATATCAATACATATAATAAAATCGTAACTGGTCGCTGTCTGTACATGGAAGATAAATAAGAAAAAATATTATAGGGGGGGCTTTATGAACGCAATAGAACCCAAAACAATGATTTTTAGAATTTTTGTCTGTTTGTCTGTATATCTGTTTGTCTGTACGGTTGTGCACGCTAATCTCAGTAACCGCTCAACCGATTGCAATGCGGTTTTTTTATTGTGTTGAGGTTTGCTCCAGTTAACATTTAGCGTTTGTTTTATGTTAATCGGTTTAGAAATAAAAGAGTTATAACTCTTTTAAGAATCAAATATTTTGAAAATTTTAATTGTAGGGGTTTCTTTGAATGTGAGTGAACCTAAACTGGCGTGTTGGCTTAATCATAAAAGAGCTTAATGATGAAGACTATTTTAAAATAGACTTAATCATTAAGCTCTTTTATGATGAAGCAAACAACGCAGTTTCAGACGCTGCTTGATGACTCTGATGAAGAAATACCTCTCCTTTCATACACCTTATGTGACGTAAACAAAGTTGCGGGCTCAGCTAGTACATAATAAGTAATAAAATACCTAATGAAAATTATTAGAAGCAGTTAAAATTGGTAGTTTTGGCATTACTTAAAAAGTGCCCAAAAACATAGCATGTCAAAATTCTTGTCCGCCAAACGACTCCTTATCCTTACTTTACATGTCAGATAGCCAGCAAGCATTGTACGAGATAATTGAATACTTTTCTAACTGTTTATAGTACAAGAAATTTCAAATCTCCCTGATTAAATCACTAAAAACAAATAAGTACGTTATCTATATATATAAAAATGTTGTGTGCGTTTGTGTATCTATTAAAAACTCAAAATTTACTGAATCGATTGAGCTCAAAATTGGACACGATATACAATAGAATTCAGAGATGGTTTTAGGCTACTTTATACACTTTTATCATAACAGCAATAAGAATAAAATAGCTTTAAAAAGTGATATTACCAATAGATGGCGTTGGTCGTTTTGTTTTTAATTATATTCTGCCAGCTTCAGAACAAAATATTATAAACAACCTATTTAAGAGAAGTTTGATTGCGGCCTCCTTGCATTCAGAATAATAAAATAGAGTACGCACCTAATAAAGAGGTCAGATATGTTTTGCATGTTATTTTTGAACTTTTTGGACATTCGGAGTTTTGGAGTTTTGGACTTTAGATTTTGGAGTTTTGGAGTATTAGAGTGTTGGAGTTTTGGAGTTTTGGAGTTTTGGAGTTTTGGAGTTTTGGAGTTTCGGAGTTTTGGAGTTTCGGAGTTTTGGAGTTTTGGACTTTGGACTTTGGAGTTTTGAACCTCCTTGCATTCAGAATAATAAAATAGAGTACGCACCTAATAAAGAGGTCAGATATGTTTTGCATGTTATTTTTGAACTTTTTGGACATTCGGAGTTTTGGAGTATTAGAGTGTTGGAGTTTTGGAGTTTTGGAGTTTTGGAGTTTTGGAGTTTTGGAGTTTCGGAGTTTTGGAGTTTCGGAGTTTTGGAGTTTTGGACTTTGGACTTTGGAGTTTTGAACTTTTGTACTTTGAACTTTTGAACTTATATACTTTTGGAGTTTTGGAGTTTTGGAGCTTTGGAGTTTTGGAGTTTTGGAGTTTTGGAGTTTTTGAGTTTTGGAGTTTTGGAGTTTTGGAGTTTTGGAGTTTTGGAGTTTTGGAGTTTTGGAGTTTTGGAGTTTTGGAGTTTTGGAGTTTTGGAGTTTTGGAGTTTTGGAGTTTTGGAGTTTTGGAGTTTTGGAGTTTTGGAGTTTTGGAGTTTTGGAGTTTTGGAGTTTTGGAGTTTTGGAGTTTTGGAGTTTTGGAGTTTTGGAGTTTTGGAGTTTTGGAGTTTTGGAGTTTTGGAGTTTTGGAGTTTTGGAGTTTTGGAGTTTTGGAGTTTTGGAGTTTTGGAGTTTTGGAGTTTTGGAGTTTTGGAGTTTTGGAGTTTTGGAGTTTTGGAGTTTTGGAGTTTTGGAGTTTTGGAGTTTTGGAGTTTTGGAGTTTTGGAGTTTTGGAGTTTTGGAGTTTTGGAGTTTTGGAGTTTTGGAGTTTTGGAGTTTTGGAGTTTTGGAGTTTTGGAGTTTTGGAGTTTTGGAGTTTTGGAGTTTTGGAGTTTTGGAGTTTGGAGTTTTGGAGTTTTGGAGTTTTGGAGTTTTGGAGTTTTGGAGTTTTGGAGTTTTGGAGTTTTGGAGTTTTGGAGTTTTGGAGTTTTGGAGTTTTGGAGTTTTGGAGTTTTGGAGTTTTGGAGTTTTGGAGTTTTGGAGTTTTGGAGTTTTGGAGTTCTGTAGTTTTGGAGTTTTGGAGTTTTGGAGTTTTGGAGTTTTGGAGTTTTGGAGTTTTGGAGTTTTGGAGTTTTGTAGTTTTGGAGTTTTGGAGTTTTGGAGTTTTGGACTTAAGACTTTGGACTTTGGAATTTTGAACTTTTGTACTTTGGACTTTTGAACTTTTATACTTTTGGAGTTTTGGAATTTTGGAGTTTTGGACTTTTGGAGTTTTGGACTTTCGGACTTTTAGAATTTTAGACTTTTAGACTTTGTAGTTTTGGACTTTTGGACTTTGGACTTTTGGACTTTTGGACTTTTGGACTTTTGGAGTATTGGACTTTTGGACTATTGGACTTTTGGACTTTTTGACTTTGGACTTTTGAACTTTTGAACTTTTAGATTACTAACTCCTATGTATATTTCATGATATTTCTTTCGAAAAATAAGGTCATGAAGAAGTCTCACTTCTTAGGTGTGTACAATAGTACACGCACACATTTTTTTTTAATGTACCCATCATTTAGTTTGTTACTCATTTCTCATAGGTACATAAAACCACCATTAAAAGTCACAGCGAAGCGTGGCAGGGTACCGCTAGTAAGTTATATATTACGTCACAATTACAAAAACTTTCTCGAGCTGAATCAGTTTGCGTACTTCCGCTTACAGAACATCACATGGCGTTTACCTTTGCGCAGTCCCGCTAATCCCGCGGGATCCCGCCCGATTTACGTGCGGGACTGGTCCCGCAAAAATACTGCGGGATCCCGGTATCCCGGTATTGCATTCCCTAGTGATAATGAAAATTTATAGGACCTTTAAAACGGATTTACGGTTAAAGTATTCATGTGATTTTTTTTCCTTCATTTTTGTAAATTAATGTTTCTTGACTGATGCCACGTCACGTGACGAAATTTGGAGAGTCAATTTTGTTACACCCAATATACATAGTTATTGGCCGATTTATTTATCTAGATTAGGGTTGATTTGCTATCGTATCTACCTATACCAGTAATCTTGCAGTTAAATTTTGTTAAAAATTAAAGAACAGAATTCTCACGTTGTCACGACTGATCGTGAGTCCGTGAATTTTAACATCGAGAACACTTAGTAGAGACCATGTGTGATAGTACAGGGTGGCACATGAGGCATGTAAAAATTTTAATACCGCTTTTAAAGGTATACCGAAACGAAGAATCGATGAATCTATGTGTAGGTATAACCAACTACGTAGCAATAAGGGTAAGTTTAGTGTCAAGATTCAACAATAAAGGCTTTGATTTTAGACACTGATTTAAAAAAACTTGTAAATGTTAGCCTACAAGCGTATTACATGATTTATAAAAACTACACGGAGATATGAGGGTCGATTATTATCTGTGCTCCAAGGCAGTTTCTGAAAATCGCAGGTCAAAAAATATAGTAGGTACGTAGGTACCTACCTACCTATAATATATGCATTTTACGATTAGTCTATCGTAGGATTCATAAGACCGAAGTAATTTTCGATAAACTGATCCTTGGAGCCATAGAAGATTGTTTATTTTTCTCTTTGTGCTTGGTGCTTTGGGATGGATCGGCAAAATCCTTTTTAGATATTTTCGATAGTTTTGAGAACATTATTAACCTAGATTAGCGATGTCGTTCTTCTTAGTCTTAGTACCTACTTAGATACACGAAACTTGTATGCCTCAGTTGTAACATGGTATTTCTAAGTACTAAAGCCAACAATGACAGTTTTAATAGATAAAAATATCCACAATTTCAAATGCGATATTAAATTAAAAACTAATAATCGCTTTATTAGCTAGCTACCCTCCTCCTCTCAACGCACGGAAACATACGAAGTTAGCCGACGACATCCGACAGCGGACGATAGTGTCCAGTGAAAATTGTCCACGCGAAACTATGGTAGGTATGCTGGTAATAGGACAACCTGGATTTACTGAACTGGATATGGAAGCATAAAAGTGATGCTGCATCAGTTTTAGCCCCTCTCTATAAAATATTGTGCAGAGGGGCTTATGTCGAGACTTTGTCAAATTCAATTCAAATTCAAAACATTTATTGTCTGTAGTCTGTGACTCTGTTGCATTGAACTACGTCACTAGGTCACGTGGATCATCTGTTCAAAGTTTGAAATAAAACAAAAACTGACAACGTCAATCGGATTGAACTTTCACAAGAAACGTGTTAGAGAGGGGCAGTCTGGTGGGAACGATCTCACGGCTTTCTTGTTATCTACATTTCCTGATAATTTGCTTTCGTTGTACCTAGGTAGATAATGTTTTAACTAGGTATCTACATATAAAAATGCCTAATAAGTTAGTTGGTACCTATTTTATTTTTTGATTCGGCTTCAGGACAAAAGAAAAATACTGGTACCTACCGTTTGAAGATCCAGATCTTTCCAGGGGCTTCTCATCCAGATGTCTCTCGTTGCTACGTCATTCAGTAGGGAAGTGTAGCGCCCTACAACAGGTTACCCCCTCTTAATCCTGCACGGTAAACTCAAATAATAAATAAAAAAATTGCGTGTACTTAGTGTACACACGTAAGAAGTGAAACTTCTTCATAAACTTAATTTTCACCTCACCTTAAATTAAGTCAAAAAGTACAAAAGTACAAAAGTCCAAAAGTCCAAAAGTCCAAAAGTCCAAAAGTCCAAAAGTCCAAAAGTCCAAAAGTCCAAAAGTCCAAAAGTCCAAAAGTCCAAAAGTCCAAAAGTCCAAAGTCCAAAGTCCAAAAGTCCAAAAGTCCAAAAGTCCCAAAGTCCCAAAGTCCCAAGGTCTCAAGGTCTCAAGGTCCCAAAGTCCCAAAGTCCCAAAGTCCCAAAGTCCCAAAGTCCCAAAGTCTCAAAGTCCAAAAGTCCAAAAGTCCAAAAGTCCAAAAGTCCCAAAGTCCCAAAGTCCCAAAGTCCCAAAGTCCCAAAGTCCCAAAGTCCCAAAGTCCCAAAGTCCCAAAGTCCCAAAGTCCCAAAGTCCCAAAGTCCCAAAGTCCCAAAGTCCCAAAGTCCCAAAGTCCCAAAGTCCCAAAGTCCCAAAGTCCCAATGTCCCAAAGTCCCAAAGTCCCAAAGTCCCAAAGTCCCAAAGTCCCAAAGTCCCAAAGTCCCAAAGTCCCAAAGTCCCAAAGTCCCAAAGTCCCAAAGTCCAAAAGTCCAAAAGTCCAAAAGTCCAAAAGTCCAAAAGTCCAAAAGTCCCAAAGTCCCAAAGTCCTAAAGTCCCAAAGTCCCAAAGTCCCAAAGTCCCAAAGTCCCAAAGTCCCAAAGTCCCAAAGTCCCAAAGTCCCAAAGTCCCAAAGTCCCAAAGTCCCAAAGTCCCAAAGTCCCAAAGTCCCAAAGTCCCAAAGTCCCAAAGTCCCAAAGTCCCAAAGTCCCAAAGTCCCAAAGTCCCAAAGTCCCAAAGTCCCAAAGTCCCAAAGTCCTTAAGTCCCAAAGTACCAAAGTACCAAAGTCCCAAAGTCCCAAAGTCCCAAAGTCCCAAAGTCCCAAAGTCCCAAAGTCCCAAAGTCCCAAAGTCCCAAAGTCCCAAAGTCCCAAAGTCCCAAAGTCCCAAAGTCCCAAAGTCCCAAAGTCCCAAAGTCCCAAAGTCCCAAAGTCCCAAAGTCCCAAAGTCCCAAAGTCCCAAAGTCCCAAAGTCCCAAAGTCCCAAAGTCCCAAAGTCCCAAAGTCCCAAAGTCCCAAAGTCCCAAAGTCCCAAAGTCCCAAAGTCCCAAAGTCCCAAAGTCCCAAAGTCCCAAAGTCCCAAAGTCCCAAAGTCCCAAAGTCCCAAAGTCCCAAAGTCCCAAAGTCCCAAAGTCCCAAAGTCCCAAAGTCCCAAAGTCCCAAAGTCCCAAAGTCCCAAAGTCCCAAAGTCCCAAAGTCCCAAAGTCCCAAAGTCCCAAAGTCCCAAAGTCCCAAAGACCCAAAGTCCCAAAGACCCAAAGTACCAAGGTCCCATCCAAAAGTCCAAAAGTCCAAAAGTCCCAAAGTCCCAAAGTTCCAAAGTCCCAAAAACCCAAAGTACCAAGGTCCCATCCAAAAGTCCAAAAGTCCAAAAGTCCAAAAGTCCAAAAGTTCAAAAGTTCAAAAGTCCCAAAGTCTCAAAGTTCCAAAGTCCCAAAGACCCAAAGTACTAATGTCCCATCCAAAAGTCCAAAAGTCCAAAAGCCCAAAAGTCGAAAAGTCCAAAAACCCTTAAATGACATGCTATCCCTGGATAAAGTACTCTTAATTCGAATCCACGGAACAGAACAAAGATGGCGCGTAACCAAAAATCGTGACGTGACGTGACGTGACGCAAATTTTTTTCCAACGCCGATAAAGAAGTTTCACTTCAATAATCAATAAATATCTTTTATTTGCTAGAAATATGGTTCACAGGATGACATGTTTCTATAATTAGGATCAAGACATATTTCGCCTGGAAAACAAGCATGCAAAATTATTGTAAACAGTTACTTAACTAACTCGAACAATTGTATGTCGATGGCCAATAATTTCCTCAACAAATATTATGAACAAATTCAAGTCTATTAAATTAATTTTAATATTATTAACTTTTCCATATCCATTAAATCAATTCGCTTTTTAGTTTAATACAATACGTCAAATAAATAATGTTACACTATAGATCAAAAATTACGAAATTGAACAAAATACAGATAAGTACATATGTCAAATCAATGAAACAAAAAATAATCAACTAAATAATACAAATCTGGTACACAATGTCAAATATTAAAATAAATTGCAGATAAAACATTTACACTAACATGTCAATAACAATTATAAAATAGATTTAAATAAAATACAGGGACACAATTAAAGAATGTCAATAAAATAAAAATAATGTCGGTAAAGGGAGCTTAATAGAATTTTAAAAATAAAGGAAATATAAGTAGGCAAATTAACTTGGACCTTTTAATAAGCACAGTAACGGTTTGAACTTTTATTCAGGAAATCGGTGGTTGTATAGAAACCTTTCTGTATTAACCATTGCTTCAACACCTGGCAAAACTTTTTAAATGGTAAATCCCACATGTGCCTTGGCAATGAATTATATATAAGTGGCGCCATGTAAACGCAACTCTTTTTAAAAAGTTTCAGTTTGGGCGCAGGCATTTTTTTTGCTAAGTGTGTTACTTGTCGCTTACCCATCTTGTCGTTATTTTGAAACAAATGACCATGAAGTTTGACAAATTTTGCGACTTCGTATATGTAAATACTAGGTACCGTAAGAAGTTTTTCTGTCTTAAATACTAGTCTACAGGATTCAGACCATTCCATATTAAATAAGGGGATATAATAAACCGAGCCTCAAAAGTTTTTATCGGCCACGGCATTTAGCATCTGATTTAATAACTAAGCCACGCGAAAATGAAATAGCCTCTAATATGCTAATTCGTCCTCCTTACAACGTCACCTAAAAAAATCCAAAATGAGCATCAAATAAAGATCAACAATTATTTTAACTTGTCCTGTGTATTAATATATTAACACCTAATTTACTAATTCAGCCACAGGTTTTATATGTAATCGCCATTTTATATTTTACAGCTTCAAATCGAGAGCCTCAAAAAATTACAATTTAAACCTCCACAGACAACTTCAGTTTTTATAACTTTTCGTGTAAAATAAAATATATCACATTCTTTTTTCGTGAAAATAGCCACTGCAAGGTTTAAACTAAGTGCAAAGGACGACAGCGACCGGCCATTTGCATCAATCAGAGACCGCTATTTTATGTCACTTTGTAACTAAAACAGATTACGCTTACCGAACAACAAAGTGAGGTCAAGAAAGCAAATACTAAACTTAAAAGTGACATTATACACTTTGACTTTAGTATAGGTATATACATTAAGTGAACATGTGGATAATATCGTCATAAATTTCACGATTAATGAGAAAAAATTACTCGTTACGTGTAAACAGTGTTTAGCACTGCCACGTTATAGTACTCACTTTTGAGTTTAGTAGGTATTTGCTTTCTTGGTCTTACTTTTTTGTTTGGTGATCGTTATCTGTCTTTAGTTCTATAATCTGTATTACATGCATACATAACGTCAAAGACCGAAATCTGTATAATGTCTGGGCATTCTATAGAATACCTGAAACTTGCAGGCAAGGCAATGTCTAAAATAATTATATACGAGAGTAAGGAAGGTTTATTGGCTGCTTGCGAAGGTTAGGTTAGGTTGGAACAGTTACCACTGACGTGGGAAGACGAGCGAGTGAAGCGAGCATGCCGCGGCAGCGGCCGCCGAGCACTAGATGTCAAAAATTTAATATTTAGCATTCTGTAACAATTTATAATTTCTCGATAGTTTATAATTTTGCGGTATTTACTATTTTATGAGTATGCATTTTGAAGTGGCAGTGCGCTGGCCACATTTGTAGAAGAACTGATGGCCGATGGAGCAAGCGAGTTCTGGAGTGGAGACCGCGTCTTGGTAAACGTGGGGTAGGACGACCCCCTGCCAGATGGAGCGACGACCTAAAGCAGGTTGCAGGGATTGATTGGATGCGCAAAGCGCAGGATCGTGTGTTGTGGCGAGGTTTGGGAGAGGCCTATGTCCAGCAGTGGACTGCTATAGGCTAAATTGATTGATTGACCATTATATGGTGCACCGGCAATGTGTAAAATACCTATTTATTTTATATTCATACCTATGCAATCCCTTCGAATTTTGTACAATACCTAGACAAAGTATGAACAATCATATACTTATTTAAAACATTTCATACATTGCTTGGAAGGGGCGTCTGGAGTCTGGGGGCAGGTATTCCTTAGAATGCAGATATTGACTGCAGGTAACATTAAGAATAAGAATAAGAATAAGAATAAACTTTATTGCACACCAATGTTAAAATTTCTTATACAGATATTACCTTACTTAAATGTACAGAGGGCGGCCTTATCGCTAAAAAGCAATCTTTTACAGGCAACCTTTTTTTTTAACATTATAATGAATAAAAGCATTTATGCCCGAAGGTCTGTCCCACGCTCCCGTGTTGAAACGAACTCGCTTGTCCATTTCCACCACCAGATTGTGACACCCCATACAGTCATCTTAACGTGCCTTTCAAAGCAAGGAAACTCTTGCAAATCAAATGTTACAAAGTGGTCACCCATCCGAGCACCAGCAATAGCGGTAGTTGCTTACTGCAGTGATCGTTTACAAAAGACTGAGTCAGTGGCTATAAGTGGTTCTAGCTATTTAGGTAATATTAGTGGCCATAATTTGTTTTTTGATAGCAATTTTACTTAACTTTGATGATCCATTAATGTAGGATGAGTTACATTTTAAACATGCTGAATTAGGAAATTAGAAGCTAAGATATTAATAAATAATGTCTATTTTGATGGCATTTTTTAGTAATTTAGAAGTTTACTGTTTGAATGCATGTTACAAAATTAGATGCTGAAAAATAATCACGATGCTGAATTATATTAACAGTGGCTAATAAAGAAGTTAAACGGTGGCTAAAATCTATAAATACTGACGCTCATTAATTGTGGCTGACTTATTAATTTGGGGGGCAAAGTATTTTTTCGGAGGCCAATAATGCTATTAAAAAGGGTTATATATTAAAATACCAGAAATCAAAATGCCTTTACTTAAAATGCATTAGACCAAAATACCCGAATTCGAAATACCTTAACATTCAAAATACCTTATTTCAGTACACCTTACCGTAAAATGTCTAAATTTAAAATACAAATAATTATTATACCAGAATTCAAAATACAAATTTTCAAATATCCTTAACTTAAAATACCGAAAATTGGATACAATGTGTCATTGTCTCTCACACGTTTTGTTATTTGGCTTTAACTTATTTACAGCCCCCCCCCCCCCCCCCCCACCTAAGTGAAGCCGCAGTTGTAGCCGTAGGTCTGTTGGTCCTTGGGTATCCTTCTGTCCTTCTGAGGGCTTACCCGGGGCTCCCATCTGTAGGCTGTTATGTAGGATACGTGTGGTTTTAGTCGGTAGGAGTCTAGTATCATAGTATCCATGTAGGATTTACCTCATATTAAAACTCTTTGATTAAGAGTTACAAAAGTACTACAGTGGGCTAACGAAAAATAAAAAAAAAATAACCACGAAGGCTAAGGCGGGAGCTCCGCTTCGCTTCGCTCCCGCCTTAGTCTTCTAACCTAACCTATCCGAGTCGGGATACTCTGAGTCGGGGTGTTAACCATTCACAGATATATAGCATCCATATAGGATTTAAATCATGTTAAAAAAAGGTATTTTGGGTTTGAACATTTTAGGATAAGGTATTTAATAAATTTATTTTTTGGGTTTCGGTTATTCGACCGTAAGGCATTTTAAATTATTTATATTATAAATATTTGTCTTTTGAATATTGATATTTCGATTTCGGGTATTTTGGGCTACGATATTTTGAGTAAAGGCATTATAATTTCTGGTATTGTGACGGTGTACCATTAAAAAGAAGTTCGTTTAATTATGCATTTTTTCTGTGCCACAAAAACTCTTTGCAGTTCACATGAGATTCCCCATATTACTATACCATAACGAATTATAGACCATATCTAGAATCGTGTACAATGGGCACAGCTTCCACGAGTAATTTTTAACGGAATGCCACTACCTATTAGTGACAGTGTTAAGGATTTGGGTATTTTTATTGATAGTAGCTTATCCTGGGATCATCAGCTTCGGTATGTCAGTCGTAAGCTGTATGCCTCAGCTAGTTCCTTACGAAGACTGCGTAACTTTCTTCCAACCACTACAAAGATCTCGCTTGCACAGTCTCTCTTACTCCCAATACTGGACTATGCAGATGCCAGCTATCTTGATCTTACAGAGGAGCAATTAGATAAACTTGAGCGCCTTCAAAACTTTTGTATAAGATTTATTTATGGCTTACGTAAATATGATCATGTCTCTAAATTTCGCAAAGAGCTCAAGTGGCTCCCAATTCGCCTTCGTCGGAATACTCATATACTTTCTTTACTTTATAATATATTGTTTAATCCTCTAGCTCCTTCTTACCTCAAACATCGTTTTGAGTTTTTAAGTGACACTCATTCGAGGTTCCTAAGGTCATCGAAGAACTTAATACTATATACTCCGAGGCATTCTACAAATTTTTATGGCAAATCCTTCACAGTTCATGCTGCACGTTTGTGGAATGCACTACCGGTATCCATAAGGCGAGCTCAATCGTTAGCATCGTTTAAGGCTCAAGTAAAACTGTATTATTTATCAATTTAAGTCTTAATATCTGAATTTATGAATATATATGTATCTGTATAATATGTAATGTGTATATGTATATGTATGTATGTATATGTATATATATGTATGTGTATATGTATGTGTATGTATATATTGTGATATTTATGTATGTGTAGTATAGCTAGATATTATATAGATGAGTAGTTATATATATACATATCTAAGTATATTATTTTTGACAGAAATATATGTCACCATTTAAACTTCCCACATTCTTTCTCAATACTATCCTATCCATCTAAAGGTTGCCTGGCAGAGATTGCTGTTTAGCGATAAGGCCGCCCATTGTACTATGTTGATACGCAATATCTGTAATTGTTTAATTTATGGTGTACAATAAAGTATATATTATTATTATTATTATCATATGTATGAATGGTAAATCATAATAGCACTCTGTCTTCCCGTTACATCTTTAACTTTACGTAGAGCAAAAACAAATCTATTTATTTTTGTACATAAACTGTCAATATGTTCCTTCCATGTAAAATGTGCGTCTAAAGTTATACCCAAAAATTTTGTGGAAACTACTTGTTTGATTGGGACATTATCATAGTTAATATTTAAATTTAAAAGTTTACTTTTATGCGTTTTAAATTGTATAAGTTTTGTTTTTTCGACATTGATTCTTAATCTATTCGTATCTAGCCATTGTATAACATCTTTTAGTGTCTTGTTAATGCCAGTCTCGTACAAATCAATACTTTTAGAGTCCAAAATTATAGTTGTGTCGTCTGCAAACAAAACACTGTCATGACTGAGAGCTCGTGGAAGATCATTCACATACATCAAGAATAGCAAGGGTCCCAAAATGCTACCCTGGGGTACCCCCACAGGATTGATTCTTGGCTGTGAATCGACATTATCGACATTGTTGGTCTTATTATTAAATTTTGTTATTCTCGTAAACTGTCTCCTATTACTTAAAAATGATTCGAACCACGATAAAGCAGAGCCTCTTATACCATACTTATCTAATTTTAATAGCATTGTAGAGTGATTTACGAAGTCAAACGCTTTACTCAGATCTAAAAATAGTGCTGATGTCGGGACTTTTGAGTTAATATTAGTAAGAACGGATTTAACTAAAGTGTAGGTAGCCAATTGTGTAGATTTACACTTCCTAAATCCGAACTGTTCGTGTGCCAGAATGTCATGTTTGTCTATAAAGCTCAATACTCTCGTATACATAAGTCTTTCGAAAACCTTTGATAGTACTGGGGTAAGAGCTATTGGTCTATAATTATTAAGATCGAGTCTGGAGCCTTTTTTGTGTAAGGGCTTAATTATAGATATTTTCAGTCTATCGGGGAAACATCCCTGCTGGAAAGATAGATTGACTATATGTGCTAGAGGCTCAGCTATAAACTGTGCAATGTTTTTCAAAATGACGGTACCAATATTGTCATACTCGGCAGATTTGGTGTTCTTTAAGGATTTAATAACTTTAAATATTTCTAATGGACTACTCCATTAGAAATATTTAGGTATAAGAAAAATGCTTGAACTGACAGTATTTATGCTGTACTTGTCATAGCCCGATGCATAAATACGATCATCATTTTGAGTGATGTTTACAAAAAAAATATTAAATGAATCGGCTATATCAGAGCCCAAAGTAATCAAAGTACCATTTTCCGTTATACTATCTATATGTCTGTTATTTTTTGTAGTGCCCACATATTGTTCCACTATATCCCACGTAGCTTTACCTTTGTTTTTAGAGTTCGCAATATGTTTCAAGTTATGTAACATCTGGACAGTGTTTGCACATTTTTTCATTAATCTTGAATATTTATTATATTTATTCTTATTTTCTTCGTTTTTATTCAAATAGTATTTATATCTAAGAGTACGTTTTGTTTTACTACTAATCTTGAGACCTTTTGTAATCCATTTTGGTTTACAAGCTACAGTATTAATTTTTATTGATTTAATGGGAAAACAAAGTTTATAAAATAGAGTCATTTCATCGTGAAATAAATTAAAAGCCTGCTCTGTACTTTCTATGTTATAGATTTCAGAGAAGGATAATCTGCTAATACAGTCAACAAATCTATTAATATTGCTTTTACTGAGGTCATTAAGCGTGATGAAGTAATGGCTACGTGGGCTTTCTTTTTGATTAATTTTGAACTCTATAGCTTGTGCGGTGTTGTTGTCCGATAAGCAAAAATTATAGATCTTGCCTATGGCTGAAGGTATGTTACTAATTATATTATCAATACACCTACTGAGCCGAGTTGGTTGGTTGATATGGCACTCCATTCCATAATTTGAAATTAGTTCCAAGAATTGGGTACTGTGTTTATTTTTTGTCAATATATTAATTTTAAAGTCGCCACTAATTACTATTTTACGAGTTTTAAACGGAAGTTTACTAAGAACGTCATTAAATTTTTCAAAGAAAACCATAATGTCGGAGTCAGGAGTTCTGTAAACACATATTATAATAAGTTTTAAATTGACAATTTCTGTACCACAGATCTCAAAGTGCTTCTCTATACTCATGTTTTTTATTTCTTTTAATTCTATACCATGTATATCGTTTCTTAACAGTATACATGTTCCTACCCTACTTTGCGGTTCTCGTTTTTGTTTTTTTTTAGGCCGCTTTGGTCGACAGTAGATAGAGGATATGTGCATACTACCTATATTTAGGAACCGTTCCTCCCCATGTGCCATAAAATGTTCACTCAGACACAACGCCATGACACTATTATCTACCTCATACAGTTCCTGTAGCACTAAGATAAGGTCCTCCATTTTGGAAATGGCACCTGCAATGTTTTGGTGTAAAATACAGTAGCTAGTCACTGTTTGACTGCTTTGTCGGACGAAAAAACAAGTCGTCACTCTCAGCTGTTGTAGACACATGTGCGCCAACAGCAGTGGGTTTCCTGAGCACCTTAAAATAAAATGGAATGGTGCCAGGTTTGGGTTTCGGATTTTGAGACTTTACATGGGATGTGGTCAAACTTTGTGTAAAACTATGGATATAGTGCTTCAAATAGTCAAAAATAATTTTTAAACCATAGTTGTTAAGCAATCCACTGCGTTTGGCAAACATTGTATCATCATAAATAAGATTCAAATTAGAATCCAATAACATAGCATAGTTATGTGTACATATGTCATGGTATAACAAATTGCTAAAGGTTTCTATTCTCGAGTTATACATGGTACTAAAGCCATCGAATCTGTAAGTAGGTAAACATAATATACAATTCGTGTAATGTAGGTTCATTAACTCCTTCCTAATATTGATTACTAGCTCATAATAATTTTTTGTACTTTCAAAGTCTTTGGAACCTATAAAAATAACACAAAAAATATTGCCATAATGTTCTATAAGATTGGAACAAAACTTTCTTTCTTATTTTACAACATTAAGTTATTATTACTACGTAGTACATTATAACTCAATGTTATACAACATAATCTTGAAAAAAAATACTCAATCTACATATCTAAATTTTTTATTCATATTACACAAGATTATTAATAATGTAGTAAATTACCAATAAGTCTCAAATGATCTGTGATTACTTTTCTGTCACGATATATTTTAACCTCATGCAGCCCTATTTGTCACCGCCCGGTGCCCGTATAGGGTTTATGGGATACCATTCAAGCTACATATCTAATGTTTGCTACATATTTCGCATGGATGCCTACCTCGGGGAAAAGAAGTGACATAATATGCAGTAGCAATATTTGAGAAAAAACCTAACCTATCCTGTATTTATGAATCCGAGAACTTCCCATTCGCCGGTCGATATGTGATACATTTAAATTAATATCGAGTGTGACCGCTTTGTGTCCACTGTAAAACTTATGTACCTGCTACTTTCTAATGAATAACGTCGGATCTCTCACATTCACTGTTTTTATCTATTTCTGACATCTTTGTTATGATAGTTTTTAGTAGATCGTTATATTTTTCCCCATAAATGTAATTACCACTTTGAATGTTCGATATCTTCGAATTATTTTGAAGAGCCAAAACCCTGTAGAGACGGCAGACGGCAATATTGGAAGGACTTCCCAATTTGATTACAGCCTCGCTCTTTCGATCAGTAGATAGGTAGGTACATAGATACGTACCCACGTAAGCAAACTTAGCTTGAGCCATAAGATCTTTTTGGTGCTATATTTATAGGAAAAAACTTGGCAATTTCTCACCGCCTTTTACGTAGGACGAAAACAACCATTTGGTTAAACAGTAGGTCTCTGACTACCCCTTCGATGACAAAAACATGACTATATGTATCTATATATTTATGTCAATATACCGAAATGTTGCTGGAAATATAACGTACGTAATACACAATAATGGATTAAGTGAATCACGATAAGGGCTTGCGCACACTACACGTGTTACGTAATGCGCACTGAACGCTAAGGAGATTGGTAGCACAAAATACTGCTAAACAGTATTGAGTGATTACGAAACGAGGGAAAGAGCGGAGAGTGGGGGTTCGATTCCGTCAGAGGTAAAAAACTGTAAAGGGTTTTTGAAGTGAAACTTCTTTATCGGCGTTGGAAAAAAATTTGCGTCACGTCACGTCACGTCACGATTTTTGGTTACGCGCCATCTTTGTTCTGTTCCTCACCACGGTGGATTCGAATTAAGAGTACTTTATCCAGGGATAGCATGTCATTTAAGGGTTTTTGGACTTTTTGACTTTTGGGCTTTTGGACTTTTGGACTTTTGGACTTTTGGATGGGACATTGGTACTTTGGGTCTTTGGGACTTTGGAACTTTGAGACTTTGGGACTTTTGAATTTTTGAACTTTTGAACTTTTGAACTTTTGGACTTTTGGACTTTTGGACTTTTGGATGGGACCTTGGTACTTTGGGTCTTTGGGACTTTGGAACTTTGGGACTTTGGGACTTTTGGACTTTTGGACTTTTGGATGGGACCTTGGTACTTTGGGTCTTTGGGGCTTTGGGACTTTGGGACTTTTGGACTTTTGGACTTTTGGACTTTTGGACTTTTGGACTTTTGGACTTTTGGACTTTTGGACTTTTGGACTTTTGGACTTTTGGACTTTTGGACTTTTGGACTTTTGGACTTTTGGACTTTTGGACTTTTGGACTTTTGGACTTTTGGACTTTTGGACTTTTGGACTTTTGGACTTTTGGCCTTTGGGACTTTGGGACTTTTGGACTTTTGGATGGGATCTTGGTACTTTGGGTCTTTGGGACTTTGGAACTTTGGGACTTTGGGACTTTGGGACTTTGGGACTTTGGGACTTTGGGACTTTGGGACTTTGGGACTTTGGGACTTTGGGACTTTGGGACTTTGGGACTTTTGGACTTTTAGGCTTTTGGACTTTTGGATGGGACCTTGGTACTTTGGGTCTTTGGGACTTTTGGATGGGACCTTGGTACTTTGGGTCTTTGGGACTTTTGGACTTTTGAACTTTGGGACTTCGGGACTTTGGGACTTTGGGACTTTGGGACTTTGAGACTTTGAGACTTTGGGACTTTGGGACTTTGGGACTTTGGGACTTTGGGACTTTGGGACTTTGGGACTTTGGGACTTTGGGACTTTGGGACTTTGGGACTTTGGGACTTTGGGACTTTGGGACTTTGGGACTTTGGGACTTTGGGACTTTGGGACTTTTGGACTTTTGGACTTTTAGGCTTTTGGACTTTTGGATGGGACCTTGGTACTTTGGGACTTTTGGATGGGACCTTGGTACTTTGGGTCTTTGGGACTTTTGGACTTTTGAACTTTGGGACTTCGGGACTTTGGGACTTTGGGACTTTGGGACTTTGGGACTTTGAGACTTTGAGACTTTAGGACTTTGGGACTGTGGGACTTTGGGACTTTGGGACTTTGGGACTTTGGGACTTTGGGACTTTGGGACTTTGGGACTTTGGGACTTTGGGACTTTGGGACTTTGGGACTTTGGGACTTTGGGACTTTGGGACTTTGGGACTTTGGGACTTTGGGACTTTGGGACTTTGGGACTTTGGGACTTTGGGACTTTGGGACTTTGGGACTTTGGGACTTTGGGACTTTGGGACTTTGGGACTTTGGGACTTTTGGCCTTTGGGACTTTTGGACTTTTAGATGGGACCTTGGTACTTTGGGTCTTTGGGACTTTGGAACTTTGGGACTTTGGGACTTTGGGACTTTTGGACTTTTGGCCTTTGGGCCTTTGGGACTTTGGGACTTTGGGACTTTGGGACTTTGGGACTTTGGGACTTTGGGACTTTGGGACTTTGGGACTTTGGGATTTTGGGACCTTGAGACCTTGGGACTTTGGGACTTTTGGACTTTTGGCCTTTTGGACTTTTGGACTTTTGGACTTTTGGACTTTTGGACTTTTGGACTTTTGTACTTTTGTACTTTTTGACTTAATTTAAGGTGAGGTGAAAATTAAGTTTATGAAGAAGTTTCACTTCTTACGTGTGTACACTAAGTACACGCAATTTTTTTTTTTTACAGTCTCTCTCCAAATTGTCGTCGCCACCAGCCTGATGGAAAGCCGTGGCGCATCTAGCGATTGGGGCCACTTTTGACAGTGGTCCTCAAGTGGACAGCCCTGTGATGTGCCTCCTCATGCTCCTCTTGAAGAACCCGGGATTGTGGGTAAGCAGTGTTCGCTCAAGCACTAAATATTGTAGGTACCTCGCAATAGTTTGAGGTTATTCAGTGCTACATTCTACCCAGGAAACTGGTAAGTCTCCTTTTCCTTTTGCAAAGCAGTTCACTCATCGTCTGTCGCGTTGTCAGCAACATATTTCGTTGTTTTGTTTCACGACAGGGTTTTTAGTACGGGCTGAAGCGGCCTACTCTGGGGTGGTCGGAGCCACACTCTATAATACGTGGACTGCACGAGCAAGGTGCATTTGCCTGACCTGCCGTCTCCACCTGGTATTACAAACAACCGTTGTATCGCTCTCACCTCAACACGAAGGCCAGTACCCTAGCCCTATACCCTAAAGCTCTGAGAACTTACTAAATATATGTGTGTACACCTCAATGCATTGTTTTCGTTAGAGCCCTAGCTACCCTTGCACACACACTGGGAACTCTGAAGAAAGGCGCCCTGGGAAAGAGTCCTCTGAAAGCTCCCTCTGAGTAAGTTGGTGAGTAATATACAGATTAATAAAGTGGTTATAAAGAAACTACATACTGTGTTTTATCAAATTTATAGAAATTCTGCACTACCAGCATTTTTAGGCACACGCACACGGTTCTACTAATTTATTGAAAAAATTATGTGCTGTTACGGGACGTCTGGTAAAAGTGAAAATAATCTCTGGTGCTATAGATGATTCATATCACAAAATATAAGAGCAAAATAGTAGGTTCTTTTCAGTGTTTCATACTCATAAAATTTGGGACTTACCTAACGCGAAATACCTACTTTCACTTACATTCGCGCGTGAAGTCCATTCTATAAGTATGAGTGTAAAAACCTGCGATAGTTTAAAAATTACTTACATACATACATATAATCACGCTTGTTTCCCATCGGGGTAAGCAGAGACTATGGCTTTCCACTTGCTACGATCCTGACATACAACTTTCGCTTCTTCTACTTTCATAACTGTTTTCATACACGCTCGCCGGTTAAGGGTACTCTTGACCTTGCCTTTTTCCAGAACGTCTCTGATTTGATCGGCATGCGTACGCCGAGGTTTACCCCTACCAGTTTGCCCATTCATTCTCGCCTCATAAATCTGCTTTGTCAGTCTATTCTCATCCATTCTCTCCACGTGTCCAAACCATCTAAGCATCCCTTTTTCGATCTTAGTCACTACATCTTCTGTTATACCACATTTTTCCCTTATCACGCTATTTCTTTTTTTGTCCATTAAAGTCACTCCAGCTATACTTCGCAGACTTCTCATTTCCACTGCATTAATTTTGCTTTCATGCTTCTTCTGCCATACCCAACTTTCACTACCATACATAAGTGTAGGGATGAGCACTCCCCTATGTACAGCCAACCTGGCCTTCTCAGACACATTTTGACTGCTCATAAAGGTGTACATAGCCCCATTCACTTGATTTCCTGCCAAAACTCTTCGCTCAATATCCTGGTCACACTTTCCATCCCTTACAAATTTGGAACCCAAGTATACAAATTCTTTCACCTGTTCCACTCTTTGCCCTTCAATGAAGATTGAGCAATTCGTCATACTTTCTTCTCTTTCAAAAACCATAACTGTCGTCTTGTTTACATTAACTTTCATTCCTCTACTTTTTAGAGCCTCATTCATACTATTACCCATCAGCTGCAATTCCTCCGCTGATGATGCTAATATCACCTGATCATCAGCGTATAGGAGGCATTTGACGGTCAGTTCATTCATTTTTAAGCCATACATACTCTCTTGCAGTTCTTTCAGACAACTATCCATGTATAGATTAAACAGCCACGGAGAAGCTACACAGCCCTGTCTCACACCCTTTTCAATGTGAAAGAAGTCCGTGCAGGCCCCGTTGATCCTGACACAAGCACTAGAACCCTCATAGAGAGACCTCAGTGCCCGTATCAAGTTGCTGTTCACTCCATACATGGACAATATTGACCACAGTTCATTCCTCACCACTCTGTCATAGGCCTTTTCCAAGTCCACGAATATGCAATAGACCTTTTGACTTTTAGCCAAAACTTTCTCAGCTACGCATCGTAAGGAAAAGACCTGATCCGTACATCCCCTTCCTTTCATAAATCCTGCTTGCACATCCCAACTTATCAGTACTTTATACTGAAAAGGTCTACTGTTGCCCTATTTAATTTTGGGACCGTGATGGTACAAACGTAATGGTACAAACGTAATTATACAAACCTAGGAACAATATTTACGTCAACCTCAGAAAATTGAGGATAAAAATTCAACGAGTGAAGCTACCAGTCAGTTCGGTGCATAGCAAAATAAATTAACTTAGCAACCGAAGCCATACGAAGGAGTAATGCGCACCAGTATTTACCTGTTTGCCTGAAACATAGCCTAATGTGCGACTGTGCAAGGATTCGGTAACGTGCACTTAGCATGTTAAGCTAAAATAAACGTTATTACCATGTCCGAAGGTTTAATTTTCGTTGAATTTATGATATGTCATTGTCACGATTTTTACTAGCAAAACTTGACGTTATCGCTATGACAGAAGGTGCATTTTTCGTTGGATTTACGATATGTCATTGCCAGGATTTTGTTTCTTTGCTAATAGTTTGATATCGGGTCAAATTATTGTTAAGTTGGATGATTTTAATTGGGTTGTTCAGGGTTAAGTAGATTTAGTCCTATGGATTATTATTATTCCTATGCATTGAAAGGTTATTCAATTCGCTAAAAGACTTCACCTCGTCGTGAGCTACCTATCTATGAGCACATGGTTAAATAAACTTAATTATTTAAAATAACAAAAAACCCACTGCAAAGTAAAAATACAACTGAAAAGCAAAAAACAAGCTCTACATTTCTTTTGAAATTTTCTTTATTAGCTACTTACCGTTTTACTTTGTCGGCAATATTTGCAGGCAGGAACAAGCTTTCTTAAGCAAGTGGCGATTTGCAAAATAGCTAAATGTTTCCATAGCTTGTTCCTGCCTGCAAATATTACCGACAAAGTAAAACGGTAAGAAGCTAAAGAAAATTTCAAAATAAATGGAGAGCTTGTTTTTTGCTTTTCAGTTGTATTATTACTTTGCAGTCGGATTTTTGTATTTTAAATAATTAAGTTTATTTAAAAACTTTTTAGTTATCTTAGAAGTGGTGTTAAAAATATTAGTGTAGTGAAAGGACTTCACCGAAATTTAACCTTAATTATTATACCTATTTTGATCATATTTCTGGTTCTACTCAATCGATTGCAATCAAACAAATGTAAGATTTTAAGTCTGACTAAGACCTTATAAACAAATAAAACCGCATCGAAATAGGTTCAGTAGTTTTTCGTCCATCGCAGTCAAATAATTATAGCGCCAAAACTCCGCCGTTTGATATTATACCTGGTGTCACTCACAAAATCACGACGAGTCAAATGACACCTTGCCTGTGAAACTCTGTAAAGCCGTTCAGGCTGTAGAGCGTGCAAGAGAAATTTTCAAGGTTGTCATTTTAGCGCCAAAAGTCTGCCATTTTTTTTTTATTTGTATACCTGGTGTCACTCACACAATAGGCTTGTGTCCACTAAGCATAAATCTGATTGATGTATGTTTGTAACGACTATGTCCAATATATAAATAACTAAAAGTAATATGAATTGGTACACAAGCTAAGGATTACTATTATTTTTAGAAAATAAGATTGGAAAAAATAAGCAATCAGTCACGTGACATCAAACACCTCTATCAGATAGTGTGACGTCACAGTATGCTTTTTTACGTTTGAAGCACTCTGGCAGTCTCGAGTCTTGACATCTTGTATCACAAGTCGTGTCATTTTGTGTAATTGTTTAGATTCTCATACGTTTTCAAAAAATACAATAGATCTCATTTCATTCAGGCACTACACAGCACTTGTAATACGACGGATTGATTTTAAATTAATTTGGAAAGCAGACGAACGCTAACTTATCACTGTCAAACAGTGATGCCAATGGCATTTTTTTATTCAATTAATTTATACTGACTTTGGTTACTTAGACCATATGCCAAAGTGATGCCAACTCCTACGGAATGTTCCTCTAAAAACCAACTTCAAATTACCAGATTCCCCTAAATAACGATTAAAACCCCTAAACGTTTCTTTTTTGTACTAAAACTTTTAATCTCTAAACAAATCATTGAAAGGACTCATAAAAAAAAACACATTTTCTTTTTGTTTTGTTTGGCGAGATTCTTTGGCGGGAATTTTGTAAATTTGCAAAATTAGTGTATTTCGAGTGTTTTGTGTGTTTCAATGGTGGATTCTTAAACATAAACGTTTGACAACGTGCACTAGTGTTAGGAAGTGATAAAACGCAGTGAATCGCAACTTTGCAGTGACAAAAAATCCAAAGAAACTTTCAGAAATTTATCCACTGCTTTTCTGAAGGAAGACTGACATTGACTTAGGGATGATGTACTTGACTTTGACTGGACTTAGAGGACGAGGACTGTGACTTTTTAAAGCAAAATGAAGAGATAATAAATATACAAGACTTGGCTGTATGGCTCAAATTGCCTTTGCCTATCCGAAAATGGATAAATATAACTACTACTTACTACTTTTGTTTGGCATCAAGTGACGTCACACAAGGCGCCATGAGCGTTTTCGATACAAATTGAAATTCATTTTTTTAATCACAAAATAAACTATGTAAATGATTGTTTTAAATCAAAATATTACATTTTTGTGATCATTTAGATATAAAGCTACAAAAATAAACGATTTTTGAAATTTAGGACACAAGCCTATTACGACGAATCAAATGACATCTCGCATGTCAAAATCCGTAAAGCTGATCAGGCTGCAGAGCGTGCAAGAGAAATTTTCAAGGTTTTCATTTTAGCGCCAAAAGTCTGCCAATTCGATTTTTTTTAAATTTGTATACCTGGTGTCACTCACACAATTACGACAAATCAAATGACACCTCGCATGTCAAAATCCGTCAAGCCGTGCAGGCTGTAGGACGTGACAAAGAATACCATATACATACATACATACATTCTCTCGAAAAACATTACCCTCCTTTCTTCGGCAGTTCAGGTAAAAATTATGTTTTTCCTTTGCTCTAATGGACAGGCAGCCTAAAATAGGGTTTTCAGTGGGATCGGTGAGAAATTAATTAGGTACCATTGTTAGCAGTCGGCAGTAATGAGGTAAGTATGGTTTTCTATCTTGATTCGGATTTGGTAACAAAAAACTCACGATTATTTTTAAACAATCGCGGTTTTCTACACTCATACCTATAGAATTCGGGACTTCACGCGAAACACATTTACTTTCATTTTCACACCGACGTTTCGAGCACGTTGCAGCGCCCGTGGTCGCGGTTGGAGTCCAACCGCGACCACGGGCGTGAAGTCCCGAATTCTATAAGTATGAGTGTAAAAAACTCACGACTTTGATTTTTTCAGTAGACTTCGTCGACATTTTAATTTTGGTATCTACTGAATGAACTCACAATAAATTCTGTTCTGGAAGACTTTAGAACATAATTTGTTATGGTTTAGGATCTTTCCTGGGACATCCTTCCGAGGGCTTACCCGGTTCTCCCAACCGTAGGCTTTTGGGCGTTACGTGAGGTTTTTTAGTCGGTAGGGAGTCCATATCATCCATGAAGGATTTTTCCTCACGGTAAAAAATATGGTTCAAAATCTTCCATACCAGGATTCAATGTAAGTACCTAGTAAAAAATCGATTAAATTCAATTTATAAATGTAAATGTTCCATCACTATTAATCGGCTGAATGTGGGCGCCAGACCGGTCGCATTCCGGCCAAATTGTCTCGTCTCTCGGCCCACTGTTTTAGTGTAGAACACAAATTGGACGTATTACATTACAAGGTCCTTCCTACCTACTTGGCTTTTTTGAATGAGACTTGGCTGAATGAGTTTGGTTTTAAGTCATTCATTTCTTAGCTGAAGAAAACATGCATCACAAATCGAATGATTAAATAAGTATATCTACCTAGATGCAATTCTTTTCGTGCCGTGTATTATAGAAGTTGCCGTGATGAAGAGGTGAGTTGAAGAATTCATTCGGTTTAGACTCTAAACTCAGTAGTCCCGGCCTCCATGACCGAGGGTCTGAGGACGGTGAGAGGGCTTCTCACCGTCCTTACAGAAGCAGGCCCTAGAGGGCCTAGGCGGCAGCGTGACGTAAAGGATTCACGCACGCCCCCCCTAAGAAGCGAGATCACATCTGAAACCCCCAAAGACGCGGGATAGCACCCGAACCGCCCACTAGGCGAGGCCCTAGTGATGGTCGTAGGTCTGTTGGAAGTCCTAGGACATCCTCCCGAGGGCTTACCCGGGACTCCCAATCATAGACTGTTGGGCGTTACGTGAGGTTATTTAGTCGGTAGGAGTCCGGCATAGCATCCATGATGAATTTTCCCTCACGTTAAGAAAAAACTAAGTAGTCCAGTGGTTAACATTTCAAAATCATCGGTAAATCACTTACCATCCACCAAACTCTTCGGTCATCATCAACAACAATTTCCCCATTGACACAGTTACGACAAATCGCAGGTATGTAGGCAGCCTAAACTGTTATGTTGGCGGGTTGCGACGGCTCTGCGACTAATTGGGCAGCGGTGTTGCTACTTTCACCCATTGTAGGGTGGATAGGTTTATGGAAGCTGTGGGACAATCCTGTTTGTAATAGAAATTCAGGTGTATTTTGTCTGCAAATGAATGTTCCGTAATCAATGTAAAAATAAAAAAAATAAGAAAAATATTAAGAAATATCATAAGAGTTATAATAAATTACCATTTAAAGTTGTGTGTAGAACTGTAGACTTATAAAAAGACAAGAATACTTATTCGAAGAATATTCGTCAATCATTCAAATCAGTCTATAGCAGTCCACTGCTGTAGATTCGTATGCAATAGTTAATTGAATATTGCATAATAGACGTCATTAACAGTTCTGCTATACATTCTTTATCTTTACTTGTAGAGATGTTTCAAAAAGAGATCTTACAACTTCTTTTTCAAATATCTCTTGAAATTTTAACAAAAATCAATAAATAAATGTTACAATTTTTACTTGATATAAAATCTTTGAGGCCAGTGATAATTTACCCCTTTTTTACATGAGGTAATTTTCGTAGATGTTATGCCAGACTTCCACCGATGCCTCATTACGCATGGTTTCAACTGCTAAATAATCTAACAGAATAATACTGCAGAATATTAATTCTAAACATGGAAATTCAATGAAAATGTATCCCACAAATCCCGAACTCATGGCGTCCCTACCCCCAACCGGTGACACAGTAATCGTGACCTCGCCGGACATTGCTACTCTATACACACAACTATATGATCCGCCATTAATAATAACGGGAATGCACTTGCTGACCAATTATTTTATATAGGTATTGTACACTGATTTTGTATTATTCTGTATCTTTACTTGCCTCGTTGTGGCAACGTGGTCCCGTGTTGGGACGGGTAGAGTGTACAAAATGTCGCCACCCCAATACATCCCGAGGGGTGTCGCAACTAAGGGAACACTTTCGCAAAAAGATCCATTGTATAGAGGTGGAAAACTCGAAATGAAACCCGGTTGTCAGTAAAATGACAATCGTTACCTAAGCCAAGTTTTAAGGCGTTATGGGCGGCTTGAAAAAATTTCAACCGCGACCGCGGGTCGCGGCAATCTGCGCCTGTCCATTTCAACACGGTAATAGGCTCACCACCGGGGACATAAAACTAAAGGACGAAATGTGGGCGTATACTATGCCTCTGCCATAGATATACCGGCTGTAGATTTAGTAGTGTGCAATACTTGCACACGTGACTCTACTGCCTACACCCGTTAATATTTTGTGATAAAAAAAAACGTTTTTTTTTTCATGTTAAATTTGATTTTATTTGCAAAGGACCTCTGCCTGTACCCACTGGCCAATAATACGTGAATATAAATTTAAGTAAGTACTCAATAATTAATAATAAATCTAAAAAGCGAAAGATTGTAAATGATACTCGCATAATGCCTATTTATTATCCAGTGCTATGACCTCTAGCGTCCAGCTGATCGTTTGTAGGTATTAGGTATACTGGCTGCGTTCGAGCGTTCACCGCTCACCTTTTGCCGTTTTTTGGTACGGAACTCGCACTTGACCGGTTTTTCTGTTTCATAGGTTCACGTATTATTAGTCAGTGGAGGTTAGGCAGAGTTCCCGTTGGAATTAAAAAACGAATTCAAGATGAAAAAAAAAATAAAAAAAAAAAATTTTTTTATCACACAGTATTAACGAGTGTAGGCAGTAGAATCGCGTGTGCAAGTACTGCGCACTACTAAATCTACAGCTTGTATAATAAAGTCTTGACTTTAAATAATCTAAGGCCTCTGCCTACCCCTTCGGGGATAAAGGCGTGATTATATGTATGTATGTAGGTATATGTATGTACTACAATTGTGAGCTGGGTACGTAGGTAGGTACTTGACTTGACTTTGAAAGAGTGTTCTTTTCTATCTATGTACCTACTGTACCTATAGGTACCTATATAAACTGGCTATTGCCCGCGGTTCTGCTTGCGCGGTGAAGATTCCCGATGTGCATTTCTATTCCTATTTCAACTATTCCAATATTAATGACTAGCGGACGTCACGCGGTTTTACCCGCGTAGTTCCCGTTCCCGTGGGAATACGGGAATAAAATATAGCCTATGTTCACCGCAAAGAGTGTAGCTTTCCAACAGTGAAAAAATATTTCAAATCGGTCCAGTAGTTCCGGAGCCCATTCGTTACAAACAAACAAACAAAGAAAAAAACAAAAAACAAATCTTTCCTCTTTATAATATTAGTATAGATGATGAATTTTGCCAAAGAGACTTTTTTCCGTGTGTAATTCCTTCATGGATCCTATGCTGAACCGGAGCGGTCGGGAGCCCCGGGTAAGCCCTCGGAAGGATGTCCTAGGATTCGGGCCAATGGGTTTGGTGCAAAGACTTCTATGTATATAAACTGAGGTAGACGCGCCGTACTCTAACAAACGAGATTTCAAAAGCAATCCTCAAATACACACATTACTAAGACTACACTCACTTATAAATGTTTTTTACGTAATTGTCACCACACACAATAGCAATATACGAATAGAAAAAGAGTAAAAGAGAAGGCATATGGACTCCGATTGCAAGTCGAGTACCTACTCTCGAAGTTTTGACTCACAACAGTGCGAGCAACGCTGCTAATTAGCGCAGTTTATAGGTTTCAAAAATCGGTGCGTAGGGCATGTCTACCTCAGTTTATATAGAAGTCTTTGGTTTGGTGTAGCAAATAAGGATAGTAATCTATATTAATAAAATTACAGGGTATCCATCTATTAGCGCCCAGCTAAAACCCTTGGACCTAGAAACTTGAAATGTTCATGGTAAGCTACCTTTATATAGTAGGCAACCGATAAGAAAGGATTTTTGGAAATTCCTCCATTAAGGTGGCAAAATAAGGTATAAAAAGTTGCATGGAATATTTAAAGTTGGCAGCATGAAGTTACTTACAGGTGTTTTTATTACAAAACAATAGACACATGTACCTATCAGGGATTTGAAAAAAATCCATTATAAGTAGGGGTAAAACAGGGAATGTTGGTTTGTATGGTAACTTCTTCATTTTCAAACACAACTACTTCAAACGTATGCCAACTTCTAAATAAAAATAAATGAACACGTGTCTCAGGGTTTTCCGAAAATCTACCTTAGGGGGTGAAATTGGGTACCTACCACTCAATCATCAATCTATATTCGATATTGGAATATCGAATATAGATTGATGGATAAATAGGACATTTAAGGATTTCGAAAAATATCCCGGTGAAGCCGGGGGGCATAGTTAGTAAAATAATAAATAATAAAAGCAACTACCTAGGTACCTATTCATTCAAACAGGACTGTACAAAATGAAATGAGAACAATTTAAGACAACTCCACAAAATAGGTGTAAGCACAAGTACAGTCAGGCACGAAAAATGCTTCGCGTCACAGCGCGACACTGACGTACAGCGATAATTAGTCTTAAAAATTGCACACCCATTGTTTCGTACACTGCCGACCACGTAAAATATACCCCCAGTTTATTAAGCGAATTTGTATCTATTGCAAATTTTAATAAACTGCATTCTAGAGTCGGCACTTTGAAGGTGTCTACACAGAGCCTTGAGAGGTTAAATTGATTTGTGATGTTGGTGACTCGCAAGAATAGTTCAAGGCCAAAACATACTTATTTTTCATCGATTTTTGATTACATTAAGTGTTATTGTTATCGATGCAAAAATATTTTAAGCTAACTGCTAGGATAACCGTTAAGCGTCTGTAAAATGTGGAGTATAGGTACTACCATCCCATGCTACTTCACGTAAAATTATGCCTACCTATGCTATGAAAAAATAAATAATGTTCAACAAAGCAGAAACTCTCATGACGGCCTGTAAAATTTATTTACCTAGTTACGCTATACCGTCTAGCTACCAAGTTGCATTGCGAGAAGAATCACGACAGTTTACTTTCTAAACTCAAACAAAAAAGTCACGTGAAAATCTCGTGATTCAACTTAAACGGCAAGGATCAGCTCTGCAGTTAATTATACTTCTCGTGTAAAATATAAATGAAAAAACCTTAATCGTATAGAGGTAACACTTATGAACGTAGATATAAATAATTGCTTCTACATTTACATTTACTACCAGATTCGCCACACAATAGGTAGAGCCGGAGTGAAAAAATACCTGGCAATAAAACTCACGGCCACTTTTTTTAACTCTAATAGATAGAATTACAAATCATTTAACTATTACAGTGATGTAATTTTTATTTAAATAGTTGGGGTGATTAAATTTGGTCTGCAGTGTACGATGAAGTCTGGTCTAAATCGCCCAGACTTTCATGTAAGGGCCTGCATTGTATCGTCCTAATGTTACTATGTCTGGTTTTGGTAATATCTTTGAATTAAGTACCTACTTACTTTTAGTTATTGTCTAGGAACTTACAACATGGAAGAACCTCAAAAGGTATACTGGGTGTAACAAAATTACCTCTCCAAATTTCATAAGATGACTTGGCATCGGATATCAAATACAAATATTTAATAAAAAAGGTGGGTTAATTTTTTTATTTTTTAAAATAAATTTTGTCGCACATTAAGAATTAGTTTTTTACCGCGGCAATTCGAGGTAACTTGGTCGCCGTGGCAAAACAAACACGGAGCACCCGTCTGGATGTCGTTGTCGCTTTCTACTGCCGCTCAGTAGCGATAGAAAGGGTGAAAATGAAAATTTATAGAACCTTTAAAACGGATATACGGTTAAAGTATTCATGTGTTTTTTTTCTTCATTTTTGTAATGTTTCTTGACAGATGCCACGTCACGTGACGAAATTTGGAGAGTCAATTTTGTTACACCCAATATATAGCATTTGAAATTTACATGAATAAGGGAAAAAGTTATATTGAGAAATGCTTTCATGATCGGTTTGTTAATGTACCTAATGTTAACCCTGGTTGAATTCTGAGCTATTCTTTGGATGGATGGAGAATGAAATCCTTCAGCTGTTTATGGTCTAGTAAAAGTCTACTTAAACGCACCTTCTCTAAGTAATAGGTATTTCAATACCTACTTAGGGAAGGTAAATATTAATAAAATTGTGTTTACAAATTTAGTTAAGCACGGATGTGCGCCTGAGCAGGAAATATCTCAACGCTACACGACTACGAAACTCATGACAATATGACAAATCTAACAGGAGTTCCAAGTAGGTATCTAACTACAAAATACCATCTCATTCTTGACTGGTATTACCTACTAATTTACCAATTAGGTAGGCAGATAGAGTAGTTCAGGGTATTTTCAATCTCTGCTAATTTTCATACCTAGGCCTTCCATAAGGATCAAATAAATATATTGATCAAAAAACGTCAAGTAATTTTCTTTTCTTTTTCGGAAGGAAAATCTGAGAACTTTCCTATTCTATAGGTACTAATTGTCGCAAAATTACTTTCTAATGGGAATAAAATAATTTTCTGACAAATAATAGTCCGATCAATTAAGACATGCGAAGTTACAATAATTCGTACTCAGCTAAAATACAGAATTAATTTTTCAAAAGGGATTGGATGGCCAAATCCGAAACTATAAGGAATAGCGAAAAATGCTCAAAGGAGTTACGAGCCCGATTTTGATGAAACTTAAAACCTCATATAGATTTTTAGATAGATAGATAGATCATAGATTTTTGAAAAACCAATAATCCTAGCTGGGAATCGAACCCATTGATTTTAAAAAAAGAACACACCCTATATTGTTATACCATACGATAGTGTTGCTATTAGGGATCTTATTCTGGGAAGTAATGACATACGGCAAACTAAAGGAAAGTGCTCATCTTTAACACAATACAATTTATTTTTTTACGTTAACTGATTAATTGTTCAAAATGTAGACCATTGTTTTCAATACATAGCTGGATTCGAGACTTCAAGGATCGTTCTGCATTCAATATTATTGATTCCGTTTAGAATATTCTCCAAGGAATCATTCTGAGCATGATTTAAAACACGGAATAATTACGATCTATTCTGGGATTTCGAACGAAACAAATTATGATACAAAATTTAGGTAGGTATCTAGGTAGGTACATGAATGAAATATGAATTCTATTAAAATTCCAAACTTTCCTTAAAGTTGCCGTATATCATTACTTTGCAGAATTTGATCCTTATCAGCGACACTATCATATGGTGTAATAATATCTAAAGGTGTGTTTTTTTTTTTCAAAATCAATGGGTTCGATTCCCAGCTAGGATTAGGTATTGTTTTTTCTAAAATCTAATGATGAGGTTTTAAGTTTTATCAAAATCGGGTTCGTGACTCCTTTGAGCATTTATAGCTACTTATTCCTTTCGGATTTGGCCATCGATCTAAGTATATGTACCTACTACGTACTAGATGTGGCGATCAGAACAAGCGTTGTGTACTAGTGGTTTGCACCGGAGCGGAATCTTGAGCTCCGGTGAAATTCACCGGTACTTTTGCGTGCTCCGGTTTTTCTCCGGTGAAAACCGGAGCATCGCGTTTGTGTAGGTACATAGATTTGATGCCTTGAAATATTGTCTTCTAATTTGCAATTCTTGATTTAAATAAACATGTACAATCAGAGAATTTGTATGTAGGTGATCCAGTAGAGTTTTATGAGGACCTATATTTTAAAAAGTATCTAATAGTTTAATATAAAATCTATAAATAATATAAAGCGAGATTTTGACCGACTGACTCATCAACGTAGAGAAAAACCCCAGAACCTAGAATGATGAAATTTGGACAGTAGGTACCTTTTATTAACTAGGTAAGTTATAAGAAAGGATTTTGGGAAATTTCACCATTAAGGTGGTAAATAAGGTATAAACAGTTGTATGGAAATTCGTCACTAAAGTTAGCATCATGAAATTATGTATAGCTGTTTTTGGTTATAAAAAAAATAGACATACATATCTTTGATTTGTTAAATTATATCAATAAGGAGGTAAACGAGGGGTTGTAAGTTTGTATGGGAATTTCTTCATTTCTTCAATGGAAACTGCTTCACAATTTGTATAGGTACCTGCATCTAATTAAAAATAAATGAACACGTTTCAAGATTTTAAAAGTTGTACCTCCTAAGTATGTAAATCATAAAACCATCAACATCCAGCCCAAATCCTTAGACATTATTACTGTGCCTTAGACCAGGGGTCGGCAACCTTTTTAGTCAGAAGAGCCAAAAAATTTAAAGAGCCACAAATTTTTTTTTTGTTCACACGTACCTAGATATTAGTTAACGTAGCATTAGTACCTCTTCTGGCATACAGGCTTCTGTCGTGGGAACTGGAGGCCGCAGTTCTGACCGAAATCTACCGGCCCAATTCTTTGGTGTGACAAAATGTCAAATAACCGTCTTCGAAAGAGATTAAGAGCTGGCATATTAGGGCGCCCGATGATATCATTCATTAACCGCGCACCAGGCTAGAGCCCATGGTAAGCATTGAGCTCCGATCGGCCATCTTGTCTATTCTGAGGTTTATCGTTTATATGTATAAGCCGATGCATTAAAAAAAGGAATCTTAAATGGCGACTTGTACTTGCGTTGACGGAAAGTAAATAAAATTTAAGTCTTTTTTTTTTCAAATTAAAAATAATAAAAACTAGACCGGGTCGTATTAATTTCTGAGTAGCTTCTACCAGCGGCTTCGCCCGCGTGAAAGTTAAAATTAGAAAGACACATGGCGGCATCTAATTATCGTTTTCATCGGAAACAGTACCTACGTTTTCGGGATGAAAGGACACTATGACCATTTGTACGGAAACGGAAAAAGTACCTGGCAACGTATATTACATGGCGATCATGATGTTGGTTAAAATAAAGAACGAACATTTTTATTAACTCAGCGTGGAATCAAAATAAGATTTTTTTTTGGTTACGGTACGCGCGAGAGTGAGTATAGACGGCACTAATGTGTGAGCAAGAGAACATGATAAGCGCCGAAAGAATGAGGAAGGGCGTCCGCCCGAACTGGTGCTCCATAATATACCGCTTTCGAGTGCAACAGAACACCAAACAGGTGTGTTTATGAAATGAAAGGGTAAAATGCATCGATCTATTGTACTACTTACGTACTAGATGCGGCGATCAGAACAAGCATCATGTACCACCAAACTGCGGTAAATGTACTCATCTCATCTTTAGTTCGGTTTATGCCATAATACGAATGAAACGCACGTGACGGAGATATTTTAATTTATTGTGGTAGAACTGTGAAACAAAGTGCTGTAAACGCAATGTATAGAGGGGAAAAAATATTAAAGTTAATGCTAATTAACATAATTATACAATGTTAAACCCTTTTTTTTTTCATACCAAGATATGAGTTTTATAGCATCCGTTGCGCGAGTCCATTCTCGCTTAAGCGCGTACAAATCTGGAACATATTCAATGTATGGACGTTCCTGTCTATCGGTAGAATATATGTCAACAGTAATATGTTTTTGAAAATGTGCTATGATAATTGCTTAGGGAACTAAAGAGCCGCAAGTGGCTCGCGAGCCGCCGCGAGGTTGCCGACCCCTGAGCCCAAAATGTTTAATTTAAGAACTAACAGATAAAGATACATTTGTGTTTGTAAATACGTATTTATTACTAGATGTTGCCTGCGACTTCGTACGCTGCATTTTATATTTAATTCTTTAGATTGACATAACTTTTTAATTTATGGACCGATTGACATGAAGCAAACACTAAATGTTACGTGGAGCAGACTACAACGCATTATAGAAAACCGCATTTCTATTGATTGAGCGGTTGCTGAGATTAGCGTGCACAAACGTACACACACTTACGATTTTATTATATGTATTGATGATATTGATTAATTGATTGATGATACAATAGAAACACTCACAACAAGACAAATAAACATGTTCTTGCACACAAATATTTGTCTTGCGTGGGAATCGAAACCGCGACTCTTGATTAATAGACAGTATCTTTGCCTCCCCACCAAACAGGTCGTCTAATATAGGTATAATATTATTTAAATAATATTGAATACATAACACATGTTAGAATATTTCAGCGGAGATTAATCAATCGAATACTTTTACCGGTACCTACATACCTACACAGTGTAACAATAATGAACCGGAGAGTAATCAATTGAACTCCGGTACTTGTAATCGAGTACTTTTACCGGTACTTCACCGGAGCTTCTCCGGTACTCACTGCTCCGGTGCAAACCTCTATTGTGTACAACTCAACCGCGGTACAAGTACAGATCTCTTGGTTAGTTCAGTTTATGCCATAAAGCGAATGTCACGCACGTGACGGAGATATTTTAATTTATTGTGGTAGAATTATCAAACAAAGTGTTGTAAACGCAATTTACATAGGTAAACATGTTAAAGTTAATGCTAAGTATTATAATTATACAACGTTTAGAGAATAGACGTCAAGGGGGAATGCTGCCAGTCTTTTGGGCACAATGCCACGGGGGCCCTATTCAGATTTAGTTTAGTTAGATTTATTCATATTGTAAATAGTTATTAAAGATTGCTTTATTGTAACATTTGTCTCTATAAAAATATATTTCATTTCACGTTTAGAGTCTCGCTCTTGAACATATTCAATGTGTGGACGTTCCTGTCTATCGGTAGAATATAATATATTATGTCAATGGATTTGGCCATCCAAGCTCTTTTCAAAAATTCACTCTGTATAATTGGTTGGTAAACACTAAACACCATTAGGTAAGTGTCTACTCAATAAATGAAATATAAAAAAATACTCATTTATTAGTTCAATGGGGTCTAATGTTTCAATGGGTTTACTTTCTAGGTATCCCAATTCAAAGATAATCCCAATTCTCTGCATCCTTTCAACATGCAATAAGGACAAGCACATTGATGTGGGTAGGTACCTACCTACCTACCTATGGACTATATAACGTAGAAATATAAATAGATAAACACATAACTACCTACATCCTCTACTTTTTCATAATTCACCGAAAATTACATCTACAATAACATTATTCATTCAAATCTATTCGCACCTTGACGTCTATTCACTAAATGCTAATAGCACACATGCAAACATTGTAAACTTACAGACGATTACGAGTTACGTACGACACACAGAATGATAATATTTGTAGCGTTCCACTCACACAACAATAGTTACTTACATCATACAATTGCTGCGTAAAAACGTTTCTATGTGTGCGTCTAATTCGTTTAAAAATTCGGCCACTCGTGCGCATCTTCGAAATTTAAACGATGCCCATTGGTTGGGGAACGCTTAGAAAAAATTAGAAGGTCAGAATAGTGTGCGATGATTGGTAGTTTTTTTTAGGCAATGACATAGAATAGATGGTGAACTTAGATGGTTATTGTTGGTTAGATTTTAAGTAGTTTTTATTGGTTGATGTCTTTACCTGAAGAAGATTATAATTATCGGTATCCAGTTTTTTGTATTGAAATAGCTCTTTAGAATATTATTATGTAGTTAAAAATTTTGTAGTAGGTATTTCGTTTTAAAAGTGTTTTCTACAATTCATTGAATGTTCTGTTATACCTACTTGTTTATTCTACATTTGAAGCAAATAAGTAGGGCTGCCTTATCTTGTCTGCAAATATTATGTGTCTAACCGTGAGCGTGAAATTTAGCTGTCCCACGGAAACCACGTAACAATCAACCACTGTACTCTGATCTTCTCAATGTACTGCACATCTAGTAAATTAGAGTTCAACCTCGATTGACATTTTCGTTCAACTTATTTTGACGAATCATGCAGCAGTATTTAAACAAGAAAAAGACGAAAGAAAGATTCTAATGCACGTATAATAAATATATCAATGTCAGAAACGGTAACCCATCTCGGAACTAACCCTATTGTTAGATGCTTAACGCAGGGTTTCGAGTGAATTTAATTTAAAATAGACCTAAATATATAATTCTACTATGTACGTATCTTCTAAAACCATTAGGTATCTACCTACGGTATATAAACCAATTTATTCCCAGAATTCGACCCTAACAATAAAATTAGACGCCATCTTAACACAGTTTGTTTACCGGGACCCCACAATCACACACACTCAAACAACAATAGTTCAATAGTATAACTACACGCATGTGTGCGTCTAACGTTCCCCCACTCCCGCGCATCCGAAATTTGAACCGCGTTAGGTGATTGGTGGCAGCCATTTTGGATTTTTTATTGCTTGTGGCGCGTAGACCCTGTTAGAACTTTTTTTATTTATTGCTTTTAAATTTTAAAATGGCCGCTTTATATCTGAACCGATGCTAACAAAATTGTTTGACAATAATAAATAGGGCATTTTCAATACGCTGCTGGGCCTTCCTATTGGGTACGCACTTTTTAGATTTATTATATTTGTAATTTCAAACACTCTGGTGTCACAAATAATAATTAATAAGATAATTAATGTGACGTCATTACCTACAACGAATTTGGTATCCTAAATACCTATTTATACTATACCTAGCTTGTGTGTAATTTGATCATTACAACCAAAACTCAAACTTAAACGTCAAAAATAACGCATTGAGACGGAAGAAAAATACATATTTCGCCAAAAACATTTTTAAAAGGCTCGAAGTCACCGAATTGTGACGCACACAGATACAACCAGACGATTTCACCCACACAAAGGAAATTGTGTATGGATAACAAATAATGGTGAGTACAGACATCCAGATATTTGAATTTCGAACTTGTTGGCTTCTTGGAATGGCGCTGGTATTTAATATAATCTATACGTAGTTTGGTAGACTATAGATATTTTAACTTCTTTTGAAAGAAAGACCCTACTGTGTTTGTAAATTCGGTAAATAGGTACCTAGCTACTGACTATCATTGAAAGGAGCGGAGTGGCATTGTTATTGCCAGTAAAGTTGAACTAACTCTGTCTGAGACGGTCTGTATTCTTGTCTATTGATGGAATAGTGGACAGTTGCCTTTTTGGATGTCAAAAGCTATTTTTTAAATATTTGGATATTTTATGGCCTTCAGCCGAAGCCTTCAAGCCTATTCAATAGCTAGGTAGGTATATTTTACGTAAGTAAGTACTTATTGATCAACTTTAAAGTTAATGATCTCCCCAAAAGCCAGAGAATATTAAAAAATAACCGTTAGGTAAAATAAAAACATTTTATTTTCAGTTCAAAATTTAAAAAATCATGTTGGCTGGTCGGACGTCTGTTCCCGCCATCACTCACACAAAGAGCCCCCAATTCTCATTCGGAGCGCGCACAGCACAGTTTCCGCAGTGGCGCCGAGTTCGTCGACCCCACGTTTTGGAGGGCGCCGGTGACGTCACAATACTGACCTGCCACAACGACCTTGAAGCGTTTTCGGCTGTCCCCGTTTTCTGACGGATGTTTACGAAGTTTCAATTTCGAATTTCAATGAATTAAATATAGAATGTCGGATTTGGGACAGCGAGATAAGTGGACCAATTTGAATTTGGAATTATGTCTGAAATTGCTATTTGTGATAATGACGGTTTGGGATTACTGTCAAATTAGCTACCATTAATAAATTGTGGGGTTTATTAAGTTAAAGGCGTAAATAAATAAAGTAAATAAATTGTGTTTTTAAGAGTGCAACCTGGGTAGTATTGACAGATCGGCAGGAATAGTTAGGTAGGCCTAACACCTATTTTCAGAGCCAGTTTGTAGATCCGACTGTTCAAAAGAGGGCGAGGGTCGCCGTAGGTCAACGTTCGGTTATTTTCCCAACAATGACGGAATATCAAGCTGAGTCTTTTTTGTGTTACACTTTTTAATTTTTAATTAATTCGTGATAATTAGATATAGAGATTTTTTAATGTTTAGTTTAGAGTGGTTAGTGTTAATTTCAACTTTCGGTAAGTAGGTACCTAATTATTCAGCAAATAAACCGATACGAGCTTCCCAAAACTTGGTATTCGGCGCTGCTCTACATAATTAATTATACGCATAGGTAGGTACCTAAAACACCCACATTCCGAAGCAAACATTTGCGGAGAACACAAACATTCACACAAACCATCACGGGAATCGAACCCGTTACCTCAGCGCGGCAGCCACACCCTTGCGCCACTGACACTGAGGCATTCGAATGTCATCAATAATTCCGTTCCATAATTGAACACAATCGTTTAGCACCAAGCTATTATGTTCATTCATTCACCTTTGAACGGTGAACCATTAATACGTCAACAATCACCAGACGAGCTAATTCAGCACAAAGCAGGTTACTTACATTTAGATATCAAAACTCAGTACCTACAATGTTTAAACTGCTGACCTAAGCTCGGGTTCAGTCGATTAAAAAAATCGACGTGCCACACTCAATTTTTTTTAAGCGGAAATAGGACTTAGACTATCGAAAATGCTAATGCCACCCAGCGATCTTCGTCACTTGAATTTTGAAATTGGAAACTAGGGGAGACCGGGGCTAGATGTGACAGGGGTAGGTAGTTACAGTGGTCATAGCCGCGAAACAGAGAACGCTATTCAGACGTTAGAAAGGGACAAATAGCCCCGCCGCCACCGGCTAGCACGCCGCGAGAGTCAGTGGCTCCAGCGTTTTTGTGAGAGGCATGGCCCGCGCATGCCGCCATTAAAATTGCAGGTTAGTAAAATTTTAAACTTTTCGTAATATTGGCTTGCAAACTATGTTCCATAAAGGCAGAGATGTCTTTGCTGTGATTTTTACGCCCTAATGTTTTCGTTTTGCAATTAATCTATATTTATACAGCTATATTTATTGACGTTTTCACTGCATAACATTAAAAGGTCAGATTTGGCGTTGGGGCTAAAAGTTACATTTGCTTGGGGCAGGTTGTGATATGTCACTACCTGCCCCGTAGTGCTTGTTGTCCAATGATATAATTGGTGCTACATATCTTTTGTCTCTCTTTTATAGAAAAAGGACGTCTATAAGAAAAACAGAGCGAGGCAAAATACCTACAAAAATAATAAAAATACTTACAAGCAAGCAGCAACTATTTTAGAGGAGGACAAAACTAAAAAAGTGTGTGGGATCGCAAAAGACTTTGGATTATGTCATTATGTCCCTAACACGATATTTATATATAATAATAGAAAAGCAGCAGAAGAGAGGGGCACACCTGTAGAGTATCTCATATTCGGCTACCAGAAGAATAGACAGGTTCAACGATGAGCTCTTGCTCATCGTTGAACGGTTGGTGAGTTACTTAATTGGATGCAGGCAAATTCAAGTCAATCCTAAAAAGAAAAGTGTGCCAAAATGGGAAAATCCACACGAAAGAAGACAACACAGGAAAGAAGAAAAAGAAAACGCTAAATGGAAAACAAGTCTTGCTGTAAAGAGGAAAATATTAAACGACCCTGACGAAGAAAGTGAACTAGAGGTTGGATATTTTTGCGTGATATGTTGTTATCCCCTTGATTCGAAGAAATCTGGTAATAAAATGAGAGAATGAGGAGCTTGTAAGAAATGGTCACATGTGAAATGTGTTAGATGAAATATTGCACATAAAAATCATATTATTACGCATAAATAACCACTGTAGTCTGAAAAATCTGTATCGCACACAGATTTTTCAGATTACAGTGGCTTAACTCGGCTGCCCCATATCAAAACCTAGCAAGGAACATTTTTTAAGAAAATTTTTTTATTACATAATCTTTATCAACTAGTAAGTACCTACAAAATGAAAAAATATCAGAGTAAAAATCTTACAAATAACCAGAGATTGGAATACTCATAACCTAGTAAGTACACCATCCACAATCTCGTAACCATTTACAAACCTAGTATGTCGATCTGACCATTAACAAACCTAGCAAGTCCCTGACACTTGCTAGGTTTTAAAGTGGTGGATGCGTCTTGCTAGGCTTATGAAATGGTCAACAATCGTTTCGACACGCCCAAACTGGATGGTAGTCTGGCCCAGAGTGCCCAGGAGAAAGCTGACCTTTTGGGTTCTCTCTTTGCGTCCAACTCGACCATGAACGATTGAGGTGCGCTGCCGCCTGACGTCCCCTGGTGTGGCACTTCCATGTCAGAAATTAAATTCAGGCAGTGGGACGTCGGACATCAGGCGTGAGCTTCAATGCCTAGACGATCATAAGTCGATTCACGCTTTCATACTCCATGACAAAAGTCCCGGGGCGTCGTAGAAGATCGCATACGTGCATCCTGTGCCAAAGAAGGGTGACAGGACCGACCCGGCCAATTACAGGCCTATAGCCGTCACCTCCCTATTATCAAAGGTGATGGAGCTTGTAATTAATGCACAGCTCCTGAGGTACCTACCTTGATAAACACGACCTGCTCAGTGACAGAAAGTAAGGTAGTAGTTCCGTCACGGTCGCTCGACAGGCGATCTTCTCGTGTACCTCACACACCGATGGGCGGCGGCTATCGAGAGTAAGGGCGAGGCTCTAGCAGAGAGCCTCGACATCTCTAAAGGTTTTGACCGGGTGTGGCACCGTGGTCTTCTTACGAAATGGCCCTCCTATGGACTGCCCGAAAGTTTATGCGGATGGGTGTCCAGCTTTCTGGCTGGTAGAAGCATCAGGGCCGTTGTTTATAGCAGTTATTCTGAATGCATGGCCATAAACGCTGGAGTACCACAAGGATCAACGTTGTCCCCCACTCTGTTTCTGCTGCATATCAATGACATGTTGTCTATTGACGGCATTCATTGTTGTGCAGACGACAGTAAGAGTGCCACTTGATATATGGGCCGTCCCGGTTTTCCTCGGGCTGTAGTGGAGGACAGTCGTGAACTACTTGTGTCTGAAATCGAGGCTACTCTCTCTAGAGTGTCCGATTGGGGTAAACAAAATCTTGTTTAATTCAACCCCACCAAGACACAAGTATGTGTATTCACCGCTAAGAAAACCCCATTTACTGTGTACAGTTGGTGGACTTAGATTTTCTAATGAAAAAGTTTAACTACAAGCTCCCTCCTGCTAGCAACGACATTGCAACATAAAAAAAAACAAGAAATTTTTACAGAGCTTGTAAATCTCATGCCAGAATCCAGAAAGACCTTCTGGAACGAATTACCAGTGAATGACTTATCTGTCAATCTAACAAGTGACCCCTCTGCGCCAAGAACATACCCCTATTGCGGAGGCCGCAGCGGGTGATTGCGCAGAGGGCGGCGCGGGCGTACTGTACCGTCTCGTTCGAGGCGGCGTCCCTCATTGGCGGTAGCCCCCCCTGGGATCTTGAGGCTGAAGTCCTAAAACAAGTATATGAGGAGAGCGCCCTGGTGCGTAGCGTTGGAGGTCGCCCGCTCCCGGGGGACATCGATCGCTGGAGACAGTTGGCTCGCGATGATCTCTTCCGGGAGTGGGCCCGCCGGTTGCAGGAGCCCTCTGCGAGTGTAAGGCTCGTGGGGGCTGTCCGGCCCGTCCTTCGGGCTTGGGTGGAGAGGGCATATGGTGCACCGACGTACCACCTCACACAGCTCCTCACAGGACATGGCTGTTTCGCCAAGTACCTGTGGGAGGTGGTGGGCGTGGAGTCGGATCCTGTGTGCCGTCACTGCCCAAGTGGTTCCATAGACACAGCAGAACACACTCTTACCGAGTGTGTGGCGTGGGACGGGCCGCGTGTCGCCCTCACGGGCCGTATAGGGAATAATTTGTCACTGCCGGCTGTGGTGCGAGCCATGGTCGGCAGTCAAGAGTGCTGGGTCGCCGTCACCTCATTTGCTAGTGAGGTGATGGTGGCCAAGAGAGAGGAGTTGCGGGTGCGGGAGCGTGCTGGTCAGACGCTCCCGCCCCGCCGTCCAGTTCGGGGGCGCCGCATGGCAGCCTTCGTGCGCGCTCCCGACTAGCGTTGTACCGGTGGACGGAGGTCGGGGGACCCCGTCCACCGATGATGACCATTTGGCGGAAGGCACCTCTCCGTGTTCCAGAGATGCCTTCAGCGCCCACCCGCTCGACCGCTTTCTACCCTCTCTGTTTGCAGATAGGCGCTCGAGAGCTTTGCGATGCGGGCCTGGGTTTGTGTCAGCTCCAGAAGGAGCTCCCGGGGAGCTCCCCATCTTGCTCCCCCGAGGAGAGCCCTGCTCGCGCGGGGCGCCCCTGGCCGGGTCGACGTGAATAATCTTTGGATATCCTTCGGCCCGGCTACAGGGTGAGGAGGAACACCGCGGGGTTTAGTGGGTAGGACGGTCCCTTTACGGGACCGGGAGCCCCACACACCGTCCCAGTTGCCCCCGCGGTTGGGATGACGGTGACCAACCGCATTCCCCGCGTCACCAAAAAAAAAAATCTAACAAGTGACGGACAATTAGATACCTGCTAAACTCCTTTATAAATAAATCTTTAATTAACTTCTGAAAGAAAATCTGTTCACTAAGTTGCTTTTTAATACATGAACCCGACTTACTAGAATTTTAATTTATAAGACCTATTATCTACAATATTCAATAAACCACATTAAAACTTAGCAAGTGCTCTTACTAGGTTAAATACTGGTTTCTACAAGGGCGAACTGATTGTCGAGTCATTATCAAAGTTAGTAAGGAGTATAAAATATGCAATATACACAAATATTTTAAAATTATAATTATCGTCTATATTTATTTTATATAATAAAACCATTTTTAAATCGTTTTTGTAAATATTGTTCTACGGCTAGCCCAATTTACGTTTTAGCGCTCTCCTGTAAAATTTTGCTTTGAACACTTGCTAGGTTTTGATATGGGGCAGCCGAACTGCTTAGTTTCACTTAGAGATCTGATTTTTTTTAAGTATAATTTATTTTCAATTTTAATATACGTTTTGTTCATTAGTAGATACAAAAATTTTGTTTAATACAGAGGTTTATAAGTTTAAAGGTGAGAAATTATCTTTAAGTCGTTTTTGCAAAGTAGAAAACCAAATACTTAGTTTGTAAATTTGTGTCATTTTAGATTAATACGTTTTCGTTGTAATGAGGCAAAAGACTGCTTTTAGGACATAATATTATGTATGTTAAAATAAAAAGTAACTGATTGTTCCTAATAAAAAATCATATAATACGTTTGTTTTTTAATGTAACAATTTGCCCCACGTCGTGCAACAACCTGCCCCGAGCACGGGGTTGAAAGTTACACGGTTTTTTTTTCAGAATTCATGCTTTTATGTCATTACTATTAGTCTGCTACATAAAATTTATTTAAAATATAGAGCCTGAATAGTTACTTAATCAAACAAACTTATACTCGGTTAAAACAATCAAAGCAATAAAAAAATATGGCGGTTTATAAAAAAAATGTCACAACCAGCCCCGGTCTCCCCTACCTATTTGTTATTTTCTCTGATCTCTCCCTTCACTCCTAAAAACCCATCGTGGTTTTTGTCATGTAACGCCCAATTCCATTAATTATTTGTTATTTTATTTAACCTCGTGGTTGTTACCTATTAACACTGATCTCTAAATATTTAATACAGGTCAGTGTATTTTTCGTGTAGAATTGAAGGGTTTTTTAAAATCGAATGAGAAAAACAGGAGCAGATATGTACGCAGAAATTTTATTGAAAGGTAAAAAAAAGAACATCTGACGGGACTTGAACCGGTAACATTTGCTTAACTAGGACAATGCTCTTCCAATTGAGCTACAAGAACCGTGCCAAAACAAGCTTAAATTCTTCACTTTATTGTAAGCGCCATTTAAGAGATTTCATATCTATTTTATTATTTAGCATGCTAATAAAATATCTTTAAATACTTATCCACAGACACTCAGATACGTCTGTGTCAGAAACTACTTTTCCGTGTAATATTTCTTTACATAAAATCCAATTCATACCAAGCCAGTTGTCTTCCTCTCCAAGTTTCCCTCCAAAAAATTACAAACAAAATTTCTTCTACGAGATTTCAGCCCAGCTAACCCCAATCTGTTTACAGGCCTACCTGAACGTTTATGAAGGGTTCGTTGAACTGATAACACGTGTAGGTACAGACTTTAAATGTGTCACCGTTGAAACTGTTAATTTTACACACAAATTTATTTTTAGTAGGCATTGTGTTAATATTCCTGCTGTGCATTTATGGATTATTATTTGACCTAGATTCAATAAATGTGCATTGATTTCATCATTTGATTAGCTACCTATTTTATGTATTTGTTGACAAATTAAATTATTAATCTGTTTTTATTTCACTAGCTATGTTCCACGGCTTGGCCTGTAGGTATATGAAACATAATTATATTCGATTTTTTTTAATTAGAAATTTTCGACATAAGCAGCTCATTATTAATCCAAGTTGCCAGCAGTTGGTGTAATTATGAACGGGCATAAGGATATGGAGACACAAGTCGTAGGAATAGGTCTGATGCCGTTGCCGAAAAGTTTTATGGTGTTGTCAACAGTATCTACCGAAATTGTGGACCAGCTGCAGGCCATAGATAGGTTTTGTGGTAACCGAATGGATTTTCAGGAGCAAAGCTGATTTCTAAGGACTAATGATGGCCTCACCGGGTTCAAATATTAGAGAAAGGCTTGCCTAATAGTTATTTGGATGACTTCCAAAACCGGTACGAAGTGGAAAGAGTAGACAAATAGACCATGGATGCGGCTTAAAGTTATTGGGAATAAAACTGGGACTAACTGATCATGATGATGGTGACTATCTACTAAATCCTGTAGAATTTCATTGATTTTATTGTGCTATAAGGAGTTAAAAAAAAATCCCAGTAAAGGTTCATAAAAGTACAAGTTTCAATACTTTGTTTACCTTCAGCACGCAGCAGGAACTTAACCATGACCTCAATTTAAAAAAAATAAAAGTTCAATATTCTTAAGCCTTTACACGAATTAGAAAGAGATAAGGCTATACGTGATAAGACGAGTGCGAGAGGGATGGGTTAAACGAAAAGTGACGTGATTCAGAGTGCGTTGAACTCAAGTTTTGATGATGCATCGACGCGACATATTTGTGTTGTAGGTATATTTTATTTACATGTGTGCAGTTGTAGGTACAGTCTGCGAATAAAATGGTTTTAATTTATTTTTTATAGGGTTTAATCAAGTCTTATTTTTGTATTACAAAGTAATTTTTTCTTTTAAGCGACTGCAGTCAGTTAGGTTTTCCACCAAGATAAAAGAGTTTCCTTCAGTCTGTAAGCCAAGTTAGCTTGACAAATAATGTCTAGGTGGCAGTGGCGAAGGCTCCATTTTATAAGCAGATTCAGGTCAGCTTCCCTTTTCAGATTTGACAGTAACGTAGATATTGTATATACCTAATATCTCACAATTAATAAACATAAATCCACCCTCTAAAACCAAAGAAAACTAAGGAACCTTTCGACTTTTTCTAAATCAATCGAAATTCGTAAGTTAGATACTTAGGTACATATATTTTTATTCTGAGAAGTTGTTCTTATGGCACATAAGAACTAGCTTCAATATTCGACTTGTAAGACCTTGATTTGACGTGGGCGGAATACGAGTGACTGAGGTGGTTGGGAAAATTTAATCAATAAAAATACATACTACAAACCTGACTGTTTTAGAGTATCTTCCCACGCTCAATCGCCAGACAAAGTATGACAAGTAAACAACTAAACACCAATCCCGTTCCAGTACAAGTACTTACCAAAATACATCAAGACTAAGTGATTTCCATATCTCCGATGGGTTGGTAAGGATTATACGTTGTACCCATAGCTTACGAGAAAAACTCCCTGTCACAGTTTTTCCGACGTCTTCTTTTTTAGGGAAATTTTTCATGGATGTTATGCCGGACTCCTACCGACTAAAAAACCTCACGTAGGGGAACTGAAGGCAAAATGGTATATTTAAGGAAAAACGAGTCGTATTCTACAAAATATAGCTTTATTATTAGAAACTTTTCATAGATTATCCTTAGTAGTAATCAGTCTACAATTCTTATTAATTAAACTTAAATCAAATCACAGAATTTGTGGATATTTGATGATTTCCAAAATCTTCCATATGGTCCGTTTTGCCTGCATGTGAAGGCAAAATGGACCACGGTGAAGGGCAAAATGGACCCAATACCTTTCTAATTTGGGGAACACATTTCACAAATAAATTTTGTGTTCTCATCGTCGTCATCAACGCCGGCACACGTACAATGTGCCCAGAGGAGACCAATCGGGCCAATGCCCGATTTGTCTCCTCTGGGCACATCAATAGTAGGATAGGTGCTTCATTTGCATTATGCGTTGTTTCAAGCTCCTTCCGATATTCCGATATTCGTCCCATGACTGCCTATTGGTTCTTATATAATTGTTAACCATCTGAAACAAAATATGTAGAAAACTGAATGAATCGAATGTAAAAATATATACAAAGGCAAAATGGACCCTGGTCCATTTTGCCCGGGCCGTTTTGCCTTTTATGTGCTTAAGAATCAATGTCAAATTTTGAGGTTAACCGTTCTACCTATGTTCATTCTTTACATACTGTAATAAAGATAAAATCATACACAAGGCTGTGTCAAATCATTAAATTGACAATACTAATTACAATAAAAGTGCAGGCTAGTCAAAAATGACGTTTTTTACATCAAAATATGAAAAAAAAAGACTTACCGCGATAAAATTTCGCTGTCACGTCTGGCAGTTTCGCCGGTACTGACCGAGAACGGGAAGGGCGCGAGTAATTAGTTGCGTTACTTAGCAAATAGATGGCCCTAGTAGGCTTAAAATAATTTAAAAGTTCCGTTTTGCCTGCTGTTCCGTTTTGCCTTCAGTTCCTAACGCCCAACAGCCTATGGTTGTGAGTCCCGGGTAAGCCCTCGGAAGGATGTCCCAGGGACTCCCAACAGACATACGGCCGCCGCTGCGGCCTCGCCCAGGTAGTGGTTCGGGTGCTATCCCGCGTCCTTATGGGGTTTCGGGTGTGATCCCGCTTCTAAGGAGGGGGGGGGGGCGTGTGTGAGTTCCTCACGTCACCCCTCTCACCGCCGTCCGTCAGTTTTTCCGACATCTATAGTACCTAAGGGTTCTTCGAAAGGGCTTTTAGAAGTTTTGTGCAGGGTCCGCAGTGCGAGCGTAGCGCCTCTGGAGTTGCAAACGTATATAGGTTATGGCACCACTTTCGATAAGGTTGGTCATATACTTGTCTGCAATAGGTTCACATAAATCAGAATCAGAGTTGCTAAGTAGCTCGATAGATGGCTCTGTGCCATACTACTTGTTAAATGGCGGTTACAATAAGGTGAAAAATTTCAACTTGTATCAGTACGGCTCCCGTAACTCAACTGGTTAGAGTATTGCCCTGGATTAGGCAAAGGTTGCGGGTTCAAGTCCCGTCTGGGCCAAGTTGAATTTTTTCACTTTATAATAAAATATTATGAAAAAGTTAGCATACTAATTGCTTTAAATATTTTATCTATAGGTTCGTATAAATGTTAATATTTACAATTATAATAGTGCAATAATCTGCAGACCGTACATTAACGTTGGTACAAATTACTATCGGCGTGGCACTGACCTACCCAATGCCGTCGGTGCCTCGGTGGTCATATTCCTCACTGCGTAGTTGCACCCAACTATTAATTTATATTTTGTTTATGTGGTTTCAAACCTACATGTTATAGCTATATTTAATTTTTCCTGCTTATTAGCAAATTCTAGCACCCGGGCAGGGGCGCGGCATTCAATTTGTGTTCACTACTAAAACTGACTAAAATGTATGTACAAATGGATTTCTAGGGTCCCATTTTGTGGTATTTTTTTGTCGGTTTGTGAATTCTTTTTCATCATTTTAGTAGGTAAACGTATAGGTTCCCAGTTTTCAAACAATATCTGTTTTTTAATGTATGTAATCTGGGAGTAGCTGGTTGGGTTTTTTTATATATAATATAATATAATATAATAATATAATAATAATATAATATAATATAATAAATCTTTATTCTCAGGTTACAATGACCCATAGATATATACCTTAACCTATTTTCACATAAATTTATTACATCACGACTTTGTTAGTTAATAAAAACTTAGTAGGTACTATGTTAGTAAACAATATAATTATACACAATTCACTAGTGCACTAAGTCTGTGTGCGTCCTTGTGGCACCGTTCCGCGAAACCGACGAAACACCACTCCCTGTGGCCAGAAGTTCTCCTACATGACAAGGTGCAGGTAACAGGTGGGCACTCGCACCACGAACGCTAAAAAATTCACGTTGCGGCGCGACTCCAACAGCTGCACCCTCGGCATGTACTTAATCTTCTGACGCACGTACTCCGCGATGTTCTCCGCCGTCGTGTTGTAATGCAGGCGCGAGATGTACACCGGAGTATTCGGCTGTGCAGCACGTATTGAAGTAGTGGGCTCCGCAGGAGCTGTGCCACAGCGGTTCTTGACAGGTTGTCGGCGACGCTTTTTCCTTTGCACCGTCACGAAACCGTCACTGTCGACTTGTTTCACCGTTGGTAGATCCAGTCTAGACGCGGTGATGGCGGTGCTTTTGGCAACATGGGTAACACTTTTCCCCGTGGCTGATGCTACAGTCAACAACAACAACAAACAACATCAACATTATATTTGGCTTGACCTATTTCTGAGCTCCCAAACTCATAAAGCTGCGTCTAGTTGGGTTTACCTGACCTCCCAAACTCATAAGGCTGGGTCATTGCTAGCATGCATTGGGCTGCAGTGATTTTGATGGAGACCCTTGCAACCAGTACAGGGAGTGAATACTTCATTAATCAAATAGGTACCTAGTAGTTTCTTCTTTTTCTCCAAATGTTTGAAAAACCCAGGCATGTAGTTAATCCCACAATCTGAATTCTTGGCCCATTCTATTGGTGAGATCTACTTTGGTCTGTGGCTTTTGACACAATTTGAAAGATGTCTTAACCGACTTCTTCTGTTAGAGGCTGATCCATAAATCACTAAGTCGGCTTCAACCATCTTGATATGTCTGCCATGCATCTAAACCCAATAATATTTAGCACAACCCTTGAACCCAGTTTGTATGCTATCGCTACAGTGACGCCAGCATAACTGATTCAGCAGGAACACTCGGATAAACTTAATGGTGTATACATATCGCCATGTCTTGCGAAGATTAACGATTCCTGGTAGTACAAAGGACTGATAATTTTGGTTACTTCTAACACTATTTATGACAATATAGGTATTTAACCGTGTATTGTCGAGAAGCGCTCGTGGCCCCGCGGACTCAGTTTTCTGTAAACGATCACTGCAGTAAGCAACTTTCACTATGGCCGGTCCATGGATGGGTGACCATCCATGTGATCACTTTGTGACATTTATTAGAGCGTTTCCGTGCTTCGGAAGGCACATTAAGCCGTTGGTCCCGGTTGCCAGTAAAATGGCAGTCGTTAAGCTAAGTTGAAGGCTTTATTTCAACTGCAGGCAGTCACAACCTGCGCCTGTCCAATTAAACACGGCAATACGGCTCACCACCTATTATGTGGGACTAATTATACAAAGGTGAAATGTAGGCATATTATATGCCTCTGCCTACCCCTTCGGGGATAAAGGCGTGACCATATGTATGTATGTATGTATTGTGTCTAAATTTTGGAGAGGCCTATGTCCAGCAGTGGACTGCCATAGGCTGATTTGATGAGGTATTTAAACTTTCACGGTCACAAACAAATGGTGTCCTCCATGATCATGGCGCTTAAAACAGTAAGATTATTTTTGAAAAGCAATTAGTAGATATGCTAACTGATCATAAATTTTTAATATGGAAAAAGAATTGGTTTCAAGCAGGATTCGAACCTGCATCTTCTCGCATACCGTGCAAGATGCTTAACCAATTATTAGTGCCGAAATTTCGGAAAATTTCAATAATAGATGGTAAATATCCCGTTAACTCTAATAGGTATTAATATTTTTGACACTGGGTTCGATTACTGGAACCGATCAAATATTTGTGTGATTCACGAAGTTTTGTTTCGGAGTTTGAGTGTTTTAATGTGTACCAAAGTTCATTCGTAAGATTCTATCAATACCGCGTTTTTATAAAGAAACATGTTACGAAAATATGTAAGCACTATTATTTTATTTATTCAAACGTATCTGCTACGTTTGCGCAGCTGTTCAGTATCACTGACCTGCGCAATGACATGCATGTTGACATTCATATCATCGTAAAATTAAAGATTTGATTTGATGATTAATGGATATTAGATATCAAAACAATATTTGACAGTTATAATCGAATCGGAAATTGACAGACAGAACATTATTGGTTTGATGGGTGTTTCAGGGTTTGTAGTATTACCACAGGGCGGAAACTCCAGCTTGAATGTGTGCGTGTGATCAATAAAATATAAGCAAATTGTCCGTCAACGCGCACGTCAACTCTACTGACAGCTGTGGCGCGACAGGGAGTTGCCGATCTGTATGTAATATTATTATATTATCTTTGGTACACAGACGGCACCGTGGAGCACAACCTACTATAGTGGCGTCATTTTATTAGGTAACATTTGACGTCTGTCAGTTTTATCTTCTTATTGAGAATGATGAATGAGAAAGTGAATGAATCGATACGGACTTAATAGATATGTGAATTTAGAAATCATCAGGCGAATCCCTGTCTTATTATTTTTTTTTCTTAAATTTAAAGAGCAAAATAAGACAAGTACCTACAAAATTTGATTGTGAAATTGAATTGTCAAATGTTACCTAGGTACCTATTAAAATGACTTCTCTATAGTCACAAATAAAATCACGCAAGATGCATAAGACATAAAACAGTAGGTAACCTAACCTAGCCTTGGAAATTTAACCACACGCCTTAATCCCTTACTAATAGATATTCGGTAAAATGTTTTTTCCATACTGTCACCAAAGTTTTATTGCACAACAATAATATCCAGAAAATTCACTAAATCGGTACCTATTTTATAAGGAAAAAATAACTGTATAAGGAAAGATTAATGGCTAGTTTTAGCATTGTTACTTAATTTCCATGACGTCATAACTAGGCCTCGTTAATTATTGAAATATGTTTGAATTTCCTCAAAGATCTTACGAAACTTTGGGCAGCAGTTCTTAGAACTGCCTTAGTCATACCATACTTACTTTTAGAAAAAAAAAACGGTGCACTGGATAACGAATTATATTTGGCGTTTTAAAAATCGAAGGTTGTTGTTGAGTCAGGCACCGGGCACTTTTCGTGCTGGTTTAAAAGAATTTTGACACAAGTGTAGGCGCATATCTTCCACTTATGTGATTATTCAACCCAGGCAGCACAAAGATCTGGGCCTAATACTTTACTGGTATTATTTTATTCTAACTCACCGAAACACTATCGCTTTAAAATGGAACCATTTAGTTACTTACGAGAAGTTCTCAAAATAAACGACATTGTTTTAGACTGAAAACAGTAATCCCAGCCCATTGCTGAAAGAAGGGGTCTCCAAATTTCATTTTGGGAGGGTGGGTGATTCTATTGTAGGTACTACGCAGACCAGGTTAGTACAGGGTTTGATTTTGAAGTTTCCTTCTTCTCGACATGACCTCGTCCGTTAGTAAGCGGGTAGAAATCAGAGGGAGGCTGAATTTGGCTCCAAAGACATCGGTAAATTTCCTCAGCTCCCCATTGGTTGCCAAATGCCATTATAATTTTTATTGTCTGAATCTTCCGGGCAACAAAAAATATATTGTTTGAGTCCTGATACAATCTAAATTACAACGGCAGTTGGTCACGTTATCAAATTATAAGTTTACTCACAGTTCAACGACCCGTTATCAATTTACTCCAATTCATGTTTATCTGTCTGTGTTAGCAGATTATCTGTGCATTAACATCGGTGTTCAATGTCAAAAAGCACATTTTTAAACGCATTTTTTCATACAAATATGACGTAAATATGCATTTAGTTATTTGGTGAATTCGCAGAAAGGACTATGCATTCATAATTTCTTACTTTTTTGCCTATCTGCGCCTTACGGACTACTCTCGTGACATATCTATTCAACGGTGTTCCTAAGATATTACGTTTACATGTTTGGACGTCTGTCTAATTGGTTAACATTAGCAGTTTCTGAGACTAGCGTGTTCAACTAAACAAACTTTTCAACTTTATAATATTGGTCTTACATAAAAAACAACCTAAGTACCTCCAATTAAAGAACCATGATAGTCTAACTACAAAACTAACTAGAAATTAGCTGTGGAGGTCAAATGCAGTGGCTTCAGAGAAAATATTGAAGTTCAGCCGCATCGCAGTCACATTAGAAATCAAACCCCAACCGGCTTAGGAAATGATGATGAATATTGTTGAAGATAAAAAAAGCAAGATTTTATGTAGAAAAAGTATGTGAAGTTTCTCAAAGGTAGGATTTTTGTGAGGTGTCCTGGGGTATCCTTCCGAGGGCTTACCCGGGGTTCCTTACCGTAGGCAGTATGTAGGGAACGTGTGGTGTTTAGTCGGTAGGAGTTCGGCATAGCATCTATGTAGGATTTTTCTCAAGTTAAAAACAAGAGTTTTGTCAGTTGTCAGTTCTACATTTTAGTGCTTGTTCTTTGCTATTTGTAACTATTTATTTGTAAGTTGTTGTTGTTGAACGAAATCAACAAATACGTGATATTGACCCAGATGTTCCGTCGGTTCATTACACTTGTAACACTTTTTATTCGGACGATTTCAGGTTCAAATGTAAGAAATTTTAGTTCATTCTTTGTTATTTTTTTCTAGTTTGTAACGTTATTTTGTACGTGACGGGCAATTTACTATCCTGTGAAGGCAGTAAGTAGACTGTGACTAGTGACTGCCTCTGTGGCGTAGTCGGTAGTGATACCGCCTGCGGCGCTGGAGGTCGGGGTTCGATTCCCACTGGAGACAAATATTTGTGTGACCCATAAATGTTTGTCTCAAGAGTTTGGGTGTTGCTATGTATAATATGTATGTATTTAAAAGTATATAAGTATTAATATCCGTGGTCTGATACCCATAACACAAGCAGGTTATTTCTAGCTTACTTTGGGATCAGATAGCGTTGTGTGAACTGTTCGTGAATATTTATTTATTTATTTATTTAGTAGTCGCCTTTCATGAGACTTTCAGCTTTTGAGAGAATTCAGACTCTCATTAATCACTGCCTGCTAACCAAAGATTTTTTTTACGTATGGAAATCCCTATTGATGCTATTACGAGTACGAACTCTTTCCGACTAAATTCACTCGTGCCCTATCACTGTATACTGTCGGGGGCTCTGGGCAGAATATTCTGAAGTAGGCGATGTATCATGTCTAGATGAGGTGGTAGCTGTAGGTCTGTTGGGAGTGCTGGGGTATCCTTTCGAGGGCTTACCCGGGACTTCCAACCGTAGGCTGTTGGGCAGGATACGTGAGGTTTTTTAGTCTGTAGAAGTCCGGCATAGCATTCATGAGAATTTTCGCTCACGTTAAAAAAAAGGAAGCGGTGCAGTAGGTACCTACTCATAAAATATGGCATTAATTGTCTATAAATTTTTAGCCCATCTCTCTTAAAATAGATTGCAGATGCGCTTATGGCGAGACTTGTGTCTGTAGTCTGTGACTCTGTTGCATTAAATTACGTCACTAGGTCACGTGGATTATCTGTTCTAAGTTTGAAATAAGACAAAAACGACAACGTCAATTGGATTGAACTTTCACTTTCACAATAAACGTTAGAGGGGCAGTCGGGTGAGACCGTCTTGCGGCTTCTTGTTGTATACGTATATTGGCATTTGGTTAGGAGAGGCCGCGGTGGTAGACAAATTCTATCGGGAATCCTTGAACATCCTTCCATAGGGCTTACCCGGGGCTCCTTACCGTAGGCAGGGGTAAGGAACGTGTGAGTTTTAGTCGTTAAGAGTATAGCATCTATAAGGGATTTCTACACGTAAAATATAAAAGAGGGTTAAATAGGTTCATATTATATCACAGACAAGAGGACGTCACTCGGTTTCACCCGCGTAGCTCCCGTTCCCGTGGGAATACGGGAATAAAATATAGCCTATGTTCACCGGGAAGAGTCTAGCTTCCCAACAGTGAAAGAATTTTTGTAATCGGTCCTGTAGTTTCGGAGCCTATTCGATGCAAACAAACAAACAAATTTTTCCTTTTTATAAAATTAAGTCTAGAAGTATGGACAATGCCGTGGGGCACCAATAGTTAGTACTAAGTTCAATGACCCCTAGTCATATGAAAGAACCCCGTTCAAATAATAGCGAATGATTTTCCTCGAATTGTGATAGCTTTCTCCGAAACGCAACCGATACCAGCCGGATGGGTGTGTCTTATCGCGATACAAACTTTCTAACATATTCATGTATCAAATGACACCATAAGAAAATACTACCCGTTCGCTCTAAGTTTGCCGGTCGCTTGCCATACTACACCTCTACACCAGCTTCTTCGCCAGCGGCAAGCTTAGATCGAACAGGCCATACCTGGTGTATAAGGATATAAGAGAGTAGCCTTCGTAGGACTATTACAGTTCAAGGGTATTGCAGAAGTCTTGGGACAACTTCCCGAAGGTTACCTGGGACTCCTAGTCCTAGGCAGATTATAGAACACCGTGTGTGGTTTTCTATACTCATAATCTTACTAATATTATAAATGCGAATGTTTGTGAGTGTGGATGTTTGTTACTCTTTCACGCTCTAACGGCTGAACGGATCTGGCTGAAATTTGGTACAAGTATAGATTGTAGTCTGGAATAACACATAGGTTACTTTTGATCCCGGGAATAAGTTCCCATGGGAAGCGGGAACGGGAACAAACTTTTACGCGGGCGAAGCTGCGGGCTTCAGCTAGTATGTTATAAAGAGGAAAGATTTGATTGTATGTTTGTTTGCATCGAATAGGCTCCGGAACTACTGGACCGATTTGAAAAATTCTTTCACTGTTGGGAAGCTACACTCTCATATTTTATTCCCGTATTCCCACGGGAACGGGAACTACGCGGGTGAATCCGCGTGACATCCACTAGTAGTCAATAAGAGTCCGCCATTGCCTCGATGAGTAATTATAGCCGCATTAAAAAATATCTGAAAAACCGTGCACGCACTCAGATTTGAAAATTTAAACTTTCTATCAATCACGGTTCATGAGTTACAGTTTGGTGACTGACAAACGGGCGGACAGCTGAATAATAGAGTATCGTTTTTATACTTTGGGTACAGAGCCTTAAAAACCGTCGATTTTTTTATTCGCCTGATTAAAATCAGGAAAAAATGAGGATTAAGGCTTGCATACAACAAACGTGATTTATTGCCGTTTTTGGGTAAGTTACTCTATTTGCGCGATTCCGACTCGCACTTTTGAAAAAAACGTCTCATCTCATAATGTCCTTTTCTCGAAATGTCCTTTCTCATAATGTCCTTTTCTCGAAATGTCCTTTCGCAGATTGTCCTTTTCTCGAAATGTCCTTTTCTCGAAATGTTCTTTTCCCAAAATGTCCTTTTCTCGAAATGTTCTTTTCTCAAAATGTCCTTTTCTCGAAATGTTCTTTTCTCAAAATGTCCTTTTCTCGAAATGTCGACGGTTTTTAGAAAGACGTTCTTTACTATCATAAAATATTTCTACATCGACTTTCTCTACCATCAACTTAACTCCATTCGTCATCACGTTTTTGGCCTACAATTGAGTAAATTGTCTTCATAACGTGTGTCTAGTGTATTCAACCGGCGACATTGCACGCCCTTGCAGTCGGTTTTGGTCGACATCGTGTGAATGTAAGCCCTATCTGTGGCTTAGCCGTATGTTTATCGGACGAAGAACTCTGATAACGAAACTGCAGTTCATTGAAAACTAAAATAGCTTTACGAAATAAATGTTTTTTTTTTTCTCTCTCTGGCGTCTACTTTTTTGCATAATAACGGGTTTTTCTTAGCATTAGTAATGTTAAAAGTTGACTCACCTCTCGACGTTTTCCCTTTTTTTTAACGTGAGGTAAAATCCTTCATGGATGCTATGCCGGACTCCTACCGACTAAAAAACCTCACGTAACGCCCAACAGCCTACGGTTGGGAGCCCCAGTTAAGCCCTCGGATCGATGTTTCATCTAGTTAAAATTTATATGGCAAAGAAGCTATACATCTATCCCCGTCTTCCATTCATCTCCATCAGCCCGTCTTTAGCGTTAAAAATATTAAGGACATTCTTCCGAGGGCTTACCCAGGGCTTCCAACCGTTGGCAGTAGGTAGGGAACGTGTCGTTTTTAGGTAAGAGTCCGGCATAGCATCCATGAGGGATTTTCCACTCGAAAAAAATCCTTAAAAATAACTTATGAAAATACTGATAGGTACAGATTTTGTTAGACGTGATCTTTGCCCGCACGTCTCCGGAAACAGGTAAACCAGTCTTGAATATTGGGAAACCGCGAGATTGAAAACGTACGCATGTCATATAACCAAATGTATTTTAACGCTAAATTAGCGGTTATCAGAACCACTACATACGAACTCCGTAGGTAGGTACTACCATATAATCTGTGGTACTACTTCTTGGTTTCGCTTGTCCGAACTATTTAGAATGATGAATAAAACCACAAGAATGTTGAAACTATTGGGTATGGGAATTACGCGAGCACAGATTTGGGTAGGAAAAATATGAAATAACTTAGATACTATTATATAACACACTTACATAAATAAATCTATACACATAATAAAACTGTAGAGGGTCGCGAGTCTGTACATTGAAGATATTCATTCTCTAATCGATACTGAAGTCGAAAATGTAATTTAAACTTTTCATGTCTGTCGGTCTGTCTGTCTATATACCGAATAGGCATCACGCCGAAACAACTGAATGGATTTGAATGATAACGATATTTTGTGCGGTTCCTACAGGAGAGAGGATGAAAGATAAAATGGTTTTACAGCTGTAATTTCTCACCGCGTGGTCCGATTTCAAATATTTTTTTTGGTATTATGAAGGGAGTACTTTAAGCATTGTTCCACACTAGTTTCAAGGTTTTGTAGTTCAGAAATTAGAGACATCGTTCCTTTGAATGTGATTGTAAATCTAAACTGGCGTATTGGCGTAATCATAAAAGAGCTTAATGATTAAGGCTATTGTCCACAATTCTGAATTGTTTTAGAATGGACTTAATCTTTAAGTTCTTTTATGATTAAGCAAACAGGGCAGTTTCATACGCTCCCCATGAGTCTGATAAAAAAACCTCTCCTTTCATACACAAACGAAGTTGCGAGGGTCAGCTAGTATTAAATTACATACTAACATATCTCAGTAATAGCCTTTTTTACAAGACTTTCCTACACCTAAATAAGATTCCTACCTACATATTAGGGAACCCCCTATATTATCCTTTGCAAGTTGCGATCAAGAATACTGACATGCTATTGTTACTCGAAGCAGTGAGTTTACTCTCTCGCGAAGGCGAAGAATAACGCTGCCGTTATTTACGGGTAGTCTGATTAATCTCTAGGGCAGCCCTATACAAAGTCCAACTGGTCCAGGTGGTGACTCACCACTCACTCAGTAAAAAATCCTTGCTTGAGCTTGCTCGACAATTTTTATTTTGAAACTCATCAATAAGATTTGCATTAATTTCCTTACTACGACGTGAACAGCGCCACCTGCGTATATTTTACTAAATAATAAAATATGGTCACGCCTTTTGTCCTCGAAGGGGTAGGCAGCATATTTATATGTCCAATGTCACCTTTAGATTTTGTGCCACGTAATAGGTGGTGAACCGTATCGCGTCTGTCAATTTCAACAAAGGACAGGCGCATTTTGTGACTACATGCTGTTGAAATTTTTGAAGGCTTTCCTTCCTTTCCGTACGGGCAAAAATCTCAGCTGCTCTAGAAACACCACACTCACACTGCCGACCTTTTAATCTTAAATTTTTCAAGTAGGTACCCAAGTACCCATGTACTGAAGTACCCAAAACAAAGTCTAGGTATTATTTATGGGCTCACGACCTATTACGTGGAAATATAGGTACCTAATATTGGTGAAATCAGGGCGTCTAGAATGCACGTGCCTACCTCATTGGGGAAAAAAATCATGAATATCAATATGTATGTATTTATGTAAGTACCTACTAACTCAGGGGTTCCCAACCTTTTCGTGGTCAGGGACCACTTTTATATTTTTCTTGTTAACAGGGACCACTATAAAGGCATAATTTAAACAAACTGTGATAATCAATCTGAAGCTTAAAAAAACGCAGTAGGAAATTGCATAAACATTTATTAATGTGATTTCTGGCTTGCATCTTCTTCACGAGATCTGCTAACCTAGGACTAATATTGTTACTGAAAGCTACATGCAAATCATCACTTACTTTCAAACGATTCCTCGCCTTGTTTTTAATTTCCAACTAAGCAGAAAACCTTGTTCGCACAAAAAAGCGTTGAGAAAACTATAAAATAGGGAAAGGCGATTTCTCGGAGTTTCGTATAAGAAATTGATTTTAAACACCAAACCACTCAAGTGAATTTGTTGTGTTCTCCCTGGATTCCTTCATTACCTTCACCAGTGTCCGTGCTGGTACTATTCCACTTCTTCGAGGGGTGAAGAGTCACGCCACCGTCTACACCGGCTTCTGTGAAAGAACGGTGAGCAGCCAACTCGCCGCTCTCACGGTCATGGTGGACGACCGCGCCACCGACTACGAAACTCGGAAGGGAGGTTTCTCTCCCGCTGCATTCTTCGCGAGCATGACTTGCTCGCAGAAAGACACAGTTACGTCACACTTTCTCCCGTTGGAGACCAGAGCCCTTAACATGGTCTCCAGCGTGAGAATATTCACGCCCAGGCCCGCAACGAGGTCTTGTCGCTGCTATGCCCATGTAGTTCTGTGTCAGAAGCACCCGTGCCCGGTAAACATCTGTGACACTCGGTAGGTGAGGCTGCCATGGCGCTCGTCTCATTAGTGGTGAGTCCTCACTTTGGTAGCTCAAGTCGGACCTTCCATGTCTCCATGAGCTTCTGGCCAAACAGGGATCACTATGCCTCTATTTCTTTGGGCACAGGCCTGTGGTCCCGATCCAGCGCCTTCATGCACCATTGATACAACGACGCAAGAGCCCTGTTTTCCAGGTCCCATGGAGGGGTCTTGGCTAGGAGACATGCCGCCTCAACGGATATCGTGCGGTACCCTCTCCTGACGGCCATCGCCTTTAGCGGGCTATGCAGTCTAGCCACGTTGACGGTCGTCAGGGCCTCCGCCCATACAGGTGTCCCGTATAGTGCCATACTCCGCACGACTCCGAAGGTCTCTTGCAGGGAGCGTTGGGTACTCTTATGTTGGGTACCAACCGCGAGAGCGCAGCTGTTGCCCCCTCTGTTTTAAGACTTAACTTCTGAAGTGGTGTCGCTCTGTAATGATACGCTCAAAGAGCTTGCAAACCTCGACGAGGTACAACATCGGTCGGTACCCCGATGGGCGTTATGGTTCTGATCCGAAAGGCCGGGCGGACGATGGACACCGTCCGCCCGGCCTTTCGGATCAGAACCAGTTTCCCACACTTTAGGCTTTAGGAAACTGGTCTTGAGCAAAGATCCACGCTCGGCCTGGAAACACATTCAATCGTGGGCAAATCGCAGACTTTGTGTTGTCTTTGCTCGCCGAGCCGGTGGGCGTACCAACCGCCCCCACTACCCGCGCTCTTCTCGCTCAATGCACGGCGACTAACGGCTCACCACCCGATAAATTTAAAATCCTTCAGGGACCATATTTTCGCTCCTGCGGACCACTGGTTGGGAACCACTGTACTAACTAAACAATAAATTTAAGTCAGTTGAGGAAAATTTGTAATCCTTACAGCGCCTGCCGAAATAGTTTGTGGAAGAACTTAATTTGTGGTTGAAACATGCGTCAGAATTTTGGTTATATCCAGGAAAATAATACACATATTTCTTACTAAACAATGTTTTTGTACAAGTTGGTATATTTTGTTAACCTAATATTATGCCGATTCACGGTTTTATTATTCAAATGTTTATGATATTTTGTTTCCGTACTGCTTCGACGATATTACAGGTAAGCCGCGTTGGTAATACCTGCTTATTGATTTAGTATTGACATACGCGCCTATTTGCCCCAAAGGGGTAAACAGAGGCCCACATTTCACAGTTGGCTATAAGTGGTTTTACGTAACAGGTGGACACGGTCAATAGTCTGTGGTAGTCTAGTAATCTGGAGATTCGGCAATCGTAAGTATTACCACAGCCTACAGATCATAATTATATTCTCTTTATAGGCAAAGACTTCTATATAAACTGAGGTAGACATGCCCTACGCAACGATTTTTGAAACCTATAAACTGAGCTAATTAGCAGCGTATCTAGCACTGTAATGCAGTGAGTCAACACTTCGAGAGTACTCGGCTCGCAATCGGAGTCCATACGCCTTCTCTTTTACTCTTGTTCTTTTCGTACATTGCTATTGTGGTGACAATTACGTAAATATTATTAATTTATAAGTGAGTGTAGTCTTAGCAATGTGTGTGTTTGAGGATTGTTTTTGAAATCTCGTTTGTTAGAGTACGGCATGTCTACCTCAGTTTATATAGAAGTCTTTGTTTATAGGTACTGTGGTATTAGGTACTTAGGGACTTACATTACCTAAACACTTTTTTTTATACCACTATGGTGGTATACAAACTACGAGTACTACGACCCACCTCATGGAAAGTGTTCTCTGTAGCCTATAACCGTTTGCAACACCAGACGCACTACACTCACGCTACCGATCTTGCAGGAACCTTTTAAAATCTATTTTGAAAAACCTCATACCTACTGTAGGAGCTTGGAAAAACCGAAGCAGGGAGATCATTCCATTATATAAGCGTACGCGAAAGATATTCCCTATTGGACCTTTACCATTCTCGAACGTTCCGAACGCAAACTCGAACCTTCCTGTCTATGGCGAGCGGTGCGATGATAGAACGTAGCCGTGGGCTTCATAGCAAACAATTCCTTAGAGCGCACTCCATTGTACAGGCGGTAGAACACGAATAAGGATGCAAAGTTTCTCCTATTTGAAGAGGATTCACACCACCTTTAAGTATCCACCTTGACAACTCTCATGGCTAGCCTTGGTCCAAAATGATTTGACTTATTATTACTATTTATTATTTATTTAATACTCAAGTTGAGAGGAAGCAGTTGGCTCAGTTGCTATCCTTCACCTTTTCGAACGACTGATGATTTCAATAATTTTATTCGTTTCTACCTAAATATAAATAGCCTCGAACTGAACTTTTAGTATAGGTACATTCAATTTCGTATGGAATGTTGGTAAATTATGTTTTCGTACTTATTTTGGTACATTTAAGACATTAACAGGGTCTTTATAACCTGGGTGTACCTATACCTATATTATATGGATTTTCGTCAAGGAATCGATATTTTTTTATTGTAGGTATACCTATTTATACGAAATGAACACTTTTTCTTTAACATGTGGAAATCCCCACGATATCATACTGGACTCGAACCTACCTCTCCGTTCTCCCTTCATACCTATGGATGTCTATGATAATGATGTTATAAATAAATAGGTAAATATATGTGAAAATTTTCACATAGCATCATCTTGCCCAAATTAAGCTAATAAAAGCTTGTGAATTATATGCAAAAATATTGCATTGAAGGTTTATGCCATCTGTGGATATGCTTAGTCTCTGGTACGAATCCTGGATTAAAACAATTAATTCGAGTGATCCGCAAATGCTTCTTTTTTCATTTGACTGCCTCTGTGGCGCAGTCGGTAGTGATACCGCCTGCGGCCACAGATTACTAAATAGTTACTACGTAACAGATACATCACTCCCATACAAAAGCGACAATACCTACGCTATATTAGCCTACAAAATTGTAATATTAAAAGTACTTGACCGTAATTCGAAGCTTATATAATGAGATAGGCATATCCGTTACCCGTAGGCTTATCTTACTCATGTTTGATGACGTATTTCCGTCGACTCACCAGTAGGGGGCGCCACCTGTGAACTTATAAAGAACATGGCGTCCACTTTGTCCTCATTGGCGTTTTGATTCCCGTAGCAAAAGGTTATAGCAGGAACACCTGCTAGTGCATTTATTTTTTTCTAGTTACTAGTTATATACCTAGTAAAGTTATAAAAAGTGACTTGGGATGAAGTTAGTGAATTTACAGAAATAATTATTTAACGGCTTTGCCGTTCGTTTGAATATACAGTGAATCTAAAACAAGTGACTTGTGATTGAAGTAAGTGAACCTACAGACATATTTAACGGTTTAACCGTTCCTTTAAGTCTCAGGTATGTTTTTACTTCATATTTTTACGATCACATAAGAGTGTTATACGTCATAACGTGAAATAACCTATTATTTTAAAATAGCACGTAAACCTTTCGAGGTTGCAGTTTCTTTAATTTAATATCTTTAGTTACAGCTAATATCAAACTGATTTTATAGATTGTATTCATAGGTACTAATACTTTTTTTTTTTAGATATTATTTGCTTCGTGTATGTACAGCGTAAGTACCGCCGAATATAGAAAATATTTTCAAAATATTTTTATACCTACCCACATAAAGGCACATTAATTACTAGATGTTCCTATACATGTAAAAATATGGCCTATTATGGGTAAAATCGTAATCATCCCAAGTTTCTGAATACGTACGAGTGTGTCAAAGTAATAACTAAATGTTCACCATGAAAGTAGTACTTAAATTTTAGGTACCTAACATAATACTATTTCTTTTAGTTTGGTTTCTTGATAGAAATGAATCCTCCATCCTTAGAAAGTGAGCTAATTCCAAGTGGAGTATTTCAGAAGCGCGCTATGAGCTCCAGTTACTGTATTAGGTACGTCAAATAGCTACAGTTCCAGCTCATTTAGCTCGAACTTCAAATAAGGGCGATCGCGACGCCACGTGCATTGTCGTAAGTGGAGTAAAAGAAGCCGACTTCCACTAAACCAGATGAGGATGATGGAAATAGGTGAGTTATTTCTTATTACCTAACACTGGTCCTGACCAAGTGTAAATTTCTTCACAGATCAGAGGTTAAATTACGAGGATGATAGAAACAACCATCCTTGCTTCGTATTTTATATAGGGACAGCATTAAAAGAGATTTCGGTTACCCAAGATCCTAAGACACAGTATAACCTAAGAGGTTGATAGACACGTTTTGGCGACAAATTGCCTTGATAAGATAATATGCTGATACCCACTATTGTAAAATCATAGTCCTGGGTTCGTCAACCTAAACAAAAACGGGGAGATCCGACAATTCGAATCCCTGCTACATTTTGAAAAAGCTGACAAGGTTCTTTCTGTCAAAAGGCTTTTGCTGCCAAAACCTTTTGTATTTTTAAACAAAGAGAATCTTTTGAAAAACTTAAGTTTCTTCGAAAATATTTATGACAAAATTGAAGACCTACTTTAATAATAGGATTTCCATAAATTTTTTATCAATTTATTACAAATGGCTTGCGGCCATAGATCTGATTTCATATATTATTCTCAGAATTGTCAAAGACCCAATTCTTAAAAATGAACCTTGATAAAATATCGTCTTCAAACACATACATTTTCGAGGCTGAAGCCTTTTCAACGGCACTCGGGAAGGCATGCATTTTGGTCTTCGATCTCCAAAAAGGATGACCCCGAAAAAAGTTCATCCAAATCATTACGCCAGCCTTCGAGAGGATCAGGCGTCAAGATCAGATCTCCATCGAATGGAGTCCAGATTCCATTGTACCAAGAGCCTTTTTAGGCCTGTATTACAGTTACCACTCTCGAGGGGTGTGTACAATATCCATAATAATTGGGCATACGACAGTAAATGTCCCTTGAATTATGAAATTTCTGAGCTTTAGGCTCTCAAAGAGACTGAGAAGTTTAACACTAACCAGTAACCACCCTCGAGGGGTATGTACAATATTGTGTATCTATAATAATTGTAATATACGATAGTAACCAGGCGTACGATAACATAATAAGTAACCATGCAAGGATGTCCCTTCAATTACGAAATTTCCGAGCTCGAGGCTCTCAAAGAGACGAGGAGAGGTCTAACATCCTCTGCCCACACCAGCAAAGGAAACACTAAATGATATGACCCTGTCATTCTATGTCGGTCAGTTAACTCTGTACAAAATACGTTGGTAAGGAACGAGAGTACCAAAAAGTTTTAAATTTATAAAAGGGTACCGCATTCCCTTTATCCAGAAACTCCAATCCGTCCTGCACGGTATTCGAGAGGACGCAGGTTCGAATCCTGCTCAAAACTGATAACCTTCCCACATTTAAATTTACACCGAACTCTGTTTAAGTCCCGTCCTGACAAAGTTGTAAATTTTCACTTTATGTTAAAATGCTATGGAAAACTTGACTAAGGTGGAATACTAATTGCTTTAAATACTTAAGAATCCATACAACGAACTCTTTTTAAAAAGGTTTCCTTTTTAACTAAAATGACAACATTGTGCAATGGTTCAAAAGATGAATGCTCAAGGCACTCTAAAACTAGTTCCTTTGTCACCAAGTTTGGTTTCTCCACTTTTCCTAACTTCAAATAGCGATGGGTCATCCGCCCAGAATTCAGTTTTAGGACATTGTACGCCTTTGTGAAGCTAGAATAATTCTATCTTTCAGCATGTTCCGTTTACCAGATTTCCTCCAACCACGAGATTGGATGTGCAAAATACATCTCAGTCAAGCTTATTTTCATGATAAAGCTGACGTAGTGTACATTATTCTTTCTCAGAGCACATTCTTGTCTTCCGCTCGGGTAAGCCGCACCCAAAACATTTTCGTTTCTCACCATCTGGGTGCCTCGATTTCTATAGAATAAGAGTATTCAAATACTCGTCTACCTACACAAAATCTCATTTTGCGCATCAAAATCCTGTTACTCTTCACAAACACGTACAAATAGCCTTGAAAACTCTTCAAACCCAGGGATGGTTAGACAATTGGGAGAAAACAATAATAGGTTCCCAAAGAAACCTCTCATATCGTTATGCGATAGACATAGAACTACCTGAAAGTCCAATACCAAAAGAAAGATATTAGACATAAAAGGAAGCTTTATTTAATTCCAAATCAAAGAAACTTAGTTCTTTTAAAGAAAATTCAAACTTGGTGGGTCTTTTGAATTTTTACCACTTTCGCAGTGCCTAGAGGTAGCTTTACCTCAGCGCCACATTCGGTCAATCCCCTAACCGACAACCCACTGAAGAAAATAGTAGTGCACGGAGTGGTACAAGTGGAACTCCAATAGTGGGTCCGCAATTACTGGTTCTCGACAATTTTACAAGCTTTCCATCCGAGATGCTTTCTTACCACGGACGCGTCATATTTCGCTTGGGAGCCCAGCTAGAAAACATTTCTCTAACAGGCTCGAGGGCCTAGAATAACAAAGATTGCACTGCATCAATAGAGATGTTGATAATCTTACACATGATTCGAAATCATATACCGGTACTGTGTTACAGTCTGTACTCATTCAAAGCAGTTGTAGTCCATCCCCCCAGAGGGACGAGACCAAATCAATTGCCTTGACGAACTTAACTCGTCAGCTTGCGTGTAATGGTCCGACATCAAATTGACTTCACCATACACTGCATTCCGAGCCGATACCATATGTATCAGCTCCTCCGGGTATTTTTTGTGAGCATCCTGCTTCAAACACCACTAAGGCAAGATTGCCTACAAACAATATTCCTATTATGAAATGGAGAACACTACACATGATAGGCCTGTTTGTAATGTGTGGATATTACTTTCACCACCATTTTTAATACCCAAGATGCTGTCACACCTTAATCGGTCAACAGGAGTGTTTGTGGTGCCGCGATGGCACAAGGTAATAATAGAGGGCAGATCTCAAAGCGAGAGCTCTGTAAGCTCCATTCGTTCTGCAGAACCTGCAAAAGAACCTAATAAACATTATTTATTTCCTTCTACTAAACACCTCGACAGGTCTCCCACCACCTCACATAGAGAATCTGTGGAAATGTGGAGGGGGGGGGGGGGCAAAGAGGTAAATAACAGATATTAAATCAAAAACTTCTACTATTGAGCTCCTTGAGACCTACCTTTTAAGATACTTATAAATTTTACAGTTTTAACCGACTTGAATTTTATTCTTGGTTATTATATAATACGATTCTGTTACATAAATCTGTTGTTGCTGCTCTTGATAATATAGAAACCGTTAGTCAACCTTACATAGTTCGCATGTTTTGGTTAAACATATTATCTTGGTCGATTTCTGTAAAAAATGTAAAGAAAGTTAAGTCACATATTCATTGATATTGGGATTGATGACTTAGTTCAATATTACCAAGTATTGATACAAAGAGAACATTTTTCAGGTTTCTCGTCATAGTGATTTTATGCTTAGGTCGCCGCAACCACGATCTAACTTTGCTCGATTGTATTAACTCACGTCATAGGTACTACTTTTAGGCCCGAATCAAGAGTCCGAAACTGATCATTTTCATTTCAGACAATCTGGTTGGAAAACTATTGTAAACAAAGATAACACCTACGACTAATCAATTGAATCCTTTATTCTAGATAGAAATTAGGATATCAGAGTAACCGATATGAGACTACACAGTCTAATAGTTTATTTATGACTGTTAGAGGTTCTCCAACTATTCTAGCCCCGGCACTACCCGGTCAACAGCAGCTTCTAAGAATTGGTGGTGGTGGTAAGATCAAAATAATCCTTAACACGAGGTAAATGACGATGGATTTCAAAAAATTTTATCGTTGAGTAATAATGTCAGCTACTACCACCAATCAAATATAATAATAATTCGCAATTATTTAATCCTGTCAATAGAAGGAATACTTACTACTCCTTAAATAAGATTCCTTATTTAGTCTGTTTAAGATTACATATGCAGTTGTTCAAGATGGTAAAGATTATAAATCTAGATACCATACATACAACATTCTATAATATTATTTTCCTAAAAATAAATTAGAATCACATTGGCGTTTCCGTCACTCACCAGGCGAAAACAAACATTTCTCATTATATAAGCTTCGAATTACGGTCAAGTACTTTTAATAGCGGCGTTTTCCCTGAAAGAAAACGCATATTAAAATACTTACCTAATTCGAAGCTTACTTTTTAAATCTGCCTGGTGAATAAAAGCCAATGAGGACAAAGTGGACGCCATGTTCTTTATAAGTTCACAGGTGGCGCCCCCTACTGGTGAGTCGACGGAAATACGTCATCAAACATGAGTAAGATAAGCCTACGGGTAACGGATATGCCTATCTCATTATATAAGCTTCGAATTAGGTAAGTATTTTAATATGCGTTTTCTTTCAGGGAAAACGCCGCTAATAATACCTGCTGCTCAGAACGAGAAGAATTGTACCTTAAACACGCGCGCATAGCGTCGAGACTGTGTTGCCCGCTGTGCGAGTGACGTAATCGTAAGAATGCGCTAGGGTTGAACCTATAATGATTGTTGTAATAAAACAAATGTTACGAATCAACCATGTTTTAATACGCTTTTAGTAGGTCGACGTGTATGTAACTAACAATGTAATGGAATGTAAGGAAAAAAATTATGAATGGTTTAAAAAAACCCTAGAAAAACACGCTTTTATAAATGCACGTAAAAACCAAAAATAAATTATGAATCACAGTAGGTAGGTATATCTATATATTTATATTGTTTATCTTATGCCTACCCATAACTAAAATATCAAAGAAATCTAAATTTAACTAACATTACCTTTAGCTTAAGTACCGGCTATTCACCTATCTCACCCGGCAATCCCACCTTACTATGTTACACACACATACATATGGTCACCTATTTATTGGCAGCGCGATTGTGGCGCCTCTGGTGTTGCAAACGTCCATAGGCTGCGGTGACCACCGGTACATCTGGTGGGGCCGTATGCTTGTCTGCCACTTGAGTGGTATAAAAAGAAAAAAAAATGGTCACGCGTAGATCTCCGAAGGGGAAGGCAGAGGCATATTAGATGCCCACATTTCATTTTTTTATAGTTTGTACCAAGTACAGGTTGTGACCCTCTGCTGTTTAAATTTTTCTGACTGCTATTTTATTGGCAACCGGGACCAACGGCCTAACGTGCCTTCCGAAGCACGGAAACGCTCAAATAAAGGTAACAAAGTGGTCACATGAATGGTCACCCATCCAAGAACTGGCCATAGTGAAAGTTGCTTACTACAGTGATCGATTACAGAACACTGAGTCCCCATATAAAACATTGAATTGCCTATAAAAAACAACAATTTTATAATACCTAACTCAAATAACTCCTTAATTTAAGATTTACATACTTATCACCTACCTACTTATGTTCAAACAAATAAATGGTAAAAACATTCAAATTGATAGGATTTAAAATATTACTCAGCTTTCTCCGTCTCTCGGCAATTTAAAAAACGACACATTTTCTTTTGTTTTTGTACTATTACACCCATCTACTGCACAATAATTACGTGGTTTCGGTATTTCGAAGCGTAAGCGCGGGAAACTTGCGGTGCGGTGCGATGCGAGCGCTCAGTCGGGCGTCCGGCACAAATATACAAATGTACTCTGTGGTCCGGCAGCCCTCTGCCAGTTGTATCCCCAGGGAGATGCCGAGCGGTAGGTACATAGCGCGCGATTTTGAGCGAGTGACGGAGGCCTGCTGCGGCGCTGGAAGTCGTGGGTTCGATTCCCACCGGAGACAATTTCTGTGTGACCCATAAATGTTTGTCTCAAGAGTCTGGGTGTTTCTATGTACAATATGTATGTATTAGAGATGCGCCGAATGTGGGTTGAACCGAATTCGAACATTCGGCCGAATATTCGGTATAAAATGTACCGAACCGAATATTCGGCCGAACTATTCGGTTCAAATTAACGCGGAAATCAGGTTCAGTACAGGTCAGTCGACGAGGATTTGAATTATACTTATAGTGGTTTGCTTAGGTCTACAGATCTGCTGAAAAAATTGTAGATGTCACGAGGGCCCCTAAGTAGAGGATCGTTAATAATGCTCATAGCACGCCTTTATATCGAGTCGAATGGGCAAAGCTTGGTATTAGGAGCACCAGCTCAAAAATGACAACAGCACTCCATGTGTGTGGCCGTCCGCACCGATAGAGTAATTAGCGGGAGATGGTGAGCTGAACGGGTTCATTTTTAATTAAATGAGCTTTGTTTTTCAGCAACGAAAAGTTTAAAAATAAAAATTAGGATTGAGATGAGTGAGAGAAGTGAGCAGTTTATTTTCACAGAGAGATAGTTCAGTTGAAGTTTTGCACTGGTTGTGTGCGGTCGTGTTTTCTAGCATATAAGTGATAATGTCGTGTAACACGAAATCAAGTGAAAAAAACGTACTTGCATATTGTACCTTAAAAAAGAACAGATAAAACGGACTCCGTAATGATTCGGACAGCTATCTAGAACTGAGACAGCTCATTACAACAATTTCATATTAAGTCCTTTCAAGCACCCGTGGCCCCGCGGACTCAGTGTTCTGTAAACGATCACTGCAGCAAGCAATTCTCACTGTGGCCGGTTCTTGGATGGGTAACCGTCCATGTGACCGCGTGTGACATTTTTTTGAGTGTTACTTGCTTCAGAATACACGATAAGCCGTTGGTCCCGGTTGCAAGTAAAATAACAGTCGGTAAGCCAAGTTCATCTTGGCTTACCGAGTGGCCTTTATAGGCAACTCAAAAAAATTTCGATAGCAGGCAGTCACAACCTGCGCTTGTTCATTTCAAGACGGCGATACGGCTTACCACCTATAACGTGGGAGAAATTCTAATAAGGTGAAATGTGGGCATATAATATGCCTCTGCCTACCCCTTCGGGGATAAAGACGAGACCATATGTAAGTGTAAGTCCTTTCATTTCGACCATTTGTAAGTGAAAAAACAAGGACTTAGCGAGTTTATTACGAATTAAACAGATTCAATAAAAGGTCAGCTTTGTTCGCGGTGAAAATCGCGCATTTCGTAGGGAAACAACGTTGAGCACTCAGAGCTTATTGGAAGCCAGAATGGCCTTATCACCTAAATGACTACGTTACTGTGCGTCTTCAGGAATTACTGTACCATCACGTTAATTTATGCGAAAACCCCTACCTATTCAATAATTATTAATGTTGTTAATAATAATTTCAACATTCGGTAATTATTCTGCAAATAAACCGAATATTCCGCCGAATACGAACTTTCCAAAACTTGCCGAATGTACCGAATTCGAATATTCGGCCGAACATTCGGCGCATCTCTAGTATGTATTTAAAAAGTAAATAAATATTAATATCCGTGGTTTGATACCCATAACACAAGCCGGTTGTTCCGAGCTTACTTTGGGATCAGATAGCGTTGTGTGAAATGTCCGTGAATATTTATTTATTTATTTATTCTTTCCAAATTTTGGTGTTATCTACGTATAATAAAAATTTAGAAGTTATACCTAATAGGTACTTTAGTATGTTTATCAGTAGTTTGGATTTCAAAGCATCTACACGATTAGGTACCTATATCAACATAATTTGGGCTAGTTAGCGTTCTGTCTAAATGTCACAAAATACCAAGAAAAATATAGGCCTATAGTCATAATAACTAGGTAGGCAATTGAATATCATTTACCACGAAATTCTGACAACGACAGTACTATATAATATTACTGAAAGAGTAACAAAGATAGCATAATATTCACATTATGTTGTCACACAAACGAGTACTGTCGACCATGACCTCAGACAACACTCGCCGAATTGGTGTGGTCAGTTCCGATAAGATATCGTATCTCGCTGCGGTTATTTTGGCACTTTTTGAAGGGTGTTCTCAACTGTCAAATGACGTCACCGACCGATAATTCTTGAACTGATATGAACTTGCAGACAAAAAGTTTTTTGTGTAGTGTAGATAGGTACTTACGAGTTTTTTGGTTTTATTGGAATTTATAATAAAGTATATTTGTTTAAATGTGACCTTGTTAGTTGATTGTGTCTAATTAAGTGATTTTGTGTATATGTTTAAGAAATACAGTGTGATTTTTGTCTGAAAAATTCAGCATGGGCTTGTCAAGAAGAAAGTTGGATTTTATTGAAAGAAGGTAAGTTTTTAAATTGTTATTCAAAATGATATTAGTTGATTATTGAAAGGCATTGGCGAGTACAGAAGTCAGATATTATCTACTAAATATTGAAATTTAAAAAAAACATAATCAGCACACTATTTCAGTCGCGCCCTGTCATACTGTAGAGTGTAGAAGACCGTAGGTAGGTACTAGGTAGGTACTTATCATCCGCAGGAGCTTCGAATTCTTCAAACTTAATCTTGTCAAAATTTCAGCTGCTGGTATTTTGAGAACTTTCAAAAAGAAGTTAAGTAGTTCAGTCTCTCATAGAGAGCTTGCACATAGTAAGGTCAATGGCCGATCAAAATCACTTGCATCTGGTTCACTAAGGTGCAAAGTTTATAGAATATTAATCTATTACACATGACTTCACCATACTTACCAAATTTTTTCTTGAAATCAAACTTGGAACCCGACAAAAAACCACCCATGTCTCAAGTTGACCGCTTTGAAGTTAAAATAAGGTTCTACATGACTACACCCAAACATTTAAAATAATGTAAGCACAGCGGTAATAATGAAAGTAAAAGGCAACACATGCATAAAACGACTGAAACAATAATTGTATACATGTGTGCGTGAGCATGACCTTTCCCAACGTAATGGCCGGCGACGCCCGAATACAGGGGTCGATGACACGACGAGGCTGAATGTGCGATGCATTCGGCAGGACTCGGTTTAAAAAAAATAAAACATCACTTTCACTGCATGCACTGATGTGCAGATGCAATTTTCGAATTCGTTTTCGTTTGATATTTTGATTTTCGAACGGTAGTTACGAGGATTTGTTCGTTTTAAAAATATTAAAGAGCGAAGGCGAACTGTTGTTGCTATAATACCTAGCTTGTCAAAACGTTTTGAAATGGAACATTTTTTTAAATGCAACACGTCACGTCTTGTGTCACTAGTTATTTTGTGGTCACTAGATATTATTTTAATAGCACAGCGGTATCCATCTACTCTTTTTGTCAAACTACTTAGCACAAGTATAAATGTGTCAATGTATAAATCGAATATAAACTATATTCGATTATTTCTAAATAGAATAGAAAGTATACCACCTTTATAAATTGTACACTGTTCTCTCTCTATTTAATTCTAATGACAATACTATGTACTTCTGGCAATATTTGTTGCGTGTCATTGACTTAGGTACTTACATTGTCGTTTCAAATCGTGGCGTAAAGATTTTTTAATGAAAATAATGGAGACATTCGTCTGTCCACAAGATTAATAAATATTGTTGGACATTCTCACACAACATCATCCAGTCCCGCACGGTGAAACCCGAGGACCACAGCGAATAATACCGACGCGTGCGCAACTAAAGACTGTGTGGGTGACGTTGATATAGCCGACCTCCTCAACTTTACGGGTAAGCGTTACGGTTCATATTACTCTGTACCTAACCAAATAATGTCACGCATACAGCGTACACCACCAAGCACTACAGCCACGACCGGTTATCTAAGTCAAACTATGTCCGACTCAGATATACCCAGAGAAATCGATAGGGAGATACAAAATGTAAACAAAACGGCTCGTCACAAACGGCCGTGCCCAGAAGATTCCCCAATTAAAGATATGGCTGATTTAAAGCAGGATATTAGGAATATGTTGAGAACATGGAAGGTGGAACAGGATGAGCACGTTAGTGAACTGCTAAACCAGCAAACAAAAACATTAACTAGACTTGTGGGTGAGATTGCAGAACTGAAGCGGCAGAATAATGCTATACAGAAAACAAACCTAGACATAGAAAAATCAATGGAATTTTTTAACAAACAGATTGAGGAAATGAAGTTTCAAATTGAACAATGGAAAAAAGAAAAACAATCTTATCAATACCACATTGATGAGCTTGAGACTAAAATACGGGACCTACAACTAGCGTCACGCTCTTCTTCGGTGGAAATTAGAAATATTCCTTTACAAGAGAAGGAATCACCCCAAGATCTCATTAAGATAATAAAAGGGGTGGGTCAAGTTGGGGGTTTGTCGTTATCGGATGGTCAAGTTCGTGATATCTACCGCCTGCCGGGTAAACCGGGCACTGTTCGACCAATTGTAACCGAATTTACGTCGGTGCAAACAAAGACACAGCTGTTGTCGTCCGTCCGTGCTTTCAACAACAAAAACTCTAAAGAAAATAGCATTAATACACACAGCATTGGTCTGACGGGTGAACGCAGACCCATATACGTAGCAGAGTTTTTACCAGCAAGTACGAAAAAATTATTCTTTAAAACCAGAGAGTACGCGAGGAGTAACAACTACAAATACTGCTGGACAAAAAATGGCACTGTATTTATTAGAAAAGAGGAAGGAGACCGTCAGATTATTATAAAATCCGAGAATACCCTACTGGGACTGGGAAGCAACCAGTGACTATTTTCTGCACTACGGCCACATCTTAATATTATTATTAGTCTATTTTTGATAAATATTTTCTTTATATTTTTTTACAGCTATATTGATAAGCTTATGTATCCGGTATATTGTTTTATTAACTTTCATAACCATACAAAACTATATACAATCTTTTCACAAATATCACAGTACTTCAACACATTCACAAAGTCAACACTGTCACTCAAATTCAATCATCTTTACTGTAAAGATAACACACACAGATCTAATACACATAAAACATTACAATATATACAAATACAACACTACCAAATTCGTCGAATAACATTCCTACAGCTCCCCTGCCTGTCATATCGAGCTGAGAATTCTACTGCGTTTATTTTATGCCCTAATAGTACCACCCGCGCGTTTATTAATCGTAAACTTACACGCAAGCTATCATCATTGAACCTAAGACGCACCAAATCATCCATCCTGCCAAAACAAATTATCATACAACAAACCTACAGCACCTCAATAGCAGACTGTCTGTGTTCTGGTAAGTACTTACCGGGTAAACTTTTCACAGATAGCCCTTTCAATTATGAGTATATTTTACTTATACAAAATTCGATCGCTGCAGCAATAACCTCATAGATGAGATAGATTATACTGAATACCATGTTGACTGTGTCTCAATCAGTGACACAACACTTTGCGCGCAGGTTATCAACCACTCAGATAACTCATTTACAATACTTACATTCAATGTAAGAAGTATTCATTGCAACTTAGACCAGTTTCTGGTATTTGCTGCAACACTTCGCTTTACCGTCGATGTATTTGTACTTACTGAGTGTAGGATAGATAATAAAAAGCCACCACCTGATATTAATGGTTATGACAAGTTCGCGACAACACGTTTTCTTAACCAGAACGATGGAGTCGTGGTGTACGTTCGCCGGGAATTGGGGGCGCAGTCGAGTGAACCAGCATGTGCTGATGGTAACTGTTTGGTCATATCTGTTCCCCCAGACTACTCAATAATATGCACCTACCGCCCACCATGTTTTAGGGACACCACAAACTATCTCATCTCGCTCGATCAAATACTTAATAGCGTCCGAACAAAAAATGTTGTACTAACCGGAGATATGAACATAAATACATTGATAGACACAACAGTAGAAGCAAAAAATTATTTAAATGTATTGGCCATGCACGGGCTGAAAGTAGGCATCACCAAACCTACCAGATCTGGTACATGCTTGGATCACTTCATGGTGAACTCAAGTAATCTTTGGAAAACGGTTGTGTTTGAGCAACAACTCACTGACCATCGCCCTATTCTCTTACAAATCAGCGGAGCTCCGATGAACAAAAAACCAGCGACCTACAGAAAGGTGTTCGTTGATTATGATTCAATCAATTTGACACTTTCGACCGAATCATGGCATAGTGTATACAGCTCCAAAGATGCAAACACAGCTGCGGAAGCACTTACTAATAAACTGACTACAATTATTGCCAAGAATACACAAGTTCAAACAACAACTAAGCGTTACCTACCACTTAAGCCCTGGATTTCAGGTGGGGTAGTACGGTGTATCAAGAAAAGAGACAAGTTACATTTACAAGTCAGAAAGGACAAAAATAATGAGGCTTTAAAACTTAGGTACACTAATTATAGAAACCATTTGATTAAATTAATAAAAAATCTCAAAAATAATTATTACAAAGAAAAGCTAACAAATAATAAGAAAAATAGTAAGGAGACATGGAAAATTATAAAGGAATTGTGTAGTCTCGAACAGAAGAAGAATACAGCACAACAACTTTTGGAAATTGACAAAACACCAGTAGAATCACTCAACGCAGTAAACAAATACTTTACATCAATTGGAGGAAACTTGGCATACAACATTTTAAACAACATGAAAATATCAGAACAAAAACTAGCATCTTTATCAGGAAAAGCTAGCACACCTAGGGACTCCTTGTCGTTTTATTTGACTGATCCCGTAGAGGTGGCAAGTGTTGTGCATAGTCTAAAGACAAACAGTGCTCCCGGTGTGGACAACATTACAGCAGGTTTTTTAAAACAAAATATAACTTACCTATCCCCTCTTCTCGCGCATATTTATAACCTTAGTCTGGAGTCTGGAACCTTTCCCACAATATTTAAAAGAGCCATAGTATGCCCAATTTACAAAGCCGGGGACAAAGACAATCCCTCAAACTATAGACCTATATCTCTTCTTCCAGCACTGTCTAAGATATTAGAAAAAATTGTAAATAAGAGATTGCTGTCATTTCTAGAGATAAATTCACAAATTAACAATAATCAGTTCGGATTCAGAGAGAGTAGGTCTACTGAGGATGCTGTTCTGAGACTGACTACTACCATAATTAACCACCTGGATAATAGGGAGAGGTGTTTGGGAGTCTTTCTGGACCTTCAGAAGGCATTCGACACAGTATCCATAAAAATCCTCCTGACAAGATTAGAAAACACCGGTATACGTGGCGTGACTCTGGACTGGTTTAGGGACTACCTAACAGGTCGAGTGCAGACTGTTCGGGTGGACGGGTTACAAAGTGAGGATGAGGTCAGTACTTTCGGTATACCTCAAGGCAGTGCGCTCTCACCAACTTTGTTTCTGGTGTACATTAACGACCTTCTGACCCTACCACTTGAAAAAGGGGAAATGATAATGTTTGCTGATGACACCGTCCTTGTGTTCCACGAGAAGACATGGGAAGACAACGTCCTGGTTGCCGAAAATGGTCTAGCCAAAGTCACCCAATGGCTTGAAAACAGCCTTCTATCTCTAAACACCGCGAAGACAAAGGTACTTTACTTCCACAAATCCCACATTACTAACCCCGATCCTAAAGTTCGCCTGAGAATCCACACATATCCCTGTAACCGCGAAACTAACCGTCCTGTCTGTGACTGCGCGTTCCTAGACAGGGCCACGGTTATCAGATACCTCGGCACTATGGTAGATGACGAGCTAAACTGGGGCACTCACACAGACCTAATGGCCAGCAGGATACGGAAGTTAATACACGTTTTTAAAAATCTCCGAGAAGTAGCTGACGGCCGTACCCTGATACTCACATACCTTGCTCTGTGTGAGTGCGTGGTCAGATATTGCATCTGTGCGTGGGGTGCAGCGCCCAAAACTAACCTCATCGCAGTAGAAAGAGCACAACGTGCAGTGCTAAAGGTCATACAGTATTTGCCGTATCGACATCCAACAGAAAACGTCTATGAGAGAGCCCAGGTCCTTTCAGTGCGTAAGTTATATTTACTGGAAATGTTGCGTAGATTCCACAAGAAGACTTCAAATGCCAATAAAATGAAAAATAAGCGTACTGTTCGATGGCCTGTACCGCGAGTGACTACTGCATTTGCACAACGCCACTATAATTTCTTGGCCCCATACACCTACAATAAAATGTTGAAAATTGACAAAAACTACCACAAACTAAGTAAACACCAGTTTAAAAAGGTAGTACAAACGTGGCTAAAGCAATTTAATTACAACGATGTGGAAAGTATGATCGGTGGTCTTAACATATAGAATGTTCAATCCGAGTACATGACGGAGTCAAACAAACAACTCTTATTATTATGCACACAGTACACACACACACACACACACACGCATACACCCACACACACACACGCGCCCACACACACACACACGCGCCCACACACACACACGCGCCCACACACACACACACACACACACACACACACACACACACACACACACACACAGACACACACACACAGACACACACACACACACACACACCCAGACACACGCACACACACACACACACACATACCATACACTCTTCTGGATTAGAAAAATAAAAAAGAAAAATCTCAATTTTTAGCTTTGTAAAATTCTTTATTGTGCGACTTCGGAAAAGAGGACGTGACTCAATTGGACCATCTATTTTTGTTTACCTATTACGTCTGAGATATGCCTAATATTTGGTTATAGACGGGGACACTGGCCCCTGAGATACAGTTGCCACTAGTTCGGGGGTCAGGGGATTCACAAACAATGTACATATCAAATTGTGTCAATAAAGAATTTAATTTAATTTAGTCCAAACTAATCTATAGGCTTGTGCTATGGGATCTAGACGACTGATAGACATAATTATATATTTTTAAATACATACATATTATACATAAAAAACACCCAAACTCCGAAACAAACATTTGTGGATCCACACAAATATTTGGACCGACCCGGTAATCGACCTACACCACTGCGCGGCAGGCGGTATCACTGCCGAATGCACCACCGAGGCAGTCGAGATGATAGTGTTTCTCAAGCCGGCGACCCACACAAGATGATGATCACGCTCCGCTTGAAAAAGCCCAGGTTTGTAAGAGAGAAACACTACTTGTCCTGGTGGAGCATTCCAAGTTTCTACATAGGTTCTACAGAGAAGCGATCTTTTGAGTCTCCTTTAGGATTGTATGTTTACGTTGTATATCACACTAGCTATGTACCTATAGCACCCATTTAACCCCAAACATGCCAATATTTACAATAATGTTGAAAATATGCGACAGTTT